>CM057347.1:239503814-240229908 GCA_030015575.1 Agapanthus africanus
CTTTAGAATTGGATTTCTCTCACTTTAGCTCAAGTTGCCATTGATGGACTTAAGCTTTTCTTGAAGAAGAAGATGATCAAGAAGAAGAAAGAATATGATAAGTGTTCATTTAAAATGAAAATAAATCAATACTTATCATAAGCTAACTAAGGTTAAGTGTAGAGAATAGACCATGGTAAATGGGAATGGTTAGGGTTAAGCATGAAGACAAATGGTCTCTTTAGTCAAAGGTTCATGAAGCTTCAACAAGCTTCATGATAAAAAGAAACCATTTTCTTTTCTTTTATCTATTTAAATAAATAAAGAATGGATAAATAAATAGATAAATAACACAAAACCCTAACCATTATCATAACCATGGTTTAATTCTTTGCACAAACCCAAGTAAGTATGTATCATCAAACATGATGCAATCAAGTGCACACAAAAGCATATCATATATACAATGTGCACTTCAAGTGAGAAAATCCTTTTAAAATGAACCAATACTAGTTAATGCAGATTAATATATCAAATATACAATTATACATTAAATCATTAAATCAACACTTGATTCAATGATCCGGTCATGTCGCACATAACCGACTAGTATACAACGTATCGATTTATCGAATCAATGATTCGATAACTAGGTTATATCGCATACAACCAATCGAAACATTCATCTCGAGAATGAAATACGGTATCACATACACGCATTATTCTCGGTCCCACACATATCTCATATGCGCTCCTATTTCGTTTCGCTTGAGCCAGGAAACCACTGTGTAGGACTCTAAAGACTCGTCAATACGCCGGTAGCAGATGATGATCATATCAAGCACCCACAAGCCGCAAGCGGTCTGCTAAACGTAACGGCCATCCGGGTATTGAGCGATCAGAAGATCGACGAGCTAGCCCGCTCACACTCCTGTGAATCCAACCAGTAACACTTACCGTACAGTCCGGTCTGTTCATCTGATATGTCGCATATCAAGTCTAGGGGTGGTAAACGTCAGACCCCAATAACCGATAAGTCATTCCGATGTGAGGCTCATAACGGGTCGAGAAACTACTGGTAACACTTACCAGAAAATTTCTGATCAGCCCTGGCCAGGGACTTCCCTGTTATGGCCAAACGAGCACAGCGCAACATCAATCCCCAATACCGGGAGAGACGAAACCCCTCCTATCGCTCATTGCCTCCATGTGACTCGGGACTGTGCCCAAAGACCACCGTTTTGCACTCCCTCATGGACGTGGTAAGGTGGAGATCAAAGCACAGTGGGAATCACACAAGACTCTATGACGATCTCGGGTCTACAGATTAACCTGCAGAAGTGTCACCTGAGAACTGCCATCTGACGTGAGGTATAATACAATCTGGAAGTTCTCGGCGAGTCCGTCCAGTGTACCCAGTCTCCACTGAGCACCCGTATACCATCTCTGATGTCAAACACCAATGGATATGGGATCATCCATCGCCCATCTCATGGGTCGAGAAGCGTATACGCTATTCTACACTGGTTTATCGATGCCCTGTCTCAATACACCCACGATTAGGGACCTTGAAGGATGTACTTATGGACTACCATGTCCCCACTAGTATGATCTGCATCATAGTCCAGGTAGTCAAGTACACATCCTAAGGGCTTTATCAACATGTAACTATAAGACAGTTTAAAGAGACAAGTGTACAAGTTAAGATAAAGAGTAACCAGATAGCATACTATCATATCGAGCAAGAAAGTCATCTCTATATATGTCCAAGTATCCAATATAATATACATCATCTGTACAATACTGGCCTCTAGGGCATACATACAACTAACAATCTCCCACTTGCACTAGGGCCAGCTGCTGTAGTATCGCAAACCGAGCATCCCGAAGAGTCTCTCAAACTGTATCTGGGGAATGGCCTTCGTGAGTGGATCCGCCGTGTTGTTCTTCGTGTCAACCCTCCTGACCTCGATCTCCCGGCGATCAACTATCTCCCGGATCAGGTGATACCGCCTCAGAAAATGCCTGGATCGCTGATGGGACCTGGGTTCCTTGGCCAAAGCCACCGCTCCATTGTTATTACAATACAAAGGTATTGGATGCTCAATGGATGGAACCACTCCAAGTTCAGTAATGAACTTCTTGATCCAGACAGCCTCTTTGGCAGCATCGTTGGCAGCGATGTATTCAGCCTCCATCGATGAGTCTGCCACGGTTTCCTGTTTGGAACTCTTCCAGCTAACCGCCCCTCCGTAAAGGGTAAAGACAAATCCCGACTGCGACTTAGAGTCGTCCTTATCACTCTGGAAGCTCGAATCGGTAAAGGACTCCACTTGGAGTACTCCGTTACCATACACCAAGAGCATCTCTTTAGTCCTTCGTAAGTACTTGAGAATGCTCTTCACAGCTGTCCAGTGACTCTCTCCAGGATCAGCTTGATACCTGCTCACTACACTTAGTGAGTATGCAACATCGGGTCTGGTACATAGCATCGCATACATGATAGAGCCTACAGCCGAAGAATAGGGTATCCCTCGCATGCGAGCTCTCTCCAAATCAGTCTTGGGAGACATCTCTTTGGAGAGAGTGACTCCAAAGATCGTGGGCAAGTTCCCACACTTGGATTCTTCCATACTAAACCTCTTTAGTATGGTGTCAATGTACCTGGATTGGGACAATCCCAAAATCCGTTTGGATCTATCTCTATAGATCCTAATTCCCAATATGCAGGAGGCATCACCAGATCTTTCATTGAGAATCTTTGTGATAAGAAGAGCTTGACCGATTGCAGCATAGGAATATCATTTCCTATCAAGAGTATGTCGTCCACGTACAATACGAGGAAGACAACCTTACTCTCTGCTACCTTCTTGTAGATACAAGGTTCATCTGGGTTTTTGACGAAATCAAACTCTTTGATAACGACGTCAAAGCAGATGTTCCAACTCCGCGATGCTTGCTTTAATCCATAAATGGATTTAAGCAGCTTGCACACCTTCCCGCTGCTCCCACTTTCTACGAAGCCCTCTGGCTGAGTCATGTACACGCACTCTTCTAAATCACCATTTAGAAAGGCGCTCTTAACATCCATTTGCCAGATTTCATAATCATGATATGCAGCGATGGCAAGCATGATCCGGATGGATTTAAGCATAGCCACTGGAGAAAAGGTTTCGTCATAGTCCACACCTGGTCTTTGACGAAAACCCTTTGCTACAAGTCTAGCTTTGAAAGTCTCCACTTTCCCATCTACACCAAATTTTTTCTTGAAGATCCATTTGCTCCCGATGGGTTTTACCCCTTCAGGAGCAACTTCCAAAGTCCATACTTTGTTGGTGTACATGGATTCCATCTCGGACCGCATAGCATCCAGCCATTTCACTGAGTCCCTACTCGTGATGGCCTGCTCGAAGCTAGTTGGGTCATCATCCTTCATGATGCAATCCTCGCTCCCACCATCCATGAGAAAACTGTAGTATCTCTCAGGTTGGCAAGGAACCCTACTAGATCGGCGGAGTGGCTGAGGTTCATTGGGAGCTACTGAATCCTCTGGTTCCACTAAATCTTCTGTTGTGTTTTGGTCAGCTGGAACCTCTTCCAGTTCTACCTCAGAGCCACTAATCTCTTTTGCAAGAAATTCCTTTTCTAAAAAGGTGGCATGTTGAGCAACAAATACTCTTTGTTCCTCACTGTGGTAGAAGATATACCCTCGCGAATGTTTGGGATATCCAACAAATTTACACAAAACAGACCTTGCCTCGAGTTTGTCCGGTTTTTGTCTTTTGACACAGGCCGGGCAACCCCATATCTTAATAAAATTAAGATATGTTCTCTTCCCTTCCCATATCTCATATGGTGTGGTAGGCACAGATTTGGTGGGAACCCTATTCAGTAGGTATGCTGCTGTTTCCAGTGCATATCCCCAGAAGGAAACAGGTAACTCAGCTATACTCATCATAGAGCGCACCATATCCAATAGGGTGCGGTTCCTCCGTTCTGATACACCGTTGTGCTGTGCTGTATATGGAGGAGTTAGCTGAGAGAGAATCCCATTCTCTTTTAGGAAGTCCAGGAATTCAATGCTCAAGTATTCACCTCCTCGATCAGATCGTAGGATTTTAATACTTTTTCCGGTTTGGTTCTCGACTTCTTGTTTATATTCTCTAAATTTCTCAAAAGCTTCTGATTTGTGTTTCATCAGGAACACATATCCGAATCTAGAGAGATCGCCAGTGAATGTAATGATGTACGAAGAACCATCCCTTGCATGTGTAGACATGGGACCGCATACATCACTATGTATCAGTCCCAAGAGTTCGGTAACTCTTTCTCCGTGTCCCGTAAACGGAGTTTTGGTCATCTTGCCTTTGAGACATGACTGGAAAGTGTCATAAGATGAAAATTCAAACGGATTTAAATATCCATCCTTATGCAACTTAGCCAGTCGTGTCACATTGATGTGACCCAGTCTACAATGCCACAAGAAGGATTCGTTCAGTTCTGAACTCTTCCTTTTGTGTGTGTTTGTTATGCTCAGAACTGTTGATTGGTTTAGAACATAAATGCCATTGCACAACGTGCCTGATCCAACCAACTTTTGGTTACGGAAAATGTTCATAACATTATCCTGTAATACAAAATTATATCCCTCTTTACTCAATAAAGAAAACTGATATAATGTTGCATATCTGGTTCGGCATGTAATAGCATTCGTTCAGAACCAATGTATTACCAGTTGGTAACACAAGGTGATATTCCCCGACAGTCTTAGCTGCAACAATTGCACCATTTCCAACTCTAATGTCTTTATCACCTTCTCCAAGTTCTCTACCTTTTCTAAGCCTATGTAACTGATTACATATATGGGATCCTGACCCGGTATCTAATACCCAGGACGTAGAGCAAATGGAGAAACGGTTCTCTGTAACGAACACACCCGAAGAAAATGCATCAACATGTACTTTCTTCAATCGGGTGGCATGGGAATCCTGGTATTCCCCTATATCCTGTTCAGTCCTATAACCCTTATATGAAAGAACGGAACCAACGTTCCCCAGCATAGTATAACATGCGGGTTCGGTCAATACATCCATATTATTATCTTGATTAAGGCATGAAATGGTCGCTACCTGGAGAGAGAGAGAAGAAAACACTTTAGCATATGCTCGTGCAAGATCAGATTGGTTATTATCTTATCTAATCAGGATGGCTCCCACTGGTTTTTATCAAATTTTCCTTCAAACCCTAAAAGGAAATACTAGCCGGGATTAATTACACACTACAAGTTCGCCAATCTTTCAGCCAGGCCAGTGTCGGTACTTTGAGGGAGGTCCCCCGTGCTTTCGCACGAACCTAATTAATGTAAACCTCGTTTTCCCAGAGGCGTAACCCCGTTGACACCTTTCTAGACACTTACTTGATCAGCTAATTGCAATGTGTAAAACTCTCCCAGGAGTAACTCTTACTCGCAGTGGGTATCGGGATCCAACTATCTCATAGAAGGTATGCAATCTCATTGCAAATTTCAACACTTGAAATTCCCGATAATATTTTGCCCCAAGCATCCTATGACGTTGACGGAGGTCAACAAACCACAGGGTGCAAGTCAACTTCAACCCGTCATTTCTTGATTGAATCAAACCCACCCGCACGACCCTTGACGGAGGTCAACAAGGTCGTACGACTACCCTAATCCAATCTGCATCATATGCATAAGCAGATAAATACTAGTTAGCTACCGCACACTACGCCTTGACGGAGGTCAACAAACGTAGCACGAATACTAAGTAGGATTTATCTGAAATGACGGAGGGCTACGTCAGGTTTTTCTGAAAACCTATTGCGTAATGAACTTGATATCGTTGTAGAATCAAATGAAGTTTTGAAATGGAGTGATTTTGAGGCTTTTCTAGTTTTGCTAAAGGGGTCACTCCCGGTGAAGGGATCGTCGGCCCTTTCCTCGTCGAATGAGGTGCGGGATATATCATATATATCACTGTGCAAAGCGCAAACTATAGAAGCAATCAAAAGTCAAACCGAGTGTGTAGCATCTGCTAGTTATTGCTAAAGGAGTCACTCCCGGTGAAGGGATCTCGGTCCTTTCCTCGTCGAATAAGGTGCAGGGTATATCATATATACCGCTATGCAAGGCAAGAACTGTAGCTACCTGTTTTGTTTAAAATTTGATTCTACAACATCTTAGGTTTCTTTTCTTTCATTAATCACATTAATGAAGTCCCATCATTTAAATACCTAAACATCACAGATAGATATGACGTATACTTATGCCATCCGCATTCGCCTCGATGTCCCCTCGTGCACCGTTAGGTTAGGTAACTAACGATAGAGCAGGGCAGGGCTAGTGCGGGTGCAAAACATAAGTAACGTCTATATAATATATCATATATACTATATAAAGTATCTATCACAGAACATCACATGATCACATCACAGATATCGCAGCAGAAGAAACATATGAAATATTGGATATACTAGGACGTCCGTGTTTTCAATACGAGCCAGTATAAAACGCGGAATCCACGGTCGTGATGAATAGCCAATCCCACACCCCTAGACCCCTACGAGAGCGGCAAGCAACCCTACAAATTCTAGGGTTAGGATACCCGGACTCGACTCCTCGAGATGGTCTCCCACTGGACCCTAGAACCCGGTTACTTGTGCTCCCCTCCCTCGGTCTATCCTAGTGCAGAAAAGTAAATAATATACAAAGGGTGACAACTTCCGCAACCTGGAAGTGCCCCAATAAAAGAATATTACATACAAGTTTTTACATGAATGAAAATGAAAAACACTCATCTCACATAAAAACCCCCGGCTATTCAAACACGACGATCCAATATAACATATCCAGCAACACATAACATCACATGTCATCAACGTAAGTAAATATGCGCATCCCAATTGTCGTTGACATATAGCAACGAAACCGGCGATATCACATATTACACTTACGGTCACAGAAAAGAAAGTGTAAAACTACAACAGTTGGAATCCGCAACCACTTTAGACATCGCATGCCTAATCAAAATGAAATACCTAGACATCACATGCCTAACAGTTATAAACCCCGCATTTTAGTTTCATTATCGAAAACTCTTTTCAATATCAAGTGAGACTAAACTGCTAGATTTATAATGTTCATTAAGTTATCTCATAACTGTTTGTGAATTCCAATTATTGTATCCCATTCCGGATAAATAGAAAATATTAAACTTTCCGATTGAACATTCGAACACCCAAGTTTTCCCGAAACCGTCCAACAAATGAAATAGGTTCAAAGACATTCACTTCATGCCTCAGTACCAACGGTCCAGCCGTAGAAGGGTCAAACCAACGCCTCACATGTGGCACGCCGTACTGCCCCAAACCCGAAGGTTCAAAGGGCAGTTCAAGACGGTCACATAATCGAGTTAAGGTTTTTTGTCTTCTAGAGGGACCATCGTGTTACTTGCACTTCTCAGAACGTCTTTAAACCATGGAAAGATCCAACACTTGGAAATTTCCCGACAGGGAAAAAGTGGGTATTTATATCCGGTCGAACTTTTTAACATATTCAAAAATATCCGGAAAACACATAAACAAAGTTTGAAAATCCGATCGAAATACCGAGTCCCTAAAACAACCCAGAAAACTCAACTCTTGAGTGATATTTAAAAATTCCCAGAAAATCCAGCATCAGAAAAGAGGAATTACTGTGCAAAAATTATAGGGCATTATGACCATACGGCCGCGGAACCGCCGCAGAAGCCATGCTTCTGCCGCGGTTCCGCGGTGGGTTGATGGAATTTGGTTGTCGAATTTTACAGTAATTCTTAGAAATTCCTGTTGATTTTTCTGCATATTTTTAATTCACAAAATTCCCAGATTTTCAAAAATGTACAGAGAGCATGTTTTGTTTTAGGGTTTCGATTCGATCGGACTTCTAACTCCGTCTACACATCGCCTAAGGCTCTAGCTAGGCTCTGATACCACTGTAGGGATCCTAGGCACTCTCAAGAGGTCTCACAAGGCATCAACCATGCCAATTTCAAATTTTACGGCTACCGAGAAACCCTAATACGGATCGTTAACTAGAAATTTAGGCGATATATGAAGCTAGTTAACAACTTAACTAAAGATAAGAAGCTACAAGCTTTGTAGATCCGGATATCCACTTCCTTGGCTCCACGTAGGCATCCTCTCGCTGTCCATCTCGAATCCCGGACTCAATCGTCGGCTTGATCGGAGAAATGGGCATACTAGGTCGTCGGCTTCGTGCCGAAGATGATCTACGTCGAGGCATCACAAGTTCAAGCTCCGACTTCACAAAGTTGTGAAACTTGTGAAGAAAACACCCAAAACAACTTGGCAAGAGGTAGAGGGTGAAGAAATAGGAGGTGGGTTCACTTTAGAATTGGATTTCTCTCACTTTAGCTCAAGTTGCCATTGATGGACTTAAGCTTTTCTTGAAGAAGAAGATGATCAAGAAGAAGAAAGAATATGATAAGTGTTCATTTAAAATGAAAATAAATCAATACTTATCATAAGCTAACTAAGGTTAAGTGTAGAGAATAGACCATGGTAAATGGGAATGGTTAGGGTTAAGCATGAAGACAAATGGTCTCTTTAGTCAAAGGTTCATGAAGCTTCAACAAGCTTCATGATAAAAAGAAACCATTTTCTTCTCTTTTATCTATTTAAATAAATAAAGAATGGATAAATAAATAGATGAATAACATAAAACCCTAACCATTATCATAACCATGGTTTAATTCTTTGCACAAACCCAAGTAAGTATGTATCATCAAACATGATGCAATCAAGTGCACACAAAAGCATATCATATATACAATGTGCACTTCAAGTAAGAAAATCCTTTTAAAATGAACCAATACTAGTTAATGCAGATTAATATATCAAATATACAATTATACATTAAATCATTAAATCAACACTTGATTCAATGATCCGGTCATGTCGCACATAACCGACTAGTATACAACGTATCGATTTATCGAATCAATGATTCGATAACTAGGTTATATCGCATACAACCAATCGAAACATTCATCGCGAGAATGAAATACGGTATCACATACACGCATTATTCTCGGTCCCGCACATATCTCATATGCTCTCCTATTTCGTTTCGCTTGAGCCAGGAAACCTCTGTGTAGGACTCTAAAGACTCGTCAATACGCCGGTAGCAGATGATGATCATATCAAGCACCCACAAGCCGCAAGCGGTCTGCTAAACGTAACGGCCATCCGGGTATTGAGCGATCAGAAGATCGACGAGCTAGCCCGCTCACACTCCTGTGAATCCAACCAGTAACACTTACCGTACAGTCCGGTCTGTTCGTCTGATATGTCGCATATCAAGTCTAGGGGTGGTAAACGTCAGACCCTAATAACCGATAAGTCGTGCCGATGTGAGGCTCATAACGGGTCGAGAAACTACTGGTAACACTTACCAGCAAATCTCTGATCAGCCCTGGCCATGGACTTCCCTGTTATGGACAATCGAGCACAGCGCAACATCAACCCCCAATACCGGGAGAGACGAAACCCCTCCTATCGCTCATTGCCTCTATGTAACTCGGGACTGTGCCCAAAGACCACCGTTTTGCATGCCCTCATGGACGTGATAAGGTGGAGATCAAAGCACAGTGGGAATCACACAAGACTCAATGACGATCTCGGGTCTACAGACTAACCTGCACAAGTGTCACCTGAGAACTGCCATCTGACGTGAGGTATAATACCATCTGGGATTTCTCGGCGAGTCCGTCCAGTGTACCCAGTCTCCACTGAGCACCCGTAAACCATCTCTGATGTCAAACACCAATGGATATGGGATCATCCATCGCCCATCTCATGGGTCGAGAAGCGTATACGCTAGTCTACACTGGTATATCGATGCCCTGTCTCGATACACCCACGACTAGGGACCTTGAAGGATGTACTTATGGACTACCATGTCCCCACTAGTATGATTTGCATCATAGTCCAGGTAGTCAAGTACACGTCCTAAGGGCTTTATCAACATGTAACTATAAGACAGTTTAAAGAGACAAGTGTACATGTTAAGATAAAGAGTAACCAGATAGCATACTATCGTATCGAGCAAGAAAGTCATCTCTATATATATCCAAGCATCCAATATAATATACATCATCTATACAATACTGGACTCTAGGGCATACATACAACTAACAGAAATTAGGGATCTACGATCGTTTCTTGAATTTACTAGAGGCTAGAATGTGAATGATATCGACGAAAGAACAAGGGATAAGATGAAACCCTAGTTTCATAAGATATCCCTAATTCTTGCTCAATCATCATCGATCTAGTATCAATTCATCGAAGAATAAGAATATGTAATTGTAAGATTACATCACATCTATAGATCCGATCGATTCCTACGAGCCTCATTTCGATTCTTGATATTTGGTTTGGAAAAATCATCAAACTATCAATTCTTGATTCTATCTTTTTCTTGTTATTAGATCTAGATTTTCTAATTCTTGAACTTCAAATATAAATCATGAATTGTTTTCTTTTCTTTTCTTTAAATTTCAATTCATCTAATTCAAAAGACGAACGATTACACTTTCCCTGTGGACGATCCGCACTTACTAACGCGCTACAATCGACACCGTTATTGATTGCGGTCAAAATATTTTTGGTTGTGATTTCTTTACAATTTTCATACTACACATCAAGAATATCATTAAATCAAATGGCGCCGTTGCCGGGGATCGTGCGCTGATTGTTCGTATTTTGAAATTTGAAGTTTAAAAGTTTATTCCATCTATATTGTTCGATCTAAACTTGCACAAACCCTAATACGTGTGTTGTGATTTGATTGCGAGAAAATCTGGAATCATTGGAGCTTGGATAAAAATTTTCTGAAAATTCCAGAGAGCTGGAGATATCAACAGCAAGCTGCTGTAAAATTTTTGTGTAGTGTTCCCATACTTTGACCGCGGAAGGGCGGCATTAGGAGGCTATTGCGGCGGAACCGCGGCCCTTTGGAGGGTTCTTTGTACAATTTTGATCTCAGGTGCTTTCTTACCTTCTTCTCTCTCCTCTTTTTAGCTCCGACTAATAATTTTCTGCAGGATTCTTTGCAAATAATCGCAGCGCCGCAAAAAGCAAAAATTAAATTTGTGCGTGATTTTGATTCTTGGTTGTTTGCATTCTAATACGGATATTAAGGGGCACGGCCAAATCAAAATTAGGTGGGGATTTCATTACCCTTTCTAGGCCCCGAAAATCGCAAAACTTGCATCCGCATTGACCCTCATAAATTAAAAAATATCTAGAGATGACTCTAAGGACCGTCGCGCTCACTTAGGACAGAAAAAGGCCGTGGGTAATTCATTGCTTATCCGCGTTTTCTTATGGTGTCTAAGGAAAGTGTGTCGAAGGCTAGTGGTTATTAATTAGGCCCACTACTTACGTAGTGGAGTACCTTCCCACTTACCTGGCACTTACCTGGCCACAGGGGGACAAAGAGGCAGTGGAGGATTCTATCCTGCGACTTGTCTTTTGGCAGTTAGGAGCGGTCTAGAGCCGGACCTAGGTGACCACTAGATTCTAGGGTTTTGTGTGTTGCATTTGTTGTGTTGCATCATATTTTCAAAATCCGTATCAATTTTCAAAACAAACACCGCATTCATATCATTTCCCCTAATTATAAATTCACGCTGCCATTTGTACTAACCCTTTTTAATGCAAGATAGGCTGGACAACGGGATTCTAGTGCCTGTTTAGTCCGCGTCCCCTGATCGACCCCGAAGTCGGTATTTCTACACTTACCTTTTCTTTACCCACCACCACACCCACATCGATGGATCCACCTCCATCGATCTTCTTTTCCACTACTCTGCCGCCGTCCGTTGGTGCGCAGAATCCACCTCGCGTCTCTCTCCAAGAGAGGTGCTATCTTACACGAGGTCCACTTTCCACTTGTCTTTCCATTCCACCAGCCAACGGGGAAAATTTTCAGATTAAACCCCAATTCATCAACCTTCTACCAAAATTCCACGGTCTCGAGTCTGAGGACGCATACGTGTTTATTACCAAATTTGAAAACGTATGCGCAATGATGGGTACTTCACAGCTTTCTGTGGATGCTTTCCGTCTACGTCTTCTCCCATTTTCATTGTGCGATTTAGCCGAGAAGTGGCTATATAACACTACCGCACATTCCATTTCAGATTGGGACGAATTCGCCAAAGCATTCCTTAAGAAATTCTACCCACATCAAAAGACAGCTCGAGTCCGTAGCAAAATCGATCAATTCACCCAGCTTCCAAATGAAACATTTTCAAAATGTCTTGAACGTTTCAAGGATCTGTTAGTCCAATGTCCACATCACGGCATCCCGAGATAGGAATTGTGCCGAATCATTCATGAGGGCATTACTCCTTACACAAGACAGACCCTTGAATCCATGTGTCAAGGCAGCTTTATGACCAAAGATGATGGGGAAGCCTAGGAATTCCTAGAAAATTTCGCTGAAAAATCATTACAGTGGGAGGGTATGAGTCAATCGTCTAGGGATGGCAATGATATTTCCATAGGAGTTAGAGCTGACATTGCAGCTATACATAAGAAACTCGAGACTATGGAAAACAAATTTTTAGCTGCCGCCCTAAATCAAATGTCACTCTCCAAAACTGTATGTGGCTGTTGTTCTGATCCGTCTCACTTGATGAAAGAATGTCCGTTTCAAGGTCATGAGCATACCAATGCCGCATTTCAAGGACCTAGGAACAATCCTTATTCTTCCACATATAATCAGGGTTGGAGGAATCACCCTAACTTTGTTTGGAACCAATCACAATCTCAAAACACGGTACCAAATCCGAATCAATTCCAAAGGGCTCCTCCACCACAACAGCAACCACAATTGAGTCAGCAACCCTTTTAAGCACAAAATTTTCAAAATCCGGTCAACACACCAGCACCATCTAGTCCTTTGCTGTTGACCGGGACTGATGAAACCTATTCATTTGCACAATGCATGAATTTGGTCTTAACAAATATCATGCAAGTATCGGCTGAAATGAAGTCTTCTGTCGATAAAATTGAGAAAAACTCAGCGTCCCAAGCTGAGAGTATCAAATCGATGGAAGCAGAAATTTCACGATTAAGAGCCGAAATGAGTGCAAGAGAGAAAGGGAAACTTCCAGCTCAACCTTTACCCAATCCTGGCTATTCACATCATGTGGATGCAATCACGTTGAGATCTGGAAGAGTGCTTGACAATCATGTTGGGGAAGAGTTTGATGATACCGATAAATCAATCAATAAAACCCCGGTTGAGACCTTTCCTCACACACACTTCTAATTCTAACCCCAGTTCTTCTACCCCACTACCTTCTTGCGAGCCTATTCTTCGTTTCCCACAAGGCTTGCCACATCAGACCATCTCTTCTAGTTCTCCACAGACGATCCCCACTCCTCCTTTGGGATCATGTCTACCCCCATTTCCTTCTCCTATGATGGACCCAGCACTTATTGCTAAAGCACCTTATCCTAATCGGTTAAGGGCAAACACACCGAGTCCACATATGGAGAAGATTATGAACATTTTTAAGCAACTTAACACCAACATCCCTCTCCTAGATGCCATCCAACAAGTTCTGTCCTATGCGAAAACACTTAAGAACTTATGCACTAGGAAGAGGAAGACTCAAGTGCCCAAGAAGATTTTCATGGAAAAGACAGTAGAAACGGCTTTCCCCCAACAATTACCGAGGAAACGTAAAGATCCTGGATATCCTACTATTTCCATTTCTATTGGGGAAAAACATATTAACCGTGCTCTACTAGACCTTGGCGCTAGTGTTAACTTGCTTCCATACTCAGTCTATGAGCAACTAGGTATTGGAGAGTTGAAGCCAACCCATTGCACTCTCCAGATGGCTGACCGATCTATCACCAAACCTAGGGGTGAACTGGAGAATGTGTTACTAAAAATCGGGGAATTCATATTCCTTGTAGACTTTATTGTAATTGATACACAGCCTGTAGCGAACCCACGGAATCAAATCCCGGTGATTTTAGGTCGCCCCTTTTTGGCCACTTCCAATGCAATAATCAACTGTCGTAATGGTTCTATGACCCTATCCTTCGGGAATAGGTCAATAGAGCTGAATATTTACAGGTTGGGAAGTGTACCTTCCGAACCTACTGCTCAGGTCTGTTCTGTCGACTTAATGGATGTCGACAACAGCGAATTTGATGATCCTCATGATACCGATCTTGACTCTTTTCATATGTTGTTGTTTGACCCAACTATGTATCATACACATACGGACTCTTCCACTGAGATGTCCGGGTCAACATTTAACACTGATTATGAACTGCTTTTAGAGTTTGAAGATCACCCCGCACTTTGTGATGACATTATTCATCAGGGTATTGATGGAACTTTTGATGAAATCTTCGCTGAAAAACTCGCATTTTTGAATGACACGGGTGTTGAGATGAATCATCTCCCAATCACTGAAATTGGACCTCCACCCCTTCTTCTGAATTGTAAAAAGAATGCGAGTAATCCATCACATTAACTGCATCATCTCTCCAATACGAGACGCACACACATTCTCTTCCACCACTTAACCTTTCCCTACTTCTTCTTCCACCAACCAGAGCACTGCATTGATAAAAATTTTGAATGGTTGGTTTTAACTTTCGGTCTTTGCAAAGCTTGGCATCGACCATTGATTTTTGACCCCCTCATATGATTTTCAAAGATTAACATTGCTTAAGTTTGGGGGGGTATAATCGGGCTCTTGAAAAAAAAAATTTACAAAATGATGAGCCAAAAATAAGTTTGGGGGAGGGTCTTCACTTAAATATTTTGCCCCCACTAATAAATTCCTCCCAAGCTTACAGGTTTTTCGAGATTTAGCAGAAGGCAACAGTGAGGACACTGTTGAAAACAAGTTTGGGGGAGGTTTGTGCTTATTTTCGCATCATTTGCATCATACTTTGCATAACCACAAAACATTTTTGAAAACCATAAAAATTTTAAAAAAAAATTCAAAAAAATTAAAATATTTTTTGTACAGAAATAAGATAATAAAAGATTAGATAGTGAACAATTACATCCATGAGATTAGAAAAATTTTAGAAAACTAAGAAAATTAGAAGTTTTCTTATACGAAATAGTAATAAGTAGTTATGAGCCGTTGTCACAAGGGTTAGTAAGATAAAGGTAGTCACTAATCTGAGGATAAAAATAAGTCTGAAAATTAGTTCCTATTCTGGAAGCCAAACATTTTGAACGTTCATACCCTGCTATTCGCATTTACACACATCTTGAAGCCCGGGATAGTAGAGGATACCTTGAAATGCTCTTGTCTTAAAGCCGATGTATGAAGGAATTAAAAATAAAAAAAAAGTGAATAAAAAAAATATAATGTGGTGAGAAAAATAGACACTGGTTTTGTTATCACCGAGGGCAATAAAAAAATATATAGCGAGGGTTCCTCTTCACCTAGTGCCCTAAGGCCAACTGGTCTGGGAGTCACTACTATGCCTTAGATGGTGCAAGACGAGGAAAATATACCAAATAAGCAAGCACATGAGTAATCGGTCGGTTAGTACCTCAAGAAGTATTAACGGTCGCATGAAAGTGTGTGAGCAATCTCATCTAAATATTCATTATTTAAAAAGTACTGAGGCTGATGGGCAAGAGTATGATAGCTTGAATTGAATTCTCCGGGTGTAGGGATGTCCTTTACACACACGCAGGGTGATATGATCGGTGTTTGGGAGAAAGATAGGAATGAAAAATAAGACGATGTTTTATTGAGGGAGGACGTGATTTCTGATATCTTTTTATGACCATTAAGATAGGGTTCATGACAACCGAAAAGCTAGCTTAGTTGGAAACCTTAATTTTCAAAGCTTTTCTTTTACAATTCTTGACTTTAAATGTAATATTCATGATCTTTCTTTTATTATTGGATTTTGTGGGTGCAATCCGCTGAAAACCCTCAGGAGACAACACTCCTCCTACTAGGGACACCTAGAGGTTTAAAGGCTTGTTGCACGTGCTCAGTGCAATCGTGTTGCCTACGAAAGTGTGCTAGTTAGTTTTTCTCTTTCTTTATTTTCTCCTTCTCTTTTTAATAAAACAGTTCGCTCGAGACGATCGAAATTAAGTTTGGGGAAATTTGATCAGTCGAAAATAATGTATTTTTAACACGGCAATTTCCCTATCATTTGCACTCATTTAGAAGTGTTCGGCATTCATATTTCACATATTAGCAAAACAGTCCTGAAATATCAGATTACATGTGTTATACTCTAAAACCGGCACTATAAAGGAAATTGACCGCATTTCATGGCATCGCATCATCCCTATATTTCGCAACACTTGTCTTGAGAAATTGTGCAGGAAAATCCGGAAGAAAAGCCAAAATTGTCATTTTGCTGATCAAACATTACATCAACTCCAAGTCTTGAGTTCTGGTAGCAATCTAGAGGGTAAAACACAATTCAACATATCACAAAAGGGCTCATATGTCAATACCAGAGAAGTCCAAAAGTATCAAGCCATGAAGCCTCTAAAGCGCCGCGGAACCGCGGCGGGAGCCAGCTTATGCCGCGGAACCGCGGCGCTTTCGCCACATCATCATCCCAATTTTGGTGCACAATTCATCTCACAGGGACCACATTCATTTAAGATGCCTCAAATTCCAGAAGGACCTCGAAGCTACTGCCAGATCAGCAAAGATCATTAAGCAAGCCTAATCTTAATTAAGCTCCTAACAAACTATTTCTAGAAGCTCCCTCCTAACTAATCACATCTAGATGCTTCTCCTCGACAAACTTTTGGAGGGAAATTCAAATCTTGCTAACAAACTTTTGGAGGGAAATTCAAATTTAAATTCCTAGATCTAGGGTTTTAAGATCGATAAATAGAAGCCTAGACCTAGGGTAAAAGGGAAATAAATTTTAGTTCATTAATCATTAGTTAGTCTTCTCTCATCATTCTAATTCTTCATCTTCTTCCACAAGTCTAGTGACAAGGCTTATGCGAAACCCTAACCCTAATTCCACTCAAAATTCAAGATCTTGAGTACCAATCAAGCAAGAAGCCTTCAACCTTTTAGGAGCCGAGCCGATCTTCAATCGGGCAAGTGATCCAAGCCGATCCGCGACTCACGGAGACGAGCGAAACCAAATCGACGATCGAGTTCTTCCTCTTGTAGTTCTTGAGCGATTGTAACGAAATTGTTGATATAAATGAAAGGTGAAATTCTTTAATCTTGCTTTCTTTAAATTCTTGCATCATGATTAGATCTCAATTTGTGATTGTAGTTCTTGTTGTGATGTTTGAGTTAAACTCCGCTCGTTAAGGAGTCGAGACGATCAATAGAGTGATGATGTAACAAATCTTTAAACGATTCTTGAGTCCTACGAGTTTTGTAAACCCTAGCAAGTTCAAGAATCGATGACCTAGTTTCGTTGCGATACTTTCTTGATTGTTATCGCTCGAAATTAGGGATCTACGATCGTTTCTTGAATTTACTAGAGGCTAGAATGTGAATGATATCGACGAAAGAACAAGGGATAAGATGAAACCCTAGTTTCATAAGAAATCCCTAATTCTTGATCAATCATCATCGATCTAGTATCAATTCATCGAAGGATAAGAATACGTAATTGTAAGATTACATCACATCTATAGATCCGATCGATTCCTACGAGCCTCATTTCGATTCTTGATATTTGGTTTGGAAAAATCATCAAACTATCAATTCTTTATTCTATCTTTTTCTTGTTATTAGATCTAGATTTTTTAATTCTTGAACTTCAAATATAAATCATGAATTGTTTTCTTTTCTTTTCTTTAAGGTTTCAATTCATCTAATTCAAAAGACGAATGATTACACTTTCCCTGTGGACAATCCGCACTTACTAACGCGCTACAATCGACACCGTTATTGATTGCGGTCAAAATATTTTTGGTTGTGATTTCTTTACAATTTTCATACTACACATCAAGAATATCATTAAATCACTGATCCAACCAACTTTTGGTTCAGGAAAATATTCATAACATTATCTTGTAATACAAAATTATATCGCTCTTTACTTAATAAAGAAACCGATATAATATTGCATATCAGGTTCGGTATGTAATAGCATTCGTTCAGAATCAATGTATTACCAGTTGGTAATACAAGGTGATATTCCCCGACGGTTTTAGCTGCAACAATTGCACCATTTCCAACCCTTATGTCTTTATCACCTTCTCCAAGTTCTCTACCTTTTCATAGCCCATGTAACTGATTACATATATGGGATCCTGACCCGGTATCTAATACCCAGGACGTAGAGCAAATGGAGAAACAGTTCTCTGTAACGAACACACCCGAAGAAAATGCATCAACATGTACTCTCTTCATTCGGGTCGCATGGGAATCCTGGTATTCCCCTATATCATGTTCAGTCTTGTAACTTTTATAAGAAAGAACGGAACCAACGTTCTCCAGCACAGTATAACATGCGGGTTCGGTCAATACAACCATATTATTATCTTGATTAAGGCATGATATGGTCGCTACCTGGAGAGAGAGAGAGAGAAGAAAACACATTACCGTATGCTCTTGCAAGATCAGATTGGTTATTATTTTATCTAATCAGGATGGCTCTCACTATTTTTATCAAATCTTCGTTCAAACGCTAAAAGGAGAGACTATCCGGGATTATTTACACCCTACAATTTCGCCAATTTTTCAGCCAGGCCAGTGTCGGTACTTTAAGTGAGGTTACCCGTGCTTTCACACGGACCTAATTAAAGTAAACCTCGTTTTCCCAGCGGCATAACTGTTAGTTATATGTATGCCCTAGATGCCATTACTGTACATATAATGTATATTGTAATGGATGCTTGGACATATATAGGGAGGACTTTATTGCTCGACATGATAGTACGCTATCTGGTTGTACTTTATCTTATCATGTACATTGAATGTCTCTATTCTACATGTTGATAAAGCCCTTAGGATATGTACTCTACTACTGGGACTATGATGATATCATATTAGTGGGGCCACGGTAGTCGACGAGTACATCCTATAACTGTTTCTAGTCGAGGGTGTATCGAGACAGGGCATCGATACACCAGAGTAGACTAGCGTATACGTATCTTGACCCATATGATGGGCGATGGATGATCCCATATCCATCGGTGTTTGACATCAAGGATGGTGTACGGGTGCTCAGTAGAGACTGGGTACACTGGACGGACTCGCCGAGAACTCCCAGATGGTATTATACCTCACGTCAGATGGCAGTTCTCCAGTGACACCGGTACAGAGTAGTCTGTTGACCCAAGATCGTCATAGAGTCATGTGTGATTCCCACTGTTCTTTGATTTCCATCATACCATGTCCAAGAGGGCGTGCAAAAAGGTGGCTTTTGGGTACAGTCGCGAATCACATGGAGGTAATGAGCGATAGGAGGGGATTCGTCTCTCCCGGTATAGGGAGTTGATGTTGTGCTGTGTTCGATTGGCTATAACAGGAAATCCCTGGACAGGGTTGCTGAGATTTACTGGTAAGTGTTATCAGTAGTTTCTCAAACTGTTATAATCCTCATATCGAAACGACTTATCGAGCTACTGGGGTCTGACGTTTACCACCCCTAGGCGAGATATGCGACATATCAGACGACGAGACCGGACTGTACGGGAGTATTACTGATTGGATTCATAGGAGAATGTACAGGCTTTCTTGTTGATCTTCTGAGCGCTCAATACCTGGGTGGCTGTTACGTTTAGCTGACCGCTTGCAGCTTGTTAGTGTTTGATATGATCATCACCTACTGCCGGCGTATTGACGATTCCTTAGAGTCCTACACAGAGGATTCTTGGCTCAGGCAAAATGGAGTAGGAGCACATGTGTGATATGTGCGGGACCGAGGATAATGCGGTATGTGATACCGTATTGGATTCTCGCGATATGAGGTATCAGCCGGGTATATGTGAATTAGCCGGGTCATTGTATTAGTCGGTTATATGCGATATAGCCGGATTGTCGGATCAAGTGTTGATTCGATAATTTAATGTATAATAATATATATGATATATTAAATTATATTAACTAATATTAGCTCACTAAAAGATTCTTTTTCTCACTCGGGTAATACATTGATATATATGAGATATATATTAATTGTATTATTTTATTTTGTTACGATAAATATTATATATGTGATATATAATATTATAACATGATATGGTTATTAATGCAACATGCTTTGTGGAGTTTAAATATGATTAGGGTTTGGAGTATGGTTAAGACTTCTTGTAGATTCTAGAAGCTTTTCTTTTGTCTTGGAAAAGATATTATGCTTGATATTTTCAAGTGACTCACTTTTAACCCAACCCAAACCCTAGCCCTTGTTAATTCTCTACATGGGTTTACTTGACCATGGTTGCATTATTCATCATATTTATCTTTTCATTATTCATCACAAAAGGATTCTAATATTATTCATCTTCTTCTTCCTTCTTCCTTCATGGAAAAAGCTTACTAGCTTTTTTCCAAGTGATGAAAATGAGTGAGAATGAGAAAATAAAAGAGAGCAAAAATCCTACTTCATCATCCTCATCTATCCTTGCCCTTTAGATGAGAGTGTTCACTTCATTTATTGAGTGTTAGCTTGTGTTAATGAAACTTCAAGGTAGATCATCTTTGTTATCGAAGATCGGAAGAAAGACTGCATCTTTCTCTTCGTGAAGCCTCTCGAGAGTCCGGAACACGATGATCGTAGCGGAGGGACCTCAACATGGAGCTTAAGAAGTGAAGGACCGGATCTACAAAGGTTGTAATCCCTCACACTTAGTGTTAAAGTGTTTAACATGCTTAGTTTCGCATAAACTATAGTTTAAAGATCCGGCTTTGGGTTGTTCGGCCCGGCTAAAATTTTAATCGGGCATGGTTGATGCCTCATAGACCCTTGTGAACGTGCCCAGCAACCCTACAGAGGAAAAACTAAGAATTACTGTGAAGTACGGACCACTAATGCTCTTATATGACCGCGGAACCGCGGCTAAACCAAGGGTTTGGCGGCGGTTCCGCGGCCACAATTTTGAGCCCTGGAACCTCATATATTTATTCTTAGGTCCTTTCTTGTCATTCCTTTCTGGAAATTTTTTAATTCCACTCAAGTGTTGAGTTTTTCTGGGTTGTATTGGGGACTCGTTGATTCAATCGGATAATTTAACTTCGTTTAGTTTTGCCAGGATAATTTTTAGAAAATGGTAAAAAGTTCGAACGGATATCAATAAATCACTTTTCCCCATGTCGGAAAATTTTCAAAAGTTGGATATTTTTCGTGTTTGAAACTTTCGTAAAGTCATGCAAGTAAGGCGGTGGACCCTCTAGAAGACAACAAACCTTAACTCGATTATGTGACCGTCTTGAACTGCCTATAAACCTTAGGGTTTGGGGCAGTACGGCGTGCCACATGTGAGGCGTTGGCTTGACCCTTCTACGGCTGGACCATTGGTACTGTGGCATGTGATGGATGTTTTTAAACTGATTTCATGTATTGAGATATATTGGGGAAAACTTGGGTGTTTGATTATTCGATCGGAATGTTTAACACTGTCTATTTATCTGGAATGTGATATGATATTTGGAATCCACATGTAATCATGAGATAACTAATTTTAATGTTATAAATCTAGCAGTTTAGTCTAAGATGATCGGTTGCCACGGAATTTTTATGTGATCAAAAGTCCGTCGCAATCACGTAGCGTACGCGGATACTCGCCTGGTAAACTTAACAGACAGCCACGCCCCAAAGCCCCGACCAAGTGACTGTAGGAGAACCCCGTCGCCAAAAGCATCCGTTCGGATGCTCGCGGCAGCGGTGTTCCATCTTAGTGCACTTCATCGACGGCATCGGGGGTGCGGCCGTCTACTAAAGTTTGCGACGAGCATTCGATCAGGTTGTCAGGAATCTTGTTGAATTGTCCGACTTTATATTGAAAAGAGTTTTCGATAAAAAGACTGAAATGTGGGGTTTATAATTGTTAGGCATGCGATGTCTAAGGAATTCATTTGGTTAGGCAGGCGATGTCAAAAGAGGTTGCGGATTCCAACTATTGTAGTTTTACACTTTCTTTTCATTGACCGTAAGCATAGTATGTGGTGTATCGCCGGCTTCGTTGCTATACATCAACGACAATCGGGATACGCATGCTTGCTTACGTTGATGATATGAGATATTATGTGTTGCTGTGATAGGTTATATTGGATCGTCGCGTTTTTGAATAGCCTGGGGTTTTATGTGAGATGAGAGTTTTTCTTTTTTCATTCATGTAAAATTCATTTGTATGTAATATTCTTTTATTGGGGTACTTCCGGGCTGAGGATGATGTCACCGTTGTATATTATTTACTTTTCCGCAATAGGTAGACCCAAGGCGGGGAGCACAAGTAACCGAGTTCTAGGGTCCAGTGGGAGACCATCTCGAGGAGTCGAGACCGGGTCTCCTAACCCTAGAATTGGCAGTGTTGCTTGCCGCTCTCGTCGGGGTCTAGGGATGTGGGTTTGACTATTCATCGCGACCGTGGAATCCGTGTTTTATACAGGCTCGTATTAAAACACGGACATCCTAGTATATCCAATATTTCATATATGTTTCTTCTGCTGCAATGTTCTGTGATGAGATCATATTACTGCCTGAGACGAATGTTAATATTATATATATGAGATATATATTATATATTGTTGATTTCGTTTCATATCTGATGCTTGTGAAGCATATTAAAATGGGACTTCATTAATGTGATTAATGAAATAAAAGAAACCTAAAGATGTTGTAGAAACTTGTTTAAAAACTGGTAGCTCTAGTTCTTGCTTTGCATAGCGGTGTTCCTTGTAGAACATCTAGCACCTTATTCAATAAGGAAAGAGCCGAGATCCCTTCACTGGGAGTGACCCCTTTAGAAAAACTAGAAAAGCCTCAAAAACACTCCGTTTAAAATCACTCGATTCTACGACGATATCAAGTTCATTACGCAAAGGGTTTTCTTAAAAACCTGTCGTAGCCCTCCGTCATTTCTGATAAGTACTTCATAGTATTCGTGCTGTGTTTGTTGACCTTGTCAAGGCATAGTGTGCGGTAGCTATTTATTCTTATCTGTATAAGCATATGATGCGATTGAGTTTGGGTAGTCGTGTGACTTTGTTGACATTGTCAAGGGTCATGCGGGTGGGTTTAATTCAATCAGGAAATAACGGGTTGAACTGGACTTGCGGTCTACGGTTTGTTGGCCTTATCAAGGTCATAGATCGCTCGGGGCAAAATATTATCGGGAATTTCAAGTGTTGAAATTTGCAATTAGATTCCATACCTTCTATGAGATAGTTGGATCCCGATACCCGCTGCGAGTAAGAGTTACTCCTATGATAGTTTTACACATTACAATTAGCCGATCAAGTAGGTGTCTAGAAAGGTATCAACGGGGTTACGCCCCTGGGAAAACGAGATTTACTTTAATTAGGTTCGTGCGAAAGCACGGGGAACCTCCCTCAAAGTACCGGCACTGGCCTGGCTGAAAGATTGGCGAACTTGTAGCGTGTAATTAATCCCAGCTAGTCTTTCCTTTTAGGGTTTGAAGGAAGATTTGATTAAAACAGTGGGATACATCCTGATTAGATATATTAGATAACCAATCTAATCTTGCAAGAGCATACGCTGAGTGTTTTCTTCTCTCTCTCTCCAAGTAGCAACCATATCACGCCATAATCAAGATAATAATACGGATATATTGACCGAACCCGCTTGTTATACTGAGCTGGGGAATGTTGGCCCTGCTCTAACTTATAATTATTATAAGACAGAGCAGGAAATTGGGGAATACAGGATTTCCCGTGCCGCCCAAACGAAGAAAATGCATGCTGATGCATCATCTTCGGGTGTGTTCATTACATAGAACTGTTTCTCAGTATCCTTTACGTCTTGGATATTTGATACCGCATCAGGATCCCATATATGTAATTTATTACATGTGCTACAGATAGGTAGAGAACTGAGAACGGGTGATAAGTTTCATGAGACAGAAAACGGTACAAGTGTTGCAGCCAAGTCTGTTGGTCACTATCACCCTGTATTACCAGAATACATTGATTCTGAATGAATGTTATTAGATACTAAACCTGATATACAACAACATATCAGTCTCTTTATTAGTAAAGAAAGGATATAATTTTGTATTGTTGGATAATGTTTTGAACATTTCCTATATCAAGAGTTGATCGGTTCAGGCAAGTTATCTAAAAGCATTGACGTTCTAAATCAAACTACAGTTCTTAGTATACAGAACACACAAAAGAGGAAAAGTTCAGAAATGAACGAATCCTTCTTAAGGCATTGTAGACTAGATCATATCAATGCCACCAGACTAGCTGAAGTTACATTAAGATGCATATTTAAATTTGTTTGAATTTACATCTTGTGAAACTTTCCGGTCATGTCACAAAGATAAGATGACCATAGCTCTGTTTATTGGAAACAGAGAAAGAGTTAGTGAACTCCTAGGATTGAGACATGTTGATGTATGTAAGGTCCTCTGTCTACATATGCCAAGACCGGTTCTTTGTACTTCATTACATTCTCTAATGATCTCTCAAGATTCAGACATATGTTCCTGTTGAAACACAAGTCCAAAGCTTTTGAGATATTCACAGAATATAAATTAGAAGTACAGAACCAACAACGGGTATAAGTATTATGTCCTTTGAAGAGATCAGGGAGGAGAATACTTGAGCACGGAATTCCTAGACTATTCTAAAGGAGAATGAGATTCTCTCTCGGCATTACTCCTCCGTATACACCATAGCACGATGGTATATCGGTGCGGAGCAATAGCACCCTATGTGATATGGTGTGCTCTATGATGAGTACTACTGAGTTTCCTTTTTCTTTTTGGGAGTTATGCACTTGAGAAGCTGCATACCTATTGAATAGGGTTCAAATCAAATTAGTTGCCTACCACTTCATATGTGATATGGAATGGGAAGAGTCCATATCTTAAGTTAGTTATGATTTGGGGTTTTCTTGCCTATGTCTAAAAGCATAATCCGGAAAAGCTCGAGGCAAAGTCAGATCTGTGGAAGTTTGTTGGATATCCTAAGCATACGCAAAGGAATATCTTCTACCTAATAGAGGAACAAAATATGTTTTGTTTCTCAGCATGCCACCTTTGTGAAAGGGAATTTCTTGTGAAGAAATTAATGGTCATAAGGTAGAACTGGAAGGAGTTCCAACTATACAAACTACAGCAGGTGATTTGCTAGAACCAAAGGATTCAATAGTTTCCAACGAACCACAACCTCTCCGCCGATCTAGTAGGTTTCCTCACCCACCTGAGAGATACTTCGGTTTCTCTATGACAGTGGGAGCAAGGATTGCATCATGAGATGATAACCCAAATATTTTCGAGCTGGCCATCAGGAGCGGGACTCTGTAAGAATGGCTGGATGCTTAGCGATCTGAGATGGAATCCTTTTACACCAACAAAGTATGGACTTTGGTTGCTTTATCTGAAGGGTTAAATCCCCATCAGGAGCAAGTATATCTTGAGAAGATTACTTGGTGTACAAGGAAAAGTTGAGACTTTCAAAGCTATGTTTAAGTACATCCAGATCCTACTTGCCACGGCTACATACCATGACTACGATATCTGGTGGTTGGGTGTCATGACAGCTTTTCTAAATGATGTTTTAGAAGAGAGCATCTATAAGTACACAGCCAGAGGGCTTCGTAGAAAGCGGGAGCAGCGGAAACGTGTGCAAGATGCTTTTATGTGATAAAGCAGGTATCGTGGAGTTGGAACATCTGTTTTGATGTGGTAGTCAAAAAGTTTGACTTCATCAAAATGGTAGATGAAACTTGTATATACAAAAAGGTAGTAAGGAGTATGGTGGTGATCCTCATAGAGTACGTGGATGACATACTCTTGATAGGGAAGGAGTTTCCTATGCTACGCTCGGTTAATCTCCGCTTATCACAAGGATTCTCCATATAGGATCAAAGTGATACCTCCTAAATTCTGGGTTTTGGATCTATAAGATAGATCTAATTGGATATTAGGATACTCACTAGTTGTAGTGAGATGGTATCAATCGATCCTGGGGAGAATCACTGGAAAGGTTCCAGGGTGATAAGGACGACTGAATGTCAGTCACAGGCATTGTCTTTACCCTCAGTGGGGGGACGGTATGTTGGAAGAGTTCCAAGCTAGATACCGTGACATACTAGACGATTAAAGGCAAGATACATGGTTACCAAAGATGCTACCAAAGAGGCAGTCTGGATACATATAAGTTCATGAGATGAACTTCGTTCCTACCATTGTGAGACAATGGAGTTGTGCCTTATGCCAAGGAACGCCCGTTCCATCAGAAATCTAGATATAATTCTTAGGCAGTATCACCTGATCATGGAGATGGTTGATCTCCAGGGAGATTGAGGTTAGGAGAGTAGACACAGAGCACAACAGCGCGGATCCACCCACAAAGGCCTTTTTCCCAGTAGAGACTTTTATGAGATAGTTGAGTATGAAATACTTCAACCGAAGCTAATTGTTGGGTATGCAATACCACAACAGATAGCCCTAGTGTAAGTGGGAGATTGTTAGTTATATGTATGCCCTAGAGGCCATTACTGTACATATAATGTATATTGTAATGGATGCTTGGACATATATAGGGAGGACTTTCTTGCTCGACATGATAGTATGCTATCTGGTTGTACTTTATCTTAACATGTACTTTGATTGTCTCTATGTTACATGTTGATAAAGCCCTTAGGATATGTACTCGACTACTGGGACTATGATGAGATCATACTAGTGGGGCCACGGTAGTCGACGAGTACATCCTATAACTCTTCCTAGTCGAGGGTGTATCGAGACAGGGCATCGATACACCATAGTAGACTAGCGTATACGCATCTTGACCCATATGATGGGCAATGGATGATCCCATATCCATCGGTGTTTGACAACAAGGATGGTGTACGGGTGCTCAGTAGAGACTGGGTACACTGGACGGACTCACCGAGAACTCCCAGATGGTATTATACCTCACGTCAGATGGCAGTTCTTTAGTGACACTGATACAGAGTAGTCTGTTGACCCGAGATCGTCATAGAGTCCTGTGTGATTCCCACTGTTCTTTGATTTCCATCATACCACGTCTAAGAGGGCGTGCAAAAAGGTGGCTTTTGGGTACAGTCTCGAATCACATGGAGGCAAAGAGCGATAGGAGGGGATTCGTCTCTCCCGGTATTGGGAGTTGATGTTTTGCTGTGTTCGATTGGCTATAACTGGAAATCCCTGGCCAGGGTTGCTGAGATTTACTGGTAAGTGTTATCAGTAGTTTCTCAAAATGTTATAAACCTCATATCGACACGACTTATCGAGCTACTGGGGTCTGACGTTTACCACCCCTAGGCGAGATATGCAACATATCAAACGACGAGACCGGACTGTACGGGAGTGTTACTGATTGGATTCACAGGAGAATGTACAGGCTTGCTTGTTGATCTTCTGAGCGCTCAATACCTGGGTGGCTGTTACGTTTAGCTGACCGCTTGCAGCTTGTGGGTGTTTGATATGATCATCACCTACTGCCGGCGTATTGACGATTCTTTAGAGTCCTACATAGAGGTTTCTTGGCTCTGGAAAAACGGAGTAGGAGCACATATATGATATGTGCGGGACCGAGGATAATGCGGTATGTGATACCGTTTTGGATTCTCGCGATATGAGATATCGGCCGGGTATATGTGATATAGACGGGTCATCGTATTAGTCGGTTATATTCGATCTAGCAGGATTGTCGGGTCCAGTGTTGATTCGATAATTTAATGTATAATAATATATATTTTATATTAAATTACATTAACTAATATTAGCTCACTAAAAGATTCTTTTTCTCACTCGGGTAATACATTGATATATATGCGATATATGTTAATTGTATTATTTTATTTTGTTACGATAAATATTATATATGTGATATATAATATTGTAACATGATATGGTTATTAATGCAACATGTTTTGTGGAGTTTAAACATGATTAGGGTTTGGATTATGGTTAAGACTTCTAGTAGATTCTAGAAGCTTTTCTTTTGTCTTGGAAAAGATATTATGCTTGATATTTTCAAGTGACTCACTTTTAACCCAACCCAAATCCTAGCCCTAGTTAATTCTCTACATGGGTTTACTTGACCATGGTTGTATTATTCATCATATTTATCTTTTCATTATTCATCACAAAAGGATTCTAATATTATTCATCTTCTTCTTCCTTCTTGCTTCATGGAAAAAGCTTACTAGTTTTTTTCCAAGCGATGAAAATGAGTGAGAATGAGAAAATAAAAGAGAGAAAAAATCCTACATCATCATCCTCATCTATCCTTGTCCTTTAGATGAGAGTGTTCACTTCATTTAGTGAGTGTTAGCTTGTGTTAATGAAACTTCATGGTAGATCATCTTTGTTATCGAAGTTCGGAAGAAAGACTGCATCTTTCTCTTCGTGAAGCCTCTCTAGTGTCCGGAACACGATGATCGCAGCGAAGGGATCTCAACACGGAGCTTAAGAAGTGAAGGACTGGATCTACAAAGGTTGTAATCCCTCTCACATAGTGTTAAAGTGTTTAACATGCTTAGTTTCGCATAAACTCTAGTTTAAAGATCCGGATTTGGGTTGTTCAGCAAGGCTAAAATTTTAATCGGGCATGGTTGATACCTCGTAGACCCTTGTGAGCGTGCCCAGCAACCCTACAATAACCCTGTCGACACCTTTCTAGACACCTGCTTGATCGGCTAATTGTCCTGTGTAAAACTCTCCCAGGAGTAAAATTACTCGCAGTGGGTATCGGGATCTAACTATCTAATAGAAAGTTTGCAATCTCATTGCAAATTTCAACACATAAAATTCCCGATAATATTTTGCCCCAAGCATCCCATGACTTTGACGGAGGTCAACAAACCATAGGGTGCTAGTCCAGTTCAACCCGTCATTTCTTAATTGAATCAAACCCACCCGCACGACCCTTGATGGAGGTCAACAAGGTCGTACGACTACCCTAATCCAATCTGCATCATATGCATAAGCAGATAAATACTAGTCAGCTACCGCACACTACGCTTTGACAGAGGTCAAAAAACGTAGCACGAATACTAAGTAGGACTTATCTGAAATGACGGAGGTCTACGACACGTTTTTCTGAAAAGCTATTGCGTAATGAACTTGATATCGTTGTAGAATTAGTGAATTTTGAAAAGGAGTGTTTTTGAGGCTTTCACTAGTATTGCTAAAGAGGTCACTCCCGGTGAAGGGATCTCAGCTCTTTCCTTATGGAATAAGGTGCAGGATATATCATATATATCACTATGCAAAGCGAAAACTGCAAAAGCAATCAAAAGACAAACCGAGTGCTGTAGCATTTGCCAGTTTTGCTAAAGAGGTCACTCCCGGTGAAGGGGTCTCGGCTCTTTCCTCATCGAATAAGGTGCAGGATATATTATATATATCACTATGCAAAGACAAACTGTAGCTACCCCTTTTGAAAATCTGATTTTACAACATCTTTTAGGTTTCATTTCTTTCATTAATCACATTAATGAAGTCCCATTATTTAAGTCACCTAAACATCAAAGATAAATATAACGTACACTTATGCCATCAGCATTCGCCTCGACGTCCCGTCATGCACCGTTAGGTTAGGTAACTAAGGGCAGTGCGGGACAGGGCTAGCGCGGGTGTAAAACATAAGTAACTTCTATATAATATATCATATATACTATATACAGTATCCATCTCAACAAATCAAATGATCACATCACAGATATCGCAGCAGAAGAAACATATGAAATATTGGATATACTAGGAGGTCCGTGCTTTAGTTTGAGCCTATATAAAACACGGATTCTACGGTCGCGATGAATAGCCAAACCCAAAATCTAGACCCCTACGAGAGCGGCAAGCAACCCTACCAATTCTAGAGTTAGGAGACCCGGACTCGACTCCTCGAGTTGGTCTCCCACTGGATCCTAGAACCCGGTTACTAGTGCTCTCCTCCTTGGGTCTATCCTAATGCGGAAAAGTAAATAATATACTACAATGGTGACATCAACCTCAACCCGGAAGTGCCCCAATAAATGAATATTACAAACATTTGATTTTACATGAATGAAATTAAAAACTCTCATCTCACATAAAACACCCGGATATTCAAAACGCGACGATCCAATATAACATATACAGCATCACAGAACATCACATGTCATGACATTACAGAGAAAAGCCTAGACGAAGTTAAACATTCCAATCGAATCAACGAACACCCAAAATGACCTAAAAAGCTCAACACTTGAGCGTAGTTTAAAGTAATTCAGCACACGCCACAGCACCAATGAACCAGCCGTAGAAGGGCCAAACCAGCGTCTCACATGTGGCACCGCTGAACCACCACAAACCCGAGGGACCAGTGGCGGTTCTGACGGTCACATAATCGAGTTAAGGATTTGTTCTTCTAGAGGGTCCAACGCATAACTTGCTTGATGTTTGAAAACTTTTAACTACGGGAAAAATCGAACACTTGGAAATTTTCCCGGCAAGGGTCAAAGCGGGTATTTGACATCCAATTGAACATTTAAACAACGTCTAAAGTATCCCAAAAACAGTTAAAACTACGACTACGAAACACTCCAAGTTGCCTTTGCATTGAGTTAATCATCACATGAAAAAGTAGCAAAAATAAACAACACCTGAAACCCCAAATTCTAGAGAACAGAGCATGAAAAAATTTTGGGACCCAGGGGACATGCCCTGGCCGGCCTGCTCGGATTTACTGCCAATGTGCTTGGTCCAAATCCGAGCACAGGGTCCCAAACTTCTTCCATGATCTTAGGTTTGCTCATAGATGATTTTGCACTTGTTTGAAAAAATTTTGGAGCTCGTTTTAAAATCGACAGAAACATCAATTTGGTATTTCAAGTTTCGGAGTTCGTTTCATATTCGTAATCTAACATTATCCCTATAATTTCCTAGCTAGGCTCTGATACCACTGTAGGGTTCCGATCGAGGACAGCAAGGTTTCGGGAGGCATCGCCCATGCCATTTTCAAAAAAAATTGCCGTTAAAAGGAACTCTAAACTAGAATCGTTAACTAGAATATAATATGGAAACATAGTTTACCATTTACTATCTGAAAAAGGAAATACAACCTATGTTGATCGGTCCTTCACTTCATAAGCTCCTTGTAGTAGTCCCTTCGCTGCGATCGTCGAACTCCCAGACTCTTGCATGGCTTTGCGTAGAGAAATGAGCGATCGTTCTTGAAGTCTTCGAGGCCGAAGATGATCTACGTCGAGGGAATACTAGCTCAAGCTTCTACTGCACTAACTAAAGGATTAGTGAAGCAAACATCCTATACAAAAGTGCTAATCTAGTAGAGGATGAGGAAATAGGAAGTGGGCTCACTTTAGAATTATTATTCTCATAATACTTTCTCATTTTATCAAACCGTAGAATCCTTTTTCTTTTGGAGGAAGAAGATGAAGAAAGAAGAAGAGAATGAGATAATGATCAAGTGAGAGAGTGAACCATGGTGAGTGAGTATCATATACTAACTCATGTAGAGACATAACCATGGCAAGTTAAAATGGTTAGGTTAACAAATATCTAAAATAAAACAAAGTGAGTGGACTTTGTCAAAGCATCCATAAGCTTCTACAAGTTTCATGCACAAAACAAATAATACACTAATTTTGATTTATTTTAACATTAAAACCCCACTAGTTTAATTAGTATGGTGTATGTCTTATACACCCATGTAGTGTGTATCAACAAGCATGATACAAAAAGAAAAGAAAATTTAATATATATATCACATATATATATTAAGTTGTGCACATGTGAGAAAAACAAATGCTTACGTGAACCAATATTAATTAATGTAAACTAGTATATCAAATATACAATTATACACTAAATTATTAAATCAACACTTGATTTAATAATCCGGCTATATCACATATAACCGACTAACATCCAATGTATCGACTTATCGAATCAACACTTGATTTGATAACCCGGCTATATCACATATAACCGACCGATACAAAAGTCGCGAGAATAGAATACGGTATCACATACACGCATTATTCTCGGTCCCGCACATATCACATATATGCTCCTATTTCGTTTTGCCTGAGACAGTAAAACTTCTATATAAGACTCTAAAGACTCGTCAATACGCCGGCAGTAGGTGATGATCACATCAAGCACCCATAAGCCGTCGGCGGTACTAGCTGGACGTAACGGCTACCCGGGTATTGAGCGATCAGAAGATCAACAAGTAAGCCCGCTCCAACTCCTGCAAAAGCCTGACAGTAACACTTTCCGTACAGTCCGGTCTCCTCGTCTGATATGTCGCATATCAATCCTATTAGTTATATATATGCCCTAGAGACCATTACTATACATAGGATGTATATTGTAGTGGGTGCTTGGACATATATAGGGAGGACTTTCTTGCTTGACATGATAGTATGCTATCTGGTTGATCTTTACCTTAACGTGTACACTGATTGTCTTTCTGTTATATGTTGGTAAAGCCCTTAGGATGTGTACTTGACTACCTGGACTATGATGCGGATCATACTAGTGGGGACAGGGTAGTCCATAAGTACATCCTTCAATGTCCCTAGTCGTGGGTATATCGAGACGGGGCATCGATATACCAGAGTAGACTAGCGTATACCTTCTCGACCCATACAGATGGGCGATGGATGATCCCATATCCATTGGTGTTTGACATCAGAGATGATATACGGGTGCTCAGTGGAAACTGGGTACACTGGACGGACTCGCCGAGAACTCCCAGATGGTATTATACCTTACGTCAGATGGCAGTTCTATGGTGACACTGGTACAGAGTAGTCTGTTGACCCGAGATCGTCATAGAGTCTTGTGTGGTTCCCACTGTGTTTTGATTTCCATCTTACCACGTCCAAGAGGGCGTGCAAAACGGTGGTTTTTGGGTACAGTCCCGAGTCACATGGAGGCAATGAGCGATAGGAGGGGATTCGTCTCTCCCGGTATAGGGGGTTGATGTTGCGCTGTGTTCGATTGGCTATAACCGGAAATCCCTGGCCAGGGTTGCTGAGATTTACTGGTAAGTGTTATCAGTAGTTTCTCGAACAGTTATAGACCTCATATCGACACGACTTATCGAGCTATTGGGGTCTGACATTTACCACCCCTAAGCGAGATATGCGACATATCAGACGACGAGACCGGACTGTACGGTAAGTGTTACTGGTTGGATTCACAGGAGTGTGAGCGGGCTTGCTCGTCGATCTTCTGATCGCTCAATACCCGGGTGGCCGTTACGTTTAGCAGACCGCTTGCGGCTTGTGGGTGTTTGATATGATCATCACGTGCTGCCGGCATATTGACGAGACTTTAGAGTCCTACACAGAGGTTTCCTGGCTCAAGCGAAACGAAATAGGAGCGCATATGAGATATGTACGGGACCGAGAATAATGCGTGCATGTGATACCGTATTTCATTCTCACGATGAATGTATCGAATGGTTTATGCGATATAACCTGGTTATCGAATCAAGGATTGATTCGATAAGCCGATACATTTGATATTAGTCGGTTATATGTGGTATAACCGGATCGTTAAATCAAGTGTTGATTTAATGATTTAATGCATAATTATATATTTGATATATTACTTTGCATTAACTAGTATTGGTTCACTTTAAATGGTTTTTCCACTTGTTTGTGCACATTGTATATGTGATATATTTTTGTGCACAAGTTTGTATCATGTTTGATGATGCATGCTACCTTGGGTTTGTGTAAAGATTAAACCATGGTTATATGAATGGTTAGGGTTTTATTTTCTTATTCATTTATTTATTTATTTATTCTTTTTGGAAAATAGTAAGCATAAAGAGAAAATGGTTGCTTTCTTTGTTTGCATCTTGAAGCTTCATGAAGCTTTGACTAAGTGACCATTTTGTCTCATGCTTAACCCTAACCACTCCACTTAACCCTAGTTCATTCTCTACACTTGACCATGGTTGTATTATGATAAGTATTGATTTTCTTTTCTATTTTGAAAATAACTTATCATAATATTCATCTTCTTCTTCTTCTTCACTTGAAGAAAACCTTGCTTCATCAATGGTGACTTCATGAAAAGAGTGAGAAATCCAATTCTAAAGTAAACCCACTTCCTATTTCTTCATCCTCTACCTCTTGCCAAGTAGTATATGGTGTTTTCTTCACAAGTTTCATGACTTGGTGAAGTGGGAGCTTGATCTTGTGATGCCTCGACGTAGATCATCTTCGGCATCGTAGTCGATGACCTAGCCCGCCCATTTCTCCGATGAAGCCGACGCTAGAGCCCAGGATTTGATTTGGACAGCAAGGAGACTTCATCATGGAGCTATGGAGGTGGAGAACCGGATCTACAAAGGTTATATTTCCATTCACTTAGTTAAGTTGTTAACTAGTTTCCTGTTTCGCCTAAAATCTAGTTAATGATCCGTATTAGGGTTTCTCGGCACTTGTAATTTTTGAAATTGGCATGGTTGATGCCTTGTGAAACCCCATTAATGTGCCTAGGATCCTTACAGTGGTATCAGAGCCTAGCTAGAGCCTTAGGCATTGCGTAGACGATGTTAGAAGTCCGATCGAACCCGAAATCCCTGCTTATCACCCCTTTCTGTACATTTTTGTAAACTGTGGATTTTTACAGATTAAAAATATGCAGAAAAATCAGCAGGTGTTTGTAGGAGTTACTGTGAAATTCGACCGACCAAATCAATCAAACCGCCGCGGTTCCGCGGCACGAGCATGGCTCGTGCGGCGGTTCCGCGGCCGTAAGGAGGCATCATTCATTTTAAATTCCACAGTAATTCCTATTTTGCAGTGCTGAGTTTTCTGGGAATTTTTAATATTTACTCAAGAGTTGAGTATTCTGGGTTGTTTTGGGAACTCGTGGATTCGATCGGATTGTCTAATCTTGTCTATGTGTTTTCTGGATATTTGGAATATGTTAAAAAGTTCGACCGGATATAAATACCCAATTTTTCCCCTGCCGGAAAATTTCCAAGTGTTGGATTTTTCCGTTGTTTAAAGACGTTCTAAGTAGTGCAAGTAACGCGATGGTCCCTCTAGAAGACAACAAACCTTAACTCGATTATGTGACCGTCTTGAACTGCCCTTTGAACCTTCGGGTTTGGGGCAGTACGGCGTGCCACATGTGAGGCGTTGGCTTGACCCTTCTATGGCTGGACCGTTGGTACTGAGGCATGAACTGGATGTTTTTAAACTTGTCTCATGTGTTGAGTTGTTTCGGGAAAACTTGGGTGTTCGTTTGTTCGATCGGAAAGGTTAACATTTTCTATTTATCCGGAATATGATACAACAATTGGAATTCACAAGAAGTTATGAGATAACTGTATGAATGTTATAAACATAGCACTTTAGTCTCACTTGATCGGTTGCCACGGAATTTTGATGTGATCAAAAGTCCGTCGCAATCACGTAGCGTACGCGGATACTCGCCGGGTAAACTTAATAGACAGCCTCGCTCCATAGCCCCGACCAAGTGACTGTAGGAGAACCCCGTCGCCGAAAGCATCCGTTCGGGTGCTTGCGACAGCGGTGTTCCGCCTTGGTGCACTTCGTCGACGGTATCGGGGGTGCGGCCGCCTACTAAAGTTTGTGACGAGCATTCGATCAGGATGTCGGGAATCTTGTTGAATTGCCCGACTTGATATTGAAAAGAGTTTTCAATAATGAAACTAAAATGCGTGGTTTATAATTGTTAGGCATGCGATGTCTAAGGAATTCATTTGATTAGGCATGCGATGTCTAAAGGGGTTGCGGATTCCAACTGTTGTAGTTTTACACTTTCTTTTCTGTGACCGTATGTGTAATATGTGATATCGCCGGTTTCGTTGCTATATGTCAACGACAATTGGAATGCGCATATTTACTTACGTTGATGACATGTGATGTTATGTGTTGCTGGATATGTTATATTGGATCATCGTGTTTGAATAGCCGGGTGGTTTTTATGTGAGATGAGTGTTTTTCATTTTCATTCATGTAAAAACTTGTATGTAATATTCTTTTATTGGGGCACTTCCAGGTTGCGGAAGATGTCACCCTTTGTATATTATTTACTTTTCCGCACTAGGATAGACCCAAGGAGGGGAGCACAAGTAACCGGGTTCTGGAGTCCAGTGGGAGACCAACTCGAGGAGTCGAGTCCGGGTCTCCTAACTCTAGAATTGGTAGGGTTGCTTGCCGCTCTCGTAGGGGTCTAGGGGTGTGGGTTTGGCTATTCATCGCGACCGTGGAATCCGTGTTTTATACTGGCTCGTACTAAAACACGGACGTCCAAGTATATCCAATATTTCATATATGTTTCTTCTGCTGCGATATCTGTGATGTGATCATGTGATGTTCAGTGATAGATACTGTATATAGTATATATGATATATTATATAGGCGTTACTTATGTTTTACACCCGCGCTAGCCCTGCCCCACTCTGCCGTTAGTTACCTAACCTAACGGTGCACGAGGGGACATCGAGGCGAATGCGGATGGCATAAGTGTACGTCGTATTTATCTGTGATGTTTAGGTACGTAAATGATGGGACTTCATTAATGTGATTAATGAAAGTAAAAGAAACCTAAAGATGTTGTGGAATCGAATTTCAAAATAAAACAGGTAGCTACAGTTCTTGCTTTGCATCGCGGTGTTCCTTGTAGAACATCCTGCACCTTATTCGATAAGGAAAGGACCGAGATCCCTTCACCGGGAGTGACTCCTTTAGCAATAACTGGCAGATGCTACACCCCTCCGTTTGTCTTTTGATTGCTTCTATATTTTCTGCTTTGCACAGTGATATATATGATATATCCCACACCTCATTCGACGAGGAAAGGACCGACGATCCCTTCACCGGGAGTGACTCCTTTAGCAAAACTAGAAAAGCCTCAAAAGCACTCCATTTTAAAAATCATTTGATTCTACAACGATATCAAGTTCATTACGCAATAGGTTTTCAGAAAAACCTGTCGTAGCCCTCCGTCATTTCAGATAAGTACGAGTTAGTATTCGTGCTGCGGTTGTTTGGCATGCGTCAAGGCGTAGTGTACGGTAGCTAACTAGTGCTTATCTGCTAGCATACGATGCGATTGGATTAGGGTATTCGTACGGCGTTGTTTGGCATGCGTCAAGGGTCGTGCGGGTGGGTTTAATTCAATCAAGAAATGTACGGGTTGAACTTGACTAGCGGACTATGGGTTGTTTGGCATGCGTCAAGGTCATAGCACGCTAGGGGCAAAAGCTTATCGGGAATTTCAAGTGTTGAAATTTGTAATGAGATTGCATACCTTCTATAAGATAGTTGGATCCCGATACCCGCTGCGGGTAAGAGTTACTCCTGGAAGAGTTTTACACATTACAATTAGCCGATCAAGTAGGTGTCTAGAAAGGTGTTAACGAGGTTACGCCTCTGGGAAAACGAGGTTTATATTAATTAGGTTCGTGCGAAAGCACAGGGGACCTCCCTCAAAGTACCGACACTGGCCTGGCTGAAAGATTGGCGAACTTGTAGTATGTAATTAATCCCGGCTAGTCTTTCCTTTTAGGATTTGAAGGAAGATTTGATAAAAACAGTGGGAGCCATCCTGATTAGATAAAATAATAACCAATCTGATCTTGTAAGAGCGCACGCTGAGTGTTTTCTTCTCTCTCTCTCCAGGTAGCGACCATATCACGCCTTAATCAAGATAATAATACGGAATATTGACCAAACCCGCTTGTTTTACTGAGCTGGGGAACGTTGGTCCCGCTCCAACTTATAATTGTTATAAGACATAGCAGGAAATTGGGGAATACCAGATTTCCCGTGCCGCCCAAACGAAGAAAGTGCATATGATGCATCTCCTTCGGGTGTGTTCGTTACACAGAACTGTTTCTCTGTATCCTCTACGTCCTGGGTATGTGATACCAGATCAGGATCACAGATATGTAATCTGTTACATGGGCTACATATAGGTAAAGAACTGAGAACGGGTGATAAGTTTCATGAGGCAGAAAACGGGGCAAGTGTTGCAGCCAAGTCTGTTGGTCACTGTCACCCTGTATTAAAAATACATTGATTCTGAACGAATGTTATTAGATACCGAACCTGATATACAAAATCATATCAGTCTCTTTATTAGTAAAGAAATGATAAAATTTTGTACAGTTGGATAATGTTTCGAACATTTCCTATATCAAAAGTTGATCGGTTCAGGCACGTTATCTAAAAGCGTTGATGTTCTAAATCAAACTACAGTTCTTAGTATACAGAACACACACAGGAGAATGAGTTCAGAAATGAACGAATCCTTCTTAAGGCATTGTAGATTAGGTCATATCAATGGGACCCGACTAGCTGAAGTTACATGTAGATGCATATTTAAATCAGTTTGAATCTACATCTTGTGAAATTTGCCAGGCATGTCACAAAGATATAATGACATAGCTCTGTTTACTGGAAACAGAGAAAGAGTTAGTGAACTCTTGGGATGATACATGTTGATGTATGTAGGTCCTCTGTCTACACATGCCAAGACAGGTTCTTTGTACTTCATTAAATTCTCTGATGATCTCTCAAGATTTAGACATATGTTCCTGTTGAAACACAAGTCCGAACCTTTTGAGATATTCACAGAATATAAGTTAGAAGTAGAGAACCAAAATATGAGTATAAGTATTATGTCCTATGATGAGATCAGGGAGGAGAATACTTGTGCATGAAATTCCTGGACTTTTCTAAAGAAGAATGAGATTCTCTCTCAGCATTACTCCTCCGTATACACCATACACGATGGTATATCGGGGTGGAGCAATCACACCCTATATGATAAGGTGTGCTCTATGATGAATACTACTGAGTTACCTATTTCCTTTTGGGAGTTATGCGCTTGAGAAGCTGCATACCTATTGAATAGGGTTCGAATCAGATCACTGCCTGCCAATCCATATGAGATATGGAATGGGAAGAGCCCATGTCTTAAGCTAGTTAAGATTTGGGGTTGTCCGGCCAATGTCTAAAAGAAAAATCGGGACAAGCTCGAGGCAAGATCTGTTATGTAGAACTGGAAATGTTCCAGCTATACAAACTGTGGCTGATGATTTGATAGAACCTAAGGATTCAATGGTTACCAACGAACCTCAGCCTCTCCGCCGATCTAGTGAGGTTCCTCACCCGCCTGAGAGATACTTTGGTTTCTCTATGACAGTGGGAGCGAGGATTGCATCATGAGATGATGACCCAACTAGTTTCGAGCTGGCCATCAGGAGTGGGACTCTGTAAGAATGGCTGGATGCTTAGCGATCTGAGATGGAATCCTTATACACCAACAAAGTATGGACTTTGGTTGCTATATCTGAAGGGTTAAATCCCCATCAGGAGCAAGTATATCTTGAGAAGATTACTTGGTGTAGATGGAAAAGTTGAGACTTTCAAAGCTAGACTTGTTAAAGCTTTTCGTCATCGTCCGGGCGTGGATAATGATGAAACCATTTCAAGTGGCTATGCTTAAGTCCATCCAGATCCTACTTTCCACGGCTACATACCATGACTACGATATCTGGCGGTTGGGTGTCATGACTGCTTTTCTAAATGATGTTTTAGAATAGAGAGTCTATAAGTACACAGCCAGAGGGCTTCGTAGACAGTGGGAGCAGCGGAAACGTGCACAAGATGCTTTATAAGATAAAGCAGGTATCGCGGAGTTGGAACATCTGTTTTGATGTAGTAGTCAAACAGTTTGACATCATCAAAATGGTAGATGAACCTTGTATATACAAAAAGGTAGTAGGGAGTATGGTGGCGATCCTCGTAGAGTACGTGGATGACATGCTCTTGATATGGAAGGAGTTTCCTATGCTACGCTCGGTCAATCTCCGCTTATCACAATGATTCTCCATATAGGATCAAAGTGATACCTCCTAAATCCTGGGTTTTGGATCTATGAGATAGATCTAATTGGATGTTAGGATTCTCACTCGTTGTAGTGAGATGGTATCAACCGATCCTGGGGAGAATCACTGGAAAGGTTTCAGGGTGATAAGGATGACTGAAAGTCAGTCACAGGCATTATCTTTACCCTCAGTAAAGGGACGGTATGTTGGAAGAGTTCCAAGCTAGATACCGTGGCATACTAGACGATAAAGGCTCGATACATTGCTACTTAAGATGCTACCAAAGAGGCAGTCTGGATGTATATTTGTTCATGAGATGAACTTAGTTCCTCCCATTGTGTAACAATGGAGTTGTGGCTTATGCCAAGGAACGTCCGTCCCATCAGTGATCCAGACAAATTCTAAGGCAGTATCACCTGATCATGGAGATGGTTGATCTCCAGGGTGATCGAGGTTAGGAGAGCAGACTCAGAGGACAACACGGCGGATCCACTCACAAAGGCCTTTTCCCAGAGAGAGACTTTTATGGGATGGTTGAGTATGAGATACTACAACCACAGCTATCAGATGGCCCTAGTACAAGTGGGAGATTGTTAGTTATATGTATGCCCTAGAGACCATTACTATACATAGGATGTATATTGTAGTGGGTGCTTGGACATATATAGGGAGGACTTTCTTGCTCGACATGATAGTATGCTATCTGGTTGATCTTTACTTTAACGTGTACACTGATTGTCTCTCTGTTACATGTTGGTAAAGACCTTAGGATGTGTACTTGACTACCTGGACTATGATGCAGATCATACTAGTGGGGACAGGGTAGTCCATAAGTACATCCTTTAAGGTCCCTAGTCGTGGGTATATCGAGACGGGGCATCGATATACCAGAGTAGACTAGCGTATACCTTCTCGACCCATACAGATGGGCGATGGATGATCCCATATCCATTGGTGTTTGACATCAGAGATGATATACGGGTGCTCAGTGGAAACTGGGTACACTGGACGGACTCGCCGAGAACTCCCAGATGGTATTATACCTTACGTCAGATGGCAGTTCTATGGTGACACTGGTACAGAGTAGTCTGTTGACCCGAGATCGTCATAGAGTCTTGTGTGGTTCCCACTGTGCTTTGATTTCCATCTTACCACGTCCAAGAGGGCGTGCAAAACGGTGGTTTTTGGGTACAGTCCCGAGTCACATGGAGGCAATGAGCGATAGGAGGGGATTCATCTCTCCCGGTATAGGGGGTTGATGTTGCGCTGTGTTCGATTGGCTATAACCGGAAATCCCTGGCCAGGGTTGCTGAGATTTACTGGTAAGTGTTATCAGTAGTTTCTCGAACAGTAACAGACCTCATATCGACCTGACTTATCGAGCTATTGGGGTCTGACGTTTACCACCCCTAGGCGAGATATGCGAAATATCAGACGACGAGACCGGACTGTACGGTAAGTGTTACTGGTTGGATTCACAGGAGTGTGAGTGGGCTTGCTCGTCGATCTTCTGATCGCTAAATACCCGGATGGCCGTTACGTTTAGCAGACCGCTTGCAGCTTGTGGGTGTTTGATATGATCATCACCTGCTGCCGGCGTATTGACGAGTCTTTAGAGTCCTACACAGAGGTTTCTTGGCTCAAGCGAAACGAAATAGGAGCGCATATGAGATATGTACGGGGCCGAGAATAATGCGTGTATGTGATACCGTATTTCATTCTCGCGATGAATGTATCAAATGGTTGTATGCGATATAACCTAGTTATCGAATCAAGGATTGATTCGATAAGCCGATGCATTTGATATTAGTCGGTTATATGTGATATGACCGGATCGTTAAATCAAGTGTTGATTTAATGATTTAATGCATAATTATATATTTGATATATTACTTTGCATTAACTAGTATTGGTTCACTTTAAATGGTTTTTCTCACTTGTTTGTGCACATTGTATATGTGATATATTTTTGTGCACAAGTTTGTATCATGTATGATGATGCATGCTACCTTGGGTTTGTGTAAAGATTAAACCATGGTTATATGAATGGTTATGGTTTTATTTTCTTATTCATTTATTTATTTATTTATTCTTTTTGGAAAATAATAAGCATAAAGAGAAAATGGTGGCTTTCTTTGTTTGCATCTTGAAGCTTCATGAAGCTTTGACTAAGTGACCATTTTGTCTCATGCTTAACCCTAACCACTCCACTTAACCCTAGTTCATTCTCTACACTTGACCATGGTTGTATTATGATAAGTATTGATTTTCTTTTCTATTTTGAAAATAACTTATCATAATATTCATCTTCTTCTTCTTCTTCTTCACTTGAAGAAAACCTTGCTTCATCAATGGTGACTTGATGAAAAGAGTGAGAAATCCAATTCTAAAGTGAACCCACTTCCTATTTCTTCATCCTCTACCTCTTGCCAAGTAGTATAGGGTGTTTTCTTCACAAGTTTCATGACTTTGTGAAGTGGGAGCTTGATCTTGTGATGCCTCGACGTAGATCATCTTCGGCATCGTAGTCGATGACCTAGCCCGTCCATTTCTCCGATGAAGCCGACGCTAGAGCCCAGGATTTGATTTGGACAGCAAGGAGACTTCATCATGGAGCTATGGAGGTGGAGAACCGGATCTACAAAGGTTGTATTTCCGTTCACTTAGTTAAGTTGTTAAGTAGTTTCCTGTTTCGCCTAAAATATAGTTAACGATCCGTATTAGGGTTTCTCGACACTTGTAATTTTTGAAATTGGCATGGTTGATGCCTTGTGAAACCCCATTAATGTGCCTAGGATCCCTACAAATCCTAGGGGTGGCAAATATCAGACCCCAATAACCGATAAGTCATGGCGATATGAGGCTCATAACGGGTTGAGAAACTACTGGTAACAGTTACCAGTAAATCTCTAAATCAGCCCTGGCCAGGGACATCCCTGTCTTGGCCAATCGAGCACAGCGCAACATCAACTTCTAATACCGGGAGAGACGAAACCCCTCCTATCGCTCATTGCCTCTATGTGACTCGAGACTGTACCCAAAAACCACCGTTTTGCATGCCCTCTTGGACGTGGTAAGGTGGAAATCAAAGCATATTGGGAATCACACAAGACTCTATGACGATCTCGGGTCTACAGACTAACCTGTACAAGTGTCACCAGAGAACTGCCATCTGACGTGAGGTATAATACCATCTGGAAGTTCTAGGCTAGTCCGCCCAGTGTACCCAGTCACCACTGAGCGCCTGTATACCATCTCTGATGTCAAACACCAATGGATATGGGATCATCCATTGCCCATCTCATGGGTCGAGAAGCGTATACGCTAGTCTACTCTGGTATATCGATGCCATGTCTCGATACACCCACGATTAGGAACATTAAAGGATGAACTTATAGACTACTATGGCCGCACTAGTATGATCTGCATCATAGTCGTGGTAGTCAAGTACATATCCTAAGGGCTTTACCAACATGTAACCATAAGACAGTATCAAGAGACAAGTGTACATATTAAGATAAAGAGCAACCAGATAGCATACTATCATATCGAGCAAGAATGTCCTCTCTATATATGTCCAAGCATGCAATATAATATACATCATCTGTACAATACTGGCCTCTAGGGCATACATACAACTAACACTCTCAGGTGGATCTTCTATTACATCGAGTAGGCCAACGAGGAGGTGAACAACAAGAACAAGAAGGACTAGTATCTTAAGGTATAATCATCTATCATAGGAGTTAACTACTTCTAGATAGTTTGTTAGTTAGGGTTTAGCAAAGATCCATTTGATAGTCGATATTACTTTGAACAAAATGATTGTTTTTCCTATTCCGCCTCCCCACATCTTGTGGGGTGTGTAACGTTGACTTACAGACTGTTCTAGACTAGACATGGGTTATGAAGGGGTTTCAGTAAAATATTCAAAGTTTGTTGGATACTGAAAACTTCCAAATGGCGGTTCAGAAGCAATGTCTAGGGAAGGTGTAAAAGTCGGGTAGGATTGATATGAATTGAATGGTTGGACAGGAGTAGGATCAACATTCGGATAAGAAGGTGAATGGAATTGTTGATCAAAAGAATTGGAAGTGGTGAGAGGAGTGAAAGATCGGCTACGGGATTGTTCAATATGTCCAGCAATAGGCATGGGTTTCGGAGTTACAACAGGACTTTCAAAAGGGGTATCAACGTAAGAAGGTGGTGAAGGTTGATTTGGTTGATACAAGGTGGATTGCGGAGTCCAATTGTTCGTCCCAGACGCGTCTATCCGATCTTTCAAAGAAAGTTTGGGCATGGATGGATCGTTCGACGTTTGACCAAAGCATGAACCGTAAGAAGTAATGTTTGGCTGTGGGTACCAAAGTCCGGCAAGAGTTTTTTATGGTGGGGTACCCATGTTATGAAAAGATGAAGAAAAAAGAGAAAAGGAAAGGAAAAATAATGTGATTTTATTTATTTAATTTATTTTTGTTAGCTATCAACAAAAGAATGAAACACACAAAAAGAATCTGGACAAAAAAAAATAACGACACAAAAATACAACGCACCTAATCGGTCTAGGGTTGACCTAAATCGACCAGACCTGCTTTGTACCCCCTAACTTATCTTTTACTCATCCCGAGCAAAACAAAATCCTAGCCTCACTTTCGCAGGGAACGCCATTGCACTGAGCTCGTGCAACAAGCCATTAAACCTTTAGGTGTCCCTAGTAGGAGGAGTGTTGTCTTCTGAGGGTTTTCAACGGATACTACTCACAAAATCCCGTCAAGCTAGTTTCATAGGTTAAAGTCGATTCTATTCCTATAGTTTAGTATCTACGTTAGAAATTATATCATCCTAAGTTAGAAATATTCAACCCTTATGTTTCACACCTCCTATTTATTCAACCCCAGATCCTATACCTTTTACAGTTTAGAAAGATCTCGGTATCTCTTGAGTTTTCCTTTTAAAGTGCGTCTCCAATCAAGGATTTTTATCATCTTTAAGGAAAACATAAGTCTTATTCCTTCTTTCTATCTTTCTTCCAAACATCGATTGTATACCCCTACATGTGTGTAAAATTTCAAGCCTACAATTAAGAATTCAATTCAAGCTATAGTACCCTTGCCCTAATACCTAATACTACTTCTTTTCATTAATGATGGACAGTGTTGCTCACACACCATTAATGCTTCTTGAGGCACTAACGACCGATTACTGAATGTGTGAGCTTTTAAAGTGTAAATAGCAGTTTCCAGGTCTTGACTTTATTTATTTTTCTTTTCTTTATTTTTCTTATTCAAGACCGGAAATATTTTTCAATGATGCTCTTTTTGGTGTTTAGCTTTAAATACCGTTTTTTCTTTCATACTAGGTTTTCAGGCAAGTGTATTTCTAGGAATCCTCTACTATCCCAAGTTTCAAGGTACGTGTAAGTACAGTTTGTGGGGTATATACTTTATAAATTTGGACTCAAGAATAGAAACTATTTTTCAGACTTATCCTTTAGTAAAGCTTCAATAATTTCCCTTCGTCTTGACTTAACTCAAGAACTGAACTCATGATTACCTACTTCTATAAAAAATCTGTAAGGGCGTATAATTACCAAGGTTAAACAGAATGAGGGTTATTCTTAGGGTTTTCAATTTCTAAGCCTGGGATTTAGTTATTTCTAACGTATCAACTAACTTTCGGAATAAAATCTAAGTTACCCTATTAGCTAACTTGACGACAAAGTTTTTCTATTTTTTGGAATTTTTTTCGATTTTTATGTGTTTTAAAATAAGTTTGCAAATGCAGAATAAACAAACGAATGCGAAGGAAGCAAGCTTACCGAGCACACCCCCACACTTAAACTTAACAATGCCCTCACTGCCAGGCTACACCAAGAGGGTCAAAATTGTCGGCGCTCCCCAAGAAATATATTTTTATTTTTATTTTTATTTAAGAAAAGAAAAAGAAAACAAAAATATATATTCACAAAAAGTCCCCCCAAACTTATGTCAAACAGTGCTTCCACTGTTTAAGCGGTGAAGTTCAGGATTAGGGGGAAAGAGAATAGTATCAATCTATACAAGGCCTTACACATGCCAAAAGTTAACACCAACCATTCAAAAAATTTATCGCAATAAAGCAGCGTTTGGTGAAAGAATGCGGTGAGGAAAGAAATGGAGAATACGCAAGACCGTATGGGGATAGAAGTGGTATACGGTCTCGGTGGAGGAGATGAATGGTAGAGGGGAGTGGAATACAAACTTGAGGGTGGAACTGGAGTGAATAAATTAGTACAATTTGTGTATAAAGAGTGATTGTACTAATCTATTAACCTGTCGAGAAATGGGGTCAAATCTCTCAAGATTCGTGAGAAAACGTAGGTAAGGCGAACTTGGTAAACCAGTCATAAGGAATGAAATTGATACGGTGTCTTGTAAGGTCAGAATGATGGAAAGAATGGAGGGAAATATTTTTGGAAGGGTAACAATTAAAGGTTCAAGAGGGTGCACACAGTCAATGAAAGGGATAGGATGAATTAGAAAATCCGACTCATCAACTAAAACCGGTTCATCCTCAAAGTTATCCTCAAAATTCTCCTCAAAATTCAGCTCATCCATGCACTTATCATCAAAATCCAGACGCATATGAAGTTCAGGAAAAACAGTTAATGACTCGAGATGATAAATTGGCGAGAAAAACTCATCCAAATCTGCGGGTTAATCATCCAAAATATTCCCAGCGTCAATATCTTTAATCAAGTGAAAATCAATATTCTCATGCACCTCATCAACAGCATGGATTTCAATCAGTTGTGTATCTAAGATGGAGATGGAGATTTCAACAGGATAGGGATAGGTTTCACTTGGAATGGACCCTTCACAATCGGGTAAATTAAACACTACATAGTCTCATAACTCATTAAACATTCTATTTTTAATTGGTAAATCATTTGTGACATTTGATAGACATTCAAAACTGGAGTTGTGAGATTCAACTTGAAATGGGTAGGTTTGATTTGGAAGGGTGTACAGCTCACTCTCACCACTCAATTCGTCAATCTGTCCTATCGCCTCTTCATAAAGTGGAAAATGTGGAGTTAGTTGGAAACTAGCTACCGGGTGACTAGGTTGTATGAGGGCGGCCATGAACACATTCAAATCCATCATCTGTTGGTACGGCGCTACCCGAAAATCTTCCAATGACTGTTCTAGACTAGACATGGGTTGTGAAGGGGTTTCAGTAAAAGATTCAAAGTTGATCAATATTCGGATAAAAAGGTGAGTGGAATTGTTGATCAAAAGAATTGGAGGTGGTGAAAGGAGTGAAAGATCGGATATGGGATTGTTCAATACGTTCAGTAATAGACTTGGGTTTCGGAGTTATAATAGGACTTTTAAAAGGGGTATCAACGTAAAAAGGTGGTGAAGGTTGAAATGGTTGATACAAGGTGGATTGCGGAGTCCTATTGTTCGTCCTAGTCGCGTCTATCCGATCTTTCAAAGAAAGTTTGGGCATGGATGGCTCGTTCAACGTTTGACCAAAGCAAGAACAGTAAGAAGTAATGTTTGGTTGTGGATACCAAAGTTTGGCAAGAGTTTTTCGAGGTGGGGTACCCATGATATGAAGAGATGAAGAAAAAAGAGAAAAGGAATGGAAAAAGAATGTGATTTTTTTTTGTTTGCTATCAACAAAAGAATGAAACACACAAAAAGAATCTGGACCAAAAACAATCACGTCACAAAAATACCACGCATCTAATCGGTCTAGGGTTCACCTAGATCAACTAGACCTGCTCAATACCCCCAAACATATCTTTTGCTCGTCCCGAGCAAACCAAAATCCTAGCCTCACTTTCGCATGGAACGCGATTGCACTGAGCTCGTGCAACAAGTCGTTAAACCTCTAGGTGCCCCTAGTAGGAGGAGTGTTGTCCCTGAGGATTTTCAGCGGATACTACCCACAAAATCCCGTCAACCTAGTTTCATAGGTTAACGTCGATTCTACTCCTACAGTTTAGTATCTATGTTAGAAATTATATCATCCTAAGTTAGAAATATTCAACCCTTATGTTTCACACCTCCTATTTATTCAACTCTAGATCCTATATGTTTTACAGTTTAGAAAGATCTCTGCATCTCTTGAGTTTTCCTTCTAAAGTGCGGTCACCAATCAGGGATTTTTATTATCTTTACGGGAAACAAAAGTCGTATTCTTTATTTCTATCTTTCCTCCAAACAACGATTGTATACCCCTACGTGTGTGTAAAATTTCACCCCTACACTTAAGAATTCAATTCAAGCTATAGTACCCTTGCCCTAATACCTAATACTACTTCTTTTCATTAATGATGGACGGTGTTGCTCACACACCTTTCGTGCGACTTTTAATGCTTTTGAGGCACTAACAGCCAATGACTGAATGTGTGAGCTTCTAAACCGTAAATAACAGTTTCTAGGACTTGACATTATTTATTTTTCTTTTTCAAGACCGGAAATATTTTTCAATGATACTCATTTTGGTGTTTAGCTTTAAATACCATTTTTTCTTCCATACTAGGTTTTCAGGCAAGAATATTTCTAGGTATCCTTTACTATCCCAAGTTTCAAGGTGCGTGTAAGTGCAGTTTGTAGGGTATATACTTTCTAAATTTGGACTCAAGAATAGAAACTTTTTTTCAGACTTATCCTTTAGTAAAGCTTCAATACTTTCCCTTCATCTTGACTTATCTCAAGAATTGAACTCATGATTATCTACTTCTATAAAAAAACTGCAAGGGCGTATAATTACCAAGAGTAAACAGAATGAGGGTTATTTTTAGGGTTTACAATTTCTAAGCCTAGGATTTAGTTATTTCTAACGTATCAACTAAACTTTCGGAATAAAATCTAAGTTACCCTATTATCTAACTTGACGACAAAGTTTTTCTATTTTTTGGAACTATTTTTGATTTTTATGGGTTTTAAAATAAGTATGCAAATGCAGAATATACAAATGAATGCGAAGGAAGAAATCTTACCGAGCACACCCCCAAACTTAAACTTGACAGTGCCCTCACTGTCAGGCTACATCAAGAGGGACAAAATTGTCGGCGCTCCCCAAGAATTTTTATTTTTATTTAAGAACAGAAAAAGAAAACAAAAATATATATACACAAAAAGCCCCCCAAACTTAAGTAAAACAGTGCTTCCACTGTTTAAGCGGTGAAATTCAGGATTAGGGGGGAAAGATAACATCATCAATCTATACAAGGCCTTACACAGGCCAAAAGTTAACACCAACCATTCAAAAATTTTATCGCGATAAAGCAGCGATTGGTGAAAGAATGCGGAGAGGAAAGAAATGGAGAATACACGAGACCGTATCGGGATAGAAGTGGTATACGGTCTCGGAGGAGGAGAAGAATGTCAGAGGGGAGAAAGAAGTGGAATACGAACTTGATAGTGGAACCGGAGTGAATAAATTAGTACAATTTATGATGACCGATGTGTAAAGAGCGATTGTACTAATCTATTAACCTGTCGAGAAATGGGGTCAAATCCCTAAAGATTCGTAAGAAAAAATAGGTAAGGCGAACTTAGTAAACCAGTCATAAGGAATGAAATTGATACGGTGTCTTGTAAGGTCAGAACGATGGAAAGAATGGAGGGAAGTGTTTTTGGAAGGGTAACAATTAAAGGTTCAGGAGGGTGTACACAGTTAATGAAAGGGATATGATGAATTGGTAAATCCGACTCATCAACTAAAACCGGTTCATCCTCAAAGCTATCCTCAAAATTCAGCTTATCCATGCACTTATCATCAAAATCCAGACGCATATGAAGTTCGGGAAAAATAGTTAATGACTCGGGATGATGAATTGGAGAGAAAAACTCATCCAAATTTGCGGGTTCATCATCTAAAATATTCCCAGCGTCAATATCTTTAATCAAGTGAAAATCAATATTCTCAGACACCTCATCAAGAGAATAGATTTCAATTAATTGTGGTTCTAAGATGGAGCTGTAGAGTTCAACAGGATTGGGATGGGTTTCACTTGGAATGGACCCTTCACAATCGGGTAAATCAAACACTACATAGTCGCACAACTCATTAAACATTTTATCTTTAATTGGTAAATCATTTGTGACATTTGATAGACATTCAAAACTGGAGTTGTGGGATTCAACTTGAAATGGGTAGGTTTGATTTGGAAGGGTGTACAGCTCACTCTCACCACTCAATTCATCAATCTGTCTTATCGCCTCATCATACAGTGGAAAATGTGGAGCTAGTTGGAAACTAGCTACCGGGTCACTAGGTTGTATGAGGGCGGCCATGGACGCATTCAAATCCATCATCTGTTGGTACAACACTACCCGAAAGTCTTCCAATGACTATTCTAGACTAGACATGGGTTGTGAAGGGGTTTCAGTAAAAGATTCAAAGTTGTTTGGATACTCAAAACTCCCAAATGGCGGTTCAGAAGCAATATCTAGGGAAGTTGTAGAAGTCGGGTAGGATTGATAGGAATTGAATGGTTGTACAGGAGTATGATCAACATTCGGATAAGAAGGTGAATGGAATTATTGATCAAAAGAATTGGATGTGGTGAAAGGAGTGAAAGATCGGCTACGGGATTGTTCAATTCCTTTAGCAATAGACATGGGTTTCGGAGTTACAACAGGACTTTCAAAAGGGGTATCAACGTAAGAAGGTGGTGAAGGTTGAATTGGTTGATACAAGGTGGATTGCGGAGTCCAATTGTTCGTCCTAGACGCGTCTATCAGATCTTTCAATTAAAGTTTGGGTATGGATGGATCGTTCGACGTTTGACTAAAGCAAGAACCGTAAGATGTAATGTTTGGTTGTGGGTACCAAAGTTTGGTAAGAGTTTTTCGAGGTGGGGTACCCATGATATGAAGAGATGAAGAAAAAAGAGAAATGGAAGGGAAAAAGAATGTGATTTTTTTGGTAGCTATCAACAAAAGAATGAAACACACAAAAAGAATCTAGACAAAAACCAATAACGACACAAAAATACCACGCGCCTAATCGGTCTAGGGTTCACCTAAATCAACTAGACCTACTCAAGAACTTGATTGTCGAAGTAAAACTGTGTCGAGAAACGGGCTCAAGATATACTGATCACGAGGCCGGGTATGTACAGAGATAAGGGGAGGTTTTCCGACGCTTTTGCGAAGGTCCTTAATTAGATAACCCTTTCTGTCATGACCCAAAATGGCACATGACTGGCACTTGAATCATATGAAATCTATAGGACCCCATCTAATTCAAGTAAGCCAAAATCTCAGAAATCTAAACCATTTAAAAAAGAAAGTGAAGGAAAACTTGTTTAAAAATTTGCGTATAAATCACTTGAAAATCGTAGTAAACATTTTAAAAATATCAAGTCTTTTCCGAAAATTACGGAGAGTCTCCTTTATAAATACTGACACCAAACGGGTATAACATGAATAATATACATAAATGATAAAAGGCATCCCGAAGTGGGAGCTAGCTCTTCACCAATTGGCGGCCGCAACCACGCAAGCAATATAATATACAATGCCGAAGGGCGAGGATCAAAACTCAAAAGGAAATCAATATCATCAAGAAAACCATAATAATACAAGCGTGACTCTATGGTCGAAAGAATAAACACTGGTCTTCTAAGTTTATCTAATATACAAGTCTGGTTGATGGAGCTACTACATAGAACATAATATAAATGAAGTACAATGGTGGTCATGACGCGAGTGAACCCACCTACTAAGGCAATCACCTGGAAAGAAGCAGTCTGCCAACAAAGCCAACAAGAAAACCTGTACGGCAAAACCTGCAAGAAACTGCGGCACAACGGGGGTGAGTTGCCAACTCGTGAGTAGAAAACATCACCGAGCATAAATTGCATGTATGACTCTATCCTATGTCATACCATAGTAATATCCTCAAATAATATAGCCTGAAGCATATAATAATGGCAAGGGTAAACATTTATACATAAGTGTAATACCAAGTGCTCGTGTCAATGCCTCAGGTAGCAACATATCAAATATATGATGTATGAATGCATGAAAACAGAATACAACTAAATGAGAAAACTGTTTTCTTATGTCAGTGAGATTTATGTATAAGAATCGAAGTATTATCAATGAAATCAACAGAAAATCAGTGTCTAGAATCGACACAAAATATATATCTCGCTTTCTCAATATCTCAGGCTCCGGCAATCCGGAATGGCCTATAACATCAAATCTCAATACCTTAGGCTCCGACAATCCGGACTGGTCTATATCTGTAAGTCAACGTTACCCGTCCCCGGTTCTTTGGGGTTGCGGAAATGGTAAAAAAAAGATTTTTTCTTTGGGGTTAACATGGACTCGAAATACGGATCATTGTTAAACAACTATCTAACAACCTAACTAGGAGTTTTACCTACTCGGTTAGGGGGTTATACCTTAACTTGAACTCCTTCTCTTCAACTCCTTACGGTAGTCGGATCGGCCTCACCTCGTCGTCTCCGTGCGCCGAAGATGGATCCACCCGAAAGCTTCTACCTTTGGCTTCAACTTCAAACTAGAAGAAACTAGAACACTTGGCTTGCTAGACCTTGTGTACTAGGATGAGTAGAGAAGTGTTATGGGTTTTTATCTCTAAGGAAATGGTTCTAAACACATGAGAGGGAGTTTCCTTGAGCTAGAGAGAGCAAGAGGAAGAGGGAGAGAGCTTGAGCATGAGTGAGAATGGAAATGAAAGAATGAGCAAGACTTTTCTCACCCTTGCTCTCGTAATCCAAAATAATCATAACACATAATAATAATTGAGTATTATGTGATGGTTGTTATCATATCAAATGGCAATATCATTTTATGCATTAAATGCAATTTGTGAACAAAACAAGCACGCAAAGGTCAATGCCATGAAATGATAGCCATTGTCATAATGGTGGTCAACCGGTCCAACCTAGTCAACCGGTCAACATAGTCAACAAAGTCAACCTTTGAACCCAACCATGGCACAATAATACTTAATTAATATTATCATTAATCTTATTTCTTATTCGTATTAGGGTTTAGCAAAAGTCCACAGTCAACAACCCTAATGAGAATCCTCTGCTTCTGTCTCTGTCAACCGTGCATACACACCCGCATCCGCGTTCCGAGGAATACGAATACAAACGAGATAAAACCAATCCCAAAATGTACACTAGGATCTGGCTTAAACCAAAGCCCGCTAGTGATAACTGCCCGGACACTGAACGTGCACAAGTGCACGGATGTGACCGAACCCTGTCGCAAAACCATGCGACCTCTACTCTTTTGCCTAAAGGCGAATAGCTCTCTGTGTGGGACTCTAAAGACTCGACACTACGCTGGCAGTGGGTTTAACCACAGACCGCAAACGGCACTAGCTGTGCGTAACGGCCCCCAAGTAGATGCCGATAAGAAGACGGACGAGGTGAAACCCATCTGAACTCCTACTGAGCCTGAATATGACAGTCTCCGTACAGTCCGGTCTGTTCGTCTGAGAATATCGCATGGCGGGCCTAGGGGGCCGGTAAACATCAGTCCACTAATAGTGGTACAACTTATGTCGGAGTGTAGCCCAGAACACCTTGAGACAACACTGGAAACCTACCAGTATATCTCGCTTGCCCTGTCCAGGGACGACTATGTGTAATGGCTCTCCATGACACAGCGCGATATCAACTCCTAATACCGGGATAGACGAATCATGTCTAACCGTCACTGCCTCCAAGTGCTGCAGGACTGCACCCAACTACAACCTGTTTGCATGACTCCTTTGAGCCATGGTTGGGTAGTAATAAAAGTACAGTAGGAAAACACTCGGGGCGAAGTGACAGTGTCAAGTCAGCGGACTAAGCTGTACTCATATCACCTGGGAACTGATAACCGACGATAGGTATAATACCAACCAATCAGTTCCCGACGAGTCCTGTCCAGTGTACCCGTAACCTAACGAGCACCCGCATACTATCTCAAGTACGACGTACTGACGGCTGTGGGACAGACCGTCTCCCCAGCTGGGATGAGAAGCGCATACGCTAGTCTACTCCGGAGTATCGATGCCCCTGTCTCGATAGTCCTACGACCAGGGACCTGTATAAGGATGTGCTTATGGATTACCCAGCCCCCACGAGTGTGACTGCCATCACAACGCTGGTAATCAAGCAAAGATCCTAAGTGCTCCTCTTATGTGTATAGGTGATATACTAAAAGAAACACATGTACACATTAAAGTAGAAACAAACCAAGTAGCATACTACCATTTTGAGCAAGATAGTCTATACAATTGTGAATATCCCAAGCTTCCATTAAGTAATATACAAACTAGTATGATACAGTAATGGCCTCTAGGGCATATACACTAACAATCTTCCACTTGCACTAAGGCCATATACTGGCGTATCGAAGACCTATCATCTCGACAGCCGCTCGAACTGAGTCTGGGGTAAGGCCTTCGTGAGTGGATCAACAGTGTTATCTTCCATAGCAACTCTCCGAACCTCGATCTCCTGGCGACCCACGATCTCCCTAATCAGGTGATACCGCCTCAAGATGTGTCTGGACTTCTGATAGGACCGAGGTTCCTTCGCTAAAGCTATAGCCCCGTTGTTGTCGCAATAAAGAGGTATTGGTTCAACAATGGACGGAACCACCTGATGTTTCGTTAAGAACTTCCTCATCCAGACGGCTTCTTTTGCGGCATCTGCAGCAGCGATATATTCCGCTTCCATCGTCGAGTCAGCAACGGTTTCCTGTTTGGAACTCTTCTAACACACCGCCCCTCCATTGAGGGTAAAGACAAAACCCGACATGGACTTGGAATCATCCTTGTCACTTTGGAAGCTGGAGTCAGCAAAGGCCTCGATTTGGATGTCTTTTCCGCCATACACGAAGAACATCTCCTTAGTCCTTCTCAGGTACTTGAGAATGTTCTTTACCGCTATCCAGTGCTTCTCCCTACGGTTTGACTGATACCGGCTTACCACACTCAGTGCATAAGCTACATCTGGTCTGGTACACAACATCGCATACATTATAGAGCCTACCGCAGAAGCGTAGGGTATAATAGACATGCGATCCCTTTCCAAATCAGTCTTGGGAGACATCTTTTTGGAGAGGGTTATCCCGTGACAAGCCGGTGGATTACCGCGCTTGGAATCTTCCATACTTAATCTTTTCAGTATGGTGTCGATGTACCTGGACTGTGAAAGTCCTAATATCCTCTTGGATCTGTCACGAAAGATCCGGATCCCCAGAATGTAAGAGGCATCACCCAGGTCTTTCATGGAGAACCTGTGTGACAAGAACCCTTTGACAGATTGTCGCATAGGAATGTCATTTCCTATTAGGAGAATGTCATCCACGTATAAAACGAGGAATACGACAGTTCTTGCTACAAATCTACTATAGATACATGGTTCATCTGGATTTTTGATAAAGCCAAATTCTTTGACCGTCTCATCAAAACAGATGTTCCAACTCCGCGATGCCTGCTTTAGTCCATAGATGGACTTAAGCAACTTGCACACCTTTCCGCTGCTCCCACTCTGAATGAAACCCTCTGGCTGGTCCATATAGACACACTCCTCTAAATTTCCATTTAGAAAAGCGGTCTTTACGTCCATCTGCCAAATCTCATAATCGTGGAAGGCAGCAATGGCAAGAAGGATCCGAATGGATTTCAGCATAGCCACGGAGAAAAGGTTTCGTCATAGTCCAAACCAGGTCTTTGACGAAAACCCTTTGCAACAAGTCTAGCCTTATAGGTCTCAACCTGTCCATCTACACCAATCTTCCTTTTGAAGATCCACTTGCATCCTACCGGTTTTACCCCATCTGGAGCAACGTCCAACGTCCATACTTTGTTGGTGTACATGGACTCTATTTCGGTCCGCATTGTATCCAGCCATTTTACCGAGTCAATGTTCTGAATGGCCTGCTGGAAGCTAGTCGGCTCATCACTATCAATGATGCAATCCTCTATATCCCCGTCTATGAGAAAACCGTAGTATCTCTCGGGCGGATGAGACTGCCTACTTCTCCTGCGGAGCGGCACAGGAATGTCCTGTTCTTTCGAACCCTCTGGTTCTACTAAGCTTTCAGTAATAGCTCGTGGTTCTGGAATTTCTTCCTGTTCTATTGCGCTCCCACTTATCTGATTTTCCAAAAACTCAGTTTCCAAGAAGTGGACATGACGGGAAAAAAAAACCTTTTGTTCCTCTTCGCAATAGAAGAAATATCCCTTGGAGTTCTTTGGATATCCCACAAACTTGCACTGTACTGAGCGTGCCTCGAGTTTGTCCGCATGCTGCTTTTTGACAAAAGCTGGACATCCGCATGTCTTAATGTACTTAAGATAGGGTTTCTTTCCGCACCACATTTGATATGGTGTGGTAAGCACAGTCTTAGTTGGAAATCGATTCAAAAGGTATGCAGCTGATTCTAGTGCATATCCCCAGAATGATCGCGGTAACTCAGCATTACTCATCATGGAACGTACCATATCCAATACGGTCCGGTTCCGTCTCTCCGATACACCGTTATGTTGCGGAGTGTATGGAGGAGTAAGCTGAGAGAGAATTCCATTCTCTTTTAGGTAATCCAGGAACTCGACACTCAAGTATTCACCACCTCGATTAGATCTCAGTGTCTTGATACTTTTGCCGGTTTGTTTTTCTACTTCATTCTTATATTCCTGGAATTTTCCCAAGGCTTCGGATTTATGTTTCATTAAGAAGACATATCCGTACCTTGAAAAGTCATCCGTAAAAGTAATGAAGTAAGAATAACCGCTTCGTGCATGTGTAGACACTGGACCGCACACGTCGCTGTGTACGAGTCCCAAGAGCTCGCTCGCTCTTACTCCGTGTCCAGTGAACGGAGTCTTTGTCATCTTTCCCTTGAGACAGGATTGACAAGTTGCATATGATTGATATTCGAACGGATCCAAATATCCTTCTGTATGTAATTTCGTCAACCTTCTCTCATTGATTTGACCCAGTCTACAATGCCATAAGAAAGCCTGATTTATTTCCGGAGACTTTCTTTTGTGTGTATTCTGGACATTGAAAATCCGTGGTTGGTTTAATACGTATATACCATTGCTTAATGTACCTGACCCAATCAAAACTTGATTAAGGTGAATGTTTACAACATTGCTTACAAATGCTAATTCATAACCTTCTTTAGATAATAAAGTTACAGAAATGATATTACAAGTTGCATTGGGTACAAAATAACAATTACGCAAAACCAAAACCTGTCCATCTGACAATCCCAGGTGATAGTCCCCCACGGACTCAGCATCCATGCCAGCTCCGTTTGCAACTCTGAGGGTCATATCACTTGCCTTCAAAACCCTACGCTTTCAGTGCTTGCAAAGAATTATAGATATGAGATCCTGATCCGGTATCCAATACCCAGGAAGTAAAGTTTATTGATATACAGTTTTCAATAACATGCACACCTGAAGCCGAAGCCGCAACTTGCTTCGGATCCTGCTTTCTGGCCTTCCAAGCGCTTCAATCTTTCTTCCAGTGTCCACTCTTATGACAATAAAAGAATTCCTCTTTCCCCACAAGCTTCCCCGCTACTTTTGTTGCTTTTTCCTTTCCCTTCGTATCCACTTTACTAACACCGCCCCTTGGTTTGGTGGGGGTTTTCTTCTTCTTTCCCTTGGCTTTCGCCTTAGACTTGGAAGAGGAAGATCCTCCTACAAACAAAGTGGATGTTTCCCTACCTTTCTGTAGGGTGCCCTATGCACTCCTCAGCATGTTGAGGAGTTCTGAAAGTTCAACTTCTTTTTCTTGCAAGTTGAAGTTCAGGATAAACTGGGCGTAAGTGGAAGGAAGGGACTGGAGAATCAAGTCTGTGTAGAGCTCGTTCTCTAACGTGGTCCCAAGGTCCGCGAGCTCCTCAATGAAGATAATCATCTTAAGCATTTGTTCCGCTACCGATGATCCGACGGCCAATCTTGCCGAAAATAGCTTTTTCGAGACTTCGTATCTGGCAATACGAGATTGCTCCCTATAAAGTTCTTTTGTATGGAGAAATATGGAATCGAAGTCCATATTCTCGTGCCTCCTCTGTTGTTCATTGTCCATAGAGGCAAGCATGAGGCACTTGGCCTTCGCGCAATCGATCTCCCAAGTCTTACGGATTTCCTTATCCACGACGCTGGAGGTGGGACCTTGGACAGGGGGAGCTTTGGTGGTAAGAAGATACCCCAGCTTGTCATAAGTGATTGCCATTTTGACATTCCTGAGCCAAACTTTGTAGTTTGGCCATGTCAGTATGTTTTTATCTAGAAATAACTTAAGTCCGGTAATGACGATTGGTCGCTGCAATTAGGAGAGAGAGAAGAAATACTCAGCATGATGCTCTTGCAAGTTTAGAGTGGTTATTAGTTTGTCTAAACAGGATGGCTCCCACTGTCTCTCGAATCCCTCCTAAAACCATAAAGGAAGAATTAGTCGGGTTCAATCTCACCGTACAATACGTGCTTAACCGTTCAGCCAGGCCAGTGACGGTACTTCGAGGGAGGTTTTCCAACGCTTTCGCGAAGTTCCTTAATTAAATAACCTCTTTTCCCAGGGGGCGTAGCCCCGCTAACACTTTTCTAGACACTTACTTGGTTTATAGCATTGATCGTTAAGTGATAAATTTCCTGAGGAGGAGCATATACTCACAGTAGGATCGGGATCCAAATATCATCGTGTGAGAAAACTGAAGGAATCCTACCAGAATCATCACACTCCAAATGGTATGCAGCGCTAGCAAGTCTCAGGTTCTTTTGAAACTCCCCATGTGGATTTTTGCCCGATGCTCTTATGATCTTGACTTTGGCCAACAAATCATAAGTCGCATATCAAGTTTTACCCATCATTTTCCAGGTTAATTTGAACCCACCCGTACCTACCCTTGACTTTGGCTAACAAGGCAGTACGACTGTCCCAAACCAACGCATCTATCTATGCTGCACATGAATACCCAATAGCTACCAATCACCATGCCTTGACTTTAGCCAACAAACATAGCTTGAATACTATTGATTATCCATGTGAAATGACGGAGGGCTACGAATGGTTTTGGCGAAACTGTGAACGTAGTGAACTTGATATAATCGATGGAACGAGATATCTTTTAAAAGGAGTGGCTTAAGCTCCGCGTTTAAAAGTTGTTTTTAAAAAGAAACCGAGTGGTTTTGAAAGTGTTCCAACGACTCTGCTTTGGTTTATTTTCTTGCATTAATTTAATGCGTCCCGTCATTTAATCCTACCATTGCAGAAAACAACGAAAATATGACGTACACTTATGCCATCCGCATTAGCCACGGGGCCCGTCATTACCCGTTAGGTTACTTAACTAACGACAGAGCGGGGGCTGGACTAGCACGGATGCAAAACATAAGCAACGCCTAAATAGATATCATAGATAGATATATACATTCGTCAGATGCAATGATAGCCATTCCAGATCACAGATAAACACATTGGATATACTAGGAATTCGCATTCCGTACGAGCCAGTAACGAAAAGCGGATTACACGGTCGCGGTGAATAGCCAATACCCCACCCTAGACCCCTACGGCTGCGGCAAACTACCCGTCAAATACCGGAAGTGAAGCAACCTCCCTCAACAACGTGAGTAGGCCACTCGGCACTTCGAGGTACCCGGTAGTTTGTGCACCCCCTCCATGGGTCTATCCTAGGAGAAAAAACAATAAAAGAAATTATACAATGACGGCTACAACCTCATCCCGGTTGTGCGGCCATATAAATAATATTACATTAATTACAAATTACATGAATTGAAAGATAAAGAAAACTCTCATCTCAAAACCCCCCGGCTATTCATCCACGACAATCCAACGAATTCATATACACATACCATCAACATTACAGATCACAGATATGTATAACCCCCACTAATCGATGTATAGCGATTAGCAGACGTTCAATACATATATCACATCACAGATATAAACCCGTTATCTAAAGTCTTTAGAAGGTCGATCAAAATACGGATTTTTAAACCCCAAAAACAAATTTTGCTTTCTGTAAAATCTGGGCAGAAAAAAATATTCTAAAAATCCCAAAACAGCCCTAGTAAAACACTGCAGGAAAATTGTGCCACGACCGAGTCAAGTCGGCCGCGGATCCGTGGCGGGAGCATGCTCCTGCCACGGTTCCGCGGCGCTTTGACAGAGTCGGTGGACCAATTTTCTTGTGTGGGTTTTAAAAAGCCTGAGCCGATTTTTAGTGTAAGATTAATTATTTTTTGAATAAGAAAAAAAATCGGCAGAAAGTATACTTTTCGGGCGTGTTTCGTGACATTTTCTCCGATCGAACTTCTAGTTACTTTGCTAACATATTAGATAGTGTTTAACTAGGCTCTGATACCACTGTAAGTCCACGTTACCCGTCCCCGGTTCTTTGGGGTTGCGGAAATGGTAAAAACATGTTTTTTTCTTTGGGGTTAACATGGACACAAAATACGGATCTTTGTTAAACAACTATCTAACAACCTAACTACGAGTTTTACCTACTCGGTTAGCGGGTTATACCTTAACTTAAACTCCTTCTCTTCAACTCCTTGCGGTAGTCGGATCGTCCTCACCTCGTCGTCTCCTTGCGCCGAAGATGGATCCACCCGAAAGCTTCTACCTTTGGCTTCAACTTCAAACTAGAAGAAACTAGAACACCTGGCTTGCTAGACCTTGTATACTAGGATGAGTAGAGAAGTGTTATTGGTTTTTATCTCTAAGGAAATGGTTCTCAACTCATGAGAGGGAGTTCCTTGAGCTAGAGAGAGCAAGAGGAAGAGGGAGAGAGCTTGAGCATGAGAGAGAATGGAAATGAAAGAATGAGCAAGACTTTTCTCACCCTTGCTCTCATAATCCAAAATAATCATAACACATAATAATAATTGAGTATTATGTGATGGTTGTTATCATATCAAATGGCAATATCATTTCATGCATTAAATGCAATTTGTGAACAAAACAAGCAAGCAACGGTCAATGCCATGAAATGATAGCCATTGTCATGATGGTGGTCAACAAGTCCAACCTAGTCAACCGGTCAACATAGTCAACAAGTCAACAAAGTCAACCTTTCAACCCAACCATGGCACAATAATACTTAATTAATATTATCATTAATCATATTTCTTATTCTCATTAGGGTTTAGCAAAAGTCAACAGTCAACAACCCTAATGAGAATCCTCTGCCTCTGTCTCTGTCAACCGTGCATACACACCCACATCCGCGTTCCGAGGAACACGAATACAAACGAGATAAAACTAATCCCAAAACGTACACTAAGATCTGGCTTAAACTAAAGCCCGCTAGTGAAAACTTCCCGGACACTGAACGTGCACAAGTGCACGGATGTGACCGAACCCTGTCGCAAAACCATGCGACCTCTACTCTTTTGCCTAAAGGCGAATAGCTCTCTGTGTGGGACTCTAAAGACTCGACACTACGCTCGCAGTGGGTTTAACCACAGACCGCAAGCGGCACTAGCTGTGCGTAACGGCCCCCAAGTAGATGCCGAGAAGAAGACGGACTAGGTGAAACCCATCTGAACTCCTACTGTGCCTGAATGTGACATTCTCCGTACAGTCCGGTCTGTTCGTCATAGAATATGGCATGGCGGGCCTAGGGGGCGGTAAATGTCAGTCCCCTAATAGCGGTACAAGTTGTGTCGGAGTGTAGAGAATACCCTGAGACAACCATGGAAACCTACCAGTATATCTTGCCCTGGCCAGGGACGACTATGTGTAATGGCTCTCCATGACACAGCGCGATATCAACTCCCAATACCAGGAGAGACGAATCATGTCTAACCATCACTGCCTCCAAGTGCTTCGGGACTGCACCCAACTACAACCTGTTTGCACGACTCCTTTGAGCCATGGTAGGATAGTAATCAAAGTACATGGGGAATACACTTGAGGCGAAATGACAGTGTCAAGTCAGCGGACTAAGCTGTATTCATGTCACCTGGGAACTAATAACTGACGATAGGTATAGTACCAAACAATCAGTTCCCGATGAGTCCTGTCCAGTGTACTCGTAACCTAACGAGCACCCGCAAACTATCTCAAATACGACATACTGACGGCTGTGGGATAGACCGTCACCCTAGCTGGGATGAGAAGCGCATACGTTAGTCTACTCCGGAGTATCGATGCCCCGTCTCGATAGTCCTACGACTAGGGACCTGTATAAGGATGTGCTTATGGATTACCCAGCCCCTACGAGTGTGACTGCCATCACAACACTGGTAATCAAGCAAGGATCCTAAGGGCTCCACTAATGTGTATAGGTGATATACTAAAAGAAACACATGCACACATTAAAGTAGAAACAAACCAAGTAGCATACAACCATTTTGAGCAAGATTGTCTATACAACTGTGAATATCCCAAACTTCCATTAAGTAATATACAAACTAGTATGATACAGTATTGGCCTCTAGGGCATATACACTACCAATATCATCAAATCTCAAGACTACGTCGGTATCCTCCGGATATCCGCCGCGTCACAATAAAATCAACGGTCGGTAATGCTCCCCTGCCGGGCTCAACGCCATCATCTGCGACCTTCTCGCCCCGGGGTACCGCACCGGGTCCACCATGCACCCACAGACGGTTCCTCCTCCTCCTCCTCGAATCGGGTGTATGATATCGCTCAAGAGCCGAGAAAACTCAAGGTGGACACCTCTCAAATCATATTATGAGAAAACCGCAATTTTCTTTCTTTAAAATGATAATAAGTTTATAGAATCCTTGCAGTTTCTCCAAATCCAGATTCTCGTGGAAATCCGAAATCCCAATCTCAAGAGTAAATAACAGTGCATTACCGTATAAAACTCCATAATATTGCATGACACATGAATATATGAATGCATCTGGTATCAAGCAAGGAATGCAATAATTAAACTAGCATATAAAAGTAATAACATATTGGAACTACCAACTAGCAAGCTATACTAATGAGGTAGGGTTTTCTAATGTGTACGTGACATGAAAATTACCGATGATGATGTATGTGAGCCGGCGAGAAGGTGTACGTGGAGCATACGCATCATCGGTAATGGTGTTGGTGTCCTGACAGCTAGATTTTATAATAACTAAAGAAAACACATTTTGTAGGGTTCCTAGTCACACTAAGGAGGTTCCACAAGGCATCAACCATGCCAAAATCAAATTTTTTCATGTGCCTACAAACCCTAATACGGATCGTTAACTAGAGGATAGGCGATAAAGATTGCAAGTTAACAACTTAACTAAGAGTGAACGGAAATACAACCTTTGTAGATCCGGTCCTCCATTTCCTTGGCTCCGTGTTGACGTCCCTCCGCTGCGATCATCGGATCCTGGACTCTAGCGATGGTTTCGTCGAAGAAATGATCGGGATAGTTCGTCGACTTCGATGCCGAAGATAATCTACGTCGAGGCAACTCAAGCTCAAGCTCCACCTTCACCAAGTCATGAAACTTGTGAAGAAAACACCCTATACTACATGGCAAGTGGTAGAGGATGAAGAAATAGGAAGTGGGTTCACTTTGGATTTGGTTTTCTCACTTGGAATCATCACATAGAATTTTCAAACCATGGTTTCTTCTCTTCATGAAGAAGATGAAGAAGAAGAAGAAAGAAAAAGAATTATTCCAAAAAGAAAATCCAAGTGATATCTATCATAATGCAACCATGGTTGAGTGTAGAGAATAAACTATGGTTAGGTGAATGGTTAGGTTAAGCAAAAGAAACAAAAATGGTCAAACCTTCTTGAAGCTTCAAGGAAAAACAAAAGAAGCAACCATTTCTTTTTTTGCTTAAATGAATAAATAAATAAAATAAATAATCAAGAAATGATAACAAAACCCTAACCATTCACTTAAACATGGTTTAAAGTAAACATACACCCAAATTTGCATGTATCATCAAACATGATACAATCTAGTGCACAAAACTATATCATATATACAATGTGCACAATCAAGTGAGATAATCAATCTTAAGTGAACCAATACTAGTTAATGTAAAGTAATATATCAAATATATAATTATACATTAAATCATTAAATCAACACTTGATTTAATGATCCGTTCATATCGCATATAACCGACTAATATCAAGTGTATCAACGTATCGAATCAACACTTGATTCGGTATCCCGGATATATCATATATAACCGTCCAATGATACAAATCGCGAGAATAGAATACAGTATCACATACTGGTATTATTCTCGGTCCCGCACATATCTCATATGCGCTCCTATTTCGTTTCGCTTGAGCCAGGAAATCTCGGTGTGGGACTCTAAAGACTCGTCAATACGCCGGCAGCAGGTGATGATCATATCAAATACCCACAAGCCGCAAGCGGTCTGCTAAACGTAACGGCCACCCGGGTATTGAGCGATCAGAAGATCAACGAGCAAGCCCGCTCACACTCCTGTGAATCCAACCAGTAACACTTACCGTACAGTCCGGTCTCGTCGTCGGATATGTCGCATATCTCGCCTAGGGGTGGCAAACGTCAGACCCCAATAGCTCGATAAGTCGTGTCGATATGAGGTCTATAACAGTTCGAGTAACTACAGGTAACACTTACCAGTAAATCTCAGCAACCCTGGCTAAGGATTTCTGGTTATAGCCAATCGAACACAGCGCAACATCAACTCCCTATACCGGGAGAGACGAATCCCCTCCTATCGCTCATTGCCTCCATGTGATTCGGGACTGTACCCAAAAACCACCGTTTTGCACGCCCTCTTGGACGTTGTAAGGTGGAAATCAAGGCACAGTGGGAATCACACAAGACTCTATGACGATCTCGGGTCAACAGACTTCTCTGTACCAGTGTCACCAAAGAACTGCCATCTGACGTAAGGTATAATACCATCTAGGAGTTCTCGGCGAGTCCGTCCAGTGTCCCCAGTCTCCACTGAGCACCCGTATATAATCTATGATGTCAAACACCAATGGATATGGGATCATCCATCGCCCATCTGTATTGGTCGAGAAGGTATACGCTAATCTACTCTGGTATATCGATGCCCTGTCTCGATACACCCTCGACTAGGGACCTTGAAGGATGTACTTATGGACTACCATGTCCCCACTAGTATGATCCGCATCATAGTCCAGGTAGTCATGTAAATATCATAAGGGCTTTACCAACATGTAACAGAGAGACAATCAGTGTACACGTTAAGGTAAAGAGCAACACGATAGCATACTATCATGTCGAGCAAAAAAGTCCTCCCTATATATGTCCAAGCATCCACTACAATATACATCCTATGTATAGTAATGGCCTCTAGGGCATACATATAACTAACAATCTCCCACTTGCACTAGGGCTATCTGATAGCAGTGGTTGTAGTATCTCATACTCAACCATCCCATAAAAGTCTCTCTCTGGGAAAAGGCCTTTGTGAGTGGATCCGCCGTGTTGTCCTTTAAGTTTACTCTCCTAACCTCGATCCCCTAGAGATCAACCATCTCGATGATCAGGTGATACTGCCTTAGAATATGTCTGGAACACTGATGGGACGGACGTTCCTTGGCATAAGCCATAACTCCATTATCGCACAATGGGAGGAACGAAGTTCATCTCATGAACTAATATACACCCAGACTTCCTCTTTGGTAGCATCTTATGTAGCGATGTATCCAACCTTTATCGTCTAGTATGCCACGGTATTTAGCTTGGAACTCTTCCAACATACCATCCCTTTACTGAGGGTAAAGACAATGCCTGTGACTGACATTTAGTCGTCCTTATCACCCTGGAACCTTTCCAAGGATTCTCCCCAGGATCGATTGATACCATCTCACTACAACTAGTGAGAATCCTAACATCCAATCACTTCTATATCATAGATCAAAACTCAGGATTTAGGAGGTATCACTTTGATCCTATATGGAGAATCCTTGTGATAAGCGGAGATTGACCGAGCATAGCATAGGAAACACCTTCCCCATTAAGAGTATGTCATCTACGTACTCTACGAGGATCACCTCCATACTCCCTACCACCTTTTTGTATATACAAGGTTCATCTACCATTTTGATGAAGTCAAACTTTTTGACTACGACATCAAAACAGACGTTCCAACTCCGCGATGCCTGCTTTATCCTATAAAGCATCTTGTACACGTTTCCGCTGCTCCCACTGTCTACGAAGCCCTCTGGCTGTGTACTTATAGACGCTCTCTTCTAAAACATCATTTTAGAAAAGCTGTCATGACACCCAACCACCAGATATCGTAGTCATGGTATGTAGCCGTGGCAAGTAGGATCTGGATGGACTTAAGCATAGCTCCTTAGAAAAGGTTTCATCATGATCCATACCTGGTCAATGATGCAAACCATTAACAAGTCTAGCTTTGAAAGTCTCAACTTTTCCATGTACACCAAGTAATCTTCTCAAGATATACTTGCTCCTGATGGGGATTTAACCCTTCAGATAAAGCAACCAAAGTCCATACTTTGTTGGTGTATAAGGATTCCATCTCAGATCACTAAGCATCCAGCCATTCTTACAGAGTCCTACTCCTGATGGCCAGCTCGAAACTAGTTGGGTCATCATCTCATGATGCAGTCCTCACTCCCACTGTCATAGAGAAACCAAAGTATCTCTCAGGTGGGTGAGGAACCCTACTAGATCGGCGGAGAGGCTGAGGTTCGTCGGGAACTATTGAATCCTTTGGTTCTATAAAATCATCAGCTGTAGTTTGTATAGCTGGAACCATTCCAGTTCTACATAACTGACCTTGTCTCGAGCTTGTCCAGATTTTGCTTTTAGACATAGGCCGGACAACCCCAAATCTTAACTAACTTAAGAAATGGGCTCTTCCCTTTCCATATCACATATGAAGTGGTAGGCACTGATTTGATTCGACCCTAATTCAATAGGTATGCAGCTTCTCAAGTGCATAACCCCCAAAAGGAAAAAGGTAACTTAGTAGTACTTATCATAGAGCGCACCTTATCATATAGGGTGTGATTGCTCCGCCCCGATATACCATCGTGCTATGGTGTATACGGAGGAGTAATGCCGAGAGAGAATCTCATTCTCCTTTAGAATCATCCAGGAATTCCGTGCTTAAGTATTCTCCTCCTTGATCTCATCATAGGACATAATACTTATACCCGTACTTAGGTTCTCTACTTCTAACTTATATTCTGTGAATATCTCAAAAGGTTCGGACTTGTGTTTCAACAGGAACATATGTCTGAATCTTGAGAGATCATCAGAGAATGTAATGAAGTACAAAGAACCGGTCTTGGCATGTGTAGACAGGGGACCTTTATATATCAACATGTATCATCCTAAGAGTTTACCAACTCTTTCTCTGTTTCCAATAAACAGAGCTGAGGTCATTATATCTTTGTGACATGACTGGCAAGTTTCATAAGATGTAAATTCAAACTGATTTAAATATGCATCTAAATGTAACTTCAGCCATTCGGGTCGCATTGATATGACCTAGTCTACAATGCCTCAAGAAGGATTCGTTCATTTCTGAACTATTCCTTTTGTGTGTGTTCTGTATACTAAGAACTGTAGTTTGATTTAGAACTTCAATACTTTTAGATAACGTGCCTGAACCGATCAACTTTTAATATAGGAAATGTTCAAAACATTATCCAACAATACAAAATTATATCCTTTCTTTACTAATAAAGAGACTGATATGATTTTGTATATCAGGTTCGGTATCTAATAACATTCGTTCAGAATCAATGTATTTGGAATACAGGGTGACAGTGGCCAACAGACCTGGCTACAACACTTGCACCGTTTTCTGTCTCATGAAACTTATCACCCGTTCTCAGTTCTCTACCTTTCTGTAGCCCTATGTAACAGATTACATATCTGGGATCCTGATCCGGTATCAAATACTCAGGACGTAGAGGATACAGAGAAACAGTTCTTTATAATGAACACACCCGAAGATAATGCATCAACATGCACTGTCTTCGTTTGGGCGGCACGGGAATTCTGGTAATCCCCAGTTTCCTGCTCTGTCTTATAACAATTATAAGTTGGAGCGGGACCAACGTTCCCCAGCGTAGTATAACAAGCGGGTTCGGTCAATATCCGTATTATTATCTTGATTAAGGCGTAATATGGTCGCTACCTGGAGAGAGAGAGACGAAAACACTCAGCGTGCGCACTTGCAACAATAGATTGGTTATTATTTTATCTAATCAGGATGGCTCCCACTGTTTTTTTATCAAATCTTCCTTCAAACCATAAAAAGAAAGACTAGCCGAGATTAATTACACGCTACAAGTTCGTCAATCTTTCAGCCAGGCCAGTGTCGGTACTTTGAGGGAGGTCTCCCGTGCTATCGCACGAACCTAATTAATATAAACCTCGTTTTCCCAGAGGCGTAACCTCGTTAACACCTTTCTAGACACCTACTTGATCGGCTAATTGTAATGTGTAAAACTCTCCCAGGAGTAACAATTACTCGCAGTGGGTATCGGGATCCAACTATCTCATAGAAGGTATGCAATCTCATTGCAAATTTCAATACTTGAAATTCCCGATAATATTTTGCCCCTAACGTCCTTTGACCTTGACGGAGGCCAAACAACCCATAGTCCGCTAGTCAAGTTCAACCCGTCATTTCCTGATTGAATTAAACCCACCCGCACGACCCTTGACGGAGGCCAAACAACGCCGTACGAATACCTTAATCCAATCGCATTATATGCTAGCAGATAAGCACTAGTTAGCTACCGTACACTACGCCTTGACGGAGGCCAAACTACCGCAGCACGAATACTAACTAGTACTTATCTGAAATGACGGAGAGCTACGACAGGTTTTTCTGAAAACCTATTACGTAATGAACTTGATATCGTTGTAGAATCAAATGATTTTGAAATGGAGTGTTTTTGAGGCTTTTCTAGTTTTGCTAAAGGGGTCACTCCCGGTGAAGGGATCATCGGCCCTTTCCTCGTCGAATGAGGTGCGGGATATATCATATATATCACTGTGCAAAGCAAAAACTATAGAAGCAATCAAAAGACAAACCGAGGGGTGTAGCATCTGCCAGTTATTGCTAAAGGAGTCACGCCCGGTGAAGGGATCTCGGTCCTTTCCTTATCGAATAAGGTGCAGGATATATCATATATACCGCTGTGCAAAGCAAGAACAGTAGCTACCTGTTTTATTTTTGAAATTCGATTCCACAACACCTTTAGGTTTCTTTTTCTTTTATTAACCATATTAATGAAGTCCCATCATTTAAGTTACCTAAACAACACAGATAAATACGACGTACACTTATGCCATCCGCATTCGCCTCGATGTCCCCTCGTGCACCGTTAGGTTAGGTAACTAACGGCAGAGCGGGGCAGGGCTAGCGCGGGTGTAAACCATAAGTAACGTCTATATAATATATCATATATACTATATACAGTATCTATCACAGAACATCAAATGATCACATCACAGATATCGCAGTAGAAGAAACATATGAAACATTGGATATACTAGGACGTCCGTGTTTTCAATACGAGCCAGTATAAAACACGAATTCCACAGTCGTGATGAATAGACAAACCCACACCCCTAGACCCCTACGAGAGCGGCAAGCAACCCTACCAATTCTAGAGTTAGGAGACCCGAACTCGACTCCTCGAGTTGGTCTCCCACTGGACTCCAGAACCCGGTTACTTGTGCCCTCCTCCTTGGGTCTATCTTAGTGCGGAAAAGTAAATAATATACAAATGGTGACATCTTCCGCGACCTGGAAGTGCCCCAATAAAAGAATATTATATACAAGTTTTTACATGAATGAAAATGAAAAACACTCATCTAACATAAAACCCCCCGGCTATTCAAACACGACGATCCAATATAACATATCCAGCAACACATAACATCACATATCATCAACGTAAGTAAACATGCGTATCCCAATTGTCGTTGACAAATAGCAACGAAACCGGCGATATCACATATTACACTTACGGTCACAGAAAAGAAAATGTAAAACTACAACAGTTGGAATCCGCAACCTCTTTAGACATCGCATGCCTAATCAATTGAATTACTTAAACATCGCATGCCTAACAATTATAAACCCCGCATTTTAGTCTCATTATCGAAAACTCTTTTCAATATTAAGTCGGGCAATTCAACAAGATTCCCGACATTTTGATCGAATGCTCGTCGCAAACTTTATTAGGCGGCCGCACCGCCAATGCCGTCGACGAAGTGCACCAAGGCAGAACACCGCTGCCGTGAGCACCCGAACGGATGCTTTCGGCGACGGGGTTCTCCTACAGTCACTTGGTCGGGGCTATGGGATGTAGCTGTCTATTAAGTTTACCCGGCGAGTATCCGCGTACGCTACGTGATTGCGACGGACTTTTGATCGCATCAAAATTCCGTAGCAACCGATCAAGTGAGACTAAAGTGCTATGTTTATAACATTCAAATCAGTTATCTTATAACTCCTTGTGGATTCCAAATATTGTATCACATTCCAGATAAATAGAAAATGTTAAACATTCCAATCAAACAGTAAAACACCTAAGTTTTCCCGAAACAGCTCAACACATGAAACAAGTTTAAAAACATTCACTTCATGCCTCAGTACCAACGGTCCAGCCGTAGAAGGGTCAAGCCAACGCCTCACATGTGGCACGCCGTACTGCCCCAAACCCTAAGGTTCAAAGGGCAGTTCAAGACGGTCACATAATCGAGTTAAGGTTTGTTGTCTTCTAGAGGGTCCATCGAGTTACTTGCACTACTTAGAACGTCTTTAAACCACGGAAAAATCCAACACTTAGAAATTTCCCGGCAGGGGAAAAAGTGGGTATTTATATCCGGTCGAACTTTTTAACAGTTCCTAAAATATCCGGAAAAACATAAACGAAATTAAATTATCCGATCAAATTAACGAGTCCCCAATAAAACCCTAGAAAACTCAACACTTGAGTGGAATTAAAAAATTCCCATAAAAAATTGCCAAGAAAGGACCTAAGAATAAATATATGAAATTTCAGGGACTAAGTCAAATTTGGCCGCGGAACCGCCGCCAAACACATGGTTTCGCCGCGGTTCCGCGGTCAAATTATTGACTTAGAGGACCGTACTTCACAGTAATTCTTAGTTTTTCCTGCTTGTTTTTCTGAGAATTTTTAATTCACAAAAATCCACTGTTTTGAAAAATGTACAGAGAAGGGTTTTGTCGGGGTTTACGGGTTCGATCGGACTTCTAAATTCGTCTACACTTCGACTAAAGATCTAGCCTGGCTCTGATACCACTGTAGGGTTCCTAGTCACACTAAGGTTGTTCCACAAGGCATCAACCATGCCAAAATCAATTTTTTTCATGTGCCTACAAACCCTAATACGGATCGTTAACTAGAGGACAGGCGATAAAGATTGCAAGTTAACAACTTAACTAAGAGTGAACGGAAATACAACCTTTGTAGATCCGGTCCTCCATTTCCTTGGCTCCGTGTTGACGTCCCACCGCTGCGATCATCGGATCCCGGACTCTAGCGATGGTTTCGTCGAAGAAATGATCGGGATAGGTCATCGACTTCGATGCCGAAGATGATCTACGTCGAGGCAACTCAAGCTCAAGCTCCACCTTCACCAAGTCATGATACTTGTGAAGAAAACACTCTATACTACATGGCAAGTGGTAGAGGATGAAGAAATAGGAAGTGGGTTCACTTTAGATTTAGATTTCTCACTTGGAATCATCACTTAGAATTTTCTAGCCATAGTTTCTTCTCTTCATGAAGAAAATGAAGAAGAAGAAAGAAAAAGAATTATTCCAAAAAGAAAATAAAAGTGATATCTATCATAATGCAACCATGGTTGAGTGTTGAGAATAAACTATGGTTAGGTGAATGGTTAGCTTAAGCAAAAGAAACAAAAATGGTCAAAGCTTCTTGAAGCTTCAAGGAAAAACAAAAGAAGCAACCATTTCTTTTCTTGCATAAATGAATAAATAAATAAAATAAATAATCAAGAAATGATAACAAAACCCTAACCATTCACTTAAACATGGTTTAAAGTAAACATACACCCAAATTTGCATGTATCATCAAACATGATACAATCTAGTGCACAAAACTATATCATATATACAATGTGCACAATCAAGTGAGATAATCAATCTTAAGTGAACCAATAGTAGTTAATGTAAAGTAATATATCAAATATATAATTATACATTAAATCATTAAATCAAAAGTTGATTTAATGATCCGGTCATATCGCATATAACCGACTAATATCAAGTGTATCAACGTATCGAATCAACACTTGATTCGGTATCCCGGCTATATCATATATAACCGTCCAATGATAAAATCGCGGGAATAGAATACAGTATCACATACTGGTATTATTCTCAGTCCCGCACATATCTCATATGCGCTCCTATTTCGTTTTGCTTGAGCCAGGAAACCTCTGTGTAGGACTCTAAACACTCGTCAATACGCCGGCAGCAGGTGATGATCATATCAAACACCCACAAGCCGCAAGCGGTCTGCTAAACGTAACGGCCACCCGGGTATTGAGGATTCAGAAGATCGACGAGTAAGCCCGCTCACACTCCTGTGAATCCAACCAGTAACACTCACCGTACGGTCCGGTCTCGTCGTCTGATATGTCGCATATCTCGCCTAGTGGTGGTAAACATCAGACCCCAATAGCTCGATAAGTCGTGTCGATATGAGGTCTATAACAGTTCGAGAAACTACAGGTAACACTTACCAGTAAATCTCAGCAACCCTGGCCAGGGATTTCCGGTTATAGCCAATCGAACACAGCGCAACATCAACTCCATATACCGGGAGAGATGAATCCCCTCCTATCGCTCATTGCCTCCATGTGATTCGGGACTGTACCCAAAAACCACCGTTTTGCACGCCCTCTTGGACGTGGTAAGGTGGAAATCAAAGCACAGTAGGAATCACACACGACTTTATGACGATCTCGGGTTAACAGACTACTCTGTACCAGTGTCACCAGAGAACTGCCATCTGACGTAAGGTATAATACCATCTGGGAGTTCTCGGCGAGTCCGTCCAGTATACCCAGTCTCCACTGAGCACCCGTATATAATCTCTGATGTCAAACACCAATGGATATGGGATCATCCATCGCCCATCTGTATTGGTCGAGAAGGTATACGCTAGTCTACTCTGGTATATCGATGCCCTGTCTCGATACACCCTCGACTAGGGACCTTGAAGGATGTACTTATGGACTACCATGTCCCTACTAGTATGATCCGCATCATAGTCCAGGTAGTCAAGTACACATCCTAAGGGCTATACCAACATGTAACAGAGAGACAATCAGTGTACACGTTAAGGTAAAGAGCAACCTGATAGCATACTATCATATCGAGCAAGAAAGTCCTTCTTATATATGTCCAAGCATCCACTACAATATACATCCTATGTATAGTAATGGCCTATAGGGCATACATATAACTAACACATTTAAGCATGCAATGCGATGTGAATAGCAAGATTATACGGAAAATGAAATGTAAACGCAACAATAAAGAATGTACATAAAATATATGAGTCATACAGTTTGGCATTTGAAATAACACGAATCGTGGTGTTTAGAAAATAGGGGCTACGGTGTTTTTAAGAAAAGGTACGTCCTTTGAAATATCCATAGTATCCCTTAGCCTATTATTGAAATACTCACGATTGATTAGTTTTAGAAATAAGTATGACTCAAGCCCAGACTAAAATCTACTATGTAAACTACAGGACTAAACTAACAGACTAGTCGCAGGGTAAGGAAAATCACCTAAGTCTGAGTCGATATATATATATATTGTTAGTGTATATGCCCTAGAGGCCAGTACTGTATCATACTAGTTTGTATATTACTTAATGGAAGCTTGGGATATTCACAGTTGTATAGACAATCTTGCTCAAAATGGTAGTATGCTACTTGGTTTGTTTCTACTTTAATATGTGCATGTATTTCTTTTTGCATATCGCTTATACATATTAGTAGAGCCCTTAGGATCTTTGCTTGATTACCAGCGTTGTGATGGCAGTCACACTCGTGGGGGCTGGGTAATCCACAAGCACATCCTTAGACAGGTCCCTAGTCTTAGGACTATCGAGACAGGGCATCGAAACTCCGGAGTTGACTAGCGTATGCGTTTCTCATCCCAGCAGGGGAGACGGTCTGTCCCACAGCCGTCAGTACGTCGTATTTGAGATAGTTTGCGGGTGCTCGTTTTGTTACGAGTACAATAGACAGGACTCGTCGGGAACGGATTGGTCGGTACTATACCTATCGTCGTTAGGTTACGAGGTGCTTGTTAGGTTGACCTTGTTGACTTGTTGACTTTTGTTGACCGGTTGACTAGGTTGGACTTGTTGACCACCATCATGACAATGGTCATCATTTGTTTGCATTGACTTATGCTTGCTTGTTTTGGTTCACCATTTGCATTTAATGCAAGAAATGATAGTGTCATTTGTCATAATAACAACCATTACAATATACTCAATTATTATTATTTGTTATGATGATTTTGGATTATGATAGCTTGGATGGCAAAAGGTTTCTTCATTTTTCTCTCATTTCATTTCTCTCTCTTGCTATCTCTTGCTCAAGCTCTCCCTCTTCCTCTTGCTCTCTCTAGCTCAAGGCAAACCCTTCTCATGAGTTGAGAACCATTGCCTTAGAGATAAAAACACCAAAACAATCTTCTACTCATTCTAGTTCACAAGGCCTAGCAAGCCAAGTGTTCTAGTTTCTTCAAGTTCGAAGAAGAAGCCAAAAGGTAGAATCTTTTGGGTGGATCCATCTTCGGCGCGAGGAGACGACGAGGTGAAGCCGATCCATACACCACAAAGAGTCGAAGACGAAGGAGTTCAAGAAAGGTATAACCCCCTAACCGAGTAGGTAAAACTCCTAGTTAGGTTGTTAGGTAGTTGTTTAACAAAGATCCGTATTTTGAGTCCATGTTACCACCGTAGAAAAAATTGTTTTTCACTATTTCCGCAACCCCAAAGAACCGGGGAAGGGTAACGTAGACTTACAGTGGTATCAGAGCCTAGTTAAACACTATCTAACATGTTAGCAAAGTAACTAGAAATTCGATGGTAGAAAAAGTCACGAAACACGGCCGGAAAATCAACTTTCTGCCGAATTTGTTTTCTGTTCCAAAAATGATAAATCTTATCTTAAAATTCGGCTCAGGGTTTTTAGAAGAAACTGCAGAAAAATGGTCCACTGAACCGATCAACGCGCCGCGAAACCGTGGCGGGAGCGTGCTCCCGCCGCGGATCCGCGGCTGAGTTGACTCGGTCGTGGGCGATTTTTCATGCAGTTCATTCAGTGGGGTGTTTTGTGATTTTTACAATATGTTTTTTCAGCCCAGATTTTCCAGAAAGCAAAATTTGTTTTTGGGGCTTAAAAACCGTATTTTGATCGAGTTCTAAAGACTAAAGCTAACGGGTTTATATCTGTGATGTGATATATGTATTGAACGTCCGCTAATCGCTATATGTCGATTTGTGGGGGTTATACATATCTGTGATCTATAATGTTGATGGTATGTGTATATGAAGTCATTGGGTTGTCGCGGGTGAATAGCCGGGGGGTTGTGAGATGAGAGTTTTTCTTTTCTTTCAATTCATGTAAATTTGTAATTGATGTAATATTATTTATTTGGCCTCACAACCGGGGTGAGGTTGTAGCCGTCATTGTATAATTTCTTTTACTGTTTTTGCTCCTTGGATAGACCCATGGAGGGGTGCACAAACTACCGGGTACCTCGAAGTGCCGAGTGGCCTACTCGCGAGTTGAGGGAGGTCGCTTCGCTTCGGGTATTTGGCGGGTAGTTTGCTTCACCCGTAGGGGTCTTGGGTGGGGTATTGGCTATTCACCGCGACCGTGTAATCCGCTTTTCATTACAGGCTCGTATGAATTGCGGATTCCTAGTATATCCAATGTGATCATATGTGATCTGGATTGGCTATCATTGCAATATATCTATATATGATAACTATTTAGGCGTTGCTTATGTTTTGCATCCGCGCTAGTCCAACCCCCGCTCTGTCGTTAGTTAAGTAACCTAACGGGTAATGACGGGGCCCCATGGCGAATGCGGATGACATAAGCGTACGTCATATTTTGGTTGTTTTCTGCAATGGTAGGGTTAAATGATGGGACGCATTAGAAAGTATTAATGCAAGAAAATAAACCAAAGTAAAGTCGTTGGAACACTTTCAAAACCACTCGGTTCTTCTAAAAAACCAACTTTTAAATGTGGAGCTTGAGCCACTCCTTTTAAAAGCTATCTCATTCAATCGATTATATCAAGTTCACGATGTTCACGGTTTCGCCAAAACTATTCGTAGTCCTCCGTCATTTCACATGAATAGTCAATAGTATTCAAGCTATGTTTGTTGGCCAAAGTCAAGGCATAGTGACTGGTAGCTATTAGGTATTCATGTGCAGCATAGATAGATGCGTTGGTTTGGGACAGTCGTACCGTCTTGTTGGCCAAAGTCAAGGGTAGGTACGGGTGGGTTCAAATTAACCTGGAGAATGACGGGTAGAACTTGACATGTGACATCTGATTTGTTGGCCAAAGTCAAGGTCATAAGAGCATGGGGCAAAAATCCACGTCGGGAGTTTCAAAAGAACCTGAAACTTGCTAGCGCTGCATACCATTTGGAGTGTGATGATTCTGGTAGTATTCCTTCAGTTTTGTCACGCGATGATATTTGGATCCCGATCCTACTGTGAGTATACGCTACTCCTCGGAAAATTTCTCACTTAACGATCAATGTTATAAACCAAGTAGGTGTCTAGAAAGGTGTTAGCGGGGCTACGCCCCCAGGGAAAAGAGGTTATTTAATTAAGGAACTTCGCGAAAGCATTGGAAAACCTCCCTCGAAGTACCAACACTGGCCTGGCTGAACGGTTAAGCAAGTATTGTACGGTGAGATTGATTCCGACTGATTCTTCCTTTTTGTTTTGAGAAGGAATTCGAGATACAGTGGGAGCCATCCTGTTTAGACAAACTAAACACCACTCTAAACTTGCAAGAGCATCATGCTGAGTGTTTCTTCTCTCTCTCCTAATTGCAGCGACCAATCGACATGACCGGACTTAAGTTACTTCTAGATAAAAACATACTGACAGGGCCAAACTTTAAAGATTGGCTCAGGAATGTCAAAATGGCAATCACTTACGACAAGCTGGGGTATCTTCTTACCACCAAATCTCCCCCCGTCCTAGGTCCCACCTCCAGCGTCGTGGATAGGGAAATCCGTAAGACCTCGGAGATCGATTACGCGAAGGCCAAGTGCCTCGTGCTTGCCTCTATGGACAATGAACATCAGAGGAGGCACGAGAATATGGACCTCGAATCCATATTTCTCCATACAAAAGAACTGTTTGGAGAGCAATCTCCTATCGCAAGATACGAAGTGTCGAAGAAGCTATTTTCGGCAAGGTTGGCCATCGGATCATCGGTAGTGGAACACGTGCTTAAGATGATTGCTTCATTGAGGAGCTCGCGGAACTTGGGACCACGTTAGAGAACGAGCTCTATACGGACTTGATTCTCCAGTCCCTTCCTTCCACTTACGCCCAGTTTATCCTGAACTTCAACTTACAAGGAAAAGAAGTTGAACTTCCGGAGCTCCTCAACATGCTGAGGTGTGCAGAGGGCACCCTACAGAAAGGTAGAGAAACATCCACTTTGTTTGTAGGAGGATCTTCCTCTTCTAAGTCCAAGGCGAAAGCCAAGGGAAAGAAGAAGAAAGCCCCCGCCAAACCAAGATGCGGTGATAGTAAAGTGGATACGAAGGGAAAAGCAAAGGCAACAAAGATAGCGGGGCAGCTTGTAGGTAAGGAAGAATGCTTCTATTGTCATAAGAAGGGACACTAGAAGAAAGATTGCAGGGCTTGGAAGGCCAGAAACCAGGATACGAAGCAAGTTGCGGCTTCGGCTTCAGGTGAGTATGTTATTGAAATCTGTCTTTCAATAAACTCTACATCCTGGGTATTGGATACCGGATCAGGATCTCATATCTGTAATTCTTCGCAGGCACTGAGAAAGCGTAGGGTTTTGAAGGCAGGTGATATGACCCTCAGAGTTGCAAACGGAGCTGGCATAGATGCTGAGTCCGTGGGGGACTATCACATAGGCTTGTCAGATGGACACGTTTTGGTTTTACGTAATTGCTATTTTGTACCCAATGCAACTTGTAATATCATTTCTGTATCTTTATTATCTGAAGAAGGTTATGAATTTGCATTTGTAAGTAATGTTGTGAACATCCACTTTAATCAAGTTCTGATTGGGTCAGGTACATTAAGCAATGGTATATACCTAATAAACCAACCACAGATTTTCAATGTCCAGAATACACACAAAAGAAAGTCTCCGGAAACTAATCAGGCTTTCTTATGGCATTGTAGACTGGGTCACATCAATGAGAGAAGATTGACTAAGTTACATACAGAAGGATATTTGGATCCATTCCAATATCAATCATATGCAACTTGTCAATCTTGTCTCAAAGGAAAGATGACAAAGACTCTGTTCACTGGACACGGAGTGAGAGTGAGCGAGCTCTTGGGACTCGTACACAGCGACTTGTGTGGCCCAATGTCTACATATGCGCGAAGCGGTTTTTCTTACTTCATTACTTTTACGGATGACTTTTCAAGGTACGTATATGTCTTCTTAATGAAACATAAATCTGAAGCCTTTGGAAAATTCCAGGAATATAAGAATGAAGTAGAAAAACAAACCGGCAAAAGTATCAAGACACTGAGATCTGATCGAGGTGGTGAATACTTGAGTGCCGAGTTCCTGGATTACCTAAAAGAGTACGGTATTCTCTCTCAGCTTACTCCTCCATACACTCTGCAACATAACGGTGTATCGGAGAGACGGAACAGGACCCTATTGGATATGGTACGTTCCATGATGAGTAACGCTGAGTTACCGCGATCATTCTGGGGATATGCGCTAGATACAGCGCATATCTTTTGAACCGAGTTCCAACTAAGACTGTGCCTACCACACCATATCAGATGTGGTGTGGGAAGAAACCCTATCTTAAGCACATTAAGACTTGGGGATGTCCAGCTTTTGTTAGAAAGCAGCATGCGGACAAACCCGAGGCACGCTCAGTACTGTCCAAGTTTGTGGGATATCCAAAGAATTCTAAGGGATATTTCTTCTATTGCGAAGAGGAACAAAAGGTTTTTGTTTCTCGTCATGCCTGCTTCTTGGAAACTGAATTTTTGGAAAATCAGATAAGTGGGAGCGCAATAGAACTGGAAGAAATTCCAGAACCACGAGCTATTACTGAAAGCTTAGTAGAACCAGAGGGTTCAAAAGAACAGGACATTCCTACGCCGCTCCGCAGGAGTAGTAGGCAGTCTCATCCACCCGAGAGATACTACGGTTTTCTCATAGACGGGGATAGAGAGGATTGCATCATTGATTATGATGAGCCTACTAGCTTCCAGCAGGCCGTTCAGAGCGTTGACTCGGTAAAATGGCTGGATGCAATGCGGACCAAAATGGAGTCCATGTACACCAACAAAGTGTGGAATTTGGACGTTGCTCCAGACGGGGTAAAACCCGTAGGATGCAAATGGATCTTCAAAAGGAAGATTGGTGTTGATGGACAGGTGGAGACCTATAAAGCTAGACTTGCTGCAAAGGGTTTTCGTCAAAAACCTGGTTTGGACTATGACGAAACCTTTTCTCCAGTGGCTATGCTGAAATCCATTCGGATCCTTCTTGCCATTGTTGCTTTCCACGATTATGAAATTTGGCAGATGGACGTAAAGACCGCGTTTCTAAATGAAAATTTAGAGGAGTGTGTCTATATGGACCAGCAAGAGGGTTTCATTCAGAGTGGGAGCAGCGGAAAGGTGTGCAAGTTGCTTAAGTCCATCTATGGACTAAAGCAGGCATCGCGGAGTTGGAACATCTGTTTTGATGAGACGGTCAAAGAATTTGGCTTTATCAAAAATCCAGATGAACCATGCATCTATAGTAGATTTGTAGCACGAATTGTCGTATTCCTCGTTTTATACGTGGATGGCATTCTTTTGATAGGAAATGACATTCCTATGCTACAATCTGTCAATGGGTTCTTGTAACACAGGTTCTCCATGAAAGACCTGGGTGATGCCACTTACATTCTTGGGATCCGGATCCATCGTGATAGATCCAAGAGGATGCTAGGACTTTCGCAGTCCAGGTACATCGACACCATACTGAAGAGATTCAGTATGGAAGATTCCAAGCGCGGTAACCGACCGGCTTGTCACGGGATCACTCTCTCCAAAGAGATGTCTCCCAAGACTGATTTGGAAAGGGATCGCATGTCTATTATACCCTACGCTTCTGCGGTAGGCTCTATAATGTATGCGATGTTGTGTACCAGACCAGATGTAGCTTATGCACTGAGTGTAATAAGCCGGTATCAGTCAAACCCTGGGGAGAAACACTGGATAGCGGTAAAGAACATTCTCAAGTACCTGAGAAGGACTAAGGGGATGTTCTTAGTGTACGGCGGAAAAGACCTCCAGATCGAGGCCTTTGCTGACTCCAGCTTCCAGAGTGACAAGGATGATTCCAAGTCCATGTCGGGTTTTGTCTTTACCCTCAATGGAGGGGCGGTGTGTTGGAGGAGTTCCAAACAGGAAACCGTTGCAGACTCGACGATGGAAGAGGAATACATCGCCGCTGCTGATGCCGCAAAAGAAGCTGTCTGGATGAGGAAGTTCTTAATGGAACTTCAGGTGGTTCCGTCCATTGTTGATCCAATACCTCTGTATTGCGACAACAACGGGGCTATAGCATTAGCAAAGGAACCCAGGTCCCATCAGAAATCCAGACACATTTTGAGGCGGTATCACCTGATCATGGAGATCGTGGATCGCCAGGAGATCAAGGTTCGAAGGGTTGCTATAGAAGATAACACTGCTGATCCACTCACGAAGGCCTTACCCCAGACTCAGTTCGAGCGGCTGATCGAGATGATAGGTCTTCGATACGCCAGTACATGGCCTTAGTGCAAGTGGGAGATTGTTAGTGTATATGCCCTAGAGGCCATTACTGTATCATACTAGTTTGTATATTACTTAATAGAAGCTTGGGATATTCACAGTTGTATAGACAATCTTGCTCAAAATGGTAATATGCTACTTGGTTTGTTTCTACTTTAATATGTGCATGTGTTTCTTTTAGCATATCGCTTATACATATTAGTAGAGCCCTTAGGATCTTTGCTTGATTACCAGCATTGTGATGGCAGTCATACTCATGGGGGCTGGGTAATCCACAAGCACATCCTTATACAGGTCCCTAGTCGTAGGACTATCGAGACAGGGCATCGATACTCCAGAGTAGACTAGCGTATGCGCTTCTCATCCCAGCAGGGGAGACGGTCTGTCCCACAGCCGTCAGTACGTCGTACTTGAGATAGTATGCGGGTGCTCGTTAGGTTATGAGTACACTGGACAGGACTCGTCGGGAACTGATTGGTCAGTACTATACCTATCGTCAATTATCAGTTCCCAGGTGACATGAGTGTAGGTTTCCTAGGCACTCTAGTGAAGTGTCACAAGGCATCGAACATGCCAAATTAAAATTTTAACGGTGCCGAGAAACCCGACTACGGATCGTTTGCTAGAAAACTAGGCGAAACCAAAAACTAGTTAACAATTAACTAAGGGAATACGGAAATACAACCTTTGTAGATCCGTTTGTCCACCTCCATAGCTCCGCAACGAAGTACCTTCGTTGTCCAAGTGAACTCCCGGGCTCTAGCGTCGGCTTCGTCGAAGAATAAGCGAGCTAGGTCGTCGATGTCCATGCGAAGATGATCTACGTCGAGGCATCGCTAAATCAAGCTCCACCTTCACCAAGCCCTAAAAACTTGTGAAGGAAACACACTCTACTACTTGGCAAGAGGTAGAGGATGAAGAAATAGGAGTTGGGTTCACTTTAGAATTGGATTTCTCACTCAAATCATCAATCCACCATTGATGTAGTCTAGGTTTTTCTTCTTGAGTTGAAGGAAGAAGAAGAAGAATATATGATAAGATTAATTCCAAAATGAAAAGAATTATCAATTCTTATCATCTTAGAACCATGGTTAGGTGTAGAGAGTGAATCATGGTTTAGTGGAATGGTTGGGTTAAGCATGAGACAAAAATGGTTACTTTATGAAAGCTTCAAGAAGCTTCAAGTGCAAACAAAAAAAGCCACCATTTCTTCTCATATCTTTTCCTTTTTCCAAAAAGAAAAAGATTAATAAATGAATATGTAAAACCCTAATTATCCACATAACCATGGTTTAATCTTTATACTTAACCAAAAAGACATTCATCATCAAACATGATACAAACAAGTGCACAAAATCATATCGCATATGTAATGCGCACATCCGAGTGAGAAAATCCATTCAAAGTGAACCGATACTAGCTAATGCAAAGTAATATATCAAATATATATAATTATACATTAAATCATTAAATCAACACTTGATTCAATGATCCGGTCATGTCGCACATAACCGACTGGTATCATCAGTAACAACTTATCGAATCAACACTTGATCCGATAACTCGGCTATATCGCATATAACCGATCAATGTCACATCGCGAGAATCGAATACAGTATCACATACTGGTATTATTCTCGGTCCCGCACATATCTCATATGCGCTCCTATTTCGTTTCGCTTGAGCCAGGAAACCTCTGTGTCGGACTCTAAAGACTCGTCAATACGCCGGCAGCAGATGATGATCATATCAAACATCCATAAGCCGCAAGCGGTCTGCTAAACGTAACGGCCACCCGGGTATTGAGCGATCTGAAGATCGACGAGCAAGCCCGCTCATACTCCAGTGAATCCAACCAGTAACACTACCGTACAGTCCGGTCTGATCGTCTGATATGTCGCATATCTCGCCTAGGGGTGGTAAACGTCAGACCCCAATAGCTTGATAAGTCGTGTCGATATGAGGTCTATAACACTCCGAGAAACTACTGGTAACACTTACAAGTAAATCTCAGCAACCCTGGCCAGGGATTTCCTGTTATAGCCAATCGAACACAGCGCAACATCAACTCCCTATACCGGGAGAGACGAATCCCCTCCTATCGCTCATTGCCTCCATGTGACTCGGGACTGTACCCAAAAACCACCGTTTTGCACGCCCTCTTGGACGTGGTAAGATGGAAATCAAAGCACAGTGGGAACCACACAAGACTCTATGACAATCTCGGGTCAACAGACTACTCTGTACCAGTATCACCAGAGAACTGCCATCTGACGTGAGGTATAATACCATCTGGGAGTTCTCGGCGAGTCCGTCCAGTGTACCCAGTCTCTACTGAGCACCCGTATATCATCTCTGATGTCAAACACCGATGGATATGGGATCATCCATCGCCCATCTGTATGGGTCGAGAAGGTATACGCTAGTCTACTCTGGTATATCGATGCCCCGTCTCGATATACCCACGACTAGGGACTGTGAAGGATGTACTTATAGACTACCATGTCCCCACTAGTATGATCTCATCATAGTCCAGGTAGTCAAGTTCACATCCTAAGGGCTTTACCAACATGTAACAGAGAGACAATCAGCATACACGTTAAGGTAAAGGTCAACCAGACAGCATACTATCATGTCGAGCAAGAAAGTCCTCCCTGTATACGTCCTAGCATCCACTACAATATACATCCTATGTACAGTAATGGCCTCTAGGGCATACATATAACTAACAATGAGTACAGCTTAGTCCGCTGACTTGAAACTGTCACTTCTCCTCGAGTGTGTTCCATCTGTACTTTGATTACTACCCGACCACGGCTCAAAGGAGTCATGCAAACAGGTAGTAGTTGGGTGCAGTCCCGAAGCACTTGAAGGCAGTGACGGTTAGACAGGATTCGTCTCTCCCGGTATTTGGGGTTGACATCGCGCTGTGTCTAGGAGAGCCATTACACAAGTAGTCCCTGGCCAGGGCAAGAGAGATATGCTGGTAGGTTTCCAGTGTTATCTCAGGGTGTTCTGGGCTACACTCCGACACGACTTGTACCGCTATTAGGGGATTGACGTTTACCGCCTCCTAGGCCCGCCATGCGATGTACTCAGACGAACAGACCGGACTGTACGGAGATTGTCACATTCAGGCTTAGTAGGAGTTCAGATGGGTTTCACCTCGTCCGTCTTCTTATCGGCATCTACCTGGGGGCCGTTACGCACAGCTAGTGCCGCTTGCGGTCTGTGGTTAAACCCACTGCTTGCGTAGTGTCGAGTCTTTAGAGTCCCACACACAGACCTATTCGCCTTTAAGCAGAAGAGTAGAGGTCGCATGGTTTTGCGACAGGGTTCGGTCACATCCGTGCACTTGTGCACGTTTAGTGACCGGGCGGTTATTATTAGCGGGCTTTGGTTTAAGCCAGATCCTAGTATACGTTTTGGGATTAGTTTTATCTCGTTTCTATTCGTGTTCCCCGGAACGCGGATACGGGTGTGTATGCACAGTTGATAGAGATAGAGTGTAACGTTTTAGAAATCGTTTTGCGAATTTTCCCGTTTTAGGGCAAAATTGTCGGTTTTTCCTATTTTAACCCGATTTCGATCAAACGACCGTATAAGCTTACCGACACCTAATTTGGCCAAAATAAAGCTTGTGCGCGAACTTTGGGAGTATTTGGGAGGTTTTGGTTCAGATAGATATTTTCCCAATAAAATATTATTTTAAGTGGTATTTTGTGCACGTAAATCGGGAAAATTTTTATTTTGTGAATAAATTAATTTTATCACTAGAATTATTTTAGAAGGTTCTTTTTAAATATCTAGGTTTTTTTTGGTGACTAATGGTTTGGATTTAAAAACAAAAGAAAAGAGTGAAAGGTGGCAAAATAGCATTATTTAATATTAATTACTCTCTTTCCTAGCTATTTCCTCACAAATTATTCACAAAAATACCCCCCATCCCTCCTTGGCCGAGCTCACCCCCCCCCCCATTTCTGTCCTCAACATTTCCAAACTCATTTCTCACTCATTTTCAATCAAAAGCACAAAAAGAATTCCAAAAATAAATCCAAAAATTCCTATATAAATATTAAACCATTTTTCCTTCACTAATCCTTCATGGATGTTCATCAAAGCTTGATTTTTGGAGGCTAAAATGATGGATCTAATTTCTTTTTGTTGTTCTTGAGGAGGTATAATTTCTTACCTTAATCCATAATTAATTGCTTTAATCTTGAACTAGCTAATTTAGTTAACTATTTAAGTGCTTAATTTAGCTTTTAATTCATGATTAAATCATTATATTTGGTTTAAGAAATTCATGTTAGGGTTAAATTTTTATTAAGTGATTAGTGTTTAATTGAAGTGTTAAATTCTGTTTTGGAAAAGATTAATCTAGTAGAAAATGTTAAAATTTGCTAATGATTATTTTGTTTATTTAAGAAAAGTTGCTTACTAGATTTTTGCTAAAATATAATTAGCGAGTGTTAAAAATATAAGATTGGTTTAGATAGCTTAGTTAAGCTATTTTAAGGTATTTGTAATTGTTAGATTTGCGTTATCTTGAATCTAGTGCGATATATTGCGATAGGTTGCTTACTAGATTTCGGGGTTTTCCGACGTAGGGTTCGTTTGGTAGTTGCGAGGTTATATCCAGTGTATTCCTCGTAATTTTTGTGTTGTGTTGCGCGATCGAGACGATCGGGGTCCAGACTTGGTGTTTTGTAGTTTAGCGACCCCAATTAGGGTTTTGGCCGGTATCCTGCGCGATAGATGCGCTAAGCGCGCAGTGTAATTTTCCGGGCGTTTTCGTCGCGTTTCGTTGTCTTTTCGTCATTTTAGGATATTTACTTATATGTTGTATTTATGAAATTTTAGGTTCGCAAGCAGGGATTTCAGGTGTTGCGGACAAGGGGAAGCAGGTGGTCGGATTTTCTTAGTTCGAGACCATCGGTGAGTAGATTTAACATCTACGGGGAAATCGCCCGTATGGCGTTATGCGTCGGGACGAATATGATATGATAGCTGCATGTATTTGCATATTAGTACCTTTCATATGAATGTCATTGCATAGCATTATCTGTTGTACTTGACTGGTAACTTTAGATATAACACATTACTGACGGTTCATGTTGCACGAGCACTAAATTGTATGCTACACCCACACCGTCTGTAATTGCCATGACACGCACAAACACCTACCTATATGATATGATAGTGGATAGGAATGATTGGAGTAGTAACTCTTATTCTATTGTGCATATGAAATACTGTGGGCACATACATACGTGCTATTGCATTGGGTTGTAATAGTTAAGGTAGTGAACCTTATTCCACTTCACTTATATCTTGCTATAATTACCTATACATCATGCATACATATTGACATGTACACCCTCGTACTTGATTACATGTAGATACTTAAACCCTTCGACACTTACATGTACACTTCATATGATACTGCATTTATTTTCGAAGGAATTGGGAACCGCATGATATGTTTTTAAAGCTAGATTCAATTTAAAGAGCGGTTTTCCCTTTATATGCTCATATTGATGTTTTATGTTACATATATCAGTTTTATATGGATTTTACGTATTGAGATGTGGATTTCATATGATTTATGGATTTGAGAACCGTGGGGGATATTTTCAAGAAAACTTTGTATTGTTTGAAAACCCGGTTTCTCTTGATATGATATTTGATGCGTCCACCGTGTGATTTCTCGGTTCTGAGATTTGGCTTATGATACCCGATTCGAGGAGCGGGATGCACCATCTGTGGGTATATGGTGGACCCGGTATGGTACCCCGGGGTGAGTGGTGATTTCGTGGTGTAGACGATAAACCTGACGGTGGGACCACTACCTACCGGTGATTGTATTTGGACTCGGCGGTTATCATGGAGATACCGACCGGAGTGAGGTATGACATATCATCAGGGCTAGTCATGGTGACATCGCCTGAATTATGAGGATTTACGTGTCGATGCTAGACATGGGTTTCATGTTGTTTCGAGTGTCGGTGTTGGACACTCAGGTTTTTATGAGACATACAGGATGTGAGGGACGATATGAGGATGCGGTGCCTGAGAATTTGGGATTTAATGTATCAGTGAGGGACACTGGTGTTTTTCCATGCTGATGATTTTAGCATGAGATTTTATATTATATCATCCCACACTCAGGATTATATTGATATGCATTGTTTCATCTAGTTATAGTACCCTGATGATGTACCTTTATATGATTGTTGCATATTCACTCATCATACTTATGCTATCGGATTACTTGTGATAGATAGATCGCTGTTCGTGCATACTTGCGATTACTGTATGATATTATTTACTATTCACGAGTTGGCAACTCACCCCCGTTGTGCCACAGTGTTGTGCAGGACTTACCCTCTGAGTAGTCACGGCAGGGCATCTTTTCATCTCTACTTTTGTGGATACCGCTACGGTTGGCTGTGAAGCCTTGCTTTTAGGTGGGTTGCGGTTATCTGTCCATACTTTGTATATTTTTTTGTTGGATCTAGTATTCTCCATCTACCACTATGTTGTATATGACTTAGAGACGACTTGTGAGGATTCAGTGTTATATTTTGTGGTGACTTTGCGTGCCGTGCTCGTAGGAGCCGGTTTTGTTGAAAAGTTTTACTTCTTTATGCAGTTTTCTTTTATATTTCTTCGCTTCAGCGTCGTATATATGTTTTGGTGGTTGTCTCCGCCGTTGGGCGTGATTTGCTCCCGTTTGGGATGCTTTTATTATTATCTATGTTGTACCCGTTTTCGGGGTTAGTTTTTACAAAGGAGGTGCTGCCGAAATTTTTAAGAACGAGAACTAAACTTAAAGATTTTTACTTGAAAAATTCTGAATGTTTAAAACATTGTTTTCTCCGTTGATCCAGTTTTGGGTGGTTTAGATTTCTGGGTTTCGGCTTACTTAAGTTGCGTAAGCCTTTAGACGTTACGTAGTTTAAGTGCCGGTTACGGGCCAAATTTGGGTCGTGACAAAGTTGGTATCAGAGCGCTAGGTTTTTACCTTTCGGAGTGTAGGATGACCTTGGTATGATGGAGTAGGTAGCTTAAGCAGAGTGACGTAGCGTGTGTATGTTCCGCAGCATACTTACAACACGGTACTCCGCCTATGTGACCTTAGGACTTATTGATTGAAATTCCTTCCGTGATTGATATACATCTTTGTGATTCGATTTCCGTTTCCTTATCGAATCTTGTTTCAATTTCCAGCCTATATGCCGCCGAAGACTACGAGGGCACAGAGAGCGGCCGCGAGGGCCGAGGCCAGAGTCGACTCGTCTGAGGCGAGGGTTGACCAGGGCGATACGCCTGTGGTACCGGAGTACATTGCTATGATTGGGGCTGGTATGCAGGATCTGCGCCAGATTGTGCGGACTTTAGTAGAGGCCATTCGAGCACAGGGGCAGGCTGTTGTTCCACCCGTTGCAGGGACCATGATGGTACCTACTGATCCGGCAGTCATAGTTGCAGCTCCAGAGGTTATTACCATTTCACTGACGGAGTTCATGAGGCTGAGGCCTCTGGTGTTTACTGGCACAGATGTTACTGAGGATCCGCAGTCATTCATCGACCGGATGGCCAGGATTTGTCGCTCACTCCGATGCTCCGACGAGAGATGGGTAGAGTTTGCGAGTTTCCAGCTGGAGGGTATGGTCCAGAAGTGGTGTGAGTCGTTGGAGAGGGGCAGAGCCGCTGAACTTGCTTCTATGACCTGGGCTGAGTTTGTGACGTCGTTTCTTGCCCGTTTTCTTCCACCGAGCGTCAGGGATGCGCGAGCGCGCAGATTTGAGTCGTTACGTCAGACGCCGGGAATGACGGTGTCGGAGTATGATGTTTTGTTTACTGAGCTGTCGGTGTATGCTCCGTACCTGGTAGCGACTGAGGAGATGAGGGTGAAGAGGTTTGTTCGAGGCCTGCTTACCCAGTTGTTCCTAGCCATCAGCATTCAGCATTGCGACACGTATGCGGCCGCTGTCGATGCAGCCCTGTTGGTGGAGGAGCGTCTAGCTGAGTCGTCGGTTGTTCCAGAACCGAAGAGGACTCGTACGGATGAACCAGCACGGGGACCGAGATTTGTCCGCAGAGGCAGAGTTCCTTCAGACTCGGAGAGTAGCAGCGAAGTGGGACGTGGCCAGTTATTCAGTTCTTATTCCCAGGAGGTCCAGCGACCGTCTTATGGATGCTTCGGTTGTGGCAGTTTGCAGCATTTTGTTCGGAATTGTACTGTGGTGCGTCAGAGAGGGCCAGCAGTACCGCAGGTTACCTTACCACCTTCTCCGCCTCAGAGAGCGTTGCCTCTTATTCCTGTTGTTGCGCCGCAGCAGACTCCTACTTAGAGAGGTCGTCGTCACGGTGGTTTTGTGCCGAGAGGACGAGGTGGCAGAGGTAGAGTTCAGCCAGTAGCCGGTAGAGGGCAGGCACGGGTTTTTGCCTTGACTCACCAGGACGCTCAGGCGTCCAATGCTGTGGTTTCAGGTACCCTTTCCTTATGTTCTTTTGATGCACATGTTCTTTTCGATCCGGGATTTACGCATTCGTATGTTTCTACGCACTTCGCGCCGAGGTTAGGCAAAGAGTCGTGTTTGCTGGATCAGCCGCTAGTAGTGACTACTCCTGTGGGAGGGTCGTTTGTTGCGCGGCACGTGTTCCGATCATGTGCTGTCCGTTTAGGAGACAGAGATTTGTCTGTCGACTTGATCCTTCTTGAGATGTTGGACTTCGACGTTCTGCTGGGCATGGATTGGCTTGCTACTTGCTATGCGTCCGTGGACTGCCGCGAGAAGACAGTTAGATTTTGTTTTCCCGGCGAGTCAGTGTTTGTTGTGCAGGGGGACCGTGGTGCCGCCCCTCACAGTTTGGTTTCTATTCTGTGCGCTAGTCGGCTTTTGTGGAGGGGATGTCGGGGATTCTTGGCTTTCATTCATGATACTGGAGTTACGGTGGAGTCGTTGGACCAGGTTTCTACCGTGCGAGAATTTCCCGATGAGTTACCTGGGTTGTCGCCAGAGCGCGATATTGAGTTTTGCATTGATCTGATTCCTGGCACGGAGCCTATTTCTATACCGCCTTATCGGATGGCTCCGGCAGAGCTTAGAGAGCTTAAAGATCAATTGCAAGAGTTGCTTGTTTTGGGACTTGTGCGTCCGAGTGTTTCGCCGTGGGGATCTCCTGTTCTGTTCGTCAAGAAGAAGGACGGCAGTTTGAGGCTATGTGTGGATTATCGTCCGTTGAACCGAGTTACGGTGCGGAACAGGTATCCTTTACCCCGCATTGACGATTTATTTGATCAGCTCCAGGGGGCGAAACATTTTTCGAAGATTGATTTGTGTTCGGGTTATCATCAGTTGCGGGTTCGGAATGATGACATTCCGAAGACTGCTTTTCGTACGCGCTATGGGCATTATGAGTTTTTGGTGATGTCGTTCGGACTCAGCAATGCGCCAGCAGCGTTCATGGATCTGATGAACCGGATTTTCAGGCCGTTCCTCGACCAGTTCATTATAGTGTTTATTGATGACATACTGGTCTACTCTAGGAGTCATGAGGAGCATGAGCAGCACTTGAGGATTACTTTGCAGATATTGAGAGAGCACCGGTTGTATGCTAAATTCTCAAAGTGCGCATTTTGGCTTGATAGAGTTGACTTCCTGGGTCATGTGGTGACTGGTGATGGTATTCTTGTAGACCCAAGGAAGATCGAGGTTGTATAGCTTTGGCCCAGACCTGTATCGGTGACGGAGGTCCGCAGCTTTTTGGGCTTAGCTGGTTATTATCGCCGTTTTGTGCAGGATTTCTCGAGTATCGCTGCACCGCTGACTGGACTGACCCGGAAGGGAGTTCCTTTTCTCTGGACTGATGCATGCGAGCAGAGTTTTCAGCAGTTGAAGACTCGGTTAACGACAGCACCAGTTCTTTCTTTACCTTCTGGATCGGGCGGCTATGTTGTTTATTGTGATGCTTCTCGAGTGGGGCTCGGCTGTGTTTTGATGCAGCATGATAGGGTGATTGCATATGCTTCTAGGCAGCTGAAGAAGCACGAGCAAAATTACCCCACTCACGATCTTGAGATGGCAGCGGTAGTCTTTGCGTTGAAGATTTGGAGACACTACTTGTACGGAGAGTCGTGTCAGATCTTCACGGATCATAAGAGTTTGAAGTATATCTTCCAGCAGCGAGATCTGAACCTGAGACAGCGCCGATGGATGGAGCTAGTGAAGGATTATGATTGTGAGATCCTTTATCACCCGGGCAAGGCGAATGTAGTAGCTGATGCTTTGAGTCGTAGGCCAGTGGGTAGCTTTTCCCAGTTGAGCGTAGTTCATTGTCAGTCTTCTGCAGATTGGTAGCTCTTGTGTGATAGTAGAGTGCAGTTCGAGTTCACTTCCGCTGGGGGACAGCTTGCTCATGTCCACGCCCGTCCACTTCTTTTTGATCGTATCCGTGAGGCGCAGCCCAGCGATGCCCGTTTGGTTGAGATTCTTGAGCTTGTTCGGCAGGGAAGAGTTTCGGAGTTCATGATTGATGACCAGGGTGTGCTACGATGCGGGACTCGCTTGTGTGTACCAAGATGTTGATGGGTTGAGATGCGAGATCCTAGAGCAGGTACATCAGTCGGCCTTTAGCATTCATCCAGGTTCCACCAAGATGTACCGTGACTTGAGGGACTTCTACTGGTTGGAAGGGATGAAGCGTGATATATCGGACTTCGTTTCGAGGTGCCTGACTTGTCAGCAAGTCAAGACTGAGCATCAGAGACCGGCTGGAGAGTTGCAGCCTTTACCCGTTCCGGAGTGGAAATGGGAGCAGATTTCCATGGACTTCATTGTGGGTCTACCCAGGACCAGTCGAGGGTATGACTCCCTTTGGGTTATCGTAGACCGTTTGACGAAAGCGGCTCACTTTCTTCCAGTGAAGACCACTTTCGGTTATGCTCAGTATGCTCAGTTATACATAGATGAGATTGTGCGTTTGCACGGTGTTCCCACATGCATAGTATCCGACAGAGGCACCCAGTTTACTAGCCGTCTTTGGCAGAAGTTTCAGGAAGCTTTGGGTACCCGGCTGAGTTTTAGTACCGCTTTTCATCCACAGACCGATGGCCAGTCGGAGCGGACTATACAGACTCTAGAGGATATGCTCCGTGCATGTGTGCTTGATTTTGGTGGCTGTTGGGATCGTCACTTGCCGTTGATTGAGTTCTCCTACAACAACAGCTTTCAGGAGACTATTCAGATGGCACCTTTTGAGGCTTTATATGGTCGGAAATGTCGATCGCCAGTCTGTTGGACCGAGCTTAGTGAGAGTTTGGTTTTGGGACCCCAGCTAGTTCAGGAGACCACGGAGAAGATTCAGCTGATTCAGGATAGGATGAGAGCAGCCCAGTGTAGGCAGAAGTCTTATGCCGACCGTCGTCGTCGCAGACTTGAGTTCGCAGTGGGGGATCATGTATTCCTGAGGATTTCTCCGATGAAGGGCGTTATGCGATTTGGGAAGAGAGGGAAGCTCAGTCCCAGATTTGTAGGTCCTTTCGAGATACTTGAGCGAGTGAGTTCTGTTGCATATCGTTTGGCGCTCCCGCCAGTTTTCCGGATGTTCACCCTGTTTTTCATGTGTCGATGCTTCGTAGATACCTTCATGATCCTTCTCACACGATTCAGCACGAGACCGTTCAGCTTGAGCGCGATCTTTCGTTCAACGAGCAGCCGGTAGTTATTTTGGATCGGCAGGTGAAGAAACTTCGGTCAAAGGTCTTGCCATCTGTGAAGGTTCTTTGGCGTAGGCCGACTAGTGAGGAGATCACTTGGGAGGCCGAGAGCGAGATGCGAAAGAAATTCCCTCATCTTTTTGAAGGTACGCTTAGTATGAAATTTTAATTCGGGGACCGAATTTCTATAAGGAGGAGAGATTGTAACGTTTTAGAAATCGTTTTGCGAATTTTCCCGTTTTAGGGCAAAATTGTCGGTTTTTCCCGTTTTAACCCGATTTCGATCAAACGACCGTATAAGCTTACCGACACCTAATTTGGCCAAAATAAAGCTTGTGCGCGAACTTTGGGAGTATTTGGGAGGTTTTGGTTTAGATAGATTTTTTCCCAAATAAAATATTATTTTAAACGGTATTTTGTGCACGTAAATCGGGAAAATTTTTATTTTGTGAATAAATTAATTTTGTCACTAGAATTATTTTAGAAGGTTCTTTTTAAATATCTAGATTTTTTTTGGTGACTAATGGTTTGGATTTAAAAACAAAAGAAAATAGTGAAAGGTTGAAAAATAGCATTATTTAATATTAATTACTCTCTTCCCTAGCTATTTCCTCACAAATTATTCACAAAAATACCCCCCATCCCTCCTTGGCCGAGCTCACCCCCCCCCCATTTCTGTCCTCAACATTTCCAAACTCATTTCTCACTCATTTTCAATCAAAAGCACAAAAAGAATTCCAAAAATAAATCCAAAAATTCCTATATAAATATTAAACCATTTTTCATTCACTAATCCTTCATGGATCTTCATCAAAGCTTGATTTTTGGAGGCTAAAATGATGGATCTAATTTCTTTTTGGTGTTCTTGAGGAGTTATAATTTCTTACCTTAATCCATAATTAATTGCTTTAATCTTGAACTAGCAAATTTAGTTAACTATTTAAGTGCTTAGTTTAGCTTTTAATTCATGATTAATTCATTATATTTGGTTTAAGAAATTCATATTAGGGTTAAATTTTTATTAAGTGATTAGTGTTTAATTGAAGTGTTAAATTGTGTTTTGGAAAAGATTAATCTAGTAGAAAATGTTAAAATTTTGATAATGATTATTTTGTTTAATTAAGAAAAGTTGCTTACTAGATTTTTGCTAAAACATAATTAGCGAGTGTTAAAAATATAGGATTGGTTTAGATATCTTAGTTAAGCTATTTTAAGGTATTTGTAATTGTTAGATTTGCGTTATCTTGAATCTAGTGCGATATATTGCGATAGGTTGCTTACTAGATTTCGGGGTTTTCCGACGTAGGGTTCGTTTGGTAGTTGCGAGGTTATATCCAGTGTATTCCTCGTAATTTTTGTGTTGTGTTGCGCGATCGGAACGATCGTGGTCCAGACTTGGTGTTTTATAGTTTAGCGACCCCAATTAGGGTTTTGGCCGGTATCGTGCGCGATAGATGCGCTAAGAGAGCAGTGTAATTTTCCGGGCGTTTTCGTCGCGTTTCGTTGTCTTTTAGTCATTTTATGATATTTAGCTTATGTGTTGTATTTATGAAATTTTAGGTTCGCAAGCAGGGATTTCAGGTGCTGCGGACAAGGGGAAGCAGGTGGTCGGATTTTCTTAGCTCGAGACCATCGGTGAGTAGATTTAACATCTACGGGGAAATCGCCCGTATGGCGTTATGCGTCGGGGCGAATATGATATGATAGCTGCATGTATTTGCATATTAGTTACTTTCATATGAATGTCATTGCATAGCATTATCTGTTGTACTTGATTCGTAACTTTAGATATAACACATTACTGACGGTTCATGTTGCACGAGCACTAAATTGTATGCTACACCCGCACCGTCTGTAATTGCCATGACACGCACAAACACCTACCTATATGATATGATAGTGGATAGGAATGATTGGAGTAGTAACTCTTATTCTATTGTGCATATGAAATACTGTGGGCACATACATACGTAATATTGCGTTGGGCAGGAATAGTTAAGGTAGTGAACCTTATTCCACTTCACTTATATCTTGCTATAATTACCTATACATCATGCATACATATTGACATGTACACTCTCGTACTTGATTACATGTAGATACTTAAACCCTGCTACACTTACATGTACACTTCATATGATACTGCATTTATTTTCGAAGGAATTGGGAACTGCATGATATGTTTTTAAAGCTAGATTCAATTTAAAGAGCGGTTTTCCCTTTATATGCTCATATTGATGTTTTATGTTGCATATATCAGTTTTATATGGATTTTACGTATTGAGATATGGATTTCATATGATTTATGGATTTGAGAACCGTGGGGGATATTTTCAAGAAAACTTTGTATTGTTTGAAAACCCGGTTTCTCTTGATATGATATTTGATGCGTCCACCGTGTGATTTCTCGGTTCTGAGATTTGGCTTGTGATACCCGATTCGAGGAGCGGGATGCACCGTCTGTGGGTACATGGTGGACCCGGTATGGTACCCCGGGGTGAGTGGTGATTTCGTGGTATAGACGATAAACCTGACGGTGGGACCACTACCTACCGATGATTATATTTGGACTCGGCGGTTATCATAGAGATACCGACCGGAGTGAGGTATGACATATCGTCAGGGCTAGTCATGGTGACAACGCCTGAGTTATGAGGATTTACGTGTCGATGCTGGACATGGGTTTCATGATGTTTCGAGTATCGGTGTTGGACACTCAGGTTTTCGTGAGACATACAGGATGTGAGGGCCGATCTGAGGATACGGTGCCTGAGGATTTGGGATTTGATGTGTCAGTGAGGGACACTGGTGTTTTTCCATGCTGATGATTTTTACATGAAATTTTATATTATATCATCCCACACTCAGGATTATATTGATATGCATTGTTTCATGTAGTTGTAGTACCATGATGATGTACCTTTACATGATTGTTGCATATTCACTCATCATACTTATGCTATCGGATTACTTGTGATAGATAGATCGCTGTTCGTGCATACTTGCGATTACTGTATGATGTTATTTACTATTCACGAGTTGGCAACTCACCCCCGTTGTGCCACAGTGTTGTGCAGGACTTACCCTCTGAGTAGTCGCGGCAGGGCATCTTTTCATCTCTACTTTTGCGGATACCGCTACGGTTGGCTGTGAAGCCTTGCTTTTAGGTGGGTTGCGGTTATCTGTTTGTACTTTGTATATTTTTTTTGTTGGATCTAGTATTCTCCATCTACCACTATGTTGTATATGACTTAGAGACGACTTGTGAGGATTCAGTGTTATATTTTGTGGTGACTTTGGGTGCCGTGCTCGTAGGAGCCGGTTTTGTTGAAAAGTTTTACTTCTTTATGCAGTTTTCTTTTATATTTCTTCGCTTCGGCGTCGTATATATGTTGGGGTGGTTGTCTCCGCCGTTGGACGTGATTTGCTCCCGTTTGGGATGCTTTATTATTATCTATGTTGTACCCGTTTTCGGGGTTAGTTTTTACAAAGGAGGTGCTGCCGAAATTTTTAAGAACGAAAACTAAACTTAAACATTTTTACTTGAAAAATTCTGAATGTTTAAAACAATGTTTTCTCCGTTGATCCAGTTTTGGGTGGTTTAGATTTTTGGGTTTCGGCTTACTTAAGTTGCGTACGCCTTTAGACATTACGTAGTTTAAGTGTCGGTTACGGGCCAAATTTGGGTCGTAACACAGAGGAAGAAGATTCTCATTAGGGTTGTTGACTGTTGACTTTTGCTTAACCCTAATGAGAATTAGAAATATAATTAACAATAATATTAATTAAGTATTATAGTGACATGGTTAGGGTTGAAAGGTTGACCTTGTTGTCTTGTTGACTTTTGTTGACCGGTTGACTAGGTTGGACTTGTTGACCACCATCATGACAATGGACATCATTTGTTTGCATTGACTTATGCTTGCTTGTTTTGGTTCACCATTTGCATTTAATGCAAGAAATGATAGTGTCATTTGTTATGATAACAACCATTACAATATACTCAATTATTTTTACTTGTTATGATGATTTTGGATTATGAGAGCTTGGATCGCAAAAGGTTTGTTCATTTTTCTCTCATTTCATTTCTCTCTCTTGCCATCTCTTGCTCAAGCTCTCCCTCTTCCTCTTGCTCTCTCTAGCTCAAGGCAAACCCCTCTCATGAGTTGAGAACCATTGCCTTAGAGATAAGAACACCAAAACAATCCTCTACTCATTCTAGTTCACAAGGCCTAGCAAGCCAAGTGTTCTAGTTTCTTCAAGTTAGAAGAAGAAGCCAAAAGGTAGAAGCTTTCGGGTGGATCCATCTTCGGCGCGAGGAGACGACGAGGTGAAGCCAATCCGTACACCACAAAGAGTCGAAGACGAAGGAGTTCAAGAAAGGTATAACCCCCTAACCGAGTAGGTAAAACTCCTAGTTAGGTTGTTAGGTAGTTTTTTAACAAAGATCCGTATTTTGAGTCCATGTTACCACCCTAGAAAAAATTGTTTTTCACTATTTCCGCAACCCTAAAGAACCGGGGAAGGGTAATGTGGACTTACATATATATCTAGTAGTCGGCGACCCCGCCTCAATAATGTCACGTACGATATAATATATAATATAACATCCTCGAGTCAAGAGTGCGGATCTATCATTATAATTATATCTCGTACGGTAAATCCATCGTACGACATCCCAAATCTGGGTACGGGTCGAATAACACATTTATCTCATTATTCCTCTGGTATCCTTATCATCATATCCTGAATTAGGGGTACTGATATAAACTCTAGTACATTCCGATACCATCATCATAAATATTTGCGTGTGTATGAAAACACATCGCCTAAAGATCCGCTATAATATCATGTCGTATCTCATAATACGAACCAAGTCAAATCACCGATCTCGTGGCACATGCCCAATCACATCGACTCATCTCCAAGTCCTATATACTATCCTTATCATCCATGTATGTATATATATATATATATAAACATACTCACACACACACACACACACACACACATACACACACACACACACACACACATATATATCCCCATATACACACAAGAAAAACAAATGTATGCGTGTGTGTGTGCGCGTGTGTGCAAAACTTACTCTAGGATTTCGCGACTAAGAAACTACACTATACGCACTTTCCTACAATTACGCTAAACTAAACCAAAATCACCTAAGCATTTCTTGCTAAGTATACACATCTCATAAAACACATACGTATATATATATATATATAAATATATATATATATATATATATATCATAACGCATTTGCGTGCTACACTACGAAACTGTGGGGTGCTATGCACCATCCACCCAACATCCCCCGTAGATATATATCTACACACCTTGATCCTTACTTGCCGAAGTCGATGCCGCCTTGCTCTTGCTCGTCGTCCGAAGTCCATGCGGAGGTACCTACATATCATACGTAGTATCGTAAACGGAAATCGCACACGAAAACCAAAACGGCATGCGTATCACACACAAGTTAAAACCTATGGTCTACATGTGCAAGAATAACCAAACAACTTCCGACATCGACGTACAAATGCCAATCGATCGAGACAACACATAAATACACAATTTCAAGTTACAGAATTCGCAAAACCGAAATCAGAAACGATGTAAAACACTTCCAGATTTTACCCAAGGTGAAATTAGCCAATTTTGCATATGTGGTGGGTCTAGTTATCTGACATAGGAGCCACAGAACAAGGACGAGGCCCAGAGGCCAAGTCCTGGCCGCAATTTGCATCCAGAAGGGATTAATTGGCGGCCAGGGTTAGGGGGTTGGGTCTCGGATCTTCAAGGTAGCTTCTAGGTCACCTTCATGACTCTCTGTAATCGCCAAATATTTTTCAGGTGCCCCGGGTCATAGCAGAACTCAATACATCACCATAATCTCCAGAAAATCCAATATTGGAAGATTTCAAAGTTCGTAATATGGGGTTTAGTCTCAGGTTTTTTTCCTGAATTCTAGCACTAGAGTGGTTGTATGGGCTCTACTAATCTCAATTACACAATCACAACTCAAGAAATCCCCTAACCTCTTTTAGGAATTTTCTAAGTTCATTAAACCACACTAAAACACTTCTAAACATGTATAGATGCTAAAGTGAATGAAATACTATCCTGATGGTGAAAGAGTTACCTCATTTGGCAACTCAAGAAAATTCTTGAGTTGCCCCAAGTGCTCAAAATCCTAGCTTTCTTGGTCTAAAATACTTGTAGTGAGCTTGTGCACATTTTTAGTGAAGGTAGGATGATATTTTGATATGGGATTTAGGGTGAAGTGAAGTGGTGGAGGTGGTGGAGGGAGACGGTAGCTAAGGTTGAAGAGAAGGGGTGGGAAATGATGAAGATGATGAATAATTAACAAAGAGCCATGGTCAATGAAGACCCCTCACCTCTCTCTTTCTTGCCCATGCCTCAATACTTTATTCATTTCCCTTTTCTTTCCCTTTTTCTTTTCTTTTCATCGCTTTTCATTTTAAAAAACAAAGCCATGCTTGGAAAAATAAAAAGTCATGGTAGCAAAGAACTGTAACAAGTATTTTTTTTTCTAAATGTGGCATGGTGCATGTCACATGCAAAATCATACTTAATGCATAATTAGCGAAAATTAATCGTTTTTAGCGTTAACATAGAATATAATTATTTATAAAAAAATCTATGAATGCTCCATTTTTATAATTTCTTTCAAATTCAATATTTAACATAATTTCTAAGTATTTCACAACTATCGGTATATAATTATACCGCATCATTAAAATATTCATAATATTTATTGTTTAATTAAATAAACACCTAAAATAATATTTTATTTTTCCGAAATGTTACAATCTTCCCTCTTAAATAAATTCGGTCCCCGAATTTATATTTGAACCCCTCAAATACTAAAACATTTCTGTAAAAAGATCAAGTCGTCGGGGCTCCGAAATCATAAATACATAAAACACATCGTAATGCATTGCATGGACATGAAAAACGAGTATATAAACCAAAATTAAAACTCCGTTAAGCATCCCGCAATCATCGGAATTATGGTGAAGATACCAATGTCAAAGCCCAATACGAAAACCAACATGATATACATCAAACTACACTTGTACGCATCGTTTAAACATCTGAAAGAAATGAATGCGAACACTTTCCCAATCACTGTGCAATGCGCGTATCACGGCACAGTGGAAGACATCTTTTGTAAGAAAATAACTATATATGTAACGTTTTAGAAATCGTTTTACGAATTTTCCGTTTTTAGGGTAAATTAGTCAATGTTTTCTGTTTTAACCCGTTTGTGATCAAACTTCTGTATAGACCTCACGGCACCTAGTTTAGCTAGAATAAAGCTAGTGCATGGGCTTTGGGGGTTAATGGGAAGTTTTGGTTCACATAGAATTTTTCCCTAATTAAAATATTATTTTAATATTTTATTTGAGCACTTTATTTGTGGTAATTACATTTTGGTTTGGGTTAATTACTACAAATGTAGATTTGTGCTAAGTTAACTACTAGATTAAGTTTTTAACCATCCATCCAAAATATCTAGATTTTTATGATTTAAAATGAATTTTTAAAAGAAAGAATGAGGTGGATTAAAGCTTTCTTGTTTTATTATGCAATTATTAATTTTGTCTTCTAGATTTTTCTACCAAATTCCTCAAACCTCCACCTCTTACTATGTCACGACCCGAAATTTGGCCCGTAACCGGCACTTAAGATACGTAACGTCTACAGGCGCACGCAACTCAAGTAAGCCGAAACGCAGAAATCTAAACCACCCAAATCTGGATCAACGGAGAAAAACATAGTTTTAACATTTGGAAAATCACAAGTAAAATCTTTAACTCTAGTTTTCTTTCTTGAAAATTTCGGTAGCACCACCTTTGTAAAAACTAGCCCCGAAAACGGGTACAACACAGATAATATATAAAGCATCCCAAATGGGAGCAAAATCACGCCCAACGGCGGAAAGAATCACCACAACAAGTATACGACGCCGAAGCGAAGAAATATCAAAGAAACGAGTATAATAAGAAGTATTTCAACACAACCGGCGCCCACGAGCACGGCACCCCAAAGTCACCAAAATAATACAACACTGAATCCTCACAAGTCGTCTCTAAGTCATATACAAACAGTGGTAGATGGAGAATACTAGATCCAACAAAAAGATATACAAAGTACAGACAGATAACCGCAAACCTACCTAAAAGCAAAGATCTCACTTCCTAAAGTAGCGGTATCCGTAAAAGTAGTGATGATAAGACGCCCTGCCGCGACTACTCTGAGGGTAAGTCCTGCAAAAGACTGTGGTACAACGGGGGTGAGTTACCAACTCATGAATAGTAAATAAAATCACACTGTAATCGCAAGTATGCATGAACAACGATCTATCTATCACATGTAATCCGATAGCATTAGTATGATAAGTGAATATGCAACAGTCATGTAAAGGTACATCATCAGGGTACTACAACTACATGAAGCAATGCATATCAATAATAATCCTGAGTGTGTGGGATGATACAATAAAATCTCATGCAAAATCATCAGCATGGAAAACACCAGTGTCCCTCACTGACACATCGTATCCCAAATCCTCAGGCACTGCATCCTCAGATCGGCCCTCACATCCTGTAAGTCTCATGGAACCTGAGTGTCTATCACCGATCGACCATACGTAAAAATCATGGAAACCTAAGTGTCTAACACCGACACCCGAACATCATAAAACCCGTGTCTAGCATCGACACGTAAATCCTCATAACTCAGGCGCTGTCACCATGACTGGCCCTGACGATATGCCTTACCTCACTCTGGTCGGTATCCCCATGATATCCGCAGAGTCCAAATACAATCACCGGTAGGTAGTGGTCCCACCGCCAGTCATATCGTCTACACCACGAAATCATCACTCGCCCCGAGTACCATACCGGGTCCACTATGTACCCGCAGACGGTGCCTCCCGCTCCTCGAATCGGGTATCACAAGCCAAATCTCAGAACTGAGAAATCACATGGTGGACGCACTGAAATATCATATCAAGAGAAACCGGGTTCTCAAACAATACACAGTTTCTTGAAAATACCCCCACGGTTCTCAAATCCATAATCATATGAAATCCACATCTCAATGCGTAAAATCCATATAAAACTGATATATGCAACATAAAACATCAATATGAGCATATAAAAGGAAAACCGCTCTTTAAATGAATCCAGCTTTTAAAATATATCTTGCGGTTCCCAAAATCCTCCGAAAACCAATGCAGCATCATATGAAGTGTACATGTAAGTATAGCAAGGTTTAAGTATCTACATGTAAGCAAGTGGGTATGATGCATTTCATAGCACAATGATCAATAACTCAATATCACATATAACAACAATACCTCTTAGGGTATATACAACTATAGCAAGCATATGCGGTATACATGTCATTATGTGTGCATGATTTACATGTAGCTGTAATAGACTATGTGGGTGTACATGTCAATATGTATGCATGATGTACAAGTAACTATAGTAAGATATACGTGAAATGGAATAAGGGTCACTACCTCAACTATTCCTGTCCAATGCAATATCACGTATGTATGTGCCCACAATATTTCATATGCACAATAGGATAAGAGCTACTACCTCAACTATCCCTATCCACTACCGTATCACGTATGTAGGTGGTTTGTGCGTGTCATGGCAATTACTGACGATGTGGGTGTAGCATACAATCTAATGCTCGTGCAACATGAACCGTCAGTAATGTGTTATATCTAAAGGTACGAGTAAAGTACATCAGATAATGCTATGCAATGACATTCATATGAAAGTATCTAATATGCAAATACTATGCAGCTAACATATCATATTCGCCCCGACGCAAACACCATACGGGCGATTTCCCCGTAGATGTTAAATCTACTCAGCAATGGTATCCAGCTATGAAAATCCGACCACCTGCTTCCCTTTGTTCGCAGCGTCCGAAGTCCCCACTTGTGACGCTATAATTTCACAAACACAAGAAATAATACGAACACCTCAGAATCGATCAATATAACAGAAAACTACGTATTCAAAATGCACCAACACAATAAACTAACTCGCGAGTGCACGTCTAGTGGCTAACGCACGTTGCGATACCTCAAAACCTAACTAAGTAGAGCATCAGCACAAGCTCACGACTCGTGTCGCAAAACGTATCATGCGGACTCAAAACACTAGATTATAGGTAATCGATCGCAGATTTTGTATACTGAAATTACTAAAAAAGTAAACAGTACCAAACACCCCTAACCAACAGCAGACAACTACACACAGAAGACCAACCCCATCCCCCTCCTACCTAGCCGGCGTCACCGGAGCTCTCCTTATGTGTCGCCGGCCCCGGCCGGTGAGGTTGTCCCCTTATCTCAGGTGGTGTCTCAGGTTCACTAGAACATCTCTATAATTTTGTTTGGTCAAACACTAAATTCTCCAGATCACAGCAGATATAAACAGCTCTAAAAAGACTTTAAAAACCCGATATCGCACTAATCGATATAAAAAGCGTTCTACGCTACAACCAATGAGCAAAACAACATACAAACTCCTAATTAACAGTGTAGGGATTATACCTAACAATCTTGCTCACAAGATTCAAGCTTTCCCTACCTCCAAGTGATCCAAGAGTATAAAATCAAGAACTTTTGGTATTTTGTGATATGTTTGGGAATTTTGAGGTACTTTTGACTTTCGATTGATATAAAATGAGAATGAAAAGAGCAAGAGCAGTAGAGGGAGAGAGGATCTTGGCCAAGGGGAAGAAGGAAGAGTTTTGTGAGGAATTTCCTAGAAATTACAAGTACTTAATGCAATTAAATGCATTCACATACACATATGCACACATGCATGCATCTAAATTCATTTCCTTTTCTTTTCTTTTTTCTTTAATCCAATTTCACAACAAATATCTAGATATGTGAGAAGGTTTTGGATTAACTAGACTTAAAGAAAAGAAAAGATAGCTTAGAGAAATTTCCCAAAAATGTGAATACTGCATTAAAATATATTAAAATTGGGAAAAATTTAAATTTAACCAAAACGTCCCATATATCCCCAAAGCTCGCGCACTAGTTTTATTTTAGCTAAACTAGGTGCCGGAAAGTCTATATGGTCGTCTGATCACAGTCGGGTCAAAACGGAAAATACCGACAAACTTACCCTAAAAACGGACAAATTCCCATAACGATTTCTAAAACGTTACATACTAGCCTTGGCCGAACCCCCTCCAACTTCTGCCCTTCTCTTTTCTCATCTCATTTCTTCACTTCTATGCTTCAAAAAAATGATGAAAAGTCCTAAATAATTCATACAAACTAAAAAATAAATCAAACCGTTCTTTCTTCTTCACAAAAAAAGCTTTGTTCTTCATTCAAGTGAGGATATTTGGAGGCTAATCTTTGGATTTTCTAGTTTCAAGTTGTGTTTCTTTAAAGGTATAAATCCAAACCCTAATCTCTTTATGTGGTGTAATACTTTAATTAGCTTATTTAGATGTTTAAATTAAACTTTTAAATTCATATTTAGAATTTCTAGTAAGGGTTTTGTTAATTAAATTAGGGTTTTGATTAGTGAAATGGTTAGTTGATAATTTTAGACAAATGAAAACTAAACCAAATTGCTAATTTGTTAAATGATATTTTCCTAATTACCTAATTAGCTTAATTACAAAATAGACTTTTGCTAATCCTAATTCGATGAGATTAAAATTCTAGTATAGGTATGAATGGTTTAATCTTACTATATTGTGGTGTTTGTAAATGCTAGTTTGGTAAAAAGTTGTAGTTTTGTGATAAAACTATATATATTGCTTACTAGGTTTTCCTAAAACATAATTGGGTGATTTTAAAATTATGGAATTGGTTTGGTTAGCTTAGTTAAGCTATTTTAAGATGTTTGGAATCGCTAGAATTGTGTTAGCTTTGGACTTGCGCAAATTATGCGATAAGTCGCTTACTAGGTTTTGGTGTATTTTTCGACGTAGGTTCAATTGGTCGTTGTGAGATTATATCTATTATCTTCCTCGTATTTAATTGTGTTGTGGATGCGCGATCGGTACGATCAGGTTCTAGGCTTGATGGTTGTGTCGCTTAGCGTTCCTAGCTAGGTTCGTGCCGATGTCGTTAGTGTCCTTGTGTAGCTTTTGCTCATGAGTTGGTTTCGTAGTGTCGCTACGCGCGCTAGCCACTTGACGAACACTTGAGAGTATTTTTGATGTTGGTGCGTCGGTCAAACGTAGTTGGTACGTGTTATTGGTCGATTGCTAATATATACTTGTTATATTGTTATATGCTTTCAGGATCGCAGGCGGGGACTTCGGAAACTGCAAAGAAGGGAAAGCGAGTTGTTGGCTTTACTTAGACAGGATGGTTGGTGAGTAGATTTAACATTTACAGAGGAATCGCCCGCATGGCGTTATGCGTCTGGGCTAGAGATGACATGATATTGTCGCATATTCTATTTCATATATAGTGTTGCACATACACCTTATTGCCTATTTATTTGTTGTGCTTGGACTTGTACCCTTAGGACACTGCACTATTATTGACGGCTCATGTTGCACGAGCACTGATTGTATGGCACACATACCGTCAATAATTTCCATGACACGCACAACACACATAACTATATGATATTGTTTGGTTAGGGACATTGAGACATTGATTCATAATTTTTTATGCATATGACATATAGTATACATGTATACCTATATGTTTACACATATGCCTTGACAGGCTTACATGCTAGTTACCATTAGTGATAGGTATATTTCACACGTAATGACATAGCTACATGTATACCCTGCATGCATACTTCACTTATACCTGGAGGGTATTACATCATTATTTATAGGTAGATACACATATCTTGCTATGCCAACATGGTTACGCATATCTGGTTATAGCTACATGTTCATCTTTATTTGATGTTATATGGACTTGGAGGAAATTAGGAACCCCATGATATATATATTAACTTGTTGCAGTTAAATAGCGGTTTTTCCTTTACATGCTCATATTACTGTTTCATGTTGCATATATTACATTCATGGACATCATATGATGTTCTCTGATATTTTTACTCCTAAGTATATAACAGTGGAATGTGACGCTGTTATATATGCCTATATACATATATTAGAGGAATGGGACGCTAATATATGTGTATTGATTCATGCATTTATACTTATTCATTACTTGATGTTTTCTGGATTTGAGAACGTGGTGCTTTCATGAAATTATACAAGTATTCTTATTCTTTACATGATATTTGTATGCTTTCACTCAAAGATTTCTTTTAATACCTATACGGGATCGAGAGTGTCGATGTTGGGCACTTAAGATTCGAAGGATGTATAATACCGATACGGTATCGAGAGTGTCGGTGTTTGGCACATAAGATTCTGTAACGTTTTGAAAATCGTTTCGGTGAAATTTCGGAAAAATCGGTAAAATATGGGGGTTTTCTGTAAAAACTCAAAATACAAATATCTTTATTATAAAATTAAATATATATATTCTAGCTATGTAATTGCTAGCATTTGGTGTTTATTGAGCCACTGGTAAAATTTCTAAATTTCTGAAAATTTTTCCGAAATTAATTATTTTAATATTATTTTAAGCCGTCACTAATACATTTAATTTGGGAAAATTACAAATTGGAATGGGTTGAAAAAAATTTTGTGCATCATAACAAATTAAACAAAATTTTAACATGTTTTTTTTGAAATGAAATTAAGCTGTCAAACGGTTTTAGAAAATATCGAAGAAAAAGGCTTAAATGGTGAAAAATAGCTAAATAGAATTGAGGTATGGTTGCATGTTACTTGATATTCGTCATATACACACACACACCCTCACCCTCTCACTTAATAAGGATGAATTCAGCAGCCCCCCCTCCTTCTCCACTTAAAAGTCAAGCAAACAAAGAATAGAAAAGGAAAAAAATAAAGGAAAAGGTAGGTATAAGTGTTGACTTTGAGGTGTGGGCTTTGTCTTTTCTTCTCACTTTCAAACCCTCCCTCTCTCTCTCCTCAATTCCCTCAATTTCTGGCCGAAATTTCTGGCCTCCATTCAGCAGCAGCCCCCCCTCCCCATTTCATCTCTTTTCCATCAAAAAAATCCACCAATTTTCATCAAAAATCGAAACAAAATTCAAATCAAAGCCCTACCCATTTTTCCTTAGCTCGTTCTAACATGATTCTTAGAGAAAAATTTGCATTTGAGAGGCTAGATTGCGAGGTTTGATCCATGGTTTGTGAGGTATAAAATCTTGATCTTTTGTTACTATATTTGTTATTACTTCAAATTAAGTTAGTAAAGGGTTTAATTTTAGGTTTGAAATTTGCAAGTCCAAATTCATGAGATTAGGGTTTGTGAAAATCTAGTTAGGGTTTTGGGTAATGAGATTATAGTTGTATGAGGTATTTAATGAGTTAATGATATGCAAAACTAATCTAATTGCTAAAAATTCCTAATTGTAACATTTGCAATGTCCAAACTATGATTTAGCAAATTAGGTTTTGGTAATTAATTGAAATTTTAGAATTTAAAATATAGTAAGGGTTTCATCATATCATTAACATTATAATGAGTGGTTTAATACCTTGGGTTATGCAAAACCAAGCTTAGTTGTTGAATTGTGAGTTTTACTTTGAGAATTGTTAAAATTGGATAGATTGCAAACTAGAATTTTGGGGTTAATGAAATTTAATGAGATTAAATTGTGGAAACGGTTTATATGCTTTATTTAAGATATTTAATAAGTATTATTGCCATTAGAATTGTTAAAACATCAACTGTTGTACTAAAAAGTTTAATTTTACTTGCTAGGTTTTCGGAAAAATAGCTTTTAAAGCGAGTTTGGGTTTTTTGTGAATTAAACTCTATTTCTTATATAATTAGTGAGTTTTGAAATCACGATTGGTGTGTTTGGGTTTTCTCGATGGTTTGACATTTGTACATCGACATCGAGGGTTGGTTTGGATATTCTTGCATGCGTAGACGATAGGTTTTGACCTATGCGTGATACGCGTGCCGAATTGGTTTTCGTATACCGTTTCGACTTCGGATTTGGTTTTTATGCGTTACGATACGTGGTGACATGTAGGTACCCCATGTGGAGTTCGAGTCGACAAGCAAGCGCGTGGCGACGTCGGCACCGGCAAGCGAAGACCAGGTGAGTAGATTTATTTCTACGGGGAGAAGTCGGGTGGATGGCGTATAGCACCCCCGCAGTTCGTGGTGATGTATACGAATACGTATACAGACATATGTTTATTATATGTAGTTTGAGTTGATTGATGATAAAGATGGATTTTGGTGTTCTTGGATTGGTCTAGTGTAGTTGCGAAACCCTAGAGTAGGGGTTGCACCTATACACACACGCACGCACATACTTGCATACATCCTTTCTTTTACATGTGCGCATATGGGATTATATATTTATGTGTTCACATGGGTAAGGGACTGTGTGTTCATATACTGGATTTGAGAATAGTACTTGGTCTTTGAGATGAGTCGATGAGATTTGATTTGAGGCCGTGAGATCGGTGATTTGGCAGGGTTCGTAATTGAGATACGACATGACGTTGTGGCGGGTCCTTTGACGTAGTGTTTCACACACATGCAGGCATACTTAGGTGGTATCAGTATTGTACTAGACTTAGATCAGTACCCGGATTGTGATCTTTGATAATGAGGATACCAGATGAATAATATGATGAATGTGATATCGGCCCGTACCCAGATTTGGAATGCCGTACGACGGATTTACGTACGAGCTATATATTGATGATTGATCCGGACTCTTGACTTGGGATGTCTGATTATAGATATTGTATTGGATGTGATACTATTGAGGCGGAATCACCGACTAACATATATATATATATATATATATATATATATATATATATATATGTATCGACTCAGTTGTTAGGCGGTTTCCTTACCTTCAGTTAGCCTGTTAGCTCAGCCTTATAGTTTAGTGTAGTTGTTAGACTAGATTCGATTCCTACCTATTTCAAAAACTAACGAATCGTGGGTATTTTAAAAGACAGGTCAAGGGATTCTACGGATATTTCAAAGAACGCATCTTTTCTTAAAAACATCGTATCCCTTATTTTCTAAAACTTCGCGATTCGTATTATTTAAAAAGGAACTACTGTATGATTTATATTTATATTAAATGCAGATTAGTAATTGTTGTGTTTAGTATTCAGCTCCCGCACATTATTGCTGTTCGCTCCGCATCGCATACTTATTTTGTGATTCATATACCGTTATTGATATCGTACTGTTAGGACACCAGCACCATTACCGATTATGCGTATGCTCCACTTACATTTAATTGCCGGCTCACACACATCATCATCGGTAATTGCCATATCACGTACACTTTAGAAAATACTATTTCATTGACATAGCTTGTTAGCTAATAGTTTTGACATGATATTAGTGTACTTGCCTAATATGCTAGTTTAGACATTGTAGTTATTACTTATTACTTCCTGAATGTTATTATTCACTGTTATGCCGCATTCATGGATTTTTATGCCTGTATTCACTGTTTTACAGGCTATTGATGATTTGGATTCGGATTTTCATGAGATTTCCTGGATTTGGGGGAAAACCGCAAAAACATATATAAACTTCTTCTCTCTCTCTTTTTTAAAAATGAAATGTGCGGTTTTCCCATGATGTATGAGTCGTCCACCATGTGTTTGCTGATGGATTTCGAGACCCCATTCAAGGAGTTGGATGAACCATCTTGGGTACATGGTGGACCCGGTAGGGCACCCCTGGGAAAGAAGTTTGAGTAGTAGACGATGAGCCTGGCAGGGGAAGACTACCTACCGGTGATTTTACCCGACGCGTCGGATATCCGGAGGATACCATCGTAGTCTTGAGATCGATGGTAGGGGCCGGTCCGGACTGACGGCGCCTTATATAGTGAGATTGAGACATTGAGATTTTGAGACATCGAGGTACTGAGATTGATGATCCAGGCCAGTCCGGATAGCCGGAGCCTGAGATATTGAGATATTGGGATTTATGTTTTGTGTCGATGCTAGACACTGTTTATGTTAATTTCATTTATGATACCTCATTTTGAAACTACAGAAATCTCACTATATTTGAAAGCAGTTTCTTCATTTACATGTATTCTGTTTTCATGCATTCATACCTCATCCATATGATATATTGCTACCTGAGCCACTGACACGAGCACTTGGTATTACCGTTGTTTAGAGATATACCCTAGCCATTATTATAGGCTGCAGATTATATATTTGAGAATTTATTATGATCGTATGACTTAGAATTGCGTTGTTCATGCGATTTCTGTTCGTAGATGTTTTCTACTCACGAGTTGGCAACTCACCCCCGTTGTGTCACAGTTTCTTGCAGGTTTTGCCGTACATGTTTCATTACGGCTTCGCTGGCACTGCTTCTTTTTCGGGTGACTTGCTAGTAGGTGGGTTTACTTCTATCATACCCATCATTATACCTTGTATATTATTATTCTGTTGTATCTAGATGTTCCATCAACCAAACATGTATTTTTTCAGAGATAGAGACCAGTGATGTTTATTCTTTCGACCTTAGAGTCGCGCGTTGTATTTCTTTGGATTTCTTTCTGTTTTGAGTTTCCTTTTGACTTTTGATCCTCGCCCTTGACGTTGTATATTATATTGCTTGTGTGTTTGTGACCGTCGATTGACGAAGAGCTAGCTCCCGCTTGGGGATGCCTTTTTATTGATTTTGTATACTATTCATGTTGTATCCTATTTGGGGGCCAGTATTTACAAAGGAGACTCTGCCGAAATTTTCAGAAAATACTTGATGTTTTTTTAAAATGCATAATTCGGCTTATGCTATTAAAACTACTTGTTTTAAGTTGGTTTTTCCTTCACTCTACTGCTTCTTTAGTTTTGATTCTGGGTTTTGGCCTACTTAGATTACATATGCCTCGAGACGTTTCGTAATTTAAGTGCCGGTCATGTTCCGTACCTTTCGGGTCGTAACAGATTCGAAGGATGTATAATACCGATACGGGATCGAGAGTGTCGGTGTTTCGAACTTAAGATTCGAAGGATGTATAAATCTATTTTGGAACATAAATGTCGATCTTGGGCACTTAGGATTCGCTATTTTGGATCATGAGTGTGGGTGTTTGGCACTTAGGATTCGCTGAGACTTACAGGATATATGAGAGTTACTTGATATTGGACACTTAGGATATACGAGATTGACTTGATATTATACATTCAGGATATATGAGATTTACTTTATATTGTACATTCAAGATTTATGAGACTTACATGATGTGAGAGCCAATTTGGGGGCTGATTTGAGGAAATTGGGATTTGGATTGTCTTGATGGACTTTGGATCCTACCACGATGTCAGGATTCCGTGGGGATGACATGTTTTACCCCATACTCCGCATTTATTTTATATGCATTGCTTTATGTATTAGTTGTACCTGCTAGAGTACCTTTCATGACTGTTGCATATATACATTGTCATATCATTGCTTCATGTATTAGTAGTACATGATAGAGTACCTTGCATGACTGTTGCTTACATATTGTCATATTATTGCTTCATGTATTAGATTTACCTGCTAGTGTACATTTCATGACTATTGCATACATATGACCTTTTATTGCTATTAGCTTGCATATGTTAGATTCGCGCTGTACGTGCATACATACGATTACCTGCATATGTTATTTACTATTCATGAGTTGGCAACTCACCCCCGTTGTGCCACAATGTTTTGCAGGTTGTTTCCCCAGAGTAGTCGAGGCAGGCTATTCACCTATCTTATCATCTTTTGCTGCGGATACCGCTTCGGCTCATAGTGTGCAGTTTTCCTTAGGTGGGTTTTGCGGTTATCCAATGTTGCTTTTTGTATATTCGTTGTATCCATGTACTCTCCATCTACTATTATCTTGTATGACTTAGAGACTTGATGTTAGGACGATATTGTATTATTTTGTGACTTGGAGGTCTTTTATGCAGTTTTACTTATATCGTCTTTTATTTCTTCGCTACGGCGTCGTATATCTGTTGTGGTGGTTGTTTTCTGCCGTTGGTCGTGGATTTGCTCCCGTTGGGGATGCTTTACTTATTTTTATGTTGTACCCATTTTTGGGGTTGGTTTTTACAAAGGAGGTGCTGCCGAAATTTTTAAGAAAGTAAAGTCGGACTTTAATGAATTTGGTTTGAGATTTCACTAGTTTTGAAAATACTATTATCACTTACCACTTTTGATGGTTTAGATTGCAAGGTTTTCGGCTTACTTAAATTGCGTTACGCCTGTAGACGTTGCGTAGTTTAAGGGCCGTCACGTGCCAATTTCGGGTCGTGACAATATATATATAAATATATATATATATATATATAAATATATAAATATATATATATATAAATATATATATATACCCTTTGTTTAACATACACGTCCCGCCGTTTTGAAAAATAGTTTAGAAGGGTTTCCTTTGTTCAAGGTCTCGTGTCATCTCGGACACGTAGGTAAATACTGAGACTATAGCTCTTTTTTGGAAATCCCTTCGGTAACTATCGATGCATGCAAAAACATATTCAGGTACTGTCCTCTGACTAGTCCTGCTCAGTACTAAAACAAATAGTAAATATCATAAAACATACTGCTCCAAAAGAAAAAAAATCCCCAAAATGTATATAAGGATGCTACGTGCGTCTGGTGCTCACGGACATTGAAATCAACGAATGTGCCATATTTGTGCACAGAACAAAATCTAAATGCAATGGGTGTGCACGAAAACACCTGTCAAGGGCAACGATGTGTGCTTGAAAACAATATCAGGTGCTTCTGATATGCACGAAGAATCCCGATTTAGTGCATCTGGCGTGCACTAAAATCGCATCAAGCGCGTAAAGTATGCGCAAGAATCCAAATCAAATGCACAAGGTGCACGAAAAAAATATCGAATATCACAATCGAAATCGACGGTATACAACAAATATCAATCAAAATCAGGTATACCGTGGTATATAATCTCACAACCATGTGCATCAGCATGCATAAAATCGAATCAAAGTATCAAAAGTGCATGAAAACTATACCGAAAGCACAAGTCAAATCACATGCATACCATAGGCTTGAAATCCAAATTAACATCTCGAATGACATCAAATCGAAGTCAAATGCAACTGTGGTGCACAAAATCTCAATCATGCAAATAAATCACCCGAAATACCGAAATCAAAGATGACGGAAACAGTCCCGCTCTGGCACATCCTCTAAAGATCTCTGGCCAACTATCATGGTCACTCATAACATGTCTCGTCGACGATGCTGAACTCTGGCCTTCTGGGTGTGCGTAATACGACTGATCCTGGGTCCAGGTCTTCTCGTTTAGTACTTCCAGAAATATCATGTCGGGGTTTCTCCAAATCTCGTTTCTGCTGAACTGCCCGGAAGTCATTGCCCTTTACTAAGTCTATTTCTTGTTCCGGAACGGCTGCATACTCATCATGACTCCTTCTGGAAGATATATCCATATAAAACGCCTCTGCATGCGTATCACATCTCTGATGTCAATGGAGTGGAGCATCATCTCATCAAAATCTCGTATGAACCTCTTACTCCACTTTTCTCTAATGTCGACTGATTCCGACTCGTCTCTTCGTAGCTGTATGGACTACGCTCCAATGACTATACTTATATCTGGAGTCTCCCAAGCAATGTATCCCATCACATGATATCCGAATGACGTCGAACTTTTTGATCGATATGTCAAAGTCCCATAATTCCTCGAGAGCACAACTCTTGAGTACAGTTTAATAATATACAGTACATGCCACAGTACCTATGGACCAACCGTAGAAGGGCAAACCCAAGCCTCATTAACGGCAACGCGGAACTGCCACAAACCCTAAGGTTCAAAAGTGTTCCTATGGTCATTATATTGAGTTAGGGTTTCATTCTTCTAGAGGGTCCATAGAATTACTTGCATGTTTTTCCGAATACCTTAAACTTTGAAAAATGGGTTTCTGACATTCGATCATTTTCTTTCGACTCTCAACGTACCTGCCTGAAGTCTTCTCTTGCTGGAATCAATCAATCTGATGACCTCGCATCGGGGTATGCAAACGAACCACATGTCCTAGTCATTCCTCCTTGGGTGACTAGCGATCTTCTATCATATCTCTAAGTATAAACTCATGCTGTAATAGCCTCAAACATCTGGGGTGAAATCTTGTCAGTCGCAACAACAACTGAATCATTCGTCCACACGCTAAACAGTGCCTCAATCATCAAGAATAACTGTGCATTGACGATCATCACATTCTTGCTAGCCTCTAGCAGTGGCCCAATCCTCTGGTGCTGATCTGCACGTTCGAGAAATTTTGTAAAAGAAATCCATCAAACGCTCATGGCGCGAAAACACAATAAAACGAACCATCTATGCAATCGTGTGTCGCCAGAATCACGCCCTGTTCAGTCCTCGTCCAATACGAGCTCATGCTGACCGCAACTCTAGCCGCAGCTCTATCTGTCTATACAATCATGGTTGCAAAAACCATAAACCGATATCGATGAGGATAGATCATAGGAATGAATATAATACTGTGCAAGAAAATGTACATCCTAAGTCTTCTTAAGCGGAGTAGCGTATCGTAAGTATGCCGCGGAATATACACACGGTACGTCACTATACTTAAGTCACCTACTCCATCAACCAAGGTCAACCAACGTGACGAAAGTTCGGGTATAATACTTCCTCGACCAAGTCTAAGTTCCGTAAGGTCAAGCCTAGGTTCCTAATATATATATATATATATATATATATATATATATATATATACACACACACACGCCCTAGACTGCGCATAGTCAAACATAGACTCGAACCAAGCTTAACCTAGCGCTCTGATACCAACATTGCCATGACCCGAAATGGCACGTGATTGGCACTTGAATCATATGAAGTCTATAGGACCCCATCTAATTCAAGTAAACCAAAATCCCAGAAATCTAAAGCATTTAAAAGAAGAAAGTGAAGGAAAACATTTTTAAAAGTTTTCGTATAAATCACTTGAAAGTCGTAGTAAACATTTTTAAAACATCAAGTCTTTTCCGAAAATTTCGGCAGTCTCCTTTGTAAATACTGACCTCAAACGGGTACAACATGAATAATATACATAAATGATAAAAGGCATCCACAAGCGAGAGCTAGCACTTCGCCAATTGGTTGTCACCATCACGCAAGCAATATAATATACAACGCCGAAGGACGAGGATCAAAACTCAAAAGGAAAATCAATATCATCAACAAAACCATAATAATACAAGTGCGACTCTAAGGTCGAAAGAATAAACACCGTTCTTCTATGTCTATCTAATATACATGTCTGGTTGATGGAGTTACTAGATACAACAGAATATAAATAAAAGTACAATGGTGGTCACGATGCGAGTGAATCCACCTACCAAGGCAATCACCTAGAAAGAAGCAATTTGCCAGCAAAGCCGCCAAGAAAACCCGTACGGCAAAACCTGCAAGAAATTGTCGAACAACGGGGGTGAGTTGCCAACTCGTGAGTAGAAAACTTCACCGAGCAGAAATCGCATGTATGACTCTATCCTAGATCATACCATAGTAATATCCTCAAATAATATAGCCTGAAGCATATAATAATGGCAAGGGTAAACATTTATACATAAGTGTAATACCAAGTGCTCTTATCAATGCCTCAGATAGCAACATATCAAATATATATTGAATGAATGCATGAAAATAGAATACGACTGAATGAGAAAACTGTTTTCTTATCTCAGTGAGATTTATGTATAAAAATCGAAGTATCATCAATGAAATCAACAGAGAATCATTGTCTAGTATCGACACAAAATATATATCTCGCTATCTCAATATCTCAGGCTTCGGCAATCCGGACTGGCCTATAACATCAAATCTCAATACCTCAGGCTTCGGCAATCCGGACTGGCCTATATCATCAAATCTCAAGACTACGTCGGTATCCTCCGGATATCCGCCGTGTCACAATAAAATCACCAGTCAGTAGTGCTCTCCTGCCAGGCTCAACGCCATCATCTGCTACCTTCTCACCCCGGGGTACCACACCGGGTCCACCATGTGTAGGGTTCCTAGGCACTATAATGAGGTCTCACAAGGCATCAACCATGCCCATTTCAAATTTTAACGGTGCCGAGAAACCCGACTACGGATCGTTGGCTAGAAAACTAGGCGAAACAAAACTAGTTAACAACTTAACTAAGGTTTATATGGAAATACAACCTTTGTAGATCCGGTGCTCCACCTCCATAGCTCCGCAACAAAGTCCCCTTGCTGTCCAAATGAATTCCCGGGCTCTAGCGTCGGCTTCATCGGAGAATAGGCGGGCTAGGTCGTCGATGTCCATGCCGAAGATGATCTATGTCGAGGCATCGCTAGATCAAGCTCCCACTTCACCAAGTCATGAAACTTGTGAAGAAGACACCCTTTACTACTTGGCAAGAGGTAGAGGATGAAGAAATAGGATGTGGGTTCACTTTAGAATTGGATTTATCGCTCTTTATCATCACTTGCCATTGATGGAGGCAAGCTTTCTTCACATGAAGAAATGAAGAAGAAGAAGAATATTGTTATGATAAGAATTTAGAAAATAGAAAATAAAAGAATACTTATCATAATCAACCATGGTCAAGTGTAGAGAATAAACTAGGGTTAGGTCAATGGTTAGGTTAGGCATGAAACAAAAATGGTGGACTTTTTCAAACCTTCATGAAGTTTCAATGTAAAACAAAGCAAGCCACCATTTCTTTTCTTTTGCCAAAATGAAATAAATAAATAAATAAATGAGTAAGCAAATAAAATCATAACCCTAACCATCACATAACCATGGTTTAATCTTAACATACACTTAAACAATCATGTATCATCAAACATGATACAATCAAATGTACAAATGTATATCACATATACAATGTGCACAATCCAAGTGAGAAAATCCATATAAAGTGTACCAATACTAGTTAATGCAAAGTAATATATTAAATATATAATTATACATTAAATCATTAAATCAACACTTGATTTAACGATCCGGTCATATCGCATATAACCGACTAGTATCCAATGTATCGGCTTATCGAATCAATCCTCGATTCGATAACTAGGTTATATCGCATACAACCATTCGACACATTCATCGCGAGAATAGAATACGGTATCACATACACGCATTATTTTCGGTCCCGCACATATCTCATATGCGCTCCTATTTCGTTTCGCATGAGCCAGGAAACCTCTGTGTAGGACTCTAAAGACTCGTCAATACGCCGGCAGCAGGTGATGATCATATCAAACACCCACAAGCCGCAAGCGGTCTGCTAAATGTAACGGCCACCCGGGTATTGAGTGATCAGAAGATCGACGAGCAAGCCCACTCACACTCCAGTGAATCCAACCAGTAACACTACCGTACAGTCCGGTCTGATCGTCTGATATGTCGCATATCTCGCCTAGGGGTGGTAAACGTCAGACCCCAATAGCTCGATAAGTCGTGTCGATATGAGGTCTATAACAATTCGAGAAACTACTGGTAACACTTACCAGTAAATCTCAGCAACCCTGGCCAGGGATTTCCTGTTATAGCCAATCGAACACAGCGCAACATCAACTCTCTATACCGGGAGAGACGAATCCCCTCCTATCGCTCATTGCCTCCATGTGACTCGGGACTGTACCCAAAAACCACCGTTTTGCACGCCCTCTTGGACGTGGTAAGATGGAAATCAAAGCACAGTGGGAACCACACAAGACTCTATGACGATCTCGGGTCAACAGACTACTCTGTACCAGTGTCACCAGAGAACTGCCATCTGACGTGAGGTATAATACCATCTGGGAGTTCTCGGCGAGTCCGTCCAGTGTACCCAGTCTCTACTGAGCACCCGTATATCATCTCTGATGTCAAACACCAATGGATATGGGATCATCCATCGCCCATCTGTATGGGTCGAGAAGGTATACGCTAGTCTACTCTGGTATATCGATGCCCCGTCTCGATACACCCATGACTAGGGACTTTGAAGGATGTACTTATAGACTACCATGTCCCCACTAGTATGATCCGCATCATAATCCAGGTAGCCAAGTACACATCCTAAGGGCTTTACCAACATGTAACATAGAGACAATCAGTATACACGTTAAGGTAAAGAGTAACCAGATAGCATACTATCATGTCGAGCAAGAAAGACTTCCCTATATATGTCCCAGCATCCACTACAATATACATCCAATATACAGTAATGGCCACTAGGGCATACATATAACTAACAATCTCCCACTTGCACTAGGGCCATCTATAGCAGTGGTTGTAGTATCTCATACTCAACCATCCCATAAAGGTCTCTCTTTGGGAATAGGCCTTCGTGACTGGATCCGCTGTGTTTGTCCTCTGAGTCTACTCTCCAAACCTCGATCACCCTGGAGATCAACCATCTCCATGATCATGTGACACTGCCTTAGAATAAGTCTGGATCACTGATGGGACGGACGTTCCTTGGCATAAGCCACAACTCCATTGTCACACAATGGGAGGAACTAAGTTCATCTCATGAACCAATATACACCCAGACAGCCACTTTGGTAGCATCTTAGGTAGCGATGTATCCAGCCTTTATCGTCTAGTATGCCACGGTATCTAGCTTGGAACTCTTCCAACATACCGTCCCTTTACTGAGGATAAAGACATTGCCTGTGACTGACTTTCAGTCGTCCTTATCACCTTGGAACCCTTCCAGTGATTCTCCCCAGGATCGGTTGATACCTTCTCACTACAACTAGTGAGAATCCTAACATCCAATTAGATCTATATCATAGATCCAAAACCAGGATTTAGGAGGTATCACTTTGATCCTATTATGGAGAATTCTTGTGATAACCGGAGATTGACCGAGCGTAGCATAGGAAACTCCTTCCCTATCAAGAGCATGTCATCCACGTACTCTACGAGGATCGTCACTATACTCCCTACTACCTTTTTGTTTATACAAGATTCATCTACCATTTTGATGATGTCAAACTCTTTGACTAAGACATCAAAACAGATGTTCCAACTCCGCGATACCTGCTTTATCCTATAAAGTATCTTGTACACGTTTTCGCTGCTCCCACTGTCTACGAAGCCCTCTGGCTGTGTACTTACAGACGTTCTCATCTAAAACATCATTTAGAAAAGCAGTCATGACACCCAACCACCAGATATCGTAGTCATGGCAAGTAGGATCTGGATGGACTTAAGCATAGATCCTTAGAAAAGGTTTCAACATAATCCATACCTGGTCAATAATGCAAACCCTTTAATAAGTCTAGCTTTGAAAGTCTCAACTTTTCCATGTACACCAAGTAATCTTCTCAAGATATACTTGCTCCTGATGGGGATTTAACCCTTCAGATAAAGCAATTAAAATCCATACTTTGTTGGTGTATAAGGATTCCATCTCAGATCACTAAGCATCCAGCCATTCTTACAGAGTCCCACTCCTGATGGCCAGGTCGAAACTAGTTGGGTCATCATCTCATGATGCAATCCTCGCTCCCACTGTCATAGAGTAACCGAAGTATCTCTCAGGTGGGTGAGGAACCCTACTAGATCGGCGGAGAGGTTGAGGTTCGTTGGTAACTATTGAATCCTTTGGTTCTTTCAAATCATCAGCTGCAGTTTGTATAGCTGGAACCTTTCCAGTTCTACATAACTGACCTTGCCTCGAGCTTGTCCGGATTTTGCTTTTCAGACATAGGCTGGACAACCCCAAATCTCAACTAACTTGAGAGATGGGCTCTTCCCTTATCATATCAAATATGAAGTGGTAGGCAACTGATTTGATTTGAACCCTATTCAATAGGTATGCAGCTTCTCAAGTGCATAACTCCTAAAAAGGAAATAGGTAACTCAGTAGTACTCATCATAGAGCACACCTTATCATATAGGGTGAGATAGCTCCGCCCCGATATACCATCGTGCTATGGTGTATACGGAGGAGTAATGCTAAGAGAGAATCTCATTCTCCTTTGGAATAATCCAGGATTTTCGTGCTCAAGTATTCTCCTCCTCGATCACATCAAAGGACATAATACTTATACCCGTGTTTTGGTTCTCTGCTTCTAAATCATATTCTGTGAATATCTCAAAAGGTTCGGACTTGTGTTTCAACAGGAACATATGTCTGAATCTTGAGAGATTATCAGAGAATGTAATGAAGTACAAAGAACCGGTCTTGGCATGTGTAGACAGGGGACCTTTATACATCAACATGTATCATCCCAAGAGTTCACTAACTCTTTCTCCGTTTCCAATAAACGGAGCTATGATCATCTTATTTCTGTGACATGACTGGCAAGTTTCACAAGATGTAAATTCAAACTGATTTAAATATGCATCTAAATGTAACTTAGCTAGTCGGGTCGCATTGATATGAAATAGTCTACAATGTCTCAAGAAGGATTCGTTCAGTTCTGAACTCTTCCTCTTGTGTGTGTTCTGTATACTAAAGAACTGTAGTTTGATTTAGAACATAAATGCTTTTAGATAACGTGCCTGAACCGATCAACTTTTGATATAGGAAATGTTCAAAACATTATCCAACAATACAAAATTTTACCGTTTCTTTACTAATAAAGAGACAGATATGATTTTGTATATCAGGTTCGGTATCTAATAACATTCGTTCAGAATCAATGTATTGGTAATACAGGGTGACAGTGACCAACAGACTTGGCTGCAACTCTTGCCCCGTTTTCTGTCTCATGAAACTTATCACCCATTCTCAGTTCTCTACCTTTCTGTAGCCCTATGTAACTGATTACATATCTGGGATCCTGATCTGGTATCACATACCCAGGACGTAGAGGATACAGAGAAACAGTTCTTTATAGTGAACACACCCGAAGATGATGCATCAGCATGCACTCTCTTCGTTTGGGCTGCACGGGAATTCTGGTAATCCCCAATTTCCTGCTCTGTCTTATAACATTTATAAGTTGGAGCGGGACCAACGTTCCCTAGCTCAGTATAACAAGCGGGTTCGGTCAATAATCCGTATTATTATCTTGATTAAGGCGTGATATGGTCGCTACCTGGAGAGAGAGAGAAGAAAACACTCAGCGTGAGCTCTTGCAAGAATAGATTGGTTATTATTTTATCTAATCAGGATGGCTCCTACTGCTTTTTATCAAATCTTCCTTCAAACCCTAAAAGGAAAGACTAGCCGGGATTAATTACACACTACAAGTTCGCCAATCTTTCAGCCAGGCCAGTGTCGGTACTTTAAGGGAGGTCCCCCGTGCTTTCGCACGAACCTAATTAATGTAAACCACGTTTTTCCCAGAGGCGTAACCTCGTTAACACCTTTCTAGACACCTACTTGATCGGCTAGTTGCAATGTGTAAAACTCTCCCAGGAGTAACAATTACTCGCAGCGGGTATCGGGATCCAACTATCTCATAGAAGGTATGCAATCTCATTGCAAATTTCAACACTTGAAATTCCCGATAATATTTTGCCCCTAGCAGCTATATGACCTTAACATAGTCAACAAATCATAAGTGCTAGTCAAGTTCAACCCGTCATTTCCCGATTGAATTAAACCCACCCGCACGACCCTTAACATAGTCAACAAAGTCGCACGACTACCCTAATCCAATCACATCATATGCTTATGCAGATAAGCACTAATTTGATACCGCACACTACGCTTTAACATAGTCAACAAACGTAGCACGAATACTAACTAGTACTTATCTGAAATGACGGAGGGCTACGATAGGTTTTTCTGAAAACCTATTGCGTATTGAACTTGATATCGTTGTAGGATCGAATGAATTTTAAAATGGAGTGCTTTTGAGGCTTTTCTAGTTTTGCTAAAGGAGTCACTCCCGGTGAAGGGATCGTCGGTCCTTTCCTCGTCGAATGAGCTGCGGGATATATCATATATATTACTGTGCAAAGCAAAAACTCTTAAAAGCAATCAAAAGACAAACCGAGTGTGTAGCATCTGCCAGTTATTGCTAAAGGAGTCACTCCCGGTGAATGGATCTCGGTCCTTTCCTCATCGAATAAGGTGCAGGATATATCACATATACCTCTGTGCAAAGCAAGAACTGTAGCTACCTGTTTTTTTTTGAAATTCGATTCTACAACATCTTAGGTTTCTTTTATTTCATTAATCACATTAATGAAGTCCCATCATTTAAGTACCTAAACATCACAGATAAATACAACGTACACTTATGCCATCCGCATTCGCCTCGATGTCCCCTCGTGCACCGTTAGGTTAGGTAACTAACGGCAGAGCAGGGCAGGGCTAGCGCGGGTGTAAAACATAAGTAACGCCTATATAATATATCATATATACTATATACTGTATCTATCACAGAACATCACATGATCACATCACAGATATCGCAGCAGAAGAAACATATGAAATATTGGATATACTAGGATGTCCGTGTTTTCAATACGAGCCAGTATAAAACACGGATTCCACGGTCGTGATGAATAGCCAAACCCACACCCCTAGACCCCTACGAGAGCGGCAAGCAACCCTATCAATTCTGGAGTTAGGAGACCCGGACTCGACTCCTCGAGTTGGTCTCCCACTGGACTCCAGAACCCGGTTACTTGTGCCCTCCTCCTTGGGTCTATCCTAGTGCGGAAAAGTAAATAATATACATCAACGGTGACAACTTCCGCAACCTGGAAGCGCCCCAATAATAGAATATTACATACAAGTTTTTACATGAATGAAAATGAAAAACACTCATCTCACATAAAAACCCCCGGCTATTCAAACACGACGATCCAATATAACATATCCAGCAACACATAACATCACATGTCATCAACGTAAGTAAATATGTGCATCCCAATTGTCGTTGACATATAGCAACGAAACCGGCGATATCACATATTACACTTACGGTCACAGAAAAGAAAGTGTAAAACTATAACAGTTGGAATCCGCAATCTGCATAGACATCGCATGCCTAATCAAATGAATTCCTTAGACATCGCATGCCTAACAATTATAAACCCCGCATTTTAGTCCCATTATCGAAAACTCTTTTCAATATCAAGTCGGGGAATTCAACAGGATTCCCGACATCCTGATCGAATGCTCGTCGTAAACTTCAATAGACTGCTGCAACCCCGATACCGTCGACGAAGTGTACCAAGGCGGAACACCGCTACCGCGAGCACCCGGACGGATGCTTTCGGCGACGGGGTTCTCCTACAGTCACTCGGTCGGGGCTATGGAGTGAGGCTGTCTATTAAGTTTACCCGACGAGTATCCGCGTACGCTACGTGATTGCGACAGACTTTTGATCGCATTAAAATTCCGTGGCAACCGATCAAGTGAGACTAAACTGCTATGTTTATAACATTCATTCGGTTATCTCATAACTTCTGTGAATTCCAATTATTGTATCCCATTCCAGATAAATAGAAAATGTTAAACTTTTCGATCGAACATTCAAACACCCAAGTTTTCCCGATACAGATCAACACATGAAACAAGCCTAAAAACATTCAGTTCGTGCCTCAGTACCAACGGTCCAGCCGTAGAAGGGTCAAGCCAACGCCTCACATGTGGCACGCCGTACTGCCCCAAACCCGAAGGTTCAAAGGGCAGTTCAAGACGGTCACATAATCGAGTTAAGGTTTGTTGTCTTCTAGAGGGTCCATCGAGTTACTTGCACTACTTAGAACGTCTTTAAACTACGGAAAAATCCAACATTTGGAAATTTCCCGATAGGGGAAAGATTGGGTATTTACATCCGGTCGAACTTTTTAACATATTCAAAAAAATATCCGGAAAGCCACTTAGACAAAATCTGATACTCCGATCAAAACACCGAATCCCCAAAACAACTCCAGAAAATTCAACTCTTGAATAAATTTTAAAAATACCCAGAGAACTCAGCACCTGAAACAATGAATTACTGTGCAAACAGTTAGGGCTGACGTCACAATTCTGCCGCGGAACAGCCGCATAAGCTAGGCTTATGCCGCGGTTCCGCCGCCGATTACACTGTTCATGCAAAACTTTTTGCTCCGTAATTCTTAGATTTCCCTGCTGAGTTTTCTGCATATTTTTAATTTGGAAAAATCCACGATTTTCAAAAAAGGACAGAGAGCATGTTTGGAATTGGGTTTCGGGTTCGTTCGGACTTCAAATTGCGTCTAGACTTCGCCTAAGGCTCTAGCTAGGCTCTGATACCACTGTAGGATTCCTAGGCACTATAATGAGGTCTCACAAGGCATCAACCATGCCCATTTCAAATTTTAACGGTGCTGAGAAACCCGACTACGGATCGTTGGCTAGAAAACTAGGCGAAACAAAACTAGTTAACAACTTAACTAAGGTTTATACGGAAATACAACCTTTGTAGATCCGGTGCTCCACCTCCATAGCTCCGCAATGAAGTCCCCTTGCTGTCCAAATGAATTCCCGGGCTCTAGCGTCGGCTTCATCGGAGAATAGGCGGGCTAGGTCGTCGATATCCATGCCGAAGATGATCTACGTCGAGGCATCGCTAGATCAAGCTCCCACTTCACCAAGTCATGAAACTTGTGAAGAAAACACCCTTTACTACTTGGCAAGAGGTAGAGGATGAAGAAATAGGAAGTGGATTCACTTTAGAATTGGATTTATTACTCTTTATCATCACTTGCCATTGATGGAGGCAAGCTTTCTTCACATGAAGAAATGAAGAAGAAGAAGAATATTGTTATGATAAGAATTTAGAAAATAGAAAATAAAAGAATACTTATCATAATCAACCATGGTCAAGTGTAGAGAATAAACTAGGGTTGGGTCAATGGTTAGGTTAGGCATGAAACAAAAATGGTGGACTTTTTCAAACCTTCATGAAGTTTCAATGTAAAACAAAGCAAGCCACCATTTCTTTTCATTTGCCAAAATGAAATAAATAAATAAATAAATGAGTAAGCAAATAAAATCATAACCCTAACCATCACATAACCATGGTTTAATCTTAACATACACTTAAACAATCATGTATCATCAAACATGATACAATCAAATGTACAAATGTATATCACATATACAATGTGCACAATCCAAGTGAGAAAATCCATATAAAGTGAACCAATACTAGTTAATGCACAGTAATATATCAAATATATAATTATACATTAAATCATTAAATCAACACTTGATTTAACGATCCGGTCATATCGCATATAACCGACTAGTATCCAATGTATCGGCTTATCGAATCAATCCTCGATTCGATAACTAGGTTATATCGCATACAACCATTCGACACATTCATCGCGAGAATAGAATACGGTATCATATACACGCATTATTCTCGGTCCCGCACATATCTCATATGAGCTCCTATTTCGTTTCGCTTGAGCCAGGAAACCTCTGTGTAGGACTCTAAAGACTCGTCAATACGCCGGCAGCAGGTGATGATCATATCAAACACCCACAAGCCGCAAGCGGTCTGCTAAACGTAACGGCCACCCGGGTATTGAGCGATCAGAAGATCGACGAGCAAGCCCGCTCACACTCCAGTGAATCCAACCAGTAACACTACCGTACAGTCCGGTCTGATCGTCTGATATGTCGCATATCTCGTCTAGGGGTGGTAAACGTCAGACCCAAATAGCTCGATAAGTCGTGTCGATATGAGGTCTATAACAATTCGAGAAACTACTGGTAACACTTACCAGTAAATCTCAGCAACCCTGGCCAGGGATTTCCTGTTATAGCCAATCGAACACAGCGCAATATCAACTCCCTATACCGGGAGAGACGAATCCCCTCCTATCGCTCATTGCCTCCATGTGACTCGGGACTGTACCCAAAAACCACCGTTTTGCACGCCCCCTTGGACGTGGTAAGATGGAAATCAAAGCACAGTGGGAACCACACAAGACACTATGACGATCTCGGGTCAACAGACTATTCTGTACCAGTGTCACCAGAGAACTGCCATCTGACGTGAGGTATAATACCATCTGGGAGTTCTCAGCGAGTCCGTCCAGTGTACCCAGTCTCTACTGAGCACCCGTATATCATCTCTGATGTCAAACACCAATGGATATGGGATCATCCATCGCCCATCTGTATGGGTCGAGAAGGTATACGCTAGTCTACTCTGGTATATCGATGCCCCGTCTCGATACACCCACGACTAGGGACTTTGAAGGATGTACTTATAGACTACCATGTCCGCACTAGTATGATCCGCATCATAATCCAGGTAGTCAAGTACACATCCTAAGGGCTTTACCAACATGTAACAGAGAGATAATCAGTATACACGTTAAGGTAAAGAGTAACCAGATAGCATACTATCATGTCGAGCAAGAAAGTCTTCCCTATATATGTCCCAGCATCCACTACAATATACATCCAATGTACAGTAATGGCCTCTAGGGCATACATATAACTAACACCATGCACCCAGAAATGGTTCCTCCTCCTCCTCGAATCGGGTGTATGATATCGCTCAAGAGCCGAGAAAACTCATGGTGGACATCTCTCAAATCATATCATGAGAAAACCGCAATTTCCTATCTTTAAAATGATAATAAGTTTCTAAAATCCTTGCGGGTTCTCCAAATCCAGAATCTCATGGAAATCCGAAATCTAATCTCAACAGTAAATAACAGTGCATTATTGGCATAAAACTCCATAATATTGCATGACACATGAATATATGAATGCATCTCATATCAAGCAAGGAATGCAATAATTAAACTAGCATATAAAAGTAATAACATATTGGAACTAACAGCTAGCAAGCTATTGTTGGGTTTACCTAGCACCTAATCAAGAGTTTGGAAGCATCACACATGCCACAATTAAATTTTTTAATGTGCTAAGTTAACTAAACTAGAATCTTAACTAGAATTTTAGAGTAACAATGAACAAGTATCACATACAAAGTACATATTATCACTAAGTGAAGAAATTACAACCTTTGTAGACTGCCCTTAGTGACTCCTGACACTTTAAGAGTTTAGAACGGATCGATGGAGGTCTTCTTTGTCCACGATAATCCACCCGAAGTCCCTTTGCCCAAAGCTCCTTACTTTACTTGATCTTGGAAAGAAGTATAGCAAACACCCTCCTCAAATGGGCTAGATGTGTGTAGAATGATGAGGTGGTTTGTATTCTATAATCAAAACCCTTTCTTTTTTACTAACTCAGTCCTTTTTAAATCTCAAGAGAGAAAGAGAATGAGGAAGAAGAAGGTAATGGCAAAGCTTTTCTCAAATGATAATCATGAATGAAATAAGTGAGAATGAATAATCAATATAAGTGAACCATGTGAGTCTTGCATTGCCACCATTTGTGTATCAACAATCATGACACAATGTATGTATGTATGTATGTATGTTTGTATGTATGTATGTATGTGTCCATGCACATCATCATGTGCATACATGCATGCATACATCAACAAAGAAAGGATTTAATAAAGAATTAATCTAAAACTCAAATGTTAAATCAATACTTGATTTAACAAACCAGTCATATCACATACGACCCGACCAATAGAAAAACGCCCGATTAATATACGGTATCACATATACGCATTTAATCGGGTCCCCGCATATATCTCATATGCACACCACATCTTTTCTCCTGAGCCTGGAAACTTCATTATGGGAGTCTAGGACTCGTCAATACGCCGACAGTAGGTGATGATCATATCAAAACACCAACAAGCCGCAAGCGGTCAATTAAACATAACGGCCACCCGGTGTCACGACCCGAAATCCGACTCGTGACCGGCACTTAACCACGCAACGTCTACAGACGTAACGCGACTAAGTAAGCCGAACCCAGAAATCAAAACCATTTAAAAGTAGTGAGTGTTGAAAACATTTGATTAAAACATTTGGAAAACCTTAAGTAACTTAACAACAATTCCTTAAAGTTAAGTTATCATTTTCATAATTTTGGCAGCATTTCCTTTGTAAAACTAGCCCCGAAATCGGGTACAAACAGGATATAAGTGAAAATGTTACAGGATAAAGTAAAGCATCACAGAATATAAAACTCCATATATAAAGTCGGCTCCCACGAGCTCGACACCAGAATACAAGTAACATACATCATCGTCCTCACACTGTCTCTAAGTCAAGTACATATAAAGTAGATGTAGAATACTAGATACAAAGGTGTGTACAATAGAATAACCAGATACCACAACCCACCTAACAGTAATACAGCTCTCGCACCGACTATAATGGTATCTGTAGCCAAAAGATGTAAGAAGGCAGCCTGCCGCGACTACTTTGAGAGGCAACCTGCAAATACTGTGGCACAACGGGGGTGAGTTGCCAACTCGTGAATAGAGATAACATATAAAGGTAATCGCGAGCATGCACGTACTGCGCTACTCTATCATATGCCAGCAGATGATATCAATGTGCGATAAGCTGTATATGCAATAATCACGTAAGTGCTCTATCAGGTAATATAACTACAGGATGAGATACAAAATAATGAATGCTGAGCATGGGAAATATAGCATCTACATGGAATGTCAACGTGAAAAATATAATCGGTGCCCATCAATGCACCAGATCCCAATAAACTCAGGCGCCGGCACACTCATCGGCCCTCAAATCCTATAAATCTCTGAAAATCACGAGTGCCCAACATCGGCACTCAAAATATCATGTAATACTCATGTCCAGCATCGACACGCAAATCCTCATATATCGGGCATACGTCAGTCCGGGTCAGCCCACGGGCTCCGTCTGCTGTATCGGCCCTCGGCCCTGGCAGTACGGGTCATCACGCATCCATCTATCGACTCTGGTCGGTATCCTCCGGATAACCACCAGGTCCAACCAATCACCGGTAGGTACTCGCCATCATGCCAGGCTTATCGTCTACTCCACGAAAAACATTTCTCGCCCGGGGAACCATACCGGGTCCACCACGAACCCGCAAACGGATCATCCAACTCCTCGAATCGGGTTTCAAGTACACGTCCCAGAATCGAGAAAACGCGTGGTGGACGCACCAAAATATCATATCAAGAGGAACCGGGTTTTCAAATAGTGCATAGTTTCTTAAATAACCCCACGGTCCTCGAAAACCAGAAATCTCATGAAATCCAAAACGAATGAATAAGTTAATGCGATGTGATATGTACATCAAGTCATACTATAAAAAAAAGGGAGAAACCGCTTTTTAAGGTAGTTCAGTTTTTCAAAAGGCATCATGCGGCTTCCAATTCTATGAAAATCATATCGAATCATATGTGAGATGGACTACAGTATAATGATCATGGCAATTCTACAGTGAAAGTGTCATGGCAATTACTAACGGTGTGTATGTAACATGCAGATTAGTGCTTGTGCAACATGAACCGTGAGTAATAGTGCGGTGTTCTATCAATTCTAAGTTTATATACATATAGCAGGGAATGAGGTATGCAACAAACAATAGCCATGTAGGAAATGCAATATGTAGCTATAAGGTCCTATCAGCCGTGACGCATAACGCCATGCGGGCGATATCCCCGTAGATGTTAAATCTACTCACCGTAGTCTCGCGCTAGGTATAGACGACGACTTGCTTCTTCTTCTTCGCGGTATCCGTCGCACTCACCTGCGAAGCTAGAATTACACAATATATCACACATAAGCTCAAATCTACAAAAACGCGATATTAGGGTCAAACTAGAAAGCCGCGTCGCAATCCAAGCGCGCGTGTGCACGATACGCTAAGACGTGTGACTACGCGCCTGAAGCTACCCCGACGCGTCATGATACGCAGAAACCCCAAACCCACACACGTATCACGCGTGTCGCGAAGGTTTAAAATACGAGAAATAGTGTATTGGCTCCAGATTTTGATACAGGAATAATTTTACAAAACTATATATACCACAGTTCATAAAATAGTAGCAGACTCCTGCTGCCCATGCCCCAACCCCAGTTCACCCATCTGGCCGCAATTTGCGGCCAGAACACATTTTTCGGCGGCCTGGGTAGGGAGGTAGGCCCTCGGGTTTTGTGTGTGTACTCTATACCCCATGTACATGCTACAGTAAGTACAGATTTAATTTAAAGCAACTTAGGTAGCATCAGATTTAACAGAGCCCAATTTCAAGTAAAAATGTCCAATTTAGCACTAAAACGATACTTTAGGGTATTTTTTTGAAACCAGAAGCAAACCCATGTTTAAAAGCACCTTAATAACTCATCACCAAGCTAGTCATGCCATAAAAATGTTAATTTAACAAAAACTTCACTAAATCGCTTAGTTAGCACTAAAAATGCATAAAAAATATGATATTTTGTTAAAAATACTACAAGATATGGGAAAAGCGTGTTAAGGGTGAGTTAATACCTTCAAAAGACCTTAGAATAATCCAAAATTTCCAGCCCTTGCCTCAAGTGTGCAGACATGCCATCAAACTCCCCCAAAAGGACATTTTTCGGTTTTTGTGATGAAAAAGGGTTGTTTTGTGTAGGGTTTTGTTTGGTTTTCAAAAAGAAATGAAAAGATGAAGAGAATATGGTGTTGTTGCTACTGAAAATCTATTTTTTTCTGCAGGAATTTTCAGAAGAAAGGGAAGGGAAAAAGAGAGAGAAAACAATGGTAACAAAGTCAATTTTTTTCACCTAACCACCCTGCCTCATTTTCCATTGAAATTTTCGATTTTTTTAAAAAGGGATTTGACTTGGTAAAAGGGTGAGGATAATGAACAATGCAAGAAAGATAAAATGGTTCATGTTATCATTAAAAACCTAGGTCACAAAATTGGCTAAGTGTGCATGTGTGCACTCAACAAAAAATTCCCAATTAGGGTAAACGCGATATAAATGTAATTAATAACCCTACATATATATAAACACTTCACACACAATTATCACTAGCCAAGAAGGAAAATAAGATGTTCGGGCTTTTATGAAAAACACGTACAATTGCTAATTAATGCGAAAACATTCCTAACAAAATTCAATGTGTTACAATCTACTCCCCTTAAAGAAATTCGGTCCCCGAATTTAAAATCTAACTACACGTACCTTCAAAAAAATGGGGATAGCTCTTCCTTATCTCGCTCTCGGACTCCCAAGTGACCTCCTCGCTGCTCGGACCATGCCAAAGTACCTTGACGGACGGTATCTTCTTCGATCTCAATTTCTTCACTTGTCGATCCAAGATGATCACCGGCTGCTCTGCATAGGAAAGGTCACGCTCAAGATGGATTGTCGGGTGCTGAATCGCATGCGAAAGATCATGAAGATACCTGCGGAGCATCGATACGTGGAATACGGGGTCCACATCTGGAAAACTGGGTGGAAGGGCTAACCCATACGCAACTGCACCAACACGCTCTAGGAACTCGAAGGGCCCCACATATCGGGGACTAAGGTTCCCCTTCTTCCCAAATCTCATCACACCTTTCATTGGGGAGACCCTCAAGAAAACATGATCACCAACAGAAAACTCAAGTCTGCGCCGACGACGGTCTGCATAAGATCTCTGCCTACTCTGGGCTGCTCTCATCCTATCATGAATCAACTGGATCTTCACGGTCGTCTCCTCAACAATCTGTGGCCCTAAGATACTGCTCTCACTGAGCTCCGTCCAACAGGCGGGCGATCTGCATCTCCTCCCATAAAGAGCCTCAAATGGTGCCATCTGAATGGTCTCCTGGTAGCTGTTGTTGTAAGAGAACTCTACCAAGGGTAAATGATGATCCTAGCTACCTCCAATGTCTAAAACGCATGCTCTGAGCATATCCTCGAGAGTCTGAATAGTCCGCTCTGACAGTCCGTCGGTCTGCGGATGAAATGCTGTGCTAAAAATCAAGCGGGTGCCCAAAGCCTCCTGAAGTCTCTGCCATAGTCGGCTGGTGAACTGGGTGCCACTGTCGGACACGATACATGTCGGAACTCTGTGCATTCGTACAATCTCGTCGATGTAAATCTGGGCATACTGAGCAAATCCGAAAGTCGTCTTCACCGGTAGGAAGTGAGCCGCTTTCGTCAAACGATCCACGATCACCCAGATGGAGTCATACCCTCGACTAGTCCGGGGTAGACCCACAATGAAGTCCATAGAAATCTGTTCCTATTTCCACTCTAGAATGGGTAACGGCTGTAGCTCTCCCGCGGGCCTCTGGTGCTCAGCCTTGACTTGCTGACAAGTTAGGCATCTCGACACGAAATTTGCGATGTCCCTCTTCATTCCGTCCCACCAGTAAACATCTCTCATGTCATGGTACATCTTGGTGGAACCTGGATGAACATTGTACATCGATCGATGTGCCTCCTCGAGAATCTCATGCAGCAGTCCCTCACCATCTGGTACGCACAGTCTAGTCCCAAATCGTAGTATCCCCTGATCATCGATCACGAACTCGAAAAATCTGCCCGGTCCAATCTGTGCCCTGATCTGCGAACATCGGTCATCACTGTGTTGTGCCTCAAGTATACGGTCAAGCAACTGTGGGCGTGCATGAACATACGCAATCGGTCCTCCGATCGGCGTAAACTCGAAATGTACCCGGCTGTCACATAAGATCTGCCAATCTGCCGACGACTGCCTCTGCACTGCGCTCAAACAAGATAGAATACCCCTGGGCCTCCTGCTCAAGGCATCCGCCACTACATTAGCCCTGCCCGGATGGTACAAGATCTCGCAATCGTAGTCCTTCACTAACTCCATCCATCGGCGCTGTCTAAGGTTCAAGTCTGTAGGGTTGCTATGCACTGCCACAAGGGTCTACGAGGCATCAATCATGCCCGATTTAAAAATTAGCCGTGCCGAACAACCCAAAGCCGGATCTTTAAACTAGAGTTTAGGCGAAAACATGCATGTTAAACATTTTAACACTAAGTGACAGGGATTATAACTTTTGTAGATCCGGTCCTTCACTTTAATAGCTCCGTGTAGATGTCCCCTTCGCTGCGATCATGAACTCCGGACTCTAGAAAAGCTCCACAAGAAGAACGAACGTGCTTGCTTCAATGACTTCGAGGCCGAAGATGATCTACGTCGGGGAGACCCTAACTCAAGCTATTCCTTCACTAGTTCATGAACCTTGTGAAAAGAACACACTCTACTACATGGCAAGTGGTAGAGGATGAAGAAGTAGGAGGTGGGCTCACTTTAGAATTGATTTTCTAACACTTTTTCTCATAGCACCATTAGAGCTTGAAAGCTTTTTCAAGGAGCTTGATGAAGAAGAAGAATAAAGAATAATATCATCATATGAATTATCTATCCTCAATAATGTAACCATGGGTGAGTTAAGCTATCATGCTTAACTCATGTAGAGAATTGACCAAGGTATATGATTAAGGGTTGGGTTAACTAAATATACTAAAGAATGAGAAAAAAGTTGACTTTGTCAATGTTTCCACAAGCTTCATGAAAGCTTGAGAACTTTGACAAAGTCTTTCTCATTTGTTATTCTTAATATATAAACAAAATCCTAATCTTTACCCTTATCTTGGTATAAGTCTCATACACCCATCTTTGATGTATCATCAAGCATGACACAATCATTTGTACACAAATATATATCACATATACACTTAGGCACAATCAAGTGAGAAAATAAATCTTAAGTGAGCTAATACTAGTTAATGTAATGTAATATATCAAATATATATAATCATACATTAAATTATTAAATCAACTCTTGATTTAATAACCCGGCTATAACCGACTAATATCATGTTTAACAACTTATCGAATCAACACTTGATCCGATAACCCGGCTATATCGCGTACAACCGACCAATGTCATGAATCGTGAGAATAGAATACGGTATCTCATATCGTATTAATCTCGGTCCCGCACATATCACATATGTGCTGCTACTCTGTTTCACTTGAGCCAGGAAATCCTTGTGTAGGACTCTAAAGACTCGTCAATACGTCGGCATTCGGTGATGATCATATCAAACACCCACAAGCCGCAAGCGGTCTTCTAAACGTAACGGCCACCCAGGTATTGAGCGATCAGAAGATCAACAAGCAAGCCTATACATTCTTCTGCGAATCCAATCAGTAACACTCTCGTACAGTCCGGTCTCGTCGTCTGATATGTCGCATATCTCGCCTAGGGGTGGTAAACGTCAGACCCCAATAGCTCGATAAGTCGTGTCGACATGAGGTCTATAACAGTTCGAGAAACTACTGATAAAACATACAAGTAAATCTCAGCAACCCTGGCCAGGGATTTCCGGTTATAGCCACTCGAACACAGCACAACATCAACTCCCTATACCGGGAGAGACGAATCCCCTCCTATCGCTCATTGCCTCCATGTGATTCGGGACTGTACCCAAAAGCCACCTTTTTGCATGCCCTCTTGGACGTGGTATGATGGAAATCAAAGCACAGTGGGAATCACACAAGACTCTATGACGATCTCGGGTCAACAGACTACTCTGTACTAGTGTCACCGGAGAACTGCCATCTGACGTGAGGTATAATACCATCTGGGAGTTCTCGGCGAGTCCGTCCAGTGTACCCAGTCTCTACTGAGCACCCGTACACCATCCTTGATGTCAAACACCGATGGATATGGGATCATCCATCGCCCATCATATGGGTCAAGATGCGTATACGCTAGTCTACTCTGGTGTATCGATGCCCTGTCTCGATACACCCTCAACTAGGAACTGTTATAGGATGTACTCGTCGACTACCGTGGCCCCACTAGTATGATCTCATCATAGTCCCAGTAGTCGACTACTTATCCTAAGGGCTTTATCAAGATGTAACATAGAGACAATCAGAGTACATGTTAAGATAAAGTACAACCAGATAGCATACTATCATGTCGAGCAAGAAAGTCCTCCCTATATTTGTCCAAGCATCCATTGCAATATACATCATATGTACAGTAATGGCCTCTGGGGCATACATATAACTAACAATCTCCCACTTGCACTAGGGCCATCTGTTGTGGTATCACATACCCAACAATTAGCTGTGGCTGAAGTATTTCATACAAAACCATCCCATAAAAGTTTCTACTGGGAAAAAGGCCTTTGTGAGTGGATCAGCGCTGTTGTCCTCTGTGTCTACTCTCCTAACCTCGATCTCCCTGGAGATCAACCATCTCCATGATTAGGTGATACTGCCTAAGAATTATATCCGGATTTCTGATGGGACGGGGGTTCCTTGGCATAAGCCACAACTCCATTGTCACACAATGGTAGGAACGAAGATCATCTCATGAACTTATATATCCAGACCGCCTCTTTGGTAGCATCCTTGGTAACGATGTATCTTGCCTTTAATCGTCTAGTAAGTCACGGTATCGAGCTTGGAACTCTTCCAACATACCGTCCCTCCACTGAGGGTAAAGACAATGCCTGCGACTGACATTCAGTCGTCCTTATCACCCTCGAACCTTTCCAGTGATTCTCCCTAGGATCGATTGATATCATCTCACTACAACTAGTGAGTATCCTAACATCCAATTAGATCTATCTCATAGATCCAAACCCAGGATTTAAGAGGTATCATTTTAATCCTATATGGAGAATCCTTGTGATAAGCGGAGATTGACCGAGCGTAGCATTGGAAACTCCTTCCCTATCAAGAGTATGTCATCCACGTACTCTACGAGGATCACCACCATACTCTCTACTACCTTTTTGTATATACAAGGTTCATCTACCATTTTGATGAAGTCAAACTCTTTGACTACCACATCAAAACAGACGTTCCAACTCCGCGATGCCTGCTTTATCACATAAAATATCTTGCACACGTTTTCGCTGCTCCCACTGTCTACGAAGCCCTCTGGCTGTGTACGTATAGACGCTCTCTTCCAAATCAACATTTAGAAAAGCAGTCATGACACCCAACCGCCAGATATCGTAGTCATGGTATGTAGCCGTGGCAAGTAGGATCTGGATGGACTTAAGCATAGCTTTGAATGTCTCAACTTTTCCATGTACACCTAGTAATCTTCTCAAGATATACTTACTCCTGATGGGGATTTAACCCTTCAGATTGAGCAACCAAAGTCCATACTTTGTTGGTGTATAAGGATTCCATCTCAGATCGATAAGCATCCAGCCAATCTTACAGAGTCTCACTCCTGATGGCCAGCTTGAAACTAGTTGGGTCATCATCTCATGATGCAATCCTCGCTCCCACTGTCATAGAGAAACCGAAGTATCTCTTGTAGGGTTCCTAGGCACACTAATGAGGTCTCACAAGGCATCAACCATGCCAATTTCAAATTTTATGGGTGCCGAGAAACCCTAATACGGATCGTTAACTAGAATATTAGGCGACAAAAGAAACTAGTTAACAACTTAACTACAAGAACGGAAATACAACCTTTGTAGATCCGGTCCTCCACCTCCATAGCTCCGCAATGAAGTCTCCTCGCTGTCCAAATCGAATCCCGGGCTCTAGCGTCGGCTTCATCGGAGAAAGGGGCGGGCTAGGTCATCGACTACGATGCCGAAGATGATCTACGTCGAGGCATCACAAGATCAAGCTCCCACTTCACCAAGTCATGAAACTTGTGAAGAAAACAACCTATACTACTTGGCAAGAGGTAGAGGATGAAGAAATAGGAGGTGGGTTCACTTTAGAATTGGATTTCTCACCCTTTTTCATCAATCACCATTGATGGTCAAGCTTTTTCTTCTTGTGAAGAAGAAGAAGAAGAAGAAGATAATTATGATATGAATTAAAGAATAGAAAAGAATAAGCATTCTTATCATAATCAAACCATAGTTAAGTGTAGAGAGCTAACTAGAGTTTATGTGAGTGGTTAGGGTTAAAGAAGAAGACAAAATGGTCACTTGGTCAAAAGCTTCATGAAGCTTCAACACGCTTCATGAAAGAAAGAATGAAAGAAAACCATTTTGTTTTTTCTCTTTATGCTTTTATTTTCCAAAACTAATAAATAAATAAATGAATAAGTAATCATAACCCTAACCATTCATATAACCATGGTTCAATCTTTACACTTAACCAATATTGCATGTATCATCAAACATGATACAATCAACTGCACAAAACTACATCGAATATACAATGTGCACAAGCGAGTGAGAAAATCCATTTAAAGTGAACCAATACTAGTTAATGCAAAGTAATATATCAAATATATAATTATACATCAAATCATTAAATCAACACTTAATTTAACGATCTGGGCATATCGCATATAACCGACTAGTATCCTATGTATCGGCTTACCGAATCAATCCTTGATTCGATAAATAGGTTATATCGCATACAACCATTCGATACATTCATCGCGAGAATAGAATACGGTATCACATACACGCATTATTCTCGGTCCCGCACATATCTCATAAGCGCTCCTATTTCGTTTCGCTTGAGCCAGGAAACCTCTGTGTAGGACTCTAAAGACTCGTCAATACGCCGGCAGCAGGTGATGATCATATCAAACACCCACAAGCTGCAAGCGGTCTGCTAAACGTAACGGCCACCCGGGTATTGAGCGATCAGAAGATCGACGAGCAAGCCTGCTCATACTCCTGTGAAACCAACCAGTAACACTTACCGTACAGTCCGGTCTCGTCGTCTGATATATCGCATATCTCGCCTAGGGGTGGTAAACGTCAGACCCCAATAGCTTGATAAGTCGTGTCAATATGAGGTCTATAACAATTCGAGAAACTACAGGTTACACTTACCAGTAAATCTCAGCAACCCTGGCCAGGGATTTCCGGTTATAGCCAATCGAACACAGCACAACATCAACTCCCTATACCGGGAGAGACGAATCCCCTCCTATCGCTCATTGCCTCCATGTGACTAGGGACTGTACCCAAAAACCACCGTTTTGCACGCCCTCTTGGACATGGTAAGGTGGAAATCAAAGCACAGTGGGAACCACACAAGACTCTATGACGATCTCGGGTCAACAGACTACTCTGTACCAGTGTCACCAGAGAACTGCCATCTGACGTAAGGTATAATACCATCTGGGAGTTCTCGGCGAGTCCGTCCAGTGTACCCAGTCTCCACTGAGCACCCGTATATCATCTCTGATGTCAAACACCAACGGATATGGGATCATCCATCGCCCATCTGTATGGGTCGAGAAGGTATACGCTAGTCTACTCTGGTATATCGATGCCCCCGTCTCGATATACCCATGACTAGGGACTTTGAGGGATGTACTTATAGACTATCTGTCCCCACTAGTATGATCTGCATCATAGTCCAGGTAGTCAAGTACACATCCTAAGGGCTTTACCGACATGTAACAGAGAGACAATTAGTATACACGTTAAGGTAAAGAGCAACCAGATAGCATACTATCATGTTGAGCAAGAAAGTCCTCCCTATATATGTCCCAGCATCCACTACAATGTACATCCTATATACAGTAATGGCCTCTAGGGCATACATATAACTAACAATCTCCCACTTGCACTAGGGCCATCTGTAGCAGTGGTTGCAGTATCTCATACTCAACCATCCCATAAAAATCTCTCTCTGGGAATAGGCCTTCGTGAGTGGATCCGCCGTTTTGTCCTCTGAGTCTACTCTCCTAACCTCGATCACCCTGGAGATCAACCATCTCCATGATCAGGTGATACTGCCTTAGAATATGTCTGGATCACTGATGGGACGGTTGTTCCTTGGCATAAGCCACAACTCCATTGTCACACAATGGAAGGAACGAAGTTCATCTCATGAACTAATACACACCCAGATTGCCTCTTTGGTAGCATCTCAAATAGCGATGTATCCAGCCTTTATCGTCTAGTATGCCACGGTATCTAGCTTGGAACTCTTCCAACATACCGTCCCTTTACTGAGGGTAAAGACAATGCCTGTGACTGACATTCAGTCGTCCTTATCACCCTGGAACCCTTCCAGTGATTCTCCTCAGGATCGGTTGATACCATCTCACTACAACTAATGAGAATCCTAACATCCAATTAGATCTATCTCATAGATCCAAAACCCAGGATTTAGGAGGTATCACTTTGATCCTATATGGAGAATCATTGTGATAAGCGGAGATTGACCGAGCGTAGCATAGGAAACGCCTTCCCTATCAAGAGTATGTCATCCACGTACTCTACGAGGATCGCCACCATACTCCCTACTACCTTTTTGTATATACAAGGTTCATCTACCATTTTGATGATGTCAAACTCTTTGACTAATACATCAAAACAGATGTTCCAACTCCGCGATACCTGCTATATCCTATAAAGCATCTTGTACACATTTCAGCTGCTCCCACTGTCTACGAAGCACTCTGGCTGTGTACTTATAGACGATCTATTCTAAAACATCATTTAGAAAAGCTGTCATGACACCCAACCACCAGATATCGTAGTCATGGTATGTAGCCGTGGCAAGTCGGATCTGGATGGACTTAAGCATAGGCCCCTGGAAAAGGTTTCATCATTCTCCACGCCTGGTCGATGACGAAAACTATTAACAAGTCAAGCTTTGAAAGTCTCAACCTTTCCATGTACACCAAGTAATCTTCTCAAGATATACTTGCTCCTGATGGGATTTAACCCTTCAAATATAGCAACCAAAGTCCATACTTTGTTGGTGTACATGGATTCCATTTCAGATCACTAAGCATCCAGCCATTCTGACAGAGTCCCACTCCTGATGGCCAGCTCGAAACTAGTTGGGTCATCATCTCATGATGAAATCCTCGCTCCCACTGTCATAGAGTAACCGAAGTATCTCTCAGGCAGGTGAGGAACCTTACTAGATCGGCGGAGAGGCTGAGGTTCGTTGGTAACTATTGAATCCTTTGGTTCTATCAAATTATCAGCCGCAGTTTGTATAGCTGGAACATTTCCAGTTCTACATAACTGACATTGCCTCGAGCTTGTCCGGATTTTGCTTTTAGACATAAGCCAGACAACCCCAAATCTTAACCAACTTAAGATATGGGCTCTTCCCTTTCCATATCAAATATGAAGTGGTAGGCAACTGATTTGATTGGAACCCAATTCAATTAGTATGCAGCTTCTCAAGTGCATAACTCCCAAAAGGAAATAGGAAACTCAGTAGTACTCATCATAGAGCACACCATATTACATAGGGTGCAATTGCTCCATCCCGATATACCATCGTGCTATGGTGTATACGGAGGAGTAATGCTGAGAGAGAATCTCATTCTCCTTTAGAATAGTCCAGGAATTCCGTGCTCAAGTATTCTCCTCCTTGATCACATCGAAGGACATAATACTTTTACCCGTTTTGGTTCTCTACTTCTAACTTATATTCTGTGAATATCTCAAAAGGTTCGGACTTGTGTTTCAACAGGAACATAGGTCTGAATCTCGAAAGATCATCAGAGAATGTAATGAAGTAAAAAGAACCGGTCTTGGTATGTGTAGACAGGTGGCCTTCATACATCAACATGTATCATCCCAAGAGTTCAGCAACTCTTTCTCTGTTTCCAGTAAACGGAGCTATGATCATCTTATCTCTGTGACATGACTGGCAAGTTTCATAAGATGTAAATTCAAACTTATTTAAATATGCATCTTCATGTAACTTCAGCTAGTCGGGTCGCATTGATATGACCTAGTCTACAATGCCTCAAGTAGGATTCGTTCATTTCTGAACTCTTCCTCTTGTATGTGTTCCATATACTAAGAACTGTAGTTTGATTTAGAACATTAATGCTTTTAGATAACGTGCCTGAACCGATCAACTTTTGATATAGGAAATGTTCAAAACATTATCCAACTATACAAAATTTTATCATTTCTTTACTAATAAAGAGATAGATATGATTTTGTATATCAGGTTCGGTATCTAATAACATTCGTTCAGAATCAATGTATTGGTAATACATGGTGATAGTGACCAACAGACTTGGCTGCAACACTTGCCCCGTTTTCTGCCTCATGAAACTTATCACCCGTTCTCAGTTTTTCTACCTTTTTGCAGCCCTATGTAACAGATTACATATCTGGGATCCTGATCCGGTATCATATACCCAGGACGTAGAGGATACAGAGAAACAGTTCTGTGTAACGAACACACCCGAAGGAGATGCATCATATACACTTTCTTCGTTTGGGCGGCACGGGAAATCTGGTATTCCCTAATTTCCTGCTCTGTCTTATAACAATTATAAGTTGGAGCGGGACCAACGTTCCCCAGCTCAGTATAACAAACGGGTTCAGTCAATATTCCGTATTATTATCTTGATTAAGGCGTGATATGGTCGCTACCTGGAGAGAGAGAGAAGAAAACACTCAGCGTGTGCTCTTGCAAGAATAGATTGGTTATTATTTTATCTAATCAGGATGGCTCCCACTGCTTTTCATCAAATCTTCCTTCAAACCCTAAAAGGAAAGACTAGCCGGGATTAATTACACACTACAAGTTCGCCAATCTTTCAGCCAGGCCAGTGCCGGTACTTTGAGGGAGGTCCCCCGTGCTTTCGTACGAACCTAATTAATGTAAACCTCGTTTTCCCAGAGGCGTAACCCCGTTGACACCTTTCTAGACACCTACTTGATCGGCTAATTGTAATGTGTAAAACTCTCCCAGGAGTAACTCTTACTCGCAGAGGGTATCGGGATCCAACTATCTCATAGAAGGTATGCAATCTCATTGCAAATTTCAACACTTGAAATTCCCGATAATTTTGCCCCTAGCGTCCTATGACCTTGACGCAGGCCAACAAACCATAGTGCGCTAGTCAAGTTAAACCCGTCATTTTCTAATTGAATTAAATCCACCCGCACGACCCTTGACGCAGGCCAACAAAGTCGCACGACTACCCTAATCCAATCTGCATCATATGCATAAGCAGATAAATACTAGTTAGCTACCGCACACTACGCCTTGACGCAGGCCAACAAACGTAGCACGAATATTAACTAGCACTTATCTGAAATGACGGAGGGCTACGACAGGTTTTTCTGAAAACCTATTGCATAATGAACTTGATATCGTTGTAGAATCAAATGATTTTTAAAATGGAGTGCTTTTGAGGCTTTTCTAGTTTTGCTGAAGGAGTCACTCCCGGTGAAGGGATTGTCGGTCCTTTCCTCGTCGAATGAGGTGCGGGATATATCATATATATCACTGTGCAAAGCAAAAACTCTTAAAAGCAATCAGAAAACAAACCGAGTGTGTAGCATCTGCCAGTTATTGCTAAAGGAGTCACTCCAGGTGAAGGGATCTCGGTCCTTTCCTCATCGAATAAGGTGCAGGATATATCACATATACCGCTGTCCAAAGCAAGAACTGTAGCTACCCTTTTTTATTTTTTTTTGATTTTTGAAATTCGATTCTACAACATCTTAGGTTTCTTTTATTTCATTAATCATATTAATGAAATCCCATCATTTAAGTACCTAAACATCACAGATAAATACGACGTACACTTATGCCATCCGCATTCGCCTCGATGTCCCCTCGTGCACCGTTAGGTTAGGTAACTAACGGCAGAACAGGGCAGGGCTAGCACGGGTGTAAAACATAAGTAACGTCTATATAATATATTATATATACTATATACAGTATCTATCATAGAACATCACATGATCACATCACAGATATCGCAGCAGAAGAATCATATGAAATATTGGATATACTAGGACGTCCGTGTTTTCAATACGAGCCAGTATAAAACACGGATTCCACGGTCGCGATAAATAGCCAAACCCACACCCCTAGACCCCTACGAGAGCGGCAAGCAACCCTACCAATTCTAGAGTTAGGAGACCCGGACTCGACTCCTCGAGTTGGTCTCCCACTGGACTCCAGAACCCGGTTACTTGTGCTCCCCTCCTTGGGTCTATCCTAGTGCGGAAAAGGAAATAATATACAAAAGGTGACATCTTCCGCAACCTTGAAGTGCCCCAATAAAAGAATATTACATACAAGTTTTTACATGAATGAAAATGAAAAACACTCATCTCACATAAAAAACCCCGGCTATTCAAACACGACGATCCAATATAACATATCCAGCAAACACAGAACATCACATGTCATCAACGTAAGTAAATATGCGCATCACAATTGTCGTTGACATATAGCAACGAAACTGGCGATATCACATATTACACTTACGGTCACAGAAAAGAAAGTGTAAAACTACAACAGTTGGAATCCGCAACCTCTTTAGACATCGCATGCCTAAACCAATGAATTCCTTAGACATCGCATGCCTAACGATTATAAACCCGCATTTTAGTCTCATCATTGAAAACACTTTTCAATATCAAGTCGGGCAATTCAACAAGATTCCCGACATCCTGATCGAATGCTCGTCGCAAACTTCAGTAGGCAGCCGCACCCCTGACGCCGTCGACGAAGTGCACCAAGGCAGAACACCGCTGCCGCGAGCACCCGAACGGATGCTTTCGGCGACGGGGTTCTCCTACAGTCACTTGGTCGGGGCTATGGAGCGAGGCTGTCTATTAAGTTTACCCGGCGAGTATCCGCGTACGCTACGTGATTGCGACGGACTTTTGATCACATCAAAATTCCGTGGCAACCGATCAAGTGAGACTAAACTGCTATGTTTATAACATTCATTCAGTTATCTCATAACATATTGTGAATTCCAATTATTGTATCCCATTCCAGATAAATAGAAAATGTTAAACTTTCCGATCGAACAATCGAACACCCAAGTTTTCCCGATAAAGCTCAACACATGAAATAAGTTTAAAAACATTCACTTCGTGCCTCAGGACCAACGGTCCAGCCGTAGAAGGGTCAAGCCAACGCCTCACATGTGGCACGCCGTACTGCCTCAAACCCTAAGGTTCAAAGGGCAGTTCGAGACGGTCACATAATCGAGTTAAGGTTTGTTGTCTTCTAGAGGGTCCATCGCGTTACTTGCACTACTTAGAACGTCTTTAAACCACGGAAAAATCCAACACTTGGAAATTTCCCGACAGGGGAAAAGTTGGGTATTTATATCCGGTCGAACTTTCTAACATATTCTAAAATATCCGGAAAGCCACACACTAACAAAATTAGACAATCCGGTCGAATCACCGAGACCCCAATACAACCCAGAAAATTCAACTCTTGAAAAAATATTAAAAATTCTCAGGAAAACCAGCACTGCAAACTAAGAATTACTGTGCAAAATTTAACACAAGAAGAGACCACATGGCCGCGGAACCGCCGCATTAGCCATGCTAATGCCGCGGTTCCGCCGCAGTTTGGTGGATTCAGGGACACGTGTTGCACAGTAATTCTTAGGATTCCCTGCTGATTTTTCTGCATATTTTTAATATACAAAAAACCACAAATTTGAAAAATGTACAGAGAGCAATATTAGGGTTAGGGTTTCGGTTCGATCGGATTTCTAACTCCGTCTACGCATCGCCTAAGGCTCTAGCTAGGCTCTGATACCACTGTAGGGTTCCTAGGCACACTAATGAGGTCTCACAAGGTATCAACCATGCCAATTTCAAATTTTACGGGTGCCGAGAAACCCTAATACGGATCGTTAACTAGAATATTAGGCGACAAAAGAAACTAGTTAACAACTTAACTACAAGAATGGAAATACAAACTTTGTAAATCTGGTCCTCCACCTCCACAGCTCCGCAATGAAGTCTCCTAGCTGTCCAAATCGAATCCCGGGCTCTAGCGTCGGCTTCATCGGAGAAATGGGCGGGTTAGGTCATCGACTACGATGCCGAAGATGATCTACGTCGAGGCATCACAAGATCAAGCTCCCACTTCACCAAGTCATGGAACTTATGAAGAAAACACCCTATACTACTTGGCAAGAGGTAGAGGATGAAGAAATAGGAGGTGGGTTCACTTTAGAATTGGATTTCTCACCCTTTTTCATCAATCACCATTGATGGTCAAGCTTTTTCTTCTTGTGAAGAAGAAGAAGAAGAAGATAATTATGATATGAATTAAAGAATAGAAAAGAATAATCATTCTTATCATAATCAAACCATAGTTAAGTGTAGAGAGATAACTAGAGTTTATGTGAGTGGTTAGGGTTAAAGAAGAAGACAAAATGGTCACTTGGTCAAAAGCTTCATGAAGCTTCAACAAGCTTCATGAAAGAAAGAATGAAAGAAAACCATTTTGTTTTTTCTCTTTATGCTTTTATTTCCCAAAACTAATAAATAAATAAATGAATAAGTAATCATAACCCTAACCATTCATATAACCATGGTTCAATCTTTACACTTAACCAATTTTGCATGTATCATCTAACATGATACAATCAAGTGCACAAAACTATATCGAATATACAATGTGCACAAGCGAGTGAGAAAATCCATTTAAAGTGAACCAATACTAGTTAATGCAAAGTAATATATCAAATATATAATTATACATCAAATCATTAAATCAACACTTGATTTAACGATCCGGTCATATCGCATATAACCGACTAGTATCCTATGTATCGGCTTACCGAATCAATCCTTGATTCGATAATTAGGTTATATCGCATACAACCATTCGATACAGTCATCGCGAGAATAGAATACGGTATCACATACACGCATTATTCTCGGTCCCGCACATATCTCATATGCGCTCCTATTTCGTTTCGCTTGAGCCAGGAAACCTCTGTGTAGGACTCTAAAGACTCGTCAATACGCCGGCAGCAGGTGATGATCATATCAAACACCCACAAGCCGCAAGCGGTATGCTAAACGTAACGGCCACCCTGGTATTGAGCGATCAGAAGATCGACAAGCAAGCCCGCTCATACTCCCGTGAATCCAACCAGTAACGCTTACCGTACAGTCCGGTCTCGTCGTCTGATGTCGCGTATCTCGCATAGAGGTGGTAAACGTCAGACCCCAATAGCTTGATAAGTCATGACGATATGAGGTCTATAACAATTCGAGAAACTACAGGTAACACTTACCAGTAAATCTCAGCAACCCTGCCCAGGGATTTCCGGTTATAGCCAATCGAACACAGCGCAACATCAACTCCCTATACCGGGAGAGACGAATCCCCTCCTATCGCTCATTGCCTCCATGTGACTCGGGACTGTACCCAAAAACCACCGTTTTGCACGCCCTCTTGGACGTGGTAAGGTGGAAATCAAAGCACAGTGGGAACCACACAAGACTCTATGACGATCTCGGGTCAACAGACTACTCTGTACCAGTGTCACCAGAGAAGTGCCATCTGACGTAAGGTATAATACCATCTGGGAGTTCTCGGCGAGTCCGTCCAGTGTACCCAGTCTCCACTGAGCATCCGTATATCATCTCTGATGTCAAACACCAATGGATATGGGATCATCAATCGCCCATCTGTATGGGTCGAGAAGGTATACGCTAGTCTACTCTGGTATATCGATGCCCCGTCTCGATATACCCACGACTAGGCACTTTGAAGGATGTACTTATAGACTATCTGTCCCTACTAGTATGATCTGCGTCATAGTCCAGGTTGTCAAGTACACATCCTAAGGGCTTTACCAACATGTAACAGAGAGACAATTAGTATACAAGTTAAGGTAAAGAACAACCAGATAGCATACTATCATGTTGAGCAAGAAATTCCTCCCTATATATGTCCCAGCATCCACTACAATGTACATCTTATGTACAGTAATGGCCTCTAGGGCATACATATAACTAACATCTCTCAGGTGGGTGAGGAACCCTACAAGATCGAGGGAGAGACTGAGGTTCGTTGGAAACTATTGAATCCTTTGGTTCTACCAAATCATCTGTTGTAGTTTGTATAGCTGGAACTCATTCCAGTTCTACCTCATGACCACTAATTTCTTTATAAGAAATTCCCTTTCACAAAGGTGGCATGCTGAGAAACAAAACATCTTTTGTTCCTCGGTTAGGTAGAAGATATTCCCTTGTGTATGGTTGGGATATCCAACAAACTTCCACAGATCTGACTTTGCCTCGAGTTTGTCCGGATTTTGCTTTTTAGACATAGGCCGGACAACCCAAATCTTAACAAACTTAAGATATGGGCTCTTCCCATTCCATATCACATATGAAGTGGTAGGCAACTGATTTGATTTGAACCCTATTCAATAGGTATGCAGCTTCTCAAGTGCATAACTCCCAAAAGGAAATAGGAAACTCAGTAGTACTCATCATAGAGCACACTATATCACATAGGGTGCTATTGCTCCGCCCCGATATACCATCGTGTTATAGTGTATACGGAGGAGTAATGCTGAGAGAGAATCTCATTCTCCTTTAGAATATTCCAGGAATTCCGTGCTCAAGTATTCTCCTCCTTGATCTCATCAAAGGACATAATACTTATACCCGTTTTTTTTTGGTTCTCTACTTCTTACTTATATTCTGTGAATATCTCAAAAGTTCAGACTTGTGTTTCAACAGGAACATATGTCCGAATCTTGAGAGATCATCAGAGAATGTAATGAAGTACAAAGAACTAGTCTTGGCATATATAGACAGGGGACCATCATATATCAGCATGTACCAATCCCAAAAGTTCACTAACTCTTTCTCTATTTCCAATAAACAGAGCTATGGTCATCTTATCTTTGTGACATGACCGGCAAGTTTCACAAGATGTAAATTCAAACAAATTTAAATATGCATCTAAATGTAACTTAGAAAGTCGGGTCGCATTGATATGACCTAGTCTACAATGCCTCAAGAAGGATCCGTTCATTTCTGAACTCTTCCTCTTGTGTGTGTTCTTTATACTAAGAACTGTAGTTTAATTTAGAACGTCTATGCTTTTAGATAACGTACCTGAACCGATCAACTCTTGATATAGGAAATTATATCAGGTTCGGTATCTAATAGCATTCGTTCAAAATATTATCCAACAGTTCAAAATTATATCCTTCTTTACTAATAAAGAGACTGATATGATGTTGTATATCAGGTTCGGTATCTAATAGCATTTGTTCAGAATCAATGTATTCTGGTAATACAGGGTGATAGTGACCAACAGACTTGGCTGCAACACTTGCACCATTTCTATCTCATGAAACTTATCACCCGTTCTCAGTTCTCTACCTATCTGTAGCCCATGTAACAAATTACATATGTGGGATCCTGATCCAGTATCACATACCCAGGACGCAAAGGTTACTGAGAAACAGTTCTCTATAATGAACACACTGAAGATGATGCATCAGCATGCACTTTCTTCGTTTGGGCGGCACGGGAAATCTAGTATTCCCCAATTTCCTGCTCTGTCTTATAACAATTATAAGTTGGAGCGGGACCAACGTTACCTAGCGCAGTATAACAAGCGGGTTCGGTCAATATATCGGTATTATTATCTTGATTAAGGCGTGATACGGTTGGTACCTGGAGAGAGAGTAGAAAACACTCAGCGTATGCTCTTGCAAGATTAGATTGGTTATCTAATATATCTAATCAGGATGTCTCCTACTGTTTTAGTCAAATCTTCCTTCAAACCCTAAAAGGAAAGACTATCCGGGATTAATTACACGCTACTAGTTCGCCAATCTTTCAGCCAGGCCAGTGCCGGTACTTTGAGGGAGGTCCACCGTGCTTTCGCACAAACCTAATTAAAGTAAACCTCGGTTTCCCTCTGGCGTAACCCCGTTGACACCTTTCTAGACACCTACTTGATCGGCTAATTATAATGTGTAAAACTCTCCCAGGAGTAACTCTTACTCGCAGCGGGTATCGGGATCCAACTATCTCATAGAAGGTATGCAATCTCATTGCAAATTTCAACACTTGAAATTCCCAATAATATTTTACCCCTAGCATCCTATGACCTTGACGAAAGCCAACAAACCATAGGCTACTAGTCAAGTCCAACCCGTCATTTCCCGATTGAATTAAACCCACCCGCACGGCCCTTGACGAAAGCCAACAAAGTCACACGACTACCCTAACTCAATCTGCATCATATGCATAAGCAGATATGCAAAAATAGCTACCGTACACTACGCCTTGACGAAAGCCAACAAATGTATCACAAATACTATGAAGTAATTATCTGAAATGACGGAGGGCTACGAAAGATTTTTAAGAAAACCCTTTGCGTAATGAACTTGATATCGTTGTAGAATCGAGAGATTTTAAATGGAGTGTTTTTGAGGCTTTTCTAGTTTTGCTTAAGGGGTCACTCCCGGTGAAGGGGTCGTCGGCCCTTTCCTCATCGAATAAGGTGCAGCATATTTCACAAATATCACTATGCAAAGCAAGAACTATAGAAGCAATCAAAAGACAAACCGAGTTTGTAGCATCTGCTAGTTTCACTAAAGAGGTCACTCCCGGTGAAGGGATCTCGGCTCTTTCTTTATCGAATAAGGTGATTGATGTTTTACAAGGAACACCGCTATGCAAAGCAAGAACTAGAGCTTCCAGTTTTTAAACAAGTTTCTACAACATCTTAGGTTTCTTTTATTTCATTAATCTCATTAATGAAGTCCCATTTTATTATGCTTCACAAGCATCTCTTTTGAAACGAAATCTGCAATATAACATATATCTCATATATATAATATAAACATTCGTCTCAGGCAGTAATATGATCTCATCACAGAACATTGCAGCAGAAGAACATATAAGAAATATTGGATATACTAGAACGTCCGTGTTTTCAATACGAGCCTGTATAAAACACGGATTCCACGGTCGTGATGAATAGCCAAACCCACATCCCTAGACCCCTACGGGAGCGGCAAGCAACTCTGCCAATTCTAGGGTTAGGAGACCCGGTCTCAACTCCTCGAGATGGTCTCCCACTGGACCCCAGAACCCGGTTACTTGTGCTCCCCGCCTTGGGTCAACCAAATGCGGAAAAGTAAATAATATACAACGGTGACATCATCCTCAGCCCGGAAGTGCCCCAATAAAAGAATATTACATACAAATGAATTTTATATGAATGAAAAAGAAAAACTCTCATCTCACATAAAACCCTTGGCTATTCAGAACGCGACGATCCAATATAACATATCACAGCAACACATAATATCTCATATCATCAACGTAAGCAAGTATGCGTATCCCGATTGTCGTTGATGTATAGCAACGAAGCCGGCGATACACCACATACTACACTTACGGTCACAGAAAAGAAAGTGTAAAACTACAACAGTTAGAATCCGCAACCTCATTAGACATCTTATGCCTAACCAAATGAATTCCTTAGACATCGCATGCCTAACAATTATAAACCCCGCATTTTAGTCTCATTATCGAAAACTCTTTTCAATTATGAAGTCGGGCAATTCAACAAGATTCCCAACAATCTGATCGAATGCTCGTCGCAAACTTTGATAGACGGCCGCACCCCCGGATGCCGACGACGAAGTGCACTAAGGCGGAACACCGCTGTCGCGAGCACCCGAACGGATGCTTTTGGCGACGGGGTTCTCCTACAGTCACTTGGTCGGGGATATGGGGCGTGGCTATCTATTAAGTTTACCCGGCGAGTATCCGCGTACGCTACGTGATTGCGACGGACTTTTGATCACTTCAGAAATCCGTGGCAACCGATCATTTGAGACTGAAGTGTTAGATTTATAATATTCAAATTAGTTATCTCATAACTATATGTGGATTCCAAATATTGTATCACATTCCAGATAAATAGACAATGTTAAACTTTCCGATCGAATAATCAAACACCCAAGTTTTCCCAAATAGTTCTCAACACTTGAAATTAGTTTAAAAACATCCATCACATGCATCAGTACCAATGGTCCAGCTGTAGAAGGGTCAAGCCAACGCCTCACATGTGGCACGTCGTACTGCGACAAACCCTAAGGTTCAGAGGCAGTTCAAAATGGTCACATAATCGAGTTATGGTTTGTTGTCTTCTAGATGGTCCACCGCGTTACTTGCATGACTTAGAACGTCCTTAAACTACGGAAAAATCCAACGCTTGGAATTTTTCCGGCAGGGGAAAAAGTGAGTTATTGATATCCGTTCGAACTTTTTAACACGTTCTAAAAATTACCCGGACAAACTAAACGAAGTTAAATTATCCGATTGAATCAACGAGTCCCCAATACAACCCTAGAAAACTCAACACTTGAGTGGAATTAAAAACTTCCCAGAAAAAAATGACAAGAAAGGACCTAAGAATAAATATATGAAGTTTCAGGAACTAATTCACAATTTGGGCCGCGGAACCGCCGCTGAACCCTTGGTTTCGCCGCGGTTCCGCGGTCATTTGAACGCATTAATTGTCCGTACTTCACAGTAATTCTTAGTTTTTCGTACTCTATTTTATCAGAATTTTTAATTCATAAAAAATCACATTTTTGAAAAATATCCAGAGAGGGGTTGAAATTAGGGTTACGGAATTCGATCGGACTTTAATCTTCGTCTAGACTTCGCCTAAAGCTCTAGCTTGGCTCTGATACCACTGTAGGGTTGCTATGCACTGCCACAACGGTCTACGAGGTATCAACCATGCCCTATTTAAAAATTAGCCGTGCCGAACAACCCAAAGCCGGATCCTTAAACTAGAGTTTAGGCGAAAACATACATGTTTAACATTTTAACACTAAGTGAGAGGGATTACAACCTTTATAGATCGGGTCCTTCACTTCAATAGCTCCGTGTAGATGTCCCCTTCGCTGCGATCGTGAACTCCGGACTCTAGAAAAGCTCCAAAAGAAGAACGAACGTGCTTGCTTCGATGACTTCGAGGCCGAAGATGATCTACATCGGGGAGACACTAACTCAAGCTATTCCTTCACTAGGTCATGAACTTTGTGAAGGGAACACACTCTACTACATGGCAAGTGGTAGAGGATGAAGAAGTAGGAGGTGGGCTCACTTTAGAATTGATTTTCTCACACTTTTTCTCATAGCACCATTAGAGCTTGAAAGCGTTTTCAAGGAGCTTGATGAAGAATAAGAAGAAAGAATAATATCATCATATGAATTATCTATCCTCAATAATGTAACCATGGGTGAGTTAAGCTATCATGCTTAGCTCATGTAGAGAATTGACCAAGGTATATGGTTAAGGGTTGGGTTAACTAAATATCCTAAAGAATGACAAAAGAGTTGACTTTGTCAATGTTTCCACAAGCTTCATGAAAGCTTGAGAACTTTGACAAAGTCTTTCTCTTTTGTTATTCTTAAGATATAAACAAAACCCTAATCTTTACCCTAATCTTGGTATAAGTCTCATACACCCATCTTTGATGTATCATCAAGCATGACACAATCATTTGTACAAAAATATATATCACATATACACCTATGCACAATCAAGTGTGAAAATAAATCTTAAGTGAGCTAATAATAGTTAATGTAATGTAATATATCAAATATATATAAGCATACATTAAATTAGTAAATCAACTCTTGATTTAATAACCCGGCTATAACCGACTAATATCATGTGTAAAAACTTATCGAATGAACACTTGATCCGATAACCCGGCTATATCGCATACAACCGATCAATGTCGTATTAATCTCGGTCCTGCACATATCACATATGTGCTCCTACTCCATTTCTCTTGAGCCAGGAAACCCCTGTGTAGGAGTATAAAGACTCGTCAATACGCCGGCAGTAGGTGATGATCATATCAAACTCCCACAAGCCGCAAGCGGTCTGCTAAACGTAACGGCCACCCAGGTATTGAGCGATCAGAAGATCAACAAGCAAGCCTATACATTCTCCTGCGAATCCAGTCAGTAACTCTCCCGTACAGTCCGGTCTCATCGTCTGATATGTCGCATATCTCGCCTAGGGGTGGTAAACGTCAGACCCCAATAGCTCGATAAGTCGTGTCGATATGAGGTCTATAACAGTTCGAGAAACTACTGATAACACTTACCAGTAGATCTCAGCAACCCTGGCCAGGGATTTCCGGTTATAGCCAATTGAACACAGCACAACATCAACTCCCTATACCGGGAGAGACGAATCCCCTCCTATCGCTCATTGCCTCCATGTGATTCGGGACTGTACCCAAATGCCACCTTTTTTCAAGCCCTCTTGGACGTGGTATGATGGAAATCAAAGCACAGTAGGAATCACACAAGACTCTATGATGATCTCGGGTCAACAGACTACTCTGTACCAGTGTCACCGGAGAACTGCCATCTGACGTGAGGTATAATACCATCTGGGAGTTCTCGGCGAGTCCGTCCAGTGTACCCAGTCTCTACTGAGCACCCGTACACCATCCTTGATGTCAAACACCGATGGATATGGGATCATCCATCGCCCATCATATGGGTCAAGATGCGTATACGCTACTTTACTCTGGTGTATCGATGCCCTGTCTCGATACACCCTCGACTAGGAACTGTTATAGGATGTACTCGTCGACTACCGTGGCCCCACCAGTATGATCTCATCATAGTCCCAGTAGTCGAGTACATATCCTAAGGGCTTTATCAACATGTAACATAGAGACAATCAGAGTACATGTTAAGATAAAGTACAACCAGATAGCATACTATCATGTCGAGCAAGAAAGTCCTCCCAATATATGTCCAAGCATCCATTACAATATACATCATATGTACAGTAATGGCCTCTAGGGCATACATATAACTAACAAGGTCTCGCTGCTGAAATATATACTTTAAGCTCTTGTGATCAGTGAATATCTCGCACGACTCGCCGTATAGGTAATGTCGCCAGATCTTAAGTGCAAAGACCACTGCAGCCATCTCCAAATCGTGAGTGGGGTAGTTCTGTTCATGTTTCTTCAATTGCCGCGAAGCATACGCGATCACCCCGTCATGCTGCATCAATACACACCCTAGCCCCACTCGAGAAGCATCACAATAGACCACAAATCCGCCTGATCCTGAAGGCAATGCTAACACTGGCGTCGTAGTCAGTAAAGCCCGTAGCTGCTGAAACCTGTGCTCACCCTCCTCCGTCCAAATGAAAGGAACTCCTTTCTGGGTCAACCCGGTCAAAGGTTTAGCAATACGGGAGAAGTCCTGCACGAATCGCCCATAGTAGCCTGCCAACCGTAGAAAACTGCGAACCTCCGTAACTAAGGTGGGTCTGGGCCAACTCCGAACGGCCTCGATCTTCCTCGGGTCTACACATATACCATCTCGTGTAATCATGTGCCCCAAGAAGTCTACGCTGTTCAGCCAGAAAGCACACTTGGAGAATTTGGCGAAAAGCTGATGCTCCCTCATGGTCTACAGTGTGATCCGCTGGTACTGTTCGTGCTCCTCTCTACTCCGGGAATACACCAAGATATCGTCAATGAATACTATGATGAACAGATCATGATACGGCCGGAAAATACGGTTCATCAAGTCCATGAATGCTGCTGGCGCGTTGGTGAGTCCGAACGACATCACCAAAAAGTCATAATGGCCGTAGCGCGAGCGGAAAGCTGTCCTAGGAATGTCCTCCTGTCGAACCCGCAGCTGTTGGTAGCCTGATCACAAATCGATCCTCGAAAAGTATCCTGCCCCCTGAAGCTAGTCGAACAAATCGTCGATGCGTGGCAAAGGATACTTGTTCCGCACTGTAACCCTGTGCAGCTGGCGGTAGTTGATACATAGAAGAAAACTGCCGTCCTTCTTCTTGACAAACAGGACTGGAGCACCCTAAGGAGAAACACTGGGTCGAATAAGTCCCTTATCCAGCAAATCTTGCAACTGACCTTTCAATTCTCTCAGTTCAGCTGGGGCCATCTGATAAGGCGGTACAGAAATAAGCCCCGTGCCAGGAACCAAATCAATACAGAAAAAAATATCATGCTCAGGCGGTAGCCCAGGAAGCTCGTCAGGGAATACATCAGGGAACTCGCTAACAATCAGAACCTGATCCAACGGAACCTCTGTAGCTCTAGTATCGCAAACATAAGCGAGAAATCCCTGACATCCCTTCCTCAAAAGCTATCCAGCACGAAAAGAAGAAATCACACTGTGAGGGGCGGCACCACGGTCCCCCAACACAACAAAAACCGACTCGCCGGGAAAACAAAATCTAACTGTCTTCTCACGGCAGTCCACAGAAGAATAACACTTGGCTAACCAATCCATGCACAAAAGAACGTCGAAGTCCAACATCTCAAGAAGGATCAAGTCGACAGCTAACTCTCTCTCGCCAATACGGACGGTACAGGATCGGAACACGTGCCTAGCAACAAACGACTCTCCCACAGGAGTAGTCACAACAAGCGGCTGATCAAGCAAACCGGACTCTCTACCCAAACTCGACACAACGTGTGTAGATACGTTCGAGTGCGTGGATCCGGGGTCGAACAACACGTGTGCATCAACAGAACATACTGGAAGGATACCTGAGACCACCGCATTGGACGCCTGCGCGTCCTGATGCGTCAGAGCAAAAACCCGCGCTTGTCCTCCACCTGTGACTAACTGTCCTCTGCCTCGGTCATCCCGTCCTCTCTGAGCAACTGCTCCACGCCCACGACCTCTCTGTGTATGAGTCTGACGCGAAGCAACAGTAGGTACAACAGGCAACGCCCTCTGGGATGGTGAAGGTGGTAAGGTAACATGCGGTGCTGCTGTCTCCCTCCAGTGTATCTCAGGACAATCTCTAAAGAGGTGAAGTAGGCTGCCGCATCTAAAGCAACCCTGCGACGACTGCTGACTCTCCCGTGGATACGAACTAAACATCTGGCCTTGTCCCGAATCTCTGCCACTCCTCGTACCAGAACGATACCTGTCGCGGCGTCTGAACATCTGTCTCCATGCTGATATACCAGTACGAACTCTCTTCAGCTCTGGAACTACCAAAGTCTTAGCAAGGCGCTCCTCGACTAATAAGGCTGCGTCTACAGCTGCTGCATATGTCTCATAATGCTGTGCGCTGATCGCAAGGAACAGTGGTGTGAGCAAGCCTAGGACAAATATCTTGACTCGCAACTCTTCAGTAGGCACTAGGTACGGAGCATAAACTGATAGCTCGGTGAACAGCACATCATACTCTGCAACTGACATCTCCGGAGTATGGCATAAAGACTCGAACCTGCGTGCTCTAGCATCTCTGACACTCAGTGGAAGAAAGCGGGAAATGAATAGCGCCACGAACTCTGTCCAGGTCATAGGAGGAAGACCTGCTGCTCTACCCTTCTCGACCGATTCGCACTATTTCTACGCAAGAACTTCCAGGCGAAAGCTCGCGAACTCGACCCATCTCTCATCTGCGCATCTGAGGGAACGGCATATCCGATCCATCCTATCAATGAAAGACTGTGGGTCCTCGGCTGCATCCGTGCCTGTGAAGACCAGAGGCTTCAGCCTCATAAACTCTGATAGCGATACTGAGATGTCCTCTGTAGCTGTAGGGGAAACTGCCTGTGCTGTGGGTATCACCGCGGTCTCTGCAATGGGTGGAACTACCTCTGGTCGCTGCGCTCGAAGTGTCTTAACTAGAGATCCCACCATCTGGTGCATCTCCTGCATACTGGACCCCACCACCTGTCGCATCTCCTGCATACCGGCCCCGAACATAGCGATCAGGTCTGCCGGAGGAGGTACAGTGTGCTCTAGGGCAACTGGTGTACTGTCCGGATCTGTCCTCGTCTCAGACGAATCAACTCTAATCTCGACCCTCGCGGCCGCTCTCTGCGCCCTCGTAGTCTTTGGCGGCATAATGGCTGAAAGGAAAAGTAGGATTCGATAAGGATACGGAAATCGAGTCGCAAGAATGTATATACTCAAGAAGGAATTTAAATCAATAAGTCCTATGGTCGCCTTGGCGGAGTACCATGTCGTGAGTATGCAGCGGAACATGCGCATGCCACGCCACTCAGCTTCAGTTACCTACTCCATCATACTAGGGTCATCCTACACTCCGAAAGGTAAAACCTACGCTCTGATACCAACTTTGTCACGACCCGAAATCCGACTCGTTACCGGCACTTAACCACGCAACGTCTACAGGCGTAACGCGACTAAGTAAGCCGAACCCAGAAATCAAAACCATTTAAAAGTATTGAGTGTTGAAAACATTTGAATAAAACATTTGGAAAACCTTAAGTAATTTAACAACAATTCCTTAAAGTTAAGTTATCATTTTCATAATTTTGGCAGCATTTCCTTTGTAAAACTAACCCCGAAATCGGGTACAAACAGGATATAAGTGAAAATGATACAGGATAAAGTAAAGCATCACAGAATATAAAACTGCATATATAAAGTCGGCTCCCACGAGCTCGACACCAGAATACACGTAGAATGCATCATCGTCCACACGCTGCCTCTTAGTCAAGTACATATAAGGTAGATGGAGAATACTAGATACAAAAGTGTGTACAATAGAATAACCAGATACCACAACCCACCTAACAGCAAAACAGCTCTCGCACCAACTGTAGTAGTATCTATAGCCAAAAGATGTATGAAGGCAGCCTGCCGCGACTACTCTGAGGGGTAACCTGCAAATACTGTGGCACAACGGGGCTGAGTTGCCAACTCATGAATAGAGATAACATATAAAGGTAATCGCGAGCATGCACGTACTGCGCTACTCTATCAGATGCCAGCAGATGATATCAATATGCGATAAGCAGTATGTGCAATAATCATGCAAGTGCTCTATCAGGTAATATAACTACAGGATGAGATACAAAATAATGAATGCTGAGCATGGGAAATATAGCATCTACACCGAAGGTCAACGTGGAAAATATAATCGGTGCCTATCAATGCACCAGATCCCAATAAACTCAGGCGCCGGCACTCTCATCGGCCCTCAAATCCTGTAAATCTCTGAAAATCACGAGTGCCCAACATCGGCACTCAAAATATCATGTAATACTCGTGTCCAGCATCGACATGCAAATCCTCATATATCGGGCATCCGTCCGTCCGGGTCAGCACACGAGCTCCGTCTGCGGTATCGGCCCTCGGCCCTGGCAGTACTGGTCATCCCGCATCCATCTATCGACTCTGGTCAGTATCCTCCGGATAACCATCAGGTCCAACCAATCACCGGTAGGTACTCGCCACCCTGCCAGGCTCATCGTCTACTCCACGAAAAACATTTCTCGCCCCGGGGAACCATACCGGGTCCACCACAAACCCGCAAACGGATCATCCAACTCCTCGAATCGGGTTTCAAGTACACCTCTAAGAACCGAGAAAACTCGTGGTGGACGCACCAAAATATCATATCAAAAGGAACCGGGTTTTCAAATAGTGCACAGTTTCTTAAATAACCCCACGGTCCTCGAAAACCAGAAATCACATGAAATCCAAAACCAATGAATAAGTGAATGCGATGTGATATGTACATTATGTCATACTATAAGAAAAAGGGAGAAACCGCTTTTTAAGGTAGTTCAGTTTTTCAAAAGGCATCATGCGGCTTCCAATTCTATGAAAATCATATCGAATCATATGTGAGATGAACTACAGTATAATGATCATGGCAATTCTACAGTGAAAGTGTCATGGCAATTACTAACGGTGTGTGTGTAACATGCAGATTAGTGCTTGTGCAACATGAACCGTTAGTAATAGTGCGGTGTTCTATCGATTCTAAGTTTATATACATATAGCAGGGAATGCGGTATGCAACAAACAGTAGCCATGTAGGAAATGCAATATGTAGCTATAAGGTCCTATCAGCCATGACGCATAACGCCATGTGGGCGATATCCCCGTAGATGTTAAATCTACTCACCGTAGTCTCGCGCTAGTTATAGCCGACGACTTGCTTCCCCTTTTTCGCGGCGTCCGTCGCACTCGCCTGCGAACCTAGAATTACACAATATATCACACATAAGCTCAAATCTACAAAAACGCGATATTAGGGTCAAACTAGAAACCCGCGTCGCAAACCAAGCACGCGTGTGCGCGATAAGCTAAAACGTGTGACTACGCGCCTGAAGCTACCCCGACGCGTCGTGATACGCCGAAACCCCAAACCCACACACGTATCACGCGTGTCACAAAGGTTTAAAATACGAGAAATAGGGTATTAGCTCCAGATTTTGATACAGGAATAATTTTACAAAACTATATATACCACAGTTCATAAAATAGCAGCAGACTCCTGCTGCCCAAGCCCCAACCCCCAATTCACCCATCTGGACGCAATTTGCGGCCAGAACACATTTTTCGGCGGCCTGGGTAGGGAGGTGGGCCCTCGGGTTTTGTGTGTCCACTCTATATCCTATGTATATGCTACAGTAAGTACAGATTTAATTTAAAGCAACTCGGGTAGCAGCAGATTCAACAGAGCCCAATTTCAAGTAAAAATGTCCAATTTAGCTCTAAAATGATACTTTAAGGTATTTTTGTGAAACCTGAAGCAATCCCATGTTTAAAACAACCGTAATAACTCATCACCAAGCTAATCAAGCCATAAAAATGTTGATTTAACAAAAACTTCACTAAATCCCTTAGTTAGCACTAAAAATGAATAAAAATGTGATATTTTGTTAAAAATACTACAAGATATGGGGAAAGGTGTTAAGGGTGAGTTAATACCTTCAAAAAACCTTAGAATAATCCAAAATTTCCAGCCCTTGCCTCAAGTTGCAGACTTGCCATCAAACTCACCCAAAAGGTCATTTTTCCATGGTTTTTGTGATGAAAAAGGGTTGTTTTTTGTAGGGTTTTGTTTGGTTTTCAAAGAGAAATGAAAAGATGAAGAGAATATGGTGTTGCTGCTGCTGAAACTCTCTTTTTTTCTGCAGGATTTTTCAGAAGAGAGGGAGGGGAAAAAGAGAGAGAAAACATTGGTAATAAAGAAAAAAAAATTCACCTAACCACCATGCCTCATTTTCCATTCAAATTTTGGATTTTTTTAAAAAGGGATTTGACTTGGTAAAAGGGTAGGGATAATGAACCATGCAAGAAAGATAAAATGGTTCATGTTATCATTAAAAACCTAGGTCATAAAATTGTCAAAGTGTGCATGTGTGCACTCAACAAAAAATTCCCAATTAGAGTAAACGCGATATAAATGTAATTAATAACCCTACATATATATAAACACTTCAAACACAATTATCCCTAGCCAAGAAGGAAAATAAGATGTTCGGGCTTTTATGAAAAACACGCACAATTGCTAATTAATGCGAAAACATTCCTAACAAAATTCAAAGTGTTACATCCGGGTATTGATCGATCAGAAGAAAACCAACGAATCTGTCAAAACTCCCGTCGAGACAACTGGTAACACTTACCGTACAGTCCGGTCTTTTCGTTAGATATCTTGCATATCAAGTCTAAGGATGGAATCGTCGACCTCAATAACTCAATAAGTCATGCCGGTGTATGGCTCGTAACAGATTGAGAAACTACTGATAACACTTATCAGTAAATCGCAGCAGCCCTGGCCAGGTACTTCCTGTTATAGCCAATCGATCATAGCACAACATCAACCCCCAATACCGGGAGAGAAGAAACCCCTCCTATCGCACATTGCCTCCTTGTGCCTTGGGATTGTACACAAAATCCACCTGTTTACACGATTTAGTAAAGCCGTGGTAGGGTGGAGATCAATGTACAGTAGGAGGACGCACAAGACTCTATGACGATCTTGAGTCTGCAGACTAACCTGTACCAGTGTCACCTGAGAACTGCTATCCAACGATAGATATAATACCACATAAGAGTTCTCGGCGAGTCCGTTCAGTGTACCCAGTCTCCACTGAGCACCCGCATACAATCTTTGGTGTCACCATACCAGATGGATATGGGATCATCCATCGCCCATCATATGGGACAAGAATGGTATACGCTAGTCTACTCTGGAATATCGATGCCCTGTTTCGATACACCAACGACTAGAAACAGTTAAAGGATATGCTTATAAATTACAAGTGTCCCACTAGTATGATCTACATCATAGTCCCAGTAGTCAAACAAATATCTTATGGGCTTTATCAACATGTACCAAATGTGTAAGATGCATGATCAAATGAACATGTCAAGATAAAGTAAACCAGATAGCATACTATCATGTCGAGCAAGAAAGTCATCTATATACATATATACATGTCCAAGCATCCACTATATATATAATGGCCTCTACGGCATACATATATCTAACAATCTCCTATTTGCTCTAAGGCCAATTATTGGCGTATCTCATACCCAACATCTCAAAAAGTCGCTCATGCTGCGGCTGTGGAAAGGCTTTGGTGAGTGGATCCGCTATGTTATTCTTTGTGTCTACTGTCCGAATCTCGATCTCCTGGCGATCTACTATCTCCCGGATCAAATGATATCACCTCTGGATGTGTCTAGACATCTGATGGGACCTTGGTTCTTTGGCTAACGCCATAGCCACATTATTATCACAATATAATGGTATTGGATCAACAATGATTGGAACTACTCCTAGTTCCGCGATGAACTTCCTCATCTAGACGGCTTCCTTGGCAGCATCATTTGCAGCAATATACACAGCTTCCATCGTGGAGTCTGCAACGGTATCCTGTTTGGAACTCTTCCAACTAACCGCCCCTCCATTGAGGGTAAATACAAACCCTGAGATAGATTTGCTGTCATCTTTATCACTTTGGAAGCTGGAATCGGTAAAGGCCTCCTTCTGGAGATCCCCATTACCATACACCAAGAACAGTTCTTTAGTCCTTCGCAAGTACTTAAAAATGTTCTTCACTGCTATCCAATGTTTCTCCCCTGCGTTTGATTGATACCTGTTGGATATAGTGCCCTCAGAGTCAATTATTGGATCACAGGCACGTGATTGCAATGATTGAGGGAGGACCTATGCCGGTAGGACAGTCTTACTCAAGATGATAGTATGCTATCTGGTTTATCTTTATCATCGTGTACTGTTTCAGGTGACCATACAGGTCACTATTGCACGTTGATAGAGCCCTTAGGATTCTTGCTTGACGGCCAACAGTATGATAGCGATCATATACGTGGGAGCTGGGGTCTATAAGCACATCCTTCAATGGTCCCTACTTGTGGGAGTTTTCGAGACAGGGCATCGATACTCCAGAATAGACTAGTGTATACAGTCGAGACCCCGACGAGGGGCGGTGGCCAATCTCACAAGCCACTGGTTTCAGTTGGTTCACCTAAGATGTATACATGTGCTCATTGGGTTATGAGTACACCGGACAGGACTCGCTGGGAACATGCTAGTTGGTCTTATACCTGACGTCAGATAGCAGTTTCCTGGTGACATGTGTACAGGTTAGTTCATCGATCTGAGATCTTCATTTGTCTCGTGTGAGTTCCCACAGTACTTTGATTACTACCCTACCACGGCTCAAAGGAGTCGTGCAAACAGGTTTTAGTTTGGTACAGTCCCGAGCCATATGGAGGCAGTGAGCGGATCTGCAGGGGTTCGTCTCTCCCGGTATTAGGGGTGAGGTCGCGCTGTGTCTAGGAGAGCCATTACACGAAGTCCTTGGCTAAGGTAGGAGATTTACTGGTAGGTATTCCAGTAATATCTCAGGGTGTTCTGGGCTACACTCCGACACGACCTGTACCGCTTTTGGGGTCTGACTTTTACCAACCCCCTAGGCCCGCCGTGCGATGCTCATAGACGAACGGACCGGACTGTACGGATATTGTCACTGACAGGCTCAGTAGGGTGTCAGGATGAGTTAGCTCATCGACGTCCCTTTTGGTCAATACCTGGTAGCCCGTTACGTATGGCTAATACCTCTGACGTGCTAGTGGTTAAATCCACAGCCAAAGTATTGACGAGTCTTTAGAGTCCCCCACATACAGTTTCTCAAGTTTCGGGCGAAACGCTGTAGAGGCCGTATGGATATATGGCAGGGTTCGATCATATACGTGCGGTATTGCACGGATCATGATCGGACGGACAATACTAGCGGGCTTTTGTTTAAGCCGGATCCTAGTATTGTACAGTGTAGATTTTGTCTCATTGCATTTGTATTCGGTCGGAATACAAATGCGGGTATGTATATACAGTCGCGGGGTTTTCCTGTAATTTATTATGGGACCGGTTTTTTGAAGTTTCCTGTTTGCATTCCGTTTCGGACATTTTCTTTTGTATCTTTGTTTGGCTGAAAATTGGTGTGGAGGGGCTTATTTGCAAATGTGCAAATTAGCAAAGTGGAGGGTGTTTCTTGTAAGTTGATTGCTTCATGATGGTTCAACCATCATTTGACTTCTATGTTCATGATTGCTTGACTTTTGGAGATATGATGGTTGATGGAGTGGGTTGACATAATTATTGAGGTGACTTTCTTCATGATTATCATCATTCCTTTTCTTTGCATGATTGACCCACTTCCTCCTCTCTCTCATATGCTTCGGGCCGGCCAATTTTTGGATGGGGGCTGTCCAATTTTTATGGGTGGGGTTCTCATCTCTTTTGCTTGCATAAATTCATATAGCTCCACAAAAGGCTTTCACCTCCTTCTCCACTCAATACATGGCAACTTCATAACCCTTTAGAGACATGGTGATCTACGTATAGACTACAGGATTCTTGGATACGTCGACTCGCCAACTTCGTGCCCGAGTTGCCTCGGTCCAGAGGTGGGAGCCCGTAAAAGAACCCGGCGATGTGGTGCCCTTCCGACGAGGAGATGAAGATCGGAGATTCCGCGTGGAGATCGGGATGACGACGAGAAGACCGAAGGACACAGATCGCTCGGTATATCTCTCTACCCATTCTCTAGTTAGCTAGCATTAGATTAATGACCCGATCCGGGTTTAAAGTCCGCGGTAGCGCCGGTTTCTGTTTAAAGAAAAGTTTTTATATTCCGCATTTTGGCCTCGTTCGGACGGCCGGGGCGCTGCCGTGCACTTACACTGGTATCAAAGCCAGGCCAATAACCTAGTCTAGCTTGCTGTAACGTGTTTACATTTTCGATCGAACAAAAATTCCAAAAACCGCGATTTCAAGAGCATCAGTTTCTGTCGATTTTATTTGTGCTCGAAAATTTTTTTTGAGTGTTGCAGAAATTAGTGCAGGCAATTATAAGAATTCTGTAAAAAATTAGTAAGGTTATACTGTAGCAAGACCGCGGAACCGCGGCCAAACCCCTGTTCCGGCCGCTGTTCCGCCGCGACACAGTGTCTTCACTGTACTAATTTTGTACAGAGCTCTTTAAATTTGGAATTGGGGTTATTGATATATTCTGTTTGGGCCCAGAATTATTTTGAGTGCTACAGTTGTGCTTGGGGCCCACTCCGGAAAATTTTGGTCGATCGAAAATTTTAAATATGTTAGTTCACAGTATTTTCATTATATCTGCGACCGTGAATGTCACTTGATCGGTAAATCCTGTCTAACTGTTATAGCCCTTTTAGACGGATTTGCGAATGTGACATTCATGTTGATGTTCTGTGTTGTGCTGTGATGTTGCGGATTTGTCGTGGTGGAAAGCCTGGATGCAATGTTAGTACAGTTTGGTTGTTTATGTACATTTGATATTGCGGGGCGAACGTCCGACATGTGGACTGTCGTCACTGCCTGTTTGTATATCATTCTTTTGGGGCACGACCGGGCTGAGGTCGATGTACCCGTTGTATATATTTTACTTTCTGTACTAGGATTACCCTGCGTTGGGGTGCACGGATAGCCGGGTTCTAGAGGGCAACGGGCCCGCATCTCATGGCTTTGAGATGGAGGGGGCTTCACTCTAGAATTGGCGGGCTATTCGCCGCACTCGTAGGGGTTATAAGTTGACCCAAGGAGGGGTGCCCAAGTTACCGGATTCCGTGAAGTGCTGGGTGGTCCATTCACGTTGCTGAAGGGGCTGCCTCGCTTCAGGTTTTGGCGGGTAACTTGCCGCGCCCGTAGGTGTCTAGGATTTCATTGCACAGGCTATCCACACGACCAGGGGAACGTCGGGTTTCAGTAGCGGCTCTATGAAACCCGGGGATCCCAGATATCTGTATTGTTCTGTGATGCTTATTACATTTCTATGATGTTGCATTTTATCACGCCTTGAGCGAATATTATATATTGATATATATATACAAGTAAATGTTGTATATGTTTTGCATCCGCGCTAGTCCAGTCCCCGCTCTGTCATTAGTTAAGTAACCTAACGGGTGATGACGGGACCCAGTGGTGAATGCGGATGGCATATACGTACATCATTATTTTCATTCTTTATTGGTGTGATCAATTGATGGGACAACATTGATTCGGATCAATGCAAGCTAAACAAACATATTCTTATGTTGTTGGAATATTTTTCAAAAAGCTGTTATTGCAAGGACGCTCTCTTTTGTTTTGCACAGTAGTATTCGGTTTTGAATATCCAGCACCTCATTCGACAAGGCAAAGGCCGAGATCCCTTCACCGGGAGTGACCCCTTGGACAGAAGTTTGCTTCAGGGCAATAACTTCACAATAGTCGATTACTTTTGCTTTGCAACGTGGTATTCAGTTGGAATATCCCGCACCTCATTCTACGGGGTAAGAGTCGAGATCCCTTCACCGGGAGTGAGCTCTTTAGCAAAGATTTTCGCCACTATATTTTTATAAAAAGCTATCCGGTTCCTTCAACGATATCAAGTTCATTACGTTAAAGGTTTTTCGCCAAAAACCATTCGTATCCCTCCGTCATTTCAGAAAGGTAGCACTTAGTATTCATGCTATGTATGTTGGCCTTCGTCAAGGCATAGTGTATGGTAGCTATTTGTTACTTTTCTGCGGCAAAGATAGATGCGTTGGTTTGGGACAGTCGTACTACTATTTTGGCCTCCGTAAAGGGTATATACGGGTGGGTTCAAATTAACCTGGATAACGACGGGTAGAACTTGACATGTGACTTATGATATGTTGGCCTTCGTCAAGGTCATAAGAGCATGGGGCAGAAATTACATCGGGAGTTTCTAAAGAAACTGGAACTTTCCAGATATGTGCATACCTTCTGGAGTGTGATAACGTGAGTGGATTCTATCACGTTATCATGCGATGATAGTTGGATCCCGAATCCCACTGATGAGTTGGTTAACTCCTCGGGTGATCCCGACTAATTCTTCTTTGAGGTTTAGAGGAGAATTTGACGTTACAGCAGGAGGTTTCCTGATTAGATAAAGTGATAACCATTCTGATCTAGGTTAGAGTGCACGCTGAGTGTTTCTTTTCTCTCTCTTTCGCAGCGACCATGACCCGACCCTTGACTATGACTCAGTGACCAAGTTGACCGAACCTTCTTAAAACACTGGCTTTTGGATTGTCAGAATTGCATACCTCATTGCCACTCCTACTTTTACCCTTTTCTCTAGAACACCCCGTATTACTACGAACGTTCACTTCCATTGGATAAAACCATCGTATGGTTATATCCGAACTCGAAGGAACTTGTTCCAGATTCGAGGATGGTTTCTGGTTCTAGAGAAAACGAATAAGACTATTCAGTTGTCTTTTCCTTTTACCTTCTCTCAGATTGTGAGTGCTCCTTGGATTAGGGGATAGTACACCCATTATGCTTAATGGATAGTCTTCTTCTAAACCATAGGCAGGTGCCGACCGGTAGGGAATGAAGAAAACCAATTAGCCTAACGATGGTGTAAAGAAGGTATTATGCAAAGGCAAATAAAGGGATTAGTAAGAGGGCAAACTAAACTGGGACTGCTATTCACTACCAAACCAAGTATTTCATTACCACTCCCACTTCACCTTTGTATTTCTCCAAGACACTCCGTATCACTACGAAGATCCATAGTTATTTGGATACTCCATCGTATGGTTATATACGAACTCGAAAGGACCTTGTTCCAGTTCGGGGATGGATTCTGGTTCAGGAGAAATAGGAATAAGGTTTATTCGGTTGTCTTTTATCTTCACCTTCTCTTGCATTGCGAGTGCTCCTAGGATTAGGACAGTACTCCCATTATGCTTATTGGATAGTCTTCTTCCAAACCATAGGCTGGTGCCGAACGGTAGGGAAAGAAGAAAACCATTTAGCCTAAGAGGTTGTACAATAGGAAATGACTAAAAACATATGAAGGGACTTGGAAAGATGGCAAAGAAATATACGGTTACAGTTGTGAATCTGATAATGGAATAGGCATTACTAGGAATACCCGGATACCCCTACGAAACATTTCAATGTTTCAGTTTCACTGTGTACTGTCAAAAGAAAACTGATTTCCCAATTAGACATTTGCTCCAGGATATGTATTTACTAGGTATGATTCTCACATCTGTATGGTTTTACAGATGATGAGTGGGAGTAAGTTATTGGGAATTAGGTGATCGTCCTCATTATATCGGAATTCGTTGTAATTGGTGATATTTGAGGAAGTCACCTGGGTTGTTTGCCGGACGGTAAATATTTGGTTTTGAATATCCGCTGTTATGCACCAATTTCAAATTGATATATCCGTACGTCTATTTTTATAGAGTGAGATATACCTTTTTTCAAATTATGTCCATGACATTTACCTATATCAGTGGATGGTTAGGTAAGGAGCATTAAACAGCGGTGTAATTCTTCTTAACCATAAATACAGTTTTCAACCTACGACACACAAGGAGTGAGTTATTAGACTCAAGGGACTTGTACAGAGTATTATTTATTGTCCAGTGTCCATTAGGACTGAGGGGTTGGTACTCATACTATATTCTGTTTACTTGTGACTTCTCTAGTTCTTAGACATGTGTTTCGTAGAAATGCAAGGTCAAAGTTTTAAGAAGTTATAAGTATATGAATAAAGTAGAGAACCAAATGTTGCAAGTATCGAGATTCTTCAAGATAATCAAAGATGTAGATACTTATGTATGGTATTCAGTTGATAGTGATGGTTTTGAGAAACTTGCTTCTCTTTCAGGTTACTCATAATTGGAAGCATTCCTAAGTTGAGTAATGCTGATCGGCCTCCCTCCATTTAGTTGACATGCACTGGAGACAGATGCATGATTTGAATCTGGTTTCAATTAAATCAGTGCCTCTGTTTCTGTATTGGATATAGCACAGTTCATATCTTAACGATGTTAAGGTATGGGGAGTTGTCCGGTTTATGCTTAAAACAAGACTCTGGATAACTCAAGGCACGTTTCTGTAATGGCTGTTTATGGGTTGACCGAGGCTATGACGAGGGTTGACTTTCTACCATCTGGAAGATCAATAGTGATATTGTTCTTGACTCGCCACAGTTTTAAGTAAAATGGATTTTTTCAGAAAATAGAAGTGGGAGTATGGTAGAACTGGAAGTGACTCCAGAACCGCAAACGATTACTGAAAATTTGATAAGAACCTAAAGATTCAATCTGGTTTGACACTCCATTGGTCACTCTGCAGATAAGGTGGGTAACCTCAGGCACCCGAGAGGTACTCCGGTAGCCTCAAGGACGGTGATAGGGAGGTTCTTGTTTACCAAGACTTGACACTACTATTGTTCCAGGCTATGAGACCTGGCAGAAGGATGAGTATAGCATCGTTCTGAACTCTCTTTAGAAGCGTACGAGTATATGACTCTGCCAGAGGGTTGTCGTAGTCTGCGGGAGCAGCGGAAGTATAGTGGACAGGTAGCTTATGTCTTTTTATAGACTAAAGCAGATATAGCGGAGAAAGATCATCTATTTCTGATGTGACAGTCATAGGTTTGACTTCATCAGAATAGGGGATGGATCTGTTAAGAAGGTAGTAGGGTATGATGTCCTGGTATCTGGATGACATACACAGAGTAGGAAGTGATATTCCTATACTACGATCGGTTATACTTTGGTTGTCATGCAGTGGTTTCTCCACATAGGATATAGATATAATATCAGACATTCTGGTTACTAGATCTATGGTTTTAGATCTAGACTTGGGAAGCGTCCCAATCTGGGTACTTAGACAGTATTCTACAGGTATTTTAGAATGGACGACTTCTTGCACGGTAGTGTACCTACAGGTGATGGAGTCACCCTCTCTAAAGGTGTCTTACAGACTAAAGAGGAAAGGGATGTGTATGATTAGCAGATCACTTGATTAGGCAATTGAGTCAATCATGAGATGTCAAGTACCACACCAGATGTTGTTTTTTGCATGGGATGCAATAAGTTGATATTTTTCCAATCCTGGGGAAACGTTCGGAAGCAGTTTTAGAACATAAGTGGATATTCTAGAGACATGATAACAACAGCCTCCTTCGGGGACGGTTATCATTCCAGGCTTCCAAGGTGAACTGGATGACATAGTGACTGTCAGAGTTATAGTTTTCCCTCTGACGAAGGGCAGTAGTTTGGACAGGTGGTCCAGGCGGATACTGAGGGAGGCATGACTCAGGACACTGATTAAGTTCAGTTGACGATACAGTCTAAGAAGTTTGGATTTGGAGTTCATTTATGAATTAGGTCCCATCAGATATCCAGACATATTCTAATACAGGTATTGCTCATTTCGGGAGATAGGTTTCTCCGCGAACTTGAGATTAAGAGAGACATAGAAAGAAACATTAGGGCGGATCCACTCACTGAGGCTATTCCTCGAACGCATTAGTTCCGCAAACAGGTCTTGTGAGACTGATTAGTAGAGGAGTTGGGTGTTCGGTATCTCACAGGCTGTGAGTATGCGACATCGCAATAATTAGCCTTTGGTGCAACTGGGAGATTGTTGGATATAGTGCCCTCAGAGTCAATTATTGGATCACAGGCACGTGATTGCAATGATTGAGGGAGGACCTATGCAGGTAGGACAGTCTTACTCAAGATGATAGTATGCTATCTGGTTTATCTTTATCATCGTGTACTGTTTTAGGTGACCTTACAGGTCACTATTGCACGTTGATAGAGCCCTTAGGATTCTTGCTTGATGGCCAGCAGTATGATGGCGATCATATACGCGGGAGCTGGAGTCTATAAGAACATCCTTAAATGGTCCCTAGTCATGGGAGTTTCGAGACAGGGCATCGATACTCCAGAGTAGACTAGTGCATACAGTCGAGACCCTGACGAAGGGCGGTGTCCGGTCTCACAAGCCTCTGGTGTCAGTTGGTTCAACTAAGATGTATACAGGCGCTCATTAGGTTATGAGTACACCGGACAGGACTCGCCGGGAACATGCTAGTTGGTCTTAAACCTGACGTAAGATAGCAGTTCTCTGGTGACATGTGTACAGGTTAGTTCATCGACCTGAGATTGTCATTTGTCTCGTGTGAGTTCCCACTGTAATTTGATTACTACCCTACTACTGCTCAAAGGAGTCATGCAAACAGGTTTTAGTTGGGTACAGTTCCGAGTCACATGGAGGCAGTGAGCGGATCTGCAGGGGTTCATCTCTCCCGGTATTGGGGGTGAGGTCGCGCTGTGTCTAGGAGAGACATTATACGAAGTCCTTAGGCAAGGCAGGAGATTTACTGGTAGGTATTCCAGTAATATCTCAGGGTGTTCTGGGCTACGCTCAGACACGACTTGTACCGCTTTTGAGGATCTGTCTTTTACCAACCCCTAGGCGCCATGCGATGCTCATAGACGAACGGACCGGACTATACGGATATTGTCACTGACAGGCTCAGTAGGGTGTCAGGATGAGATCGCTCATCAACGTCCCTTTTGGTCAATACCTGGTAGCCCGTTACGTATGGCTAATACCTCTGACGTGCTAGTGGTTAAATCCACAGCCAAAGTATTGACGAGTCTTTAGAATCCGCCACAGACAGTTTCTCAAGTTTCGGGCGAAACGCTGTAGAGGCCGTATGGATATATGGCAGGGTTCGATCATATACGTGCGGTATTGCACGGATCATGATCGGACGGACAATAATAGCAGGCTTTGGTTTAAGCCGGATCTTAGTATTGTACAGTGTAGATTTTGTCTCATTGCATTTGTATTCGGTCGGAATACAAATGCGGGTATGTATATACAGTCACGGGGTTTTCCTGTAATTTATTATGGGACCAGTTTTTTGAAGTTGTCTGTTTGCATTCCGTTTCGGCCATTTTTCTTTGTATCTTTGTTTGGCTGAAAATTTGTGTGGAGGGGCTTGTTTTCAAATGTGCAAATTAGCAAAGTGGAGGGTGTTTCTTGTAAGTTGATTGCTTCATGATGGTTCAACCATCATTTGACTTCTATGTTCATGATTGCATGAATTTTGGAGATATGATGGTTGATGGAGTGGGTTGACATAATTATTGAGGTGACTTTCTTCATGATTATCATCATTCCTTTTCTTCGCTTGATTGATCCACTTCCTCTTCTCTCTCATATGCTTGGGGCCCCCAATTTTTGGATAGGGGCTGTCCAATTTTTGTGGGTGGGGTTCTCATCTCTTTTGCTTGCACAAATTCATATAGCTCCACAAAAGGCTTGCACCTCCTTCTCCACTCAATACATGGCAACTTCATAACCCTTTAGAGACATGGTGATCTACGTATAGCCTACAGCATTCGTGGACACGTCGACTCGCCAACTTCGAGCCCGAGTTTTCTCGGTCCAGAGGTGGGAGCCCGTAAAAGAACCCAGTGATGTGGTGCCCTTCCGACGAGGAGATGAAGACCGGAGATTCCGCGGGGAGATCGGGATGACGACGAGAAGACCGAAGGACACGGATCGCTCGGTATATCTCTCTACCCCTTTCTAGTTAGCTAGCATTAGATTAATGGCCTGATCCGGGTTTAAAGTCCGCGGTAGCGCCGGTTTTTGTTTAAAGAAAAGTTTTTATATTCTGCATTTTAGCCTTGTTCGGACGGCCGGGCGCTGCCGTGCACTTACAATACCTTCTTACTACAGCTAGTGCATAAGCTACATCAGGACGAGTACACAACATCGCATACATTATAGATCCTACGGCTGAAGCGTAGGGTATAATACTCATGCGAGCGCTCTCTTCATCTGTCTTCGGACAGAAGTCCTTGGAGAGAGTGATTCCATGAAAAGCGGGCAAGGCACCACTCTTAGAATCTTCCATGCAAAACATCTTTAGGATGGTGTCAATGTACTTTGTTTAGGACAATCCCAACAACCTCTTGGATCTATCACTATAGATTCTGATGTCCAAAATGGACGATGCATCACCCAGGTCCTTCATGGAGAACCTTTGTGATAAGAATAGTTTGACCGATTGTAGCATAGGAATATCATTTCCTATCAAGAGAATGTCATCGACGTACAATATGAGGAATGTGACGGTACTCTCTACAATCTTCTTATAAATGCTTGGTTCATCTATATTTTTTATAAAATCAAACTCTTTGATTGTATCATCAAAGCAGATGTTTCAGCTCCGTGAGGCCTGCTTTAATCCATAAATGGATTTAAGCAACCTACATTCCTTCCCGCCACTCCCACTGTCAATGAAGCCCTATGGCTAATCCATATAAACGCATTCTTCTAAACCACCATTTAGAAATGCAGTTTTAACTTCCATCTGCTAGATTTCAAAGTCATAGTGAGCAGCAATAGAAAGTAGTATCCGAATGGATTTAAGCATTGCTACCGGAGAGAAAATTTCATCATAGTCAAATCCTGGTCATTGACGAAAACCTTTCGCTACAAGCCTTGCTTTATAGGTCTCTACCTGTCCATCTACACCAATCTTTCTCTTAAAGATCCATTTGCACCCTACGGGTTTTATCCATGATGGTGCAACGTCCAAAGTCCATACTTTGTTGGTGTACATGGACTCCATTTCAGATCTCATGGCTTCCAGCTACTTCACCGAGTCACCACTCATGATAGCTTGCTGAAAACTAGTAGGATCATCATCATCCATGTTGCAATCTTCTCTATCACGATCAATGAGAAACCCAAAGTATCTCTCCGGTAGGCGAGAAGTTCTACAAGATCTCCTGAGCGGCTGAGGTTCTTGAAGTTCTGCTGCAACATCAGTTTCAACCAATTCGTCCTGAGTAATTTGTGTCTCTAGAACCTCTTCTAGTTCTACCGCATTGCCATCAGTACCATCTGTAAAAATCTCATTTTCTAAAAATGCGTCATGATGAGAAACAAACACTTTTTGTTCCTCCTTGTGGTAGAATAGATATCCATATGAATGTTTTGGATATCCTACAAATTTACACATGACCGATCGTGTCTTGAGTTTTTCTGGATTCTGCTATTTGACAAAAGTCGGACAACCCCATATCCTAACTCTTTTAAGAGACGGTCTATTTCCATACCATATCTCATATGGAGTGGTAGACACGGTCTTGGTTGGAACCCTATTTAACAGATACATTGCTGTTTCCAATGCATGTCCCCAAAATGAAAGCGGTAACTCAGCATCACACATCATGGACCGTACCATATCTAATAGTGTACGATTTCTCCATTCTAACACACCGTTGTGCTGTGGTGTGTAAGGAGGAGTGAGCTTAGAGAGAATCCCATTCTCTTTTAAGATGTATGAAAACTCTGTACTCAAATACTCTCCACCTCGATCTGATCGAAGTTTCTTGATGCTCAAGCCTGTTTGCTTTTCTACTTCAAGTTTATACTCCTTGAATTTCTCGAAGGCTTCGGATTTATCCTTTAACAAAGATACGTGTCTGAATCTTGAGAAATCATCAGTAAAAGTAATGAAGTATGAAAAACCGCCTCGGGCATGTGTAGGCATTGGTCCGCATACATCACTATGTATGAGGCTTAAGAGTTCCACAGCTCTTTCTCCGTGTCCAGTAAAAGGAGTTTAGGTCATTTTAATTTTGATACAAGACTGACAAGTGGCATAAGATTTATATTCAAAAGGATTCAAATATCCATCATTATGTAGCTTGTTTAGTCTTGTTTCATTAATATGACCAAGTCTACAATGCCAAAGAAAAGCCTCATTTATATCTGAAAACTTTCTTTTATTAGTATGTTGTATACTGAAGACTGTGTGTTGGTTCAGGACGTAAATACCGTTATTTAATGTACCATACCCAATCAACTGTTGATTCAAGTTAATGTTCATAACATTATTCTGCAACACAAATGATGTCCTTCGTTGTCCAACAAAGAAACGGATATTATATTACATAGCATACTAGGTACATAATAACACGGGTTCGAAACCAAAATACAACCCGAAGGCAACCCCAGATGATACTCTCCTACGGATACAGCATGTACATTGGAACCATTTCCAACCCGCAGAGTACGGTCACCAGTCTTCAAAACTCTACTGTTTTTCAATCCCTGCATACAATTGCAGATGTGAGAACCAGAACCGGTATCTAATACCCAAGATGCAGAGTTTATAGAAAAACAGTTTTCAGTTACAAACACACCTGAAGCGGAAGCATCAGCATGCTTCTTCTTCCTGAGATTAGCAAGATACAGAGCACAGTTGCGTTTCCAATGTCCTGACTTGTGGCAGAAAAAACATTCTCCTTTTCCACTTCCCGCGGCCCCAGATTTGACTTTCCCCTTCGCCTTTTGAACTCCACCTCTCAGTTTGGTGGGTTTCTTCTTCTTCTTTCCCTTGGCCTTGGCTTTTGGGACGGAAGAGGAAGATGGCCCAGCAAGCAGAGCGGGAGTTCTCACTGTCTTAAGCGTGCTCTCTGCACTTTTTAACATATAAAGAAGTTCAGGCAATGATTTCTCCATATCGTTCATATTGAAATTCACTATGAACGAAGCAAGGAGGGAGACTGCAGAACAATATCTGTATATTGATCATTATCTATGGTCCATCCCAGTTCCTCAAGTTCTTCTATAAGACCAATCATCTTCAGAACATGTTCTCCTACTGATGTGCCAGGGGCCATACGCATCTGAAACAACTTTCGAGATGCCTCATATCGTAAAGTCCGAGATTGCTCCGCATACAACTCATTTGTATAAAGAAAGATGGATTGAACATCCATCTTCTCGTGTTGCTTCTGATGAATACTGTCCATAGAAGCAAGCGCGAGGCACTTGGCCGTGTCATAGTCAATATCCTATGTATTTCGGATCTCCCTATCCGAAACAGATGATTCAGGTCCTGCGACGGGTGGGGCTTTGGTAGTGTGGACATATGATACTTTATCATATGTGAGTGCAATGTTCATGTTCCTCAACCATTCTTTATAATTCGGTCCTGTCAGTTTATTTTTCTCTAAAAGAAGCTTAAGTCCCATCATCGGTATCTGCCATTAGGAAAGAGAAAAGAATAGACTCAGCGAAATGCTCTTGCAAAGAATTAGATTGGTTATTATCCAATCTAATCGATGTCTCCCACTGCTTTTATCAAATTTTCATTCAAAACCTGGAAAGAAAACTAGTCAGGAATAATTACATTCTACAGTTTCGCTAATCGGTCAGCCAGGCCAGTGTCGGTACTTTGAGAGAGGTTCCCCTTCCTTTCGCACGGACCTAATTAAAATAAACCTCGTTTTCCTCGAGGTCTTACCCCGTTGATACCTTTCTAGAGACCTACTGGATTAGCTAATTGTAAAGTAAAAAACTCTCCTGGGAGTAACTCTTACTCAAAGTGGGATCGGGATCCAACTATCATATAGATGGTATGCAATCTCATTGCAAATTTCAACTCTTGAAACTCCCGATATGGTTTTACCCCTAGCTGCTTTTGACCTTGGCTATGGTCAACATATCATAAGCACTAGTCAAGTTCTACCCATCATTTCGAGATTTACTAGACCAACCCATATGACCCTTGACTATGATCAACATAATCATATGAATGTCTTAACTGATCGCATCATATGCTTTGTAGGAAGACATCACTTAGCTACCGTACACTACGCCTTGACTATGATCAACATACATAGCACGACTACGAAGTACTCTGCTTCCTAAAATGACGAAGGGTTGCGGATGGTTTTTTATGAAAACCTTTAAAGTTTTGAACTTGATATCGTTGTAGAATCAAAACAGTTTAGAAAAGGAGTTGCTTAAGCTCCGCATCTTTTGAAACTTGCATTTTTCATAAACAGGCCGAGTGGGTTTCAAATCCTATTCTACAACATCTTTAGGTTTCTTTTTGTTTACATTAATCTTATTAATGTAGTCCCATCATTTAAGTTCCTAAGCCATCACAGAAAGAAACGAAAATAGAACGTACACTTATGCCATCCACATTCTCCACAGTTTCCCATTACGCACCGTTAGGTTTCTTAACTAATGACATAGCGGGGCGGGACTAGCGTGGGTGTAAAATATAAGCAACGTTTATTATATATCATATATATAATAATAATCCATTCGTCTCAGATATTAAGTAATCACATCACAGAATATCAACAGCAAAAGCACATATGAAAATAAAAGGATATCTAGGATGTCCGTATTTTGTATTTAGCCAACAATAGAAAATACGGATTCCACGGTCGTGATGAATAGCCAAGCCCACACCCCTAGACCCCTATGAGAGCGGCAAGTGACCCTACCAATTCTAGTGTTCAGGAGACCCGGTCTCGACTCCTCGAGGTAGCCTCCCACTGAACCCTAGAACCGGGTCACTTGTGCTCCCCTCCTTGTGTCTATCCTAATGCGGAAAAGTAAATAATAAACAATTATGACGACAACATCCTCAACCCGGAAGTGCCCCAAATAAAAGAATATTACATACAATTAATTTTTACATGAATGAAAAATAATGCCCTCATCTCACATAAAACCCCCGGCTATTGCATCACGACAATCCTGCATATCATATCTCAACAACACATAATATCTCATATCATCAAAGTAAGCAAGTATGCGTACCACGATTGTCGTTGATGTATAGCAACGAAATCGGCGATACACCACATACTACACTTACGGTCGCATAAAAGAAATTGTAAAACTAAAATAATTGGAATCATAACTGCCCTTAGACATTAAAAACCCGGGATACCACATATCAAAGATTTCATGTCAAACAATGTAAAGCTCACATTTAGGTCTCTCCCATAAAAACACTTTTCAAATTAAGTCAGATAATTAAACAATATTTCCGATTAATACCGAGACTGAAATGTTAGATTTACATGCAACAAATAAATTTGCAGATTCCAATTATTGTATCACATTGTCAAATACTAGAAGCGGTTAAAACATTCGATCGAACGATCAATCACCCAAAATATTCTCAGAAAGCTCAACACTTAAGCAATATTAAAATACACCAAAGGTTGCTACAAGCTCATACGGGCCTACACAAGAAGGCACAGTCCATGCCTCACCAACGGCGCCGTGGAACCGTCGCAAAATGACATTTTGGCCACGGTTCCGCGGTAGTTAGGTCAAGTTAAAGCTTCGTTCTTCTTGTGGGCTCATACAATTCCCTACACAATTTTCTGAGTATTTTTAATGTGAAAAAATCCAACTTTTTGAAAATTTTCCAGAGAGCATGATACGGGCGACTTGCTTCGTTCGTTCGAGGTTTTTAACGTCGTCTAGGTTACTCAAAAGCTCTAGCTTGGCTCTAATATCATTGTTGTGTTTACCTAGCACCTAATCAAGAGTTTGGAAGCATCACACATGCCACAATTAAAGTTTTTAAGGTGCTAAGCTAATTAAACTAGAATCTTAACTAGAATTTTAGAGTAACTACGAACAAGTATCACATACAAAGAACATATTATCACTAAGTGAGAAATTACAACCTTTGTAGACTTTCCTTGGTGACTCCTGGCACTTTGAGAGTTTAGAACGGATCGATGGAGACCTTCTTTGTCCACGATGATCCACCCGAAGTCCCTTTGCCCAAAGCTCCTTGCTTTACTTGATCTTGGAAAGAAGTATAGAAAACACCCTACACAAATAGGCTAGATGTGTATAGAATGATGAGGTGGTTTGTATTCTATAATCAAAACCCTTTTTTTCTACTATGTCACTCCTTTTTAAATCTCAAGAGAGAAAGAGAATGAGGAAGAAGAAGCTAATGGCAAAGCTTTTCTCAAGTGATAATCATGAATGAAATAACTGAGAATGAATAATCAATATTAATCCATCTCACTTCAAACCATGGTAAACTAATATCTTAGATATTTTGTATATGAGTTAAAATCCAAATGAAAATCAAACCATGGGTCAATGCTAGGTCAAATAAAAGAAGACTGTAGAAAAACCCATTATTGATTTAATTTTCATTTCCTTTTTAATCCAATTACAGTATATATATATATATATATATATATATATATATAAGTGAACTATGTGAGTTATGCAATACCACCATTTATGTATCAGCAACCATAACATAATGTATGTACGTATGTATGTGTCCATGCACATCATCATGTGCATACATGAATGCATACATCAACAAAGAAAGGGTTTAATAAAGAATTAATCTAAAAGCCAAAAGTTAAATCAACACTTGATTTAACAAACCGGTCATATCACATACGACCCGACAAATAGAAAAACGCCCGATTAATATACGGTATCACATAAACGCATTTAATCGGGCCCTGCGCATATCTCATATCCACACCACATCTTTTCGCCTGAGCCAGGAAACTTCATTGTGGGACTCTAAGACTCGTCAACACGCAGGCAGTAGGTGATGATCATATCAAAACACCCACAAGACGCAAGTGGTCAGCTAAACGTAACAACCATCCGGGTATTGAGCGATCAGAAGAAAACCAACGAAGCTGTCAAAACACCCGTCGAGCCAACTGGCAACACGTACCATATAGTCCGGTCTCTTCGTCAGATATGTTGCATATCAAGTCTAGGGATTGAATCGTCGACCCCAATAACTCAATAAGTCATGCCGGTGTATGGCTCATAACAGATCGAGAAACTACTGATAACACTTATCAGTAAATCTCAGCAGCCCTGGCCAGGGACTTCCTGTTATAGCCAATCGAGTATAGCACAATATCAACCCCCAATACCGGGAGAGAAGAAACCCCTCCTATCGCTCATTGCCTCCATATGCCTCGGGACTGTACCCAAAATCCACCTGTTTGCATGACTCAGTAGAGCCGTGGTAGGGTGGAGATCAAAGTACATGGGGAGGACACACAAGACTCTATGATGATCTTGGGTCTACAGACTAACCTGTACCAGTGTCACCTGGGAACTTGTAACATTTCTGAAAATATAAAATATTATTTTTGGAATTTAATATTAAAATAATATATTTCGCGAAAAGTACCAGATTTGCGAAATTGGGGTTTTCGTAAAATGGTATAAATATATACCAATAATTGTGAAATAATTAAAGAGTAAAAATAATTTATTCAGACAACCTCTTGGCAGGGCCTTTTTCCCACTACTGAATCTTTCGTTCATATGGTCTCTGAAGCGGGTTAAAAATATTTTTATCAGATTTGACATTTTTAAAATTTATTATATGCAGTTTGCATAAAACCCGATTAGTGTACTACTAATCGCGATTACGCAAAATCCGTGTTTCTACAGTTTTCCATGTCTAGTGCACCATGACATGTAACGTTTTGGTTACATATTGTTTCCTGGTGTGGTTTTTAAGGTATTATGTGATTTGGTCCTAAAATAAAAAGAAAAGAAAATGAGAAGGGTAAAAGGGTAAATAAGTGTGAGAGAGTGAGAATATGTGAGAGAGGGGGGCTGCCTCATTCTTGCCCCCATCATTTTCTTCTTCTCCTTCTTCATCTTCACACTCCCTCCACCGTCATCCCAAGAAATCACCTCAAAATCTTCATCCATACACAATACTCCTTTCATTAAAATTGATCCCCTTTTCACCCTCTACACTTTGTACCCATCAATGTTGGATTTTTATGACTTGGGACAGCTAGGGTTTTTCTTGAGTAGCCCAATTGAGGTAAAATTCCCTTCACTTGGTTTAGTTTATGTTTTCCTAGCATTCTAGTTAGTTAGAATTGGGTTAAAGTTTGGATTTGTGAACTTGGAAATTCCAAGAGAAGGATTAGGGTTTGAGTTGTGTTGTGGTGATGTGTAGTGGCTGTTGTAAGACCCTTAGTGTTAGTGTATATGCCCTAGAGGCCACTACTGTATCATACTGGTTTGTATATTACTTAATGGAAGCTTGGGATATTCACCTTGTATATACAATCTTGCTCAAAATAGTAGTATGCTACTTGGTTTGTTTCTACTTCAATGTGTACATGTGTTTATTTTATCATATCACTTATACGCATTAGTGGAGCCCTTAGGATCTTTGCTTGATTACCAGCGTTGTGATGGCTGTCACACTAGTAGGGGCTGGGTAATCTATAAGCACATCCTTATACAGGTCCCTAGTCGCAGGACTATCGAGACAGGGCATCGATACTCCGGAATAGACTGGCGCATGCGCTTCTCATCCCAGTGTGGGAGACGGTCTGTCCCACAGCCGTCAGTACGTCGTACTTGAGATAGTATGCGGGTGCTCATTAGGTTACGAGTACACTGGACAGGACTCGTCGGGAACTGACAAGTTGGTATTATACCTATCGTCAGTTATCAGTTCACAGGTGACATGAGTACAGCTTAGTCCGCTGACTTGACACTGGCACTTCGCCTCGAGTGTGTTCCCACTGCACTTTGATCACTACCCTACCACGGCTCAAAGGAGTCGTGCAAACAGGTAGTGGTTGGGGGCAGTCCCGAAGCACTTGGAGGCAGTGACGGTTAGACAGGATTCGTCTGTCCCGGTATTGGGGGTTGACATCGCGCTGTGTCTAGGAGATCCATTACACGAGTAGTCCCTAGCCAGGGCAAGCGAGATATACTGGTAGGCTTCTAGTGTTATCTCAGGGTGTTTTGGGCTTCACTCCGACACGACTTGTACCGCTATTAGGGGACTGACGTTTACCGCCCCCCTAGGCCCGACAGGCGATGTATCAGACGAACAGACCGGACTGTACGGAGACTGTCACATTCAGACTCAGTAGGAGTTCAGATGGGGTTCACCTCGTCAGTCTTCTTATCGACATCTACCCGGGGATCGTTATGCACAGCTAGTGCCGCTTGCGGTCTGTGGTTAAACCCACTGCCAGCGTAGTGTCGAGTCTTTAGAGTCCCACACAGAGGGCTATTCGCCTCTGGGCAAAACAGAGTAGAGGTCGCATGGTTTTGTGACAGGGTTCGTTCTCATCCGCGCACTTGTGCACGTTTGGAGTCCGGACAGATATTACTAGCTGGCTCTGGTTTGAGCCAGATACTGGTATATGTTTTGGGGTTGATTTTATCTCATTGTATTCATGTTCCTCGGAACAAGAATGCCGGTGTGTATGCACAGTTGATTGAGGCGGAGGAAGAGGATTTTCATTAGGGTTTCAGAACAGGTGCGTATGCACAGTTGACAGTCGTCTTTTTCCAAACCCTAATGAATTTATGATATATCAATTAATAATATTAATTAAATGAAATTGTGTCATTGTTGGTTTTGTTGACTTGTTGACCAAGGTTGACTTGTTGACCATGGTTGAAAGTTTGACCATCATCATTACATATCAAAGATGCTCTTTGATTCTAGCAAAACCATTTAATGAATGTAATGATAATGGTCATTCCAAACCTTCCATCAATTATTTCATTTTATTATTATTATTAATTTGATAATTCTTTTCATTTTTGTTATGGTTGCAAAATGAGAAGGATTTTTATTCATTCTATCATAACACTTCTCTCTCCTCACTTCTTCTTCTTCCTCCTCTAGTTCAAGGAGATCCCTTCTCATGTGTTGAGAATCCCTCTCCTTGAGATAAAAACACCCCAAAGCCACTCTCTACTCACTCTAGGGTTAGAGGTTTAGCAAGCCAAAGATCCTAGTCCTCTCAAAGTTCGAGAAAAGAGCCCGAAGGTCGAACCCTCAGGTGGATCCATCTTTGACGGAAGAAGGCCACGAGGAAAGCACTATCAAACCCTACAAAGGTTTCATGAAGAAGGAGTTCAAGTTAGGTATAACCTTTTATTCGAGTAGCTAACTCTCTTTAGCATGTTAGCTAGTTTAGTTTAGAAAAGATCCCGACTTTGATAGTCCATGTTGCCCTTTGCACTAAAAATTTGATTTTTATACCGTTTCCGCCTCCCCGCAAGAACCGGGGACGGCAACGTGGACTTACAGTGTTATCAGAGCCTAACTAAACTTAAACTAGCTTAGTAGTAAAGTGTATGGAAGTTCGAACGGAAAAATCGCAAAAACCGGAAAAACAAAACCCTAACTTTCTGTTGAAAATTTTCGTGCTCTAAAATTAAAATGTTTTACTCCTAAAATCGGCTCAGGGTTTTGTGAGAACACCCACCAAAAACGATCCCCTGATTCCCTCAAACCGCCGTGGTTCCGCGGCAATAGGTATGCATTTGCCGCGGAACCGCCGCCGTTTAGGCTCCTCTCGTGATCGGGTTTTGTGCAGTGTTCTTCTGGTATGGTTTTGGGATTTTTCAGATGGTTTATTTGTGCCCAGGTTTTCCAGAAAAGAAATTTGTTTTTGGGGGCCTATAAATCCGTATTTTTATCGAACTTCACTACACTTTGACTATATTGGTTATATCTGTGATGTTTATATGTATAGAACGTCGGCTAATCGCTATATGTCGATTAGTCGGGGTTATACATATCTGTGATCTGTGTTTGATGATGGTTTGTGTATATGAATGCGTTGGACTGTCGCGGGTGAATAGCCGGGGTGGATGTGAGATGAGTGTTTCTTTTTCTTTCATTCATGTAAATTGTAAATTGATGTAATATTATTATTTGTATGGCCGCACAACCGGGTCGGGGTTGTAGCCGTCATTGTATAATTCTTTTTACTGTTTTTGCTCCTAGGATAGACCCATGGAGGGGTGCACAAACTACCGGGTATCTCGAAGTGCCGAGTGGCCTACTCACGGCATTGAGGGAGGTTGCTCCACTTCGGGTACTTGGCGGGTAGTTTGCCGCACCCGTAGGGGTCTTGGGTGGGGTATTGGCTATTCACCGCGACCGTGTAATCCGCTTTTCGTTGCAGGCTCGAAAGGATTGTGGATTCCTAGTATATCCAATGTATTCATCTGTGATCTGTAATGTCTATCATTGCTATATATTTATAACTATTTAGGCGTTGCTTATGTTTTACAGTCGCGCTAGCCCAGCCCCCGCTCTGTCGTTAGTTAAGTAACCTAACGGGTGATGACGGGACCCCGTGGCGAATGCGAATGGCATAAGAGTACGTCATATTTTAGTTGTTTTCTGCAATGGTAGGATTAAATGATGGGACGCATTAAAAGAACTAATGCAAGAATATCACGCATTAAAAGAACTAATGCAAGATAATAAACCAAGCTAAAGTCGTTGGAACAGTTTCAAAAAACCACTCGGTTCTTTTCAAAACTAACTTTTAAATGCGGAGCTTGAGCCACTCCTTTTAAAAGCTATCTCGTTCCATCGATTATATCAAGTTCACCACGTTCACGGTTTAGCCAAAACCATTCGTAGCCCTCCGTCGTTTCACATGAATAGTCAATAGTATTCAAGCTGTGTTTGTTGGCCAAAGTCAAGGCATAGTGATTGGTAGCTATTGGGTATTCATGTCTAGCATAGATAGATGCGTTGATTTGAAACAGTCGTACTGCCTTGTTGGCCAAAGTCAAGGGTAGGTACGGGTGGATTCAAATTAACCTGGAGAATGACGGGTAGAACTTGACATGTGACTTATGATTTGTTGGCCAAAGTCAAGGTCATAAGAGCATGGGGCAAAAATCCACATCGGGAGTTTCATAAGTACTGAAACTTGCTAGATTTGCATACCATTTGGAGTGTGATGATTCTGGTAGGATTCCTTCAGTTTCGTCACGCGATGATATTTGGATCCCGATCCTACTGTGAGTATATGCTACTCCTCGGGAAATTTCTCACTAAACGATCAATGCTATAAACCTAGTAGGTGCCTAGAAAGGTGTTAGCAGGGCTACGCCCCCAGGGAAAAGAGATTCTTAAATTAAGGAACTTCGCGAAAGCGTTGGAAAACCTCCCTCGAAGTACCGACACTGGCCTGGCTGAACGGTTAAGCAAGTATTGTGCGGTGGGATTGATCCCGACTAATTCTTCCTTTATGGTTTGAGGAGGGATTCGAGAGACAGTGGGAGCCATCCTGTTTAGACAAATTAAAAACCATTCTAAACTTGCAAGAGCATCGTGCTGAGGGTTTCTTCTCTCTCTCCTAATTGCAGCGACCAATCAACATGACTGGACTTAAGTTACTTCTAGATAAAAACATACTGACAGGCCCAAACTACAAAGATTGGCTCAGGAATGTCAAGATGGCAATCACTTACGACAAGCTGGGGTATCTTCTTACCACCAAAGCTCCCCCCGTCCCAGGTCCCACCTCCAGCGTCGCGGATAAGGAAATCCGTAAGACTTGGGAGATTGATTGCGCGAAGGCCAAGTGCCTCGTGCTTGCCTCTATGGACAACGAACATCAGAGGAGCCCCGAGAATATGGACCTGGAATCCATATTTCTCCATACAAAAGAACTGCATAGAGAGCAGTCTCGTATCGCAATATACGAAATATCGAAAAAGTTATTTTCAGCAAGATTGGCCGTCAGATCATCGGTAGCGGAACACGTGCTTAAGATGATTGGCTATATTGAGGAGCTCGCAGAACTTGGGACCACGTTGGAGAGTGAGCTCTATACGGACTTGATTCTCCAGTCCCTTCCTTCCACTTACGCCCAGTTTATACTGAACTTCAACTTACAAGAAAAGGAAGTTGAACTTTCAGAACTCCTCAACATGCTGAGGAGCGCAGAGGGCACCCTACAGAAAGGTAGGGAAACACCCACTTTGTTTGTAGGAGGATCTTCTTCTTCTAGGTCCAAGGCGAAAGCCAAGGGAAAGAAAAAGAAAGCCCCCGCCAAACCAAGGGGCGGTGCTAGTAAAGTGGATACGAAGGGAAAGGTAAAGGCAACAAAGATAGAGGGGAAGCTTGTGGGTAAATAAGAATGCTTCTATTGTCATAAGAGTGGACACTGGAAGAAAGATTGCAGGGCTTGGAAGGCCAGGACATAGGAACTGAAGCAGGTTGCGGCTTCAGCTTCAGGTGTGTATGTTATTGAAAACTGTCTTTCGATAAACTCTACTTCCTGGGTATTGGATACCGGATCAGGATCTCATATCTGTAATTCTTTGCAGGCGTTGAGAAACCGTAGGGTTTTGAAGGCAGGTGACATGACCCTCAGAGTTGCGAACGGAGCTAGCATCGATGGTAAAGCCGTGGGGGATTATCACCTGGGAATGTCAGATGGACATATTTTGGTTTTACGTAATTGCTTTTTTGTACCCAACGCAACTTGTAATATCATTTCTGTATCTTTGGTTTCAAAAGAAGGTTATGAATTTGCGTTTGTAAGTAATGTTGTAAACATTCACCTTAATCAAGTTCTGATTGGGTCAGGTACACTGAGCAATGGTATATACGTATTAAACCAACCACAGATTTTCAATGTCCAGAATACACACAAAAGAAAGTCTCCAGATATTAATCAGACTTTCTTATGGCATTGTAGACTGGGTCACATCAATGAGAGAAGGTTGACTAAGTTACATACAGAAGGATATTTGGATCCGTTCGAATATCAATCATATGCCACTTGTCAATCCTGTCTCAAAGGAAAGATGACAAAGACTCCGTTCACTGGACACGGAGTAAGTGCGAGCGAGCTCTTGGGACTTGTACACAGCGACGTGTGCGGTCCAATGTCTACACATGCGCGAAGCGGTTATTCTTACTTCATTACTTTTACGGATGACTTTTCAAGGTACGGTTATGTCTTCTTGATGAAACATAAGTCCGAAGCTTTTGAAAAGTTCCAGGAATATAAGAATGAAGTAGAAAAACAAACCGGCAAAAGTATCAAGATTCTAAAATCGGATCGAGGTGGTGAATACTTGAGTGCCGAGTTCCTGAACTATTTAAAAGAGAACGGAATTCTCTCTCAGCTTACTCCTCCATACACTCCGCAACATAACGGTGTATCGGAGAGACAGAACCGAACCCTATTGGATATGGTACGGTCCATGATGAGTAACGCTGAGTTGCCACGATCTTTCTGGGGGTATGCGCTAGAATCAGCTGCATACCTTTTGAACCGAGTTCCTACTAAAACTGTGCCTACCACACCATTTGAGATGTGGTGTGGGAAGAGGCCCCATCTTAATCACATTAAGACATGGGGATGTCCAGCTTTTGTCAAAAAGCAGCATGCGGACAAGCTCGAGGCACGCTCAGTGCAGTGCAAGTTTGTGGGATATCCAAAGAACTCCAAGGGATATTTCTTCTAATGTGAAGAGGAACAAAAAGTTCTTGTTTCTCGTCATGCCTACTTCTTGGAAAATGAGTTTTTGGAAAACCAGATAAGTGGGAGCACAGTAGAACTGGAAGAAATTCCAGAACCACGAGCTATTACTGAAAGCTTAGAGGAACCAGAGGGTTCAAAAGAACAGGACATTCCTACGCCGCTCCGCAGGAGTAGTAGGCAGTCTCATCCGCCCGAGAGATACTACGGTTTTCTTATAGACGGGGATAGAGAGGATTGCATCATAGATTATGATAAGCCTACTAGCTTCCAGCAAGCCGTTCAGAGCGTTGACTCAGTAAAATGGCTGGATGCAATGCGGACCGAGATGGAGTCCATGTACACCAACAAAGTATGGACGTTGGACATTACTCCAGACGGGGTAAAACTCGTAGGATGCAAGTGGATCTTCAAAAGGAAGATTGGTGTAGATGGACAGGTTGAGACCTATAAAGCTAGACTTGTAGCAAAGGGTTTTCGTCAAAGACCTGGTTTGGACTATGACGAAACCTTTTCTCCAGTGGCTATGCTGAAATCCATTCGGATCCTTCTTGCCATTGCTGCCTTCCACGATTATGAGATTTGGCAAATGGACGTAAAGACCGCTTTTCTAAATGGAAATTTAGAGGAGTGTGTCTATATGGACCAGCCAGAGGGTTTCATTCAGAGTGGGAGCAGCGGAAAGGTGTGCAAGTTGCTTAAGTCCATTTATGGACTAAAGCAGGCATCGCGGAGTTGGAACATCTGTTTTGATGAGACGGTCAAGGAATTTGGCTTTATCAAAAATCCAGATGAACCATGCATCTATAGTAGATTTGTAGCGAGAACTGTAGTATTCCTCGTTTTATACGTGGATGACATTCTCTTAATAGGAAATGACATTCCTCTGCTATAATCTGTCAAGGGATTCTTGTCACACAGGTTCTCCATGAAAGACCTGGGTGATGCCTCATACATCCTGGGGATCCGGATCCATCGTGATAGATCCAAGAGGATATTAGGACTTTCACAGTCCAGGTACATCGACACTATACTGAAGAGATTCAGTATGGAAGATTCCAAGCGCGGTAACCTACCGGCTTGTCACGGGATCACCCTCTCTAAAGAGATGTCTCCCAAGACTGATTTAGAGAGGGATCGCATGTCTATTATACCCTACGCTTCTGCGGTAGGCTCTATAATGTATGCGATGTTGTGTACCAGACCGGATGTAGCTTATGAACTAAGTGTGGTAAGCCGGTACCAGTCAAACCCTGGGGAGAAACACTGGATAGCAGTAAAGAACATTCTCAAGTACCTGAGAAGGACTAAGGAGATGTTCTTGGTGTATGGCGGAAAAGACCTCCAGATCGAGGCCTTTGCTGACTCCAGCTTCCAGAGTGACAAGGATGATTCCAAGTCCATGTCGGGTTTTGTCTTTACCCTCAATGGAGGGGCGGTATGTTGGAAGAGTTCCAAACAGGAAACCGTTGCAGACTCGACGATGGAAGCGGAATACATCGCTGCATCAGATGCCGCAAAAGAAGCTGTCTGGATGAGGAAGTTCTTGAAAGAACTTCAGGTGGTTCTGTCCATTGTTGACCCAATACCTCTGTATTGCGACAACAACGGGGCTATAGCTTTAGCGAAGGAACCCAGGTCCCATCAGAGATCCAGACACATCTTGAGGCGGTATCACCTGATCAGAGAGATCGTGGATCGTAAGGAGATCGAGGTTCGGAGGGTTGCTTCAGAAGAAAACACTGCAGATCCATTCACCAAGGCCCTACCCCAGACACAGTTCGAGTGGCTGATCGAGATGATAGGTCTTCGATACGCCAGTACATGGCCTTAGTGCAAGTGGGAGATTGTTAGTGTATATGCCCTAGAGGCCATTACTGTATCATACTGGTTTGTATATTACTTAATGGAAGCTTGGGATATTCACCTTGTATAGACAATCTTGCTCAAAATAGTAGTATGCTATTTGGTTTGTTTCTACTTCAATGTGTACATGTGTTTATTTTATCATTTCACTTGTACGCATTAGTGGAGCCCTTAGGATCTTTGCTTGATTACCAGCGTTGTGATGGCTGTCACATTAGTGGGGGCTGGGTAATCTATAAGCACATCCTTATACAGGTCCCTAGTCGCAAGACTATCGAGACAGGGCATCGATACTCCGGAGTAGACTGGAGCATGCGCTTCTCATCCCAGTGTGGGAGACGGTCTGTCCCACAGCCGTCAGTACGTCGTACTTGAGATAGTATGCGGGTGCTCGTTAGGTTACGAGTACACTGGACAGGACTCGTCGGGAACTGACAAGTTGGTATTATACCTATCGTCAGTTATCAGTTCCCAGGTGACATGAGTACAGCTTAGTCCGCTGACTTGACACTGGCACTTCGCCTCGAGTGTGTTCCCACTGCACTTTGATCACTACCCTACAACGGCTCAAAGGAGTCGTGCAAACAGGTAGTGGTTGGATGCAGTCCCGAAGCACATGGAGGCAGTGACGGTTAGACAGGATTCGTCTCTCCCGGTATTGGGGGTTGACATCGCGCTGTGTCTAGGAGAGCCATTACATGAGTAGTCCCTGGCCAGGGCAAGCGAGATATACTGGTAGGCTTCCAGTGTTATCTCAGGGTTTTTTGGGCTTCACTCCGACACGACTTGTACCGCTATTAGGGGACTGACGTTTACCGCCCCCTAGGCCCGACATGCGATGTATCAGACGAACAGACCGGACTGTATGGAGACTGTCACATTCAGACTCAGTAGGAGTTCAGATGGGGTTCACCTCGTCAGTCTTCTTATCGGCATCTACCTGGGGATCGTTACGCACAGCTAGTGCCGCTTGCGGTCTGTGGTTAAACCCACTGACAGCGTAGTGTCGAGTCTTTAGAGTCCCACACAGAGGGCTATTCGCCTCTGGGAAAAACAGAGTAGAGGTCGCATGGTTTTGCGACAGGGTTCGTTCTAATCCGCGCACTTGTGCACGTTTGGAGTCCGGACAGATATTACTAGCTGGCTCTGGTTTGAGCCGGATACTGGTATATGTTTTGTGGTTGATTTTATCTCATTGTATTCATGTTCCTCGGAACAAGAATGCGGGTGTGTATGCACAGTTGATTGAGGCGGAGGAAGAGGATTTTCATTAGGGTTTCGGAACAGGTGCGTATGCACAGTTGACAGTCGTCTTTTTCCAAACCCTAATGAATTTATAATATATCAATTAATAATATTAATTAAATGAAATTGTGTCATGGTTGGTTTTGTTGACTTGTTGACCAAGGTTGACTTGTTGACCATGGTTGAAAGTTTGACCATCATCATTACATATCAAAGTTACTCTTTGATTCTAGCAAAACCATTTAATGAATGTAATGATAATGGTTATTCCAAACCTTCCATCAACTATTTCATTTTATTATTACTGTTAATTTGATAATTCTTTTCATTTTTGTTATGGTTGCAAAATGAGAAGGATTTTTATTCATTCTATCATAACACTTCTCTCTCCTCACTTCTTCTTCTTCCTCCTCTAGTTCAAGGAGATCCCTTCTCATGTGTTGAGAATCCCTCTCCTTGAGATAAAAACACTGCAAAGCCACTCTCTACTCACTCTAGGGTTCGAGGTTTAGCATGCCAAAGATCCTAGTTCTATCAAAGTTCGAGAAAGGAGCCCGAAGGTCGAACCCTCAGGTGGATCCATCTTTGACGGAAGAAGGCCACGAGGAAAGCACCATCAAACCCTACAAAGGTTTCAAGAAGAAGGAGTTCAAGTTAGGTATAACCTTTTATCCGAGTAGCTAACTCTCTTTAGCATGTTAGCTAGTTTAGTTTAGAAAAGATCCCGACTTTGATAGTCCATGTTGCCCTTTGCGCTAAAAATTTGATTTTTATACCGTTTCCGCCTCCCCGCAAGAACCGGGGACGGCAACGTGGACTTACACTTAGTGATGTTTTTACTGGCCCAGACGCGGATTAGAAACCAAGATACGAACTTTAGATTTGCCGATATCGGGTTTTTGTGGATTTAGTGATGGTATTTAAAGATCTGGGATGACCCGGGACCATTGTAACTAAAGTTCCGTTTATAGTGAGACGTGCAGACAACCATGAAGAAATCCTAGAAACCTGAGCACCTCCCCTCACTTTCTGGCCGTAGATTTATTGGTATGGGCCGCAATTTGCGGCCATGTCGTGAGGAAATGCATTGAATTTTGGTTGGTGAGTCCCTTAGCTAATATCTAGAGCAACCCTATATGTAAAATTCCCTAGTTTGGCCTAGGGTGAAATCTGGGAGCACATTGTGGTGTTTTTGGCTATGTTTTCCGTATTTTGTAAACTTGGGTTTTGTTGTTTGGATTTGTTTTTGGTTGTTGGGCGTTTGTACGTCAACAACAAGGGTTGTTTGATTGATTTGCATGCGTAGGCTATAGGTTCTAACCAATGAGCGCACCGTATGCCGTATTTTTTTTCCGAACTTGATTTTAATAGCGATTGCGAATATGTTTCATTGTAGGTACCTTCGTGTGGATTCCAAGACGATGGAGCACGGCGTCATCGACTTCGGCGAGCTGGGATCAAGGTGAGTAGATTTATATCTACGGGGGAATTCGGGTGGATGGCGTATAGCACCCCCGCAAATTATTAAATGGAAACCGATCTCTAGGATACAGTCGTAGAAACCTAGATTAGGAAACTAGGAATATGGTTTAAAGAATAGTTAGAGATGATATTAGTCATATGACTTATAAATATGTAGTTGCAATATAATAGGTATGAGTTTTAGGATAGCAAGACACTTGATGTAAAAGGTAGATTGTATATATAAAATTGACTTGATATGAGATATTAATGTGATGGAAAAGAGTTTACGTTGTGATATGACGACTTGGTGTGATATGTCGTTATATGGATATGAGTCGATTTGTGATAGTTCATACCTTTGCCGGTCCCATGATCTGAGATTGATACGGATGTGACCTGAGAAATAGGTATATATATGGATAATGTTGTGAATCTCGAATAATAAGCCGTACGAGACGTGAGGTCCATACACTCCTTGTCATATAGGTTGTTAGGATCCTAAATTGTTTAATGATGCCATGCGATGAGTTACCGTATGTGAGGAGTTAATTGATGATTGATCCATACTCTTGATTAGAGGAGGCCGATTAATAGATTCACCGACTCGGTCATATTAGATACGTTTACCTTATACCTTTTAGTTGCCGATTTACTTTATCCTACGTTAATGTCATTACCTTTGCATTTCATATACTTGTGCTAGTACACCTACACCATTATCGATGATGCGTATGTCACACTTACACAGATTTTCCGGCTCACACACTTCTTCATCGATAATTGCCATGTCACTACACAGTAGAATTGCTGTATCATGATATGACTCTTTGCATAATTTGCTTTCTTTAGTTACATATACACATTTATACGATGTTGCATTTGACCTTGGAAGAATTGGGAACCGCAAGATATATTTTAAAACAGGATTCATTTTAAAGAGAAGTTTTCCCTTGATATATGCATATTACTTTTCCATGTTGCATAATTTACTGATATGCTTACATTCTATTATATGTTTCATACATCATGCTTTACGATTTTAAGCATTGAGATATTCTGTTTTCATGAGATTTCTAGATTTGAGAACCATGGTTATTTTAAAGGAAAGTATGTATTGTTTTAAAAACCCGGTTTCTCTTTTTATGATATTTTAGTGCGTCCACCATGTGTTTTCTCGGTGCTGAGATTTGCATGTGACACCCAATTCGAGGAGGAGGAGGAACTGTCTGCAGGTGCAAGGTGGACCCGGTGAGGTACCCCGGGGCAATATGGTCGCAGATGATGGCGTTGAGCCTGGAAGGGGAGCACTGCCTATAGGTGATAGTATTTGGACTCGACGGTTTATCCGGAGGATACCGACCGGAGTAGAGAGATGAACATGAGGGCCGATCTGAGGATGCGGCTCCTGAGATATAAGGATTTACGTGTCAATGCTGGACACGGGTTTCACGATATTTCGAGTGTCGGTGTTGGACACTCAGGTTACATGTTTTTGTGTGTCATTGATGGACACACACATTCTTGATATCCTCATATATTTCCATGCATATGGTATTACGATGTTTCGACTGGACGAGATCCACATGTATATTGGCATTGATTATATTATTGGATGATATCCACTTGCATACTTGCATTTATTCATTGTTTGCACATTTTTTACATACGGTCACCCTAGATATCATAGTATTACCTTTATGATATAGTTGACCTAGGAAATCGTTATTTTATTCGATTTCTACCTGATGATGTTTTCTACTCACGAGATGGCAACTCACCCCCGTTATGCCGCAGTTATTGCAGGTTGACCGCATGGATCGGTAGCGGCATCTTTGGCGCACAGTTTGCATTTGGCTGATTTGATTTGGTAGGTGGTACACATCGGTTCGTACCACTGTTGTATTTATTTTTCCTGTTGTATCTAGTAAACTCCATCAATCAAACTAGTATTTTTATAAGTAATGAGACTTAGCAAGACTTGTAGTTGCGAGATTTGAGCGATGGGTTTTATGTTCGCATTTTGGGTTGATTTCTTGCTTTATTCATTACCTTTTGTGCTGATCTTCGCCGATTGGGCGTTCTATACTTGTTTTATTATTTGCGTGGTTGTGAATCCGCCGTTTGGCGAAGAGCTAGCTTCCGCTTGGGGATGCCTTTTATATTATCATGTATTTATGGTTTTGGATCAAAATATACAAGGGAGGTGCTTCCCAAATTTCTAAAAGATGAACATGTTTTACAACAAGTAGGATAAACTTGCATTTTTCATGTTACCTTTTCTATGCATTTAAGAAAACACTTTTCTTCATTTTACCTTATTTCAAAACTGCAACTCTTTTATTTCTTTAAAAGGTTTAGATTTCTGGGATTCAACTTACTTGGATTACGTTACTCCTTTAGACGTTGCGTGATTTAAGTGCTGGTCACGAGCTAATATTTCGGGTCGTGACAAAGTTGGTATCGGAGCACTAGGTTTAACCTTTGTTCGAGTTTAGGTTTGACTATATGGAGTCTGGGGCGTAAATATTTTGGAACCTAGGCTTGACCTTACGGAACTTAGACTTGGATAGGGGGTATTAAACCCGAACTTTCGTTACATAGGCTGACCCTGATTGATGGAGTAGGTAGCTTGGGTAGAGTGACGTACCGTACGTATGTTCCACGGCATATTCATGATACGATACTCCACTTAAGAAACCTTAGGATGTACATATATTGAGATCTTTGATTCTATTTCTTTCCATGATCATACTCTTATTGATTCCATTCCTCCTTATGATCATGTATCCATTTTGGGATCTGTTGATTCCTTTCATTCCATTGATATGGTTTCATCGATACATGCTTGAGATTCCTGTCACCATGGTTTGAGCGCGGATTGAGCAGCTGCTAGTGTTGCGGTCAGGGCGATCTCGTCATGGACGAGGACTGACCATTGTGTTTTCTGGTGACACGAGAATGTCTCGATTTTTGTATTGGTGTTGTGACTTCTCGTTTGAGGCGAGTGTTCAGTTTTGCACCGTATGATCGGGCAGTTGATAGAGGTTGCCAGTTGTGCGAGGACTGTTGATGTACAGCATATCTCAGAGATTTTGATGTCGTTTACCATATGGACAGATGATCCAGATGTTGCTGAGATTAATGTGATGTCGCTTCCAGAGCTTACGAGCTGAGATCGCTGGAGCTTTAAGGCAGATATACGAAAGATGATAGCTAGTCTATCTTGAGTTGAGAGACGAAGGGTATTCACATTTTGTCTGGACGAAGTTAAAAGTTTGAACGAATGTCAGAAACCCATTTTTCCAAGTTTAAAGTATTCGGAGGAACATGCAAGTAATTCTGTGGACCCTCTAGAAGAATGAAACCCTAACTCGACATGATGACCATGGAACCTCTTTTGAACCTTAGGGTTTGCGGCAGTTTAGCGGTGCCATCAGTTTAGCGGCTTGGGTTTGCCCTTCTACGGTTGGTCCATAGGTACTGTGTCGTGTACTGGAAATTATTAAACTATGCTCAGAGTTGAGCTTACGGGGAATTATGGGACTTTAACAAATCGAATGAAAAAGTAAGTGGACCTGCTTCAGATTGAGGACCTCACCCAGATGCGTTGTGAGTTGATTAAGAACGGACGAGTATTGAGTATTCCTCCGATGGTATGGATGAGTTCCCGAGGACGTATTCGGCTAGAGATCTTCTACAGAGTGATGATGTAACATTTCAAAAAAATAAAATATTATTTATGGGAATTTTTATAATTTAATATTAATTTTAAATGAATATTTAATAATTCAGTATAATTAAATACCGATAAATGGAAAAAAAATTGGATAATTATAGAAATTACTAGAAAGAGGGTGTTTTATGTGAATTTTGCAAATTTTAAGTTTTTATGATTAGTTTGACACTAATTTAGTGCTAATCGCAATTAAAAATCGCTAATCGGATTTTTAGCATAGTTATGCAAAACATGCACCATATCTTTTTTTTTACACTTGTTACATATTTTTCCATAGCTTTCCTACATGTTTTATCATGGTTGATGATTTTTATGAGAGAAGAAAAGAAAAGAAAAGAAAAAGGGAAAGAATAGAATATATAGGTATGGGTGAGAGAGAGAAAGTGAGGGTTTACTTTGACCCAAGTCTTGAGCCATCCTCTTCATTGTTTTCACTCATTCCTCTCCCTCTCCCTCATATTGCTGCTGCTGCTGCTGCCTCTCTCTCCCTCTTCACAAAATCCCCCAAAACTCCATCAAAATCAACTCAAAACCCAAATCTCATTTCATTAAATAAATGCACAAGCTCAAGGGAAACACATTGGACTAAGAAAGAGAAGATTTTGAGGACTTTGAGCAACTCAAGAATTTTCTTGAGTTGCCTAAGGAGGTAATTTTTGCACCTTTAGAGTAGTGCTTTAATTCCTTATGCATCCATACTTGTTTCATGTCGATATCGTGTGGTTTTATGGACTTAGGAAAAACCTAGTTAGGGTAATTAGAAATTGAGAGTTATGGTGGGTAATTAAGCTCGGTAGAGGCCACACAAACCCCCTAGTGCTAGAATCCAGGCCTAAAACAGAGACTAGAACACCGGAATATGGATTTAGAAAAGCCGATATCGGGAAATTGTGGAATCTGTGAGGTTTAAAGGGAATCTGCTATCACCCCGAGACTCTGAAAATTATTTTGATAGGACAGAGATGCATGCAGGTGTTTTAGAACATGCCACCAAAACCCCAGCCCCTAACCCTTAAGGATGGCCGCAGATTTATTCTATCTGGCCGCAAATTGCAGCCAGATCAGTCAGGATTGGGGTCGTGTTTGTTCTGTAGCTCACACATCTATAAATTAGACCCCTGGCATATGCAAAATTGTCTAATTTGACCTAGGGTTAAATATGGGACCCTTTTCTATAGTTGCTATTTTGATTCGTGTTTTCGTATTGCGTATTTTAAATTCTGGATTTGTATATTTGCGTTTTACCTCGATTACTTGGCGTTTGTACGACGATATCGAGGATTGTTTGATGGTTTTGAAAGCGTACCTATAGGTTCTAACCTATAAGCTTTTATGTGTATTGTTTTGGTTTCGATTTGGTTTTAATGCGATGCGATACGTATGATATGTAGGTACCCCCACGATGATTCGAGGTGATGAAGAAGATGAAGGCGACATCCACATCGACAAGCAAGACGCAAAGTGATTAGATTATATCTACGGGGAAATTCGGGTGGATGGCGTATAGCACCCCCGCAGTTCGATGTCTAGTATATTATATATACTATATATATATGATAGCTTATGTGTGACGTCTTTATTAAGGATATGATTAGGTGTACTATGGATAGAATAGGGTTTAGATGTAAACTAGTGTAGTTTCCTAGATGCGAACCCTAGAATAGGTTTACACTTACATGCACACACATGCTTATTGCTATACATATACCTAGATGATGAGTATAGTGGATGATATTTGAAGATGAGTCGATGAGATTGGGCATAGTGCCATGAGATCGGTGATATATTGTGATTCGTATTTGCGATACGACATGAGATTTTAGCGGGCCTTTGGACATGTGTTTTACACACGCATTTATATTTATATAGATGGTATCGATTTGTACTAGATTTAGACCCGTACCCCAGATCATGAGATATTATGATAAGGATACCTGATAATTGATGAGAGGAATGTGATATTGACCCTTACCCAGCTTTTGGGATGCCGTACGATGAATTACTGTACGAGCTTTATATTGATGATAGATCTGCACTCATAACTCGAGGATGTCATATGATATTGTATCGTACGCGGTACCTTTGAGGCGGGATCACCGACTATTATATTTATACATACACACACACACACACACACACACACACACACACACACATATATATATCGACTCAGATTTAGGCGGCTTCCATACCCCTCCTGATTGACATGTTACTTAGAGCTGTAGTTTTGCTAGTAGATGTTAGGCTAGGCTGATATCATACCTATTTCAAACTAACGAATCAGGAGTATTTTAAAGACAGGAAAAAGGATTCTACGGATATTTTCAAAAGACGCATCTTTTCTTAAAAACAGCGTAGCCCTTATTTTACTAAAAACCCCGATTCGTCTTATTTCAAGTGGCAAACTGCATGACTTCCTTTATTTTGATGCAGATGCATCACTGTTGCAATTATTAGTCGATTCTGCATATTCTTGTTATTCGCATCGCATTGCATGTGCAAATGGTTATTGTTATATTAAACCATGCTGTTAAGACACCGACACCATTATCGATGATGCATATGTTTCACGTACACCTGCTTGCCGGCTCACACACTTCGTCATCGATAATTGCCATGCCATTACACTGTAGTACTGTTACATTCGGGATATGACCCTTGCATGGCATACTTGTGTACTTACATATTGTACACCCATACTAGCATACATATGTATTTGCACATACATAGATGATTCTGTCTTGATTTAGAGATTTGTGGACCGCAGGATATATCTTAAAACTGTATTCATTTTAAAAGAGCGGTTTCCCTCAGTATGTGCATATTACTATTCTATGTTGCATGACATACTGATATGCTTACATTCTTTTATATGTCGCATACATCATGATTTATGACAACACGTATTGAGATATGTTGTTTCCATGATATTTCTGGATTTGGGAACCGTGGGTATTTCAAAAGAGAGTATGTACTGTTTTAAAAACCCGGTTACCCTTGATATGATATTTCAGTGCATCCACCATGCGTTTTCTCGGTTCTGAGACGTGTGCTTGAAACCCGATCCGAAGAGTTGGATAATCCGTTTGTGGGTTCATGGTGGACCCGGTATGGTTCCCCGGGGCGAGAAATGTTTTTCGTGGAGCAGATGATGAGACTGGCAGGGTGGCGAGTACCTACCGGTCATTGTATTTGAGCTCGGCGGATATCCGGAGGATACCGACCGGAGTTGAGAGATGATGTGGGCCGATCAGGACTGACGGAGCCCCATATATATGAGGATTTACGTGCCGATGCTAGGCACAGTTTTTATGATATTTTTCGAGTGTCGATGCTAGACACTCAGGTTCCATGATTTGATATGTCGCGAGCGGCACATGTTGATTTACATCCTCATACTTCCATTCATATGTTTATGATATTTACATGCGTGATGCTTATTGTCTTTCGTGACACGTGGATGATTTCCACATACATATTTTGACATTGATGGCATTGATCACATAGTTGGATAATATTCACATACTTATAGACTTCATGATATAGTCGACATTGATCATACCTCATATTTATGATATATTGCTACCTGAGGCACTGACACGAGCTTTTGGTACTACACTTATGTATAGTTATTTACCCTAGCCACCTTTTCTTGCTTCAGACTTATTCATATTGAGGTTAATATATACTGATCGTATTGACCTAGGATTATGTCATGCATACGATTTCTACTCTGTGATATTTTCTATTCACGAGTTGGCAACTCACCCCCGTTGTGCCACAGTTCTTGCAGTTTTTGCCGTACAGGTTTCATTGCGGCTTTTCTGGCACACTGCTTCCTTTCTAGGTTATTGCATTGGTAGGTGGGTTCACTCGCATCGTGACCACCCTTGTATTATTTTATTCAGTAGTATCTAGTAATTCTATCAACCAATACTTGTATTTTGTTTCAGATTTAGAAAACCAATTGTGTATTATTTCGACCTTAGAGTAACGCGTTGTAGTATTATGGTTTTCATGCTGATTTTGAGTTTTACTTTGAGTTTTGATCCTCACCCTTCTGCGTTGTATATTATACTGCTTGCGTGGTTGTGACCGTCGATTGACGAAGAGCTAACTCTCGCTTGGGGATGCCTTTTATCATTGCATATATATTATTCTTATTGTACCTCGTTCGGGGCCAGTATTTACAAAGGAAACTCTGCCGAAATTTTCAGAAAAGAATATAGATTTTAAAAATGCATATTCGGCTTACTTATTTAAAAACCTTGTTTTTAAAACAAATTTTCCTTACTTCTTAAAAAAACTAGTTTCTTATTTACTTCTTAAAATGGTTTTAGATTTTTAGGCTTTTAGCTTACTTGAATTAGATGGGGTCCTATAGACTTCATATGATTCAAGTGCCAGTCACGGGCTATTTTGGGTCATGACAGATGAAGATACCGAGTTCGTGTTTCGAATCTGTGTGAGAGACTCCGGATTGACGGTAGCCGAGACAATTGCAGTACGAACATAGCATGACGTGACGTCGAAGCAGACGATAATAAAGACAAGTGGAATAAGAGGTTCGTGCGAGATGTCAACGAGCTGTTGCTACTCACCATTGAGATTAGAGATCTGATATGTATACAAAGGTGTAGGATACGACCAGTTCCCGAGGAAAAGCCGTGCCGGGAACGCAGATGTCCAGAAAGCGAGAAGAAGATTAGGCAAGAATACCAGCCTCCATATAGTTCGGCATAGACAAGATCGGAAGAGACCCGGAGCAGGTTCCTTCCAGAACACTCCTCAATAAGATTTGCACCCAAGATCAGATGTGCGACGTGTATTCAGAGGACCGAAGGCCGACGCCAGTGACGTGCTGCTTTACGAGTGGTCATACTAATTGGCCAAGAGACGACCAGAGAAGTGCCAGAGCAGAATCGTTTCCGTTAGCACACCGGACGGACCGAAGAGCCGATGGATTGCGAGATTTGAAATCCACAGAGAAATGAGGACCCAGAGACAGAGCACGCCAGACCGTGAGCAGGAAGCAAGCGGATGTTCTTGCTCTGCCTGTTTTGGGCGCACCAATATATTTTTTCGACATTGTAGGAGGTCTACTTCAATGTCATTTGCTGCGATTTGCGTTGTGATCTGATTATCACGCTTATATCGCTTGGATTTGAGTTTTAATGATTGAGTTTTATGATATTGATTTCGTGCACCATTGCTGCACTTACTGGGTATTTATATTTTTGTGCGTAGTTATCGCACTTGATATACGATTTACACACTGTTGTATTGGTTTATGATTTGTGCATATCTATTGCACTTGATATTGATTTTGTGCCTTGGCTGCACATGCTTATGATTTCCTGGATTTCATACAGTTGATTTGATTTTGTGCGTGTGGTACGCACTCGAATTGATCTTGCACTCGATATATCTTATATGTGCTTGCAGTGCATTGATACGTGTTTTGTGCACGCAGTTGCACACGTTTATGATTTTATACAACTTGGTACACTCGGTGTTGCTTTTTATGCACTTGAGTTATTGATTGGTATTTTGTGCATTTGATGCACAAGATTTGTATTTTTGTGCATTTGTTACACCAGACTTATATTTTTCGTACATGCTATTGCACTAGATGCTTTTTACAGACCTGACAGATGCACTTGATTTGGATTTTCACGCATGATATTAGATGTGATTTTATGCACACCGGATGCACTCGATTGAGATTTTCGTGCACAATAGATGCACCAGATATTGTTGTCGTGCACACCCGTTGCACTGGACAGATGCTTTCGTGCACACCCGTTGCACTTAGTTTTGCGTTGTGCATATTGTGGCACCTGTGTTTGGATTTGATTTCCGTGCACACCAGACGCACGTGATTGTTGGATACGCCTTTTGAGGCTGATTTTTCTTCTGAGCACTTTATTTTCATGTTGGGCACTATATTGTGTAGTAGCCAAACATGACTGATCTGAGAACAGTACCTGAGTATTTTTCATGCATTAAAAAGTTTAACAATAGGTTTTCAAAAAGGAGCTATAGTGTCACTATTTCCTACGTGTCTGTGAGCGACATGAATGTTATAAAGGAAAACCTTTCGGGATATTTTAAAAACGGCGGAACGTATAATTTGAAAAAAAACATATACAGGTATATTTACTACATTACAACGAGCGTCCGCCCCTTATGCCGTGAGTTACGCATCACACGGCAATTCAGGAAAGACTTTGCATATGTTTTATTCAGTTTTGAGATTTTTCCAAGGATGCCTACTATATATGTATTATATTATTTCACTAATGTATATTGGATTTTAGAAGTGGATTTCGATATATGTATCTCCACCGTAACTCCGATGATATGCGTGTAAATTCGATGATTCGCATGACGCTTGACGGAGTTCAATTTTGAGTTTTTTATTCGTTTTCAGGCGCACGCGATGCGTTATGACTTTTTTATATCTTCCAAGATTTCGGAGCCCCGTCGATTTGAGTTGATTATTGAAATGTTTTAGTACTTAGGGGTTTAAATTTTAATTCGGGGACCGAATTTCTTTAAGGGGGGAAGATTTTAACATTTCAGAAAATATAAAATATTATTTTTGGAATTTAATATTAAAATAATATATTTCGCGAAAACTACCAGATTTGCGAAATTGGGGTCTTCGTAAAATGGTATAAATATATACCAATAATTGTGAAATAATTAGAGATTTAAAATAATTTATTCATTTAAAAATATATTTAACAGATTTGGCATTTTTAAAATTTATTATATGCAGTTTGGGTAAAACCCGATTAGTGTACGGCTAATCGCGATTAGGCCAAATCCGTGTTTCTACAGTTTTCCATGGCTAGTGCACCATGTCATGTTACGTTTTGGTTACATGTTGTTTCCTTGGGTGGTTTTTAGAGTATTATGTGATTTGGTCCTAAAATAAAAAGAAAACAAATTGAGAAGGGTAAAATGGTAAATAAGTGAAAGGGAGTGAGAATAATTGAGAGTGTGAGAGAGGCCCCATCATTTTCTTCTTCTCCTTCTTCATCTTCACACTCCCTCCACCTTCACCCCAAGAAATCACCTCAAAATCTTCATCCAAACACTATACTCCTTTCATTAAAATTGATCCCCTCTTCACCCTCTACACTTTGGACCCATCAATGTTGGATTTTGATAACTTAGGACAGCTGGGGTTTTTCTTGAGTTGCCCAATTGAGGTAAAATTCCCTTCACTTGGTTTAGTTTATGTTTTCCTAGCATTCTAGTTAGTTAGAATATGGTTAAGGTGTAGATTTGTGAAGTTGGAAATTCCAAGAGAAGGATTAGGGTTTGAGTTGTGTTGTGGTGATGTGTAGTGGCTGTTGTAAGACCCTTAGTGCTGTTTTTACAGGCCCAGACCTGTTAGTGATATGTACGCCCTAGAGGCCATTACTGTACATACGATGTATATTGTAGTGGATGCTTGAACAAATATAAGGAGTACTTTCTTGCTCGACTTGATAGTATGCTTTCTGGTTGCTCTTTATCTTAACATGTACTCTGATTGTCTCTATGTTACATGTTAATAAAGCCCTTAGGATGAGTACTTGACTACCCGGACTATGATGCAGATCATATTAGTGGGGACAGTGTAGTCGCTAAGTACATCCTTCAAATGTCCCTAGTCGTCAGTGTATCGAGACAGGGCATCGATATACCAGAGTAGACTAGCGTATGGCTTCTAGACCTATGTAGATGGGCGATGGATGAACCCATATACATTGGTGTTTGACATCAAAGACAGTATACGGGTGCTCAGTGGAGACTGGGTACACTGGACGGACTCGCCGAGAACTCCCAGAAGGTGTTATACCTATCGTTAGATGGCAGTACTCTGGTGACACTGGTACATGTTTGTATGTAGACCCTAGATGGTCAGAGAGTCTTGTGTGATTACCACTGTGCTTTGATTTCCACCTTACCACGTTCAAGAGAACGTGCAAAACGGTGGCTTTTGGGTACAGTCCCGAGTCACATGGAGGCAATGAGCGATAGGAGGGGTTTCGTCTCTCCCGGTTTTGGGAGTTGATATTGCGCTGTGCTCGATTGGCTATAACAGGAAGTCCTTAGCCAAGGCTGCTTCAGAGATATACTGGTATGTGTTATCAGTAGTTTCTCGACCCGTTATGTGTTGGATATAGTGCCCTCAGAGTCAATTATTGGATCACAGGCACGTGATTGCAATGATTGAGGGAGAACCTATGCCGGTATGCCAGTCTTACTCAAGAGAATTGTATACTATCTGGTTTATCTTTATCATCGTGTACATGCTTTAGGTGACATTGCAGTTCACTATTATACTTTGATAGAGAATGGTATGCTACCATGGTTTGTCTTTATCATCGTGTACTGCTTTAGGTGACCTTACAGGTCACTATTGCACGTTGATAGAGCCCATAGGATTCTTGCTTGACTACCAGCGGTACGATGGCGATCATATACGTGAGAGTTGGGTAGTCTATAAGCACATCCTTAAAGTGGTCCCTAGTCGTGGGAGTTTCGAGACTGGGCATCGATACTCCATTAGTAGACTAGTGTATACAGTCGAGACCCCGACGAGGGGCGGTGTCTGGTCTAACAAACTATTGGTGTCAGTTGGTTCACCTAAGATGTATACAGGTGCTCATTGGGTTATGAGTACACATGACAGGACTCGTCGGGAACATGCTAGTTGGTATTATACCTAGCGTCAGATAGCAGTTCCCTGGTGACATGTGTACAGGTTAGTTCATCGACCTGAGGTCGTCATTTGTCTCGTGTGAGTTCCCACTGTACTTTGATTACTACCCTACCACGGCTCAAAGGAGTCGTGCAAACAGGTTTTAGTTGGGTACAGTCCCGATCCACATGGAGGCTGTGAGCGGATCGGCAGGGGTTCGCCTCTCCCGGTATTAGGGGTGAGGTCGCGCTGTGTCTAGGAGAGCCATTACACGAAGTCCTTGGCCAAGGCAGGAGATTTACTTGTAGGTATTCCAATAGTATCTCAGGGTGTTCTGGGCTACACTCCGACATGACTTGAACCGCTTTTGGGGGTCTGACTTTTACCAACCCGCTAGGCCCGACATGCGATGCTCATAGACGAACGGACCGGACTGTATGGATATTGTCACTGACAGGCTCAGTAGGGTGTCAGGATGATTTCTCTCATCGACCTACCTTTTGGTCAATACCTGGTAGCTCGTTACGCACGGCTAATACCTCTGACGTGCTATGGTTAATTCCATAGCCAATGTATTGACGAGTCTTTCGAGTCCCCCACAGACAGTTTCTCAAGTTTCGGGCGAAACGCTGTAGAGGCCGTATGGATTTATAGCAGGGTTCGAACGTATGCGTGCACTTGTGCACGTAATATAGTTCGGACGGATAATACTAGCGGGTTTTGGTTTAAGCCGGATCCTAGTATTATATAGTGTAGAATTTGTCTCATTGCATTTGTATTCGGTCGGAATACAAATGCGGGTATGTATATACAGTCGCGGGGTTTTCCTGTAATTTATTACGGGATCGCTTTTTGAAGCTGCCAGTTTGCATTCCGTTTCGGCCATTTTCCTTTCTTCTTTTCTTTGGCTGAAAATTGATGGGAGCGGCTTATTTGAAAAAGTGGCTTTTACAAAATGGAGGGTGTCTTTTTGTGGTGGAGGGTTCATGATGGTTCTATCATGTTATGATTCCTTTTTGGTCCATCATTACTTGCTTTTTGAGATGGGATTTATGAGTGGATTGATATGATTATTGAGGTGACTCATTTTTTATATGATGATTACATTTTCATTGACCTTTTTCCTCCTCCATATACATGGCCGGCCACTATTGTGAAGAAAGAGAGATACAATTTGGTGTGAGGTTTTTGATTCATTTTTCTTTGCAAAGAAAAATTCCAAAAGCTCATTTCCACCTTCACATCCAAATGGCAACTTATAATAACCCTTTGAGACATAGCGTTCTACATTCAGTCTACAGCAATTTTGGAAACGTCGGCTAGCCAACTTCGTGTCCGAGTTGACTCGGTTCAGAGATGGGAGCCCGTAAAAAGACTTCTCGATGTGGTGCCCTTCCGACAAGGAGATCGAGACCGGTGATGCCGCTAGGAGCTTGGGATGGTGGATGAAGACCGAATGACACTGATCGCTCGGTATAGCTCTCTACCCTTTCTCCAGTTAGCTAGTAGTAGGTTAATGGTTTGATCCGGGTTGATAGTCCGCGGTAGCGCCGGTTTCTAGTTTGAAAAAGTTTTTCGTTTCCGCATTTTGGCCTCGGAAAAACAGCCGGGGCGCTACCGGAGTCTTACATGGTATCAGAGCCACGCCATTAACCTTTACTAGTTTGCTCTAACGTGTTTAGAAGTTCGATCGAACGAATTTTCTAAAAACCATAATTTTCAAGCATCAGTTTCTGTCGATTCTGTTTTGTGCTCGAAAATTTTTTTGGTGTATTGCAGAAATTCGTGCAGGGTTTTTTAAGAGTTCTGGGAAATTTTGGTTCACTGCTATCCCTGTAGCGCCGCGGAACCGCTGCCATACCTACGTTCTGGCCGCAGTTCCGCCGCAGTATTGAAGCAACAGTGCACCAAAATTTCCAGATTTGTCCCTGACTTGGAAATAGGGTTTTTGGTATATTCTGTTTGGGTCCAGATTTATTTTGAGTACTGGGTATTGTGCTTGGGGCCCATTTTGGGAAATTTAGTCGATCGAAAATTTTAAACATGTTAGTTCACAGTATTTACATTATATCTGCGACCGTGAATGTCATTTGATCGGTAAATCCTTTCTAATTGCTATAGCCCTTTTAGACGGATTTGCGAACGTGACATTCACGTTGATGTTCTGTGTTGTGCTGCGATGTTGAGGATTTGTCGTGGTGGATAGCCTAGATGCAATGGTAGTACAGTTTGGTTGTATATGTACATTTGATATTGTGGTGTGAGCGTCCGACATGTGGACTGCCGTCACTGCCTGTTTGTATATTATTCTTTTGGGGCACGACCGGGCTGAGGTCGATGTACCCGATGTATGTATATTTGTAGGGTTCCTAGGCACACTCAAGAGATTCCACAAGGCATCAACCATGCCAAATTCAAATTTTCCGGTGCCGAGAAACCCTAAACTAGATCGTTAACTAGAGGATAGGCGAAAACTAAACATGTAAACAACTTTACTATAAACTGAAAGGAAATACAACCTTTGTAGATCCGTTCCTCCACTTCCTCAGCTCCATGATGATGTCCCTCCACTGCGATCATCGGATTCCGGACTGTACCGATGGTTTCGTCGAAGAAATGATCGGGCTAGGTCGTCGACTTCGATGCCGAAGATGATCTACGTCGAGGCAACTCAAGATCAAGCTCCAACTTCACCAAGTCATGAAACTTGTGAAGAAAACACCCTATACTACATGGCAAGTGGTAGAGGATGAAGAAATAGGAAGTGGGTTCACTTTGGATTTGGATTTCTCACTCTTGTTCTCAAGGCACCATTAATGGTAGCAAAGTTTCTTCTTCTTGAAAAAGAAGAAGAAGAAGAAAGAATATCATGAGAGAATAATAAATCAAATGATAAATTCAGTGAAGTTATCATAATGCAACCTTGGTTAAGTGTAGAGAATAAACTAGGGTAAGGTGAATGGTTAGGTTTAGGCAAAAGACAAAATGGTAGATAATCTAAAGAAGCTTCAGGAAGCTAAAGCAACGATACAAAATTAGCCACCATTTCATTTTTCCAAAACTGAATAAATAAATAAATGAATAAGTAAATAAATTAAACCCTAACCATTAACCTAATCATAGTTAAAAGCATACACACACCAAAGTTTGCATGTATCACCAAACATGATACAAACTAGTGCACAAAACTATATCATATATACAATGTGCACATCAAGTGAGAAAATCCATCTTAAGTGAACCAATACTGGTTAATGCAAAGTAATATATCAAATATATAATTATGCATTAAATCATTAAATCAACACTTGATTTAATGATCCGTTCATTCTGCATATAACCGACTAATATCAAATGTATCAATGCATCGAATCAACATTTGATTTGGTAGCCCGACTATATCACATAAAACCGTCCCATGATACATATCGCGAGAATAGAATACAGAATCACATACTGGTATTATTCTCGGTCCCGCACATATCTCATATGTGCTCCTATTTCGTTTCGCTTGAGCCAGGAAACCTCTGTGTAGGACTCTAAAGACTCGTCAATACGCCGACAGGAGGTGATGATCATATCAAACACCCACAAGCCGCAAGCGGTCTGCTAAACTTAACGGCCACCCGGGTATTGAGCGATCAGAAGATCAATGAGCAAGCCCACTCACACTCCTGTGAATCCAACCAGTAACACTTACCGTACAGTCCGGTCTCGTCGTCTGATATGTCGCATATCTCGCCTAGGGGTGGTAAACGTCAGACCCCAATAGCTCGATAAGTCGTGTCGATATGAGGTCTATAACAGTTCAAGAAACTACTGGTAACTCTTACCAGTAAATCTCAGCAACCCTGGCCAGGGATTTTTGGTTATAGCCAATCGAACACAGCGCAACATCAACTCCCTATACCGGGAGAGACGAATCCCCTCCTATTGCTCATTGCCTCCATGTGATTCGGGACTGTACCCAAAAACCGCCGTTTTGCACGCCCTCTTGGACGTGGTAAGGTGGAAATCAAAGCACAGTGGGAATCACACAAGACTCTATGACGATCTCGGGTCTACAGACTAACCTGTACCAGTGTCACCAGAGAACTGCCATCTGACGTAAGGTATAATACCATTTGGGAGTTCTCGACGAGTTCGTCCAGTGTACCCAGTCTCCTCTAAGCACCCGTATATCATCTCTGATGTCAAACAACAATGGATATGGGATCATCCATCACCCATCTATATGGGTCGAGAAGGTATACGCTAGTCTACACTGGTATATCGATGCCCTGTCTCGATACACCCACGACTAGGGACCTTGAAGGATGTACTTATGGACTACCATGTCCCCACTAGTATGATCCGCATCATAGTCCAGGTAGTTAAGTACACATCGTAAGGGCTTTACCAAGATGTAACTGAGAGACAATAAGTGTACACGTTAAGGTAAATAGCAACCAGATAGCATACTATCATGTCGAGCAAGAAAGTCCTCCCTATATATGTCCAAGCATCCACTACAATATACATCCTATGTATAGTAATGGCCTCTAGGGCAAACATATAACTAACAATCTCCCACTTGCACTAGGGCCATCTGATAGCAGTGGGTGCAGTATCTCATACTCAACCATCCCATAAAAGTCTCTCTCTGGGAAAAGGCCTTTGTGAGTGGATCCGCCGTGTTGTCCTCTGAGTCTACTCTCCTAACCTCGATCATCCTGGAGATCAACTATCTCCATGATCAGGTGATGCTGCCTCATAGTACGCCTGGGTCACTGATGGGACTGGGGTTCCTTGGCATAAGCCATAACTCCATTGTCACACAATGGGAGGAACTAAGTTCATCTCATGAACTAATATACACCAAGACAGCCACTTTGGTAGCATCTTAAGTAGCGATGTATCTTGCCTTTAATCGTCTAGTATGTCACGGTATCTACCTTGGAACTCTTCCAACATACTGTCCCTTTACTGAGGGTAAAGACAATGCCTGTGACTGACATTCAGTCGTCCTTATCACCCTGGAACCTTTCCAATGATTCTCCCCAGGATCGATTGATACCATCTCACTACAACTAGTGAGAATCCTAACATCCAATTAGATCTATCTTATAGGTCCAAAACCCAGGATTTAGGAGGTATCACTTTGATCCTATATGGAGAATCATTGTGATAAGCGTAGATTGACCGAGTGTAGCATAGGAAACTCCTTTCTTATCAAGAGTATGCCATCCACGTACTCTACGAGGATCACCACCATACTCCCTACTACCCTTTTGTTTATACAAGGTTCATCTACCATTTTGATGATGTCAAACTCTTTGACTAACACATCAAAACAGACGTTCCAACTCCGCGATGCCTGCTTTATCACATAAAACATCTTGCACATGTTTCCGCTGCTCCCATTGTCTACGAAGCCCTCTGACTGTGTACTTACAGACTCTCTTTTCTGAAACATTATTTTAGAAAAGCAGTCATAACACCCAACCACCAGTTATCGTAGTCATGGTATGTAGCCATGGCAAGTAGGATCTGGATGGACTTAAGCATAGGCCCCAGAAAAGGTTTCATTATTAGCCACAACTGGTCTACGATGCAAACCTTTAACAAGTCTAGCTTTGAAAGTCTCAACCTTTCCATCTACACCAAGTAATCTTCTCAAGATATACTTGCTCCTGATGGGGATTTAACCCTTCAGATATAGCAGCCAAAGTCCATACTTTGCTGGTGTACATGGATTCCATCTCAGATCGCTAAGCATCCAGCCATTCTTACAGAGTCCCTACTCTTAATGGCCTGCTCGAAACTAGTTGGGTCATCATCTCATGATGCAATCCTCGCTCCCACTGTTATAGAGAAACCGAAGTATCTCTCAGGCGGATGAGGAACCCTACTAGATCGGCGGAGAGGCTGAGGTTCGTTGGAATCTACCGAATCCTTTTGTTCTTTCAAATCATTAGCTGCAGTTTGTATAGATGGAACCTTTCCAGTTCTACAGAACTGACCTTGCCTCGATCTTGTCCGGATTTTGCTTTTCACATAGGCCGGACAATCCCAAATCTTAACTTACTTAAGAGATAGGCTCTTCCAATACCATATCTTATATGGAGTGGTAGGCACTGATTTGATTCGAACGTATTCAATTGGTATGCAGCTTCTCAAGTGCATAACTCCCAAAAGGAAAAAGGTGATTCAGTAGTACTCATCATAGAGCACACCATATCATATAGGGTGCTATTGCTCCGCCCCGATATACCATCGTGCTATGGTGTATTCGGAGGAGTAATGCTGAGAGAATCTCATTCTCCTTTAGAATAGTCCAGGATTTCCGTGCACAAGTATTCTTCTCCCTGATCTCATCAAAGGACATAATACTTATACCCTTATTGGTTCTCTACTTCTAACTTATATTCTGTGAATATCTCAAAAGGTTCTGACTTGTGTTTCAACAGGAACATATGTCTGAATCTTGAGAGATCATCAGAGAATGTAATGAAGTATAAAGAACCGGTCTTGGCATGTGTAGACAGGGGACCTACATACATCAACATGTATCATCCCAAGAGTTCACTAACTCTGTCTCTGTTTCAGTAAACAGAGCTATGGTCATCTTATCTCTGTGACATGACTGACAAGTTTCACAAGATGTAAATTCAAACTGATTTAAATATGCATCTTCAATGTAACTTAAGCCAGTCGGGTCGCATTGATATGACCTAGTCTACAATACCTCAAGAAGGAATCGTTCATTTCTGAACTCTTCCTCTTGTGTGTGTTCTGTTTACTAAGAACTGTAGTTTGATTTAGAACGTCAATGCTTTTAGATAACGTGCCTGAACCGATCAACTTTTGGTATAGGAAATGTTCAAAACATTATCCAACAATACAAAATTATATCCTTTCTTTACTAATAAAGAGACTGATATGATTTTGTATATCAGGTCCGGTATCTAATAACATTCGTTCAGAATCAATGTATTGGTAATACAGGGTGACAGTGACCAACAGACTTGGCCTGCAACACTTGCACCGTTCTCTGTCTCATGAAACTTATCACCCGTTCTCAGTTCTCTACATTTCTGTAGCCCTATGTATCCGATTACATATCTGGGATCCTGATCCGGTATCTAATACCCAGGATGTAGAGGATACAGAGAAACAGTTCTTTGTAATGAAAACACCCGAAGATGATGCATCAGCATGCACTTTCTTCGTTTGGGCAGCACGGGAAATCTGGTATTCCCCTATTTCCTGCTCTGTCTTATAACAATTTATAAGTTGGAGCGGGACCAACGTTCCCTAGCTCAGTATAACAAGCGGGTTCGGTCAAATATCCGTATTATTATCTTGATTAAGGTGTGATATGGTCGCTACCAGGAGAAAGAGAGAAGAAATCACTCTGCGTGCGCTCTTGCAGGATCAGATTGGTTATTATTTTATCTAATCAGGATGGCTCCAACTGTTTTTATCAAATCTTCTATCAAACCCTAAAAGGAAAGACTAGCGGGGATTAATTACACACTACAAGTTCGCCAAGCTTTCAGCCAGGCTAGTGTCGGTACTTTGAGGGAGGTTCCCCGTGCTTTCGCACGGACCTAATTACAGTAATCCTCGTTTTCCCAGAGGCGTAACCTCGTTAACACCTTTCTAGACACCTACTTGATCGGCTAATTGTAATGTGTAAAACTCTCCCGGAGTAACTCTTACTCGCACCGGGTATCGGATCCAACTATCTCATAGAAGGTATGCAATCTCATTGCAAATTTCAACACTTGAAATTACCGATAATATTTTGCCCTAGCGTCCTATGACCTTGACGGAGGCCAAACTACCCATAGTCCGCTAGTCAAGTTCAACCCGTCATTTCCTGATTGAATTATACCCACCCGCATGACCCTTAACGAGGCCAAACAACGCCGTACGAATGCCGTACGAATACCCTAATCCAATCGCATCATATGCTAGCAGTTAAGCACTAGTTAGCTACCGTACACTACGCCTTGACGGAGGCCAAACTACTGCAGCACGAATACTAACTAGTACTTATCTGAAATGACGGAGGGCTACGACAGGTTTTTCTGAAAACCTATTGCGTAATGAACTTGATATCGTTGTAGAATCAAATGATTTTGAAATGGAGTGTTTTTTAGGCTTTTCTAGTTTTGCTAAAGGGTTCACTCCCGGTGAAGGGATCGTCGGCCCTTTTCTCGTCGAATGAGGTGCGGGACATATCATATATATCACTGTGCAAACCAGAAACAATAGAAGCAATCAAAAGACAAACCGAGGGGTGTAGCATCTGCCAGTTATTGCTAATGGGGTCACTCCCGGTGAAGGGATCGTCGGCCCTTTCCTCATCGAATAGGGTGCAGGATATATCATATATACCACTGTGCAAAGCAAGAAGAACTGTAGCTATCTATTTTATTTTTGAAATTCGATTCTACAACAACTTTAGGTTTCTTTTACTTTCATTAATCATATTAATGAAGTCCCATCATTTAAGTTACCTAAACATCACAGATAAATTTAACGTACGTTTATGCCAGCCGCATTCGCCTCGATGTCCCGTCTGCACCGTTAGGTTAGGTAACTAACGCCAGAGCGAGGCAGGACTAGCGCGGGTGTAAAACATAAGCAACGTCTATATAAAATATCATATATACTATATACAATATCTATCTGAACAAATCACATGATCACATCACAGATAACGCAGCAGAAAATATCATATGAAACATTGGATATACTAGGACGTCCATGTTTTCAATACGAGCCAGTATAAAACACGGATTCCACGGTCGCGATGAATAGCCAAACCAACACCCGTAGACCCCTACAAGAGCGGCAAGCAACCCTACCAATTCTAGAGTTAGGAGACCCGGACTCGACTCCTCGAGTTGGTCTCCCACTGGACTCCAGAACCCGGTTACTTGTTCCCTCCTCCTTGGATCTATCCTAGTGCGGAAAAGTAAATAATATATATCAACGGTGACAACTTCTTCAACCTGGAAGTGCCCCAATAAAAGAATATTACATACAAGTTTTTACATGAATGAAAATGAAAAACACTCATCTCACATAAAAAAAACCCCGGCTATTCAAACACGACGATCCAATATAACATATCCAAAATCACATAACATCACATGTCATCAACGTAAGTAAATATGCGCATCCCAATTGTCGTTGACATATAGCAACGAAACCGGCGATATCACATATTACACTTACGGTCACAGAAAAAGAAAGTGTAAAACTACAACAGTTGGAATCCGCAACCTCTTTAGACATCACATGCCTAATCAGATGAAATACATAGACATCACATGCCTAACAGTTATAAACCCCGCATTTTAGTCTCATTATCGAAAACTCTTTTCAATATCAAGTCGGGCAATTCAACAAGATTCCCGACATCCTGATCGAATGCTCGTCGTAAACTTTAGTAGGCGGCCGCACCCCCGACGCCGTCGACGAAGTGCACCAAGGCGGAACACCGCTGCCGCGAGAACCCGAACGGATGCTTTCGGCGACGGGGTTCTCCTACAGTCACTTGGTCGGGGCTATAGGGTGAGGCTGTCTATTAAGTTTACCCGGCGAGTATCCGCGTACGCAACGTGATTGCGACCGACTTTTGATCACATCAAAATTCTGTGGCAACCGATCAAGTGAGACTAAAGTGCTTGATTTATAACATCCAAATCAGTTATCTCATAAAAACTTGTGGATTCCAATTATTGTATCACATTCCAGATAAATAGAAAATGTTAAACTTTCCGATCGAACATCCAAACACCCAAGTTTTCCCGAAACAGCTCAATACATGAAATAAGTCTAAAAACATCCATTTCATGCCACTGTACCAACGGTCCAGTCGTAGAAGGGTCAAGCCAACGCCTCACATGTGGCACGCCGTACTGCCCCAAACCCTAAGGTTCAAAGGGCAGTTCAAGACGGTCATATAATCGAGGTAAGGTTTGTTGTCTTCTAGAGGGTCCATCGCGTTACTTGCACTACTTAGAACATCTTTAAACTATGGAAAGATCCAACAATTGGAAATTTCCCGGCAGGGAAAAAAGTGGATATTTATATCCGGTCGAACCTTTTAACATGCTCTAAAAATACCCGGAAAACAAAGTAAAGAAAATTAAATAATCCGATCGAATCATCGAGTCCAAAAATAACCCCAGAACACTCAACTCTTAAGTAAATATTAAAAATTCCCAGAAAATACAGCACTTTCAGATAGACTTTACTGTGCAAAAATCATTAAATGATGGGACTGTATGGCCGCGGAACCGCCGCATAAGCCATGCTATTGCCACGGTTCCGCGGCGCTTTAGTGGAATCAGGCGCTCGTTTTGCACCGTAACCCTTATAAAACCCTGCTGATTTTTCTGCATATTTTTAATTCACAAAGATCCCAGTTTTGAAAAATTGTACAGAGAAGGTATATGGATTAGGGTTTCGGGTTCGATCGGACTTCTAACATCGTCTACACATCACCTAAAGCTCTAGCTAGGCTCTGATACCACTGTAGGCTTCCTAGGCACACTCAAGAGGTTCCACAAGGCATCAACCATGCCAAATTCAAATTTTCCGGTGCCGAGAAACCCTAAACTAGATCGTTAACTAGAGGATAGGTGAAAACTAAACATGTAAACAACTTTACTATAAACTGAAAGGAAATACAACCTTTGTAGATCCGTTCCTCCACTTCCTTAGCTCCATGATGATGTCCCTCCGCTGCGATCATCGGTTCCCGGACTCTAGCGATGGTTTCGTCGAAGAAATGATCGGGCTAGGTCATCGACTTCGATGCCGAAGATGATCTATGTCGAGGCAACTCAAGATCAAGCTCCAACTTCACCAAGTCATGAAACTTGTGAAGAAAACACCCTATACTACATGGCAAGTGGTAGAGGATGAAGAAATAGGATGTGGGTTCAATTTGGATTTGGATTTCTCACTCTTTTTCTCAAGGCACCATTAATGGTAGCAAAGTTTCTTCTTCTTGAAGAAGAAGAAGAAGAAAGAATATCATGATAGAATAAAAGATCAAATGATAAATTAAGTGAAGTTATTATAATGCAACCTTGGTTAAGTGTAGAGAATAAACTAGGGTTAGGTGAATGGTTATGTTTAGGCAAAAGACAAAATGGTAGATAATCTAAAGAAGCTTCATGAAGCTAAAGCAAAGATACAAAATTTGCCACCATTTTATTTTTCCAAAAATGAATAAATGAATAAATGAATAAGTAAATAAATCAAACCCTAACCATTAACCTAATCATAGTTAAAAGCATACACACACCCAAGTTTGCATGTATCATCAAACATGATACAAACTAGTGCACAAAACTATATCATATATACAATGTGCACATCAAGTGAGAAAATCCATCTTAAGTGAACCAATACTAGTTAATGCAAAGTAATATATCAAATATATAATTATGCATTAAATCATTAAATCAACACTTGATTTAATGATCCGGTCATACTGCATATAACCGACTAATATCAAGTGTATCAATGCATCGAATCAACATTTGATTCGGTAGCCCGGCTATACCACATATAACCGTCCCATGATAAATATCGCGAGAATAGAATACAGTATCACATACTGGTATTATTCTCGGTCCCGCACATATCTCATATGTGCTCCTATTTCGTTTCGCTTGAGCCAGGAAACCTCTGTGTAGGACTCTAAAGACTCGTCAATACACCGACAGTAGGTGATGATCATATCAAACACCCACAAGCGGCAAGCGTTTGCTAAACGTAAAGGCCACCCGGGTATTGAGCGATCAGAAGATCAACGAGCAAGCCCGCTCACACTCCTGTGAATCCAACCAGTAACACTTACCGTACAGTCCGGTCTCGTCGTCTGATATGTTGCATATCTCGCCTAGGGGTGGTAAACGTCAGACCCTAATAGCTCGATAAGTCGTGTCGATATGAGGTCTATAACAGTTCGAGAAACTACTGGTAACACTTACCAGTAAATCTCAGCAACCCTGGCCAGGGATTTCCAGTTATAGCCAATCGAACACAGCGCAACATCAACTCCCTATACCGGGAGAGACGAATCCCCTCCTATCGCTCATTGCCTCCATGTGATTCGGGACTGTACCCAAAAACCACCATTTTGCACGCCCTCTTGGACGTGGTAAGGTGCAAATCAAAGCACAGTTGGAATCACACAAAACTCTATGACGATCTCAGGTCTACAGACTAACCTGTACCAGTGTCACCAGAGAACTGCCATCTGACGTAAGGTATAATACCATCTGGGAGTTCTCGGCGAGTCCGTCCAGTGTACCCAGTCTCCACTGAGCACCCGTATATCATATCTGATGTCAAACACCAAGGGATATGGGATCATCCATCGCCCATCTGTATGGATCGAGAAGGTATACGCTAGTCTACACTGGTATATTGATGCCCTGTCTCGATACACCTACGACTAGGGACCTTGAAGGATATACTTATGGAATACCATGTCCCCACTAGTATGATCTGCATCATAGTCCAGGTAGTCAAGTACACATCCTAATGGATTTACCAACATGTAACAGAGAGACAATGAGTGTACACGTTAAGGTAAAGAGCTACCAGATAGCATACTATCATGTCGAGCAAGAAAGTCCTCCCTATATATGTCCAAGTATCCACTACAATATACATCCCATGTATAGTAATGGCCTCTAGGGCATACATATAACTAACAATATTTTATTTTCTGTAGTAGGATTACCCCACGGTGGGGTGCACGGATAGCCGGGTTCTAGAGGGCAACGGGCCCGCATCTTATGGCTTTGAGATGGAGGGGGCTTCACTCTATAATTGGCGGGCTATTCGCCGCACTCGTAGGGGGTACATGTTGATCCAAGGAGGGGTGCCCATGTTACCGGATTCCGTGAAGTGCTGGGTGGTCCATTCACGTTGTTGAAGGGGGCTGCCTCGCTTCAGGTTTTGGCAGGTAACTTCCCGCGCCCGTAGGGGTCTAGGATCTCATTGCACAGGCTATCCACACGACCAGGGGAACGTCGGGTTTCAGTAGCGGCTCTATGAAACTCAGGGATCCCAGATATCTGTATTGTTCTCTGATGCTTATTACATTTTTATGATGTTGCATTTTTTCACCCCTTGACCGAATATTATATATTGATATATATACTAGTAGATGTTGTATATGTTTTACACCAGCGCTAGTCCAGTCCCCGCTCTGTCGTTAGTTAAGTAACCTAACGGGTGATTACGGGACCCAGTGGCGAATGCGGATTGCATATACGTACATCATTATTTTCGTTCTTTATTGGTGTGATCAATTGATGGGACTGCATTGATTCGGATCAATGCATGCTAAACAAACCTGTTTGATGTTGTTGGGACATTTTTCCAAAAAGATGTTATTGCAAGGACGTTCACTTTTGTTTTGCACAGCGGTATTCGGTTATGAATATCTAGCACCTCAGTCGACGAGGCAAGGGCCGAGATCCCGTCACCGGGAGTGACCCCTTGGACAGAAGTTTGCGTCAGGGCAATAACTTCACTATAGCCGATTGCCTTTTGCTTTGCATCATGGTATTCAGTTGGAATATCCTGCACCTCATTCTACGAGGAAAGAGCCGAGATCCCTTCACCGGGAGTGACCTCTTTAACAAACATTTTCGTCACTATATTTTTATAAAAAGCTATCCGGTTCCATCAACGATATCATGTTCATTACGGTAAAAGGTTTTTCGCAAAAAACCTGCCGTAGCCCTCCGTCATTTCAGATTAGTATTGCTTAGTATTCGTGCTACGTTTGTCGTGCATTGCCGGGGCGTAGTGTTCGGTAGCTCTGTAATGCTTTTCTGTCGCATGGATATGTGGATTGGTTAGGACAGTCGTACGGTTTTGTTGGCATTGTCAAGGACTTGTACGGGTAGGTTTAACGCAATCAAGATAATGACAGGTTGAACTTGACTAAGACTCTTTGATTTGTTGGCATTGTCAAGGTCACTTGGGTCCTCGGGGTAAAAATCACATAGGGAGTTTCTAAAGAAACTGAAACTTGCCAGATATGCGCATACCTTCTAGAGTGTGATAACGTGAGTGGATTCCGTCAAGTTATCATGCGATGATAGTTGGATCCCGATTCCCACTGATGAGTTAGTTTACTTCTCGGGTGATCCCGACTAATTCTTCTTTCAGGTTTGGAGGAGAATTTGAGGTTACAGTAGGAGGTTTTCTGATTAGATAAAGTGATAACCATTCTGATATAGCTTAGAGTGCATGCTGAGTGTTTCTTTTCTCTCTCTCTTTGGAAGCGACCATGGCCCGACCCTTGACTATGACTCAGTGACCAAGTTAACCGAACCTTCTTAAAATACTGGCTTTTGGATTGTCAGAGTTGCATACCACATTGGCACTCCTACTTTTACCCTTTTCTCCAGGACACCCCTTATTACTACGAACGTCCACTTCCATTGAATAAAGTCATCGTATGGTTATATACGAACTCGAAGAAATATATTCGAGGATGGTTTCCGGTTCTGGAGAGAAAACGAATAGGACTATTCAGTTGTCTTTTCCTTTTAGCTTCTCTCAGGTTGTGAGGGCTCCTTGGATTAGGACGGTACACCTATTACGCTTATCGGATAGTCTTCTTCCAAACCATAGGCAGGTGTCGAACGGTAGGGAATGAAGAAAACCAATTAGCCTAACGAAGGTGTGCAGAAGGTATTAAGTAAAGACAAATAAAGGGATTAGTAAAAGGGCAAAGTAAACTGCGACTGCTATTTACGACAAAACCAAGTATTTCTTCGCTAATCCTACATCACCTTTGTATTTCTCCGGAACACACCGTATCACTACGAAGATCCACAGTTTTTTGGATACTCCATCGTATGGTTATATACGAACTCGAAGGAACTTATTCCAGTTCGGGGATGGATTCTGGTTCAGGAGAAATAGGAATAAGGTTTTATTCAGTTGTCTTTTATCTCTACATTCTCTCGGGTTGCGAGTGCTCCTAGGATTAGGATAGTACACCTATTATGCTTATTAGATAGTCTTCTTCCAAACCTTAGGCTGGTGCCGAATGGTAGGGAAGGAAGAAAACCATTTAGCATAAGAGGGCGTGCAAAAGGTAATGACTAAAGACATATAAAAGGATTTGGAGAGATGGCAAAGAAATATACGGTTACAGTTGTGAACTTGATAATGGAAGAGGAATTACTAAGAATACCCGGATACCCCTTCGAAACATTTACATGTTTCAGTTTCACAGTGTATTGTAAAGGAAAACTGATTTCCCAATTAGCCCTTGCTCCAGGGTATGTATTTACCAGGTTTGATTCTCACATCTGTATAGTTTTACAGATGATGAGTGAGAGTAAGTTATTGGGAATATGGTGATCATCCTCATTATATCGGGATTCTTTGTAATTGGTGATATTTAAGAAAGTCACCGGGTTGTTTGCTGGACGGCAAATATTTGGTTTTGAATATCTGTTGTTATACACCAATTTCAAATTGATATATCTGTACGTCTATTTTATAGAGTGAGATATAACTTTTTGAAATTATGTTTATGACATTTACCTATATCAGTGGATGGTTAGGTAAGAAGCATTAAACAGCGGTGTAATTCTTCTTAACCATAAGTACAGTTTTCGACCTACGACACACAGGGAATGAGTTATTAGACTCAGGGGACTTATACAGAGTATTGTATGTTGTCCAGTGTCCATTTGGACAGAGGGGTTGGTCCTCGTACTATATTTTGTTTACTTATGACTTCTCTAGTTTTTAGACAAGTGTTTCGTAGAGATACAGGGTCTAAGTTTTGAGAAGTTACAGGAATAAGAATAAAGTAGAGAACCAGGTGTTGCAAATATCAGGATTCTTCACGGTGATCGAAGGTGTAGATACTTGTGTATGTTATTCGGTTGATAGTAATGATTATAAGAACTCGCTTCTCTTTCAGGTTACTCATGATTGGATGCATTCCTAAGTTGAGTGTTCATATGAGATTTTTGCATTTTTATACCCCCCAATTTTTATCACATTGCTTATCGGTAGGTACTCTTGAGCCGTGTTTGCTAGTCAATTGCAGGATACAGGTTCTCGGCTCTAAACGGTGAAATTCATGGAAAAGCACGACAAAACCCGGGTTCCTGCCAACCACAGATAAAACATGGGTCTCCGCTCTCTATCTGTATGTTGCCACACACCAGTTTAAGAGACAAAATAGCAAATCAATGTCATTTTCATGCACAAGGCACAATGGCAACACAAGATCCAAGAAATCTACGCGGAGCTCGAGAAAATCATGACAAAAAGATCCGCATCAAATCACCTTTTGATCAACAGAAATTCTGGAAAAACCGTGAAGAAATTATGAGAAAAAACATATAACAGAATAAAGAGCACAGCAGACCAAAGAAATCTACCAAATTTGAAGGCCCAACTGCTTACTATGGCCGCGGAACCACGGCCTAAGCATGCTTAGGCCGCGGAACTGCGGCTGTACGGTGTCGGCAGTGGGTAGGGTTTTAGGGGCAGTTTTGTCATTTCATTAAGGGTCAGAATTTTGCCCTAGATTTCCATCTCCCTACCTATAAATAGCCGAGAACTTGCCAAAGCCAAGGGTGCATATTCTTGTATTTAGATTTATGTTATATGTTGTTGTTCTTCTTCCTCCTCTCATCTCTTCTCCATTAAAAACTTATAGTGAGCTTTTGTGAGTGAAGAATGAATAAAGGAGTTCTTGTTCTTACCATGCTTGACTTTTTATTTTGTTAACTATTATTGCTTGTAATTTTCATTTGCTGATTTACTTGTTGTTATTTGTGTTTGTTTCTTTCTTGTTCTCTTTTCCTTTATCCTTAAACAACCATGATGCTTACGCTTGATCCTTGCCGAGGTGAGGTCGCAAATAGCTAGTTGTAATCTTCTAACCTCCTTCTTTCTTTCTTTCTCCTTTGTTTTATTTTCATTTTTCTTGTAATGGGTGAGTAATTTCCATACTTGTTAGGGTAGGATAAGGAAAGTTTGAGAGAAGGAAATCTCTCTCACTCTTTCCTTGCCCAACAACTTAATTCGGACTCCCGTTAATTGAACCACAATCCGCTCCCTACGGCACCCTATCCTACATGATAGCGGTGATTCCTTAGTGAGACCGGTTGTGGTTGAATTAACCGGAGGTTAAGGCTAAGAGCCAAGAACGGACGAACAAGCACCAAAAGGAAGAACTTAAGCGTTGGAAAGCCTAGCTTATACTCGCAAGTTCCTGCCTAGTCGTGCTAATTCTCGTTGTTGCCGATTACCGTAACACCGATATTAAGAGTGGCAACGAAAAAGTGAGCGACTCCTAACTCAAACTAACCTAATCCTAACCCTAACAAGCTCTCTTTACATATCATTTTAGCACATAGTTAATCTCAAAACAAACTTGGACATTTGGACTTAACTCGTTAAAGCATATAGAAAAAGATTCCCATCTCCCTGCGGACGACCCGTACTTAACCGGCTTGCTACAAGCGAAACCGTCTTGATTGCGGTAATAAACTTGAAAACGCAAAAACTCTACCAATCAAATGGCGCCGTTGCCGGGGAGACGGAAGTTTATTTCTTTATGTAATTTCGGGTTAATTTGTGAATATAAATATAACTGAAAAACAAAACAAAAAAATAATATACATTGTAAAAAAATCATCTTGTTATTTTTGATTAGTTTTTGTGCAAGTGTGCAGGATAAAACAACGGTCGAGTTCAGTGCCAAAGACGTGGGAAGTTAGACCCATATCTTGCGGCTACACCGCGACGGATCAATACGGAGTCAACGGTCTACTGTAAAAATCTGGAGTAGATATAGTGAGCAAATAAAGATTCAGGAAATCCAGACAAGCAGAGGACTCCCTTACCAGCACACCCAAAAATTTAGGAAGCCCAATCTCTCTTTTCTGCAACGGAATCGCGGCCAGAGCACGTGTTCGGCCGCGGAACCGCGGCCATTTGGAGCCTTCAAGGTGCCAAAACTTCTGTGAGTGTTTCTTTCTCTCTCCCCACTCCTCTGAACTCCACTGAACTGTGTTTTCTGCAGCATTCTTTGCGCAAATTCTCTTCCCCCTTCCAATAAATTGTTTTTGTGCAGGATTCTTTGCACCGCGCTAAAAAATAAAAATTGATTGCGGTTGATTTGTTACTACTTTGCATTTATTAATACGGACTTTAAGGGGCTTGAAACCAATCCAGATTGGGTGGGGATTTCATCACCCTTCCCAGGACCCCAGAAATCACAAAAAGCATATGCATTGACCATTGTTAATTAAAAAAATACTATACTCAGCCCTAAGGACTTCGCGCTCAATAGGACAGAGGACTAGTTACAGGCATCAGCCGTTTATCCTATCCTGACTTTGCGGTGTCTAGGCAAGTGTGTCCAAGGCAAGTGGTTACTTAATTAGGACCACTACTTACGTAGTGGGGAGCCTCCCACATACCTGGCACTTTCCTGGCCGCAATTGACGGAGAAGAGGCGGTTTGAGATCCTATTTCTAGCCCTTTGGAACAGTTAGGAGCTGTCTAGCAGACCTAGGTGACCCTAGATCTAGGTGTGATTGTGCATATCTTGTTTGTGATTGCTTAAAGCCGTAAGTCCGTACATATTTCTGTAAAGCTATTTCTAAAAAAAATGGAAAAAATTAAAAACTTTTATAAAAACTTGCCCTTTGTCACCCAAATCCCATTTTTCACCCACCACCCATCGTATTTCTCCATTGACGTTTTCTTACCCTCACCTTCTCCGCTTTGACTATGCTAAACTCGTTTAGTGTATGTCCGCTTGGACTCGGGATACTAGCGCCCGCTTAGTCCGAGTTACGTTATTCGCTACCTACTACGCAATCGATTCAGACGTCGAAACTCCGTCCACGTCTCATTCACCCTTACCTTTGCCGGCCAACTCCGACGTTGACCGGAATTCTGTTCATACATCCTCACCTTCACCTTCACCCACCTCTTCTTCTGCGATGTCAGGATTTAATCCAAACATCCCTTTGACTCCCCCAGGATTGATTCGACCTCCTATGGATACGAATAACCCACCACCACCGCCTGTTGTAGTGCCACAGCGAATCGCGCTCCGGGATCGTTTCTATCCCACCCGTTCTACATTTCTCACCTGTCTTTCCCTTCCACCGGCCAAAGGGGATAATTTTGAAATTAAGCCCTACTTCATTAACATGCTTCCGATATTTCATGCGCTTGAATCTGAAGATGCCTATATCTTCATCAACAAATTTCAAAACGTTTGTGCCATGATGAAAACCACCCAGCAGTCGGACGATGCTATACGGCTACGGGTCATTCCGTTCACTTTGTGGGATCTTGCTGAAAAATTGATGTATAGCACCGCTTCCCACTCCATAACCAGTTGGGACGAGTTTGTGAAAGCGTTTCTCAAGAAATTTTATCCGAATCATAAAACCGCGAGGATCCGTAACGAAATCAACCAATTCTCCCAGCTTCCTACCAAACCCTTCTGGAAGTGCTTTGACCGGTATAAAGACCTTCTTGTTCAGTGCCCTCACCATGGTATCGAGAAATGGCAACTCTGCCAAACCTTATATGAGGGCCTGAACCCAGCAACCAAGCAGTTGTTGGAAACCATTTGTCAGGGCCACTTCCTATCGAAATTTAACGAGGAAGCATAGCAATTCTTCGACGACCTTGCGGAATAAACGCTACAATGGGAGAGCACCAGACCGACTTCTTCTTCTTCTACCTCCACTTCTACCGGTCAGTCTACGGTAGGAATTCACCAACTTGATGTCTCTATTGCGATGAAAGCTGAAATGGCTGCAATAACGAGAAAACTTGAAGCGATAGAGAGCAAATTTTCATCTCCTGCTCCTGCTCCTGCCCCTGTTCTTCCCCTTCGTACCATTTGTGCTTGTTGTTCCGATCCTTCCCATTTGACCGAAGAGTGTCCTTACAATCCACCATCTCAAGGACAGGATCAGGTTAAAGCTGCATTTCAGCAAAGACCAAGAAATGATCCATACTCTTCCACCTACAATCCCGGTTGGAGGAACCACCCCAATTTCGCCTGGAATCAGAATCAACATCAATTCCAAGCCAACAATTTCCAAAGGCCCCCTCCGCCGCAACAACTAGTGCAACAACAAACTCAACATCAGTTTCAGCAGCCCTTCCAACCCCAACCTTTTCAAAATCAGACGAACAACTTTGCACCCAACAATTCTTTTCCTCAAAACAACTTTGTTCCGTCAAACAACGATAAGGTTTCTTCGCTCGAACGAAGTCTGATGGCGTTCGTTAAACAATCGAAACAATCCACCGCCAACATCCAGTCTTCCATTCAGTCCTTAGTGCAACACACTGCTGCTCACGGGCAAAGCATCAAAACGATCGAAGCCCAGATAGCACAACTGAATGCAGCCTTAAGCGAGCGAGAGAAGGGGAAGCTTCCGTCCCAACCACTCCCAAATACCGGTCACCCACATAATGTACACGTTGCTCTTGAACAACAGAACCATAATGTGAGTGCCGTGACTACATTAAGATCGGGAAGGATGCTGCAAAACAATATTGGCACACGGATCGACGATGACACCCCGGCCGCTTCTTCTTCTTCTTCTTCTTCGACTTCTGAGCCTATTCTCCATTCTTCCAAAGGCTCTTCCTCTTCTTCTGCTCTAAACGGACTCATTTCTCACTCAACGAAAACACCAGCTCTGGGATTCGTTCCAACTCCACAATCTCCTCCACCAGCATTGGACTCAACCCATTTTAAAAACGTTCCATTTCCAAACCGGTTGAGGTCCAATAAACAAAATCCACAAATGCAGAAGATTCTAGAGTTGCTTAAACAGGTTAATATAAACATTCCCCTTTTAGATGCTGTCCAACAAGTCGCGTCCTACGCGAAAATCTTAAAGGACTTGTGCATGAAAAAGAGGAAATCTCAGGTACCGAAGAAAGTTTTCTTGGCTAGTGCTGTGAGTGATGCTCTTACCTAATCTTTACCTCAAAAACGGAAGGACCCTGGCTGTCCTACGATTTCTATTACCATTAGGGATAAGAACATCAACCGCGCACTATTAGATCTTGGTGCCAGTGTTAACCTGCTTCCGTACTCAGTATATGAGCAATTAAGTGTAGGAGAGCTAAAACCCACACACTATACTCTCCAAATGGCCGACCGATCGATCACCCATCCTAGGGATGAGCTAGAGGATGTGTTAATCAAGGTTGGGGACTTCATATTCCCCGTGGACTTCATTGTATTAGACACACAGCCTGTAGCTAACCCCCGGAATCAAATTCCGGTGATACTCGGTCGCCCATTCCTTGCAACCTCAAATGCTGTGATCAATTGTCGAAATGGTTCGATGAACCTATCTTTTGGAAACATGACAATTGAACTCAACATTTTTAGGTTGGGGAATCAGCCCTCCGAACCGAATGCTCACAATTAGACGTTTGCTCAATCTAGGAGAGCACCCCTGAAGAGTGTGAATTCGAGGAGTTTTTGTTCGATCATGATAACCTTAACGCCACTAGTGCGTTCCACTTCGAACCTGCTGCTGTTTCTGCACCCGACAGTGACTACGAGTGTTTCACTTTCTCGAACGATCTTAGCCGCTCACCACCCGAGTTTGAATCCTTCGAATTCCCAGATGAGTCACCTGAACCATCCAACTCGGTCGCTTACACTCATTTTGAACCTTTGCTGGAATCATTTGAGTTCGAGACCTTTTCACCAATCTTGCCTTCAATCGCTTCACCTCCAACGCTCGAACTCAAGCCTTTGCCGTCTCACCTTAAGTACGCTTACTTAGGTGATAAGGAGACCCTCCCGGTTATCATCTCGGCTTCTCTAGCTCCCGAGCAAGAGAGAGCCCTTCTCGCGGTCTTGCACAGCAAAAGGCAAGCTTTTGGCTGGTCCATGGCGGACATCTAGGGGATTAGTCCCCTGATCGTTGAACATCACATTCATCAGATGGATGATGCCAAACCAGCCAGGGATCCACAAAGACGACTCAACCCAGTCATGAAGGAGGCTGTGAAGAAGGAGATCGTAAAATGTCTGGATAGTGGTATCATTTACCCTATCTCTGATAGCCAGTGGGTTAGCCCCATTCATGTTGTCCCAAAGAAATTAGGCATAACGGTTATCACTAACGAGGTGAACGAGTTAATCCCTACTCGCACCCAAACTGGGTGGCGAGTATGCATCGATTACAGAAAACTCAATGCCGCAACGCGGAAGGACCACTTTCCGCTACCTTTCATTGACCAAATGCTTGAACGATTGGTGGGGCATGAGTACTACTGCTTTCTTGATGGCTACTCCGGCTATAATCAAATTCCCATTGCCGAAAAAGACCAAGACAAGACCACATTCACTTGTTCTTTTGGCACGTTCGCATATCGTCGCATGCCCTTTGGGTTATGCAATGCGCCCGCTACCTTCCAGCGGTGTATGATGGGAATCTTCTCAGACATGGTGGAAAAATTCCTGGAGGTTTTCATGGACGATTTCTCCATCTTCGGCGATTCCTTCAACGAGTGTTTGCTGCATCTCGACGCTGTCCTTACCCGATGTAAGGACAAGAACCTCACTTTGAATTGGGAGAAGTGCCACTTCATGGTGCGCGATGGTATTGTCTTAGGACATATCATTTCGTAAAATGGCATAGAGGTTTACAAAGTTAAGATTAAGGTCATTTCCAATCTCCCTTCTCCCAAATGCGTCCGAGACATCCGAGCCTTCCTTGGCCATGCCGGTGTCTATAGACGGTTCATCAAGGACTTTAGCAAGATTGCTAGGCCATTGACTCTTTTGCTGGCCAAGGACACGCCATTCGACTTCAACTCGAGCTGTGTGACTGCGTTCGAGTCACTAAAAAGCTCACTCACTTTTGCTCCCGTTCTTTCTTCACCTGACTGGACGCACCCATTTGAGATTATGTGCGATGCATCCGACTTTGCCATTGGTGCTGTCCTAGGACAATACATCAACAAGATGCCGCACGTGATCTATTATGCTAGCCGAACCCTGAACGACGCCCAACTGAATTATACAACAACTGAGAAAGAATTCTTGGCTGTTGTATTTGCTTTAGAAAAGTTCAGGCCCTACCTCATCGGCTCTCCAGTCATTGTCTACACAGACCATTCTGCTCTGCGCCATCTTTTTACGAAGAAAGATGCAAAATCTCGGCTGATACGTTGGATCCTCTTGCTTCAAGAGTTTGACCTTGTCATCAAGGACAAAAGAGGATGTGAAAACGTAGTTGCCGACCATCTCTCACGACTTCCTTCTTCGCCGTCGCTTCACATTCCGATCAACGACGTTTTCCCGGATGAACAGCTCTTGACAGTATCTTGCGAACCTTGGTTCGCAGATATTGTGAACTATTTGGCCACAGGGTTACTACCGACTGAATGGTCAAGTCAGGACAGACTTCGATTCTTATCCTAAGTAAAACACTTTTACTGGGACAAACCCTATCTGTTCAAGTTCTGTCCCGACCAGATTATTCGTCGGTGTGTCCCTGACGATGAATTCAAGAGTGTGCTGTCATTTTGCCACGATCAAGCATGTGGTGGGCATTTTGGCCCCAGAAAGACAGCTGAGAAGATCTTGCAATGTGGTTTCTACTGGCCACAACTCTTCAAAGATGCTCATGACTATTGCAAGACTTGCTCCCGGTGCCAACACTTGGGCCGGATATCCCGGAGGAACGAGATGCCGCTCCAACCAATCTTACTTGTGGAGATTTTTGACGTTTGGGGGATAGATTTCATGGTTCCGTTTCCCAGCTCTTTTGGGAACTTTTACATCCTTCTCGCTGTTGATTACGTCTCTAAGTGGGTCGAGGCTGTGTCCAGCCTGACTAACGACAACAAGGTTGTCATTAGGTTTCTTAAATACAACATTTTCTCCCGTTTTGGGCACCCCCGAGCGATCATTAGCGACATTGGAACTCATTTCTGCAATAAGACTTTTAAGGCCTTGATGCGGAAATATTCAATTAATCATAAGCTCTCTACGCCCTACCATCCCCAAACCTGTGGGCAGGCCGAAATTTCAAATCGGCAAATTAAGCAGATACTGGAGAAGACGGTTTCCAAGAACCGTAAGGATTGGTCGTTGAAACTCACTGATGCCCTTTGGGCTTTTCGAACGGCTTATAAGACCGATCTTGGTATGTCTCCCTATCGGCTTGTGTACGGAAAGGCTTGCCACCTCCCTGTCGAAATAGTGCATCGCGCATTTTGGGCAATAAAAGAGCTGAATCTGTCTCTCGAAGATGCGGGCAGCCATCGGAAGCTGCAGTTGAAAGAATTGAGCGAGCTTAGGGATGAGGCTTACGATAATGCGGTTGTCGTTAAGAATCGAACGAAGGTGTTTCATGATAAACACCTTTTGTGCAAAACTTTCGTACCTGGTCAACAGGTACTTCTTTACGACACCCGACTACACTTCCATCCAGGAAAGCTCAGATCTCGCTGGAAAGGGCCGTATGTTGTACGGAATGTGTATCCGCAAAGCGCTGTGGATTTGGAGAATCAAAAGGACGGTTCATTTTTTAAAGTGAACGGACTCCGACTAAAACCGTACCTTAGCGCCGAACCATCAGAGGAGCTCCTGGTCTTACAGGAGCCGGTTTACCCTGCATAATCTTCCTCTGCCTACCACCAAACTTCGGTTATCCAGCCAAGAACAGTGGACACTGTCCAAATAAGTTTGGGGGTATGTATATACCATCTTGTTTAAATTTGTGGATATTTTTTTTCCATTTTTACTATTTTTCTTTTCTTTAAAAACAAAAACAAAAAAATTGTGTATATCTAATCGACAATTTTGACCCTTCAATGATCTCTTCATGCAATGATAGTGAGGGCACTGTCCAGTTTAAGTTTGGGGGTACGCTCGGTAAGCATTTCTAACCTTCGCATTCATATGTATATTTTGCATCTGCATACTAAAATCCATAAAATCCATAAAATCAGAAAATTTATAAAAACATAAAAACTTTTTTGTCAAGTTAGCTAGTGAAAGAACTCAGATTCAACATTTTGATGGTTTTGTTTGATAAAATAAGAATAACTAAATCTTATTTTTAGATTTTGAAAACCTGAAAGATAACTCTCCTTTGAAGTTAACTATAGCTGATATACGTCTTTACATCACACTACACGCGTCGTGAGTTTTGGAAATTAGATGACAAGTCTTTTATGTCTAAAAACTTTTAAATGGATAAATGATTTTCTGAGGATCAAATAGGTTTGTTCTGAAATAAGTAATATCAAGAATAGTTTATGAAGGAATGTTATTGATGCCTTAATTGGAACTAAGTCTTAAAAATAACCCTTCTGGAACTTGATTGGAATGATTACACACCGAACCCACTAAACACGTCTTTTATCCAAAAAAATAATTGAACTGCCGGTTATATCCCCGTTCGTATTGAATCATCAAGATTTTCACGCCAAATTGTCTTTTGTTTTTGGACCTAGGTAACTTGAGTAATTAAGTCCGCTGGGGTGTTTCTACACCTAATGCCCTAAAGCTAACTGGTTTGGGTGCATTGGCCCAAAGCTCGTTAAGATGCCTAGAAAGTCCAGATTAAAACAAAGTCAAGCAAGTGTTCTCTCCGAGTTATAATTCCTAACTGTTCTTTGTGTGAGAATAATCTTGACAAAAGACAAGTTTTTATAAAAAAATATTTCTAGCGGAGATATGAAGGTTTTATTCTATGATAAAGACTATTGCACGTTCATAGAGGTGTGTATGAAATGAAAACAAGAAAAATGTGGAGTGAAAAATAAGACCTAGTTTCCTGTTAAGGAAGATAGAAATTCTGAAATTGAAATCTTACTGGAAAACGAAACTTGAAAAATGCTTAACTCTTTATAAAACTTATGTAATCCTTTTAAAATTTTTATCTGGGATTTATTGTATGACATGATGACTTTATTCGATCCTTCTGGAACTTAACGACACTATTTGCACTGCACGTAAAGACATATAAAATCTTAAGTTAAATAAGAAGCGAGATGTGAAAAATAAAGGTTCGATAGTCTAGACTTAGGATCATAGAATTGTTATTTTCTGAAACAAAACTTTAGGGGTTTGAATCATAGTTATTTTGCAAAACTAGCTTGACCGGATTTTGTGGGTAGTATCCGCTGAAAACCCTCAAAAGACAACACTCCTCCTACTACGGACACCTAGAGGTTTAACGGCTTGTTGCACATGCTCAGTGCAATCGCGTTCCCTGCGAAAGCGAGGTTAGGAATTTTTGTGAATAAATTGGCTTTGATCGGGACGAGAAAATGATAAGTTTGGGGGTATTTGTTCATATCAGATTTTTGCATTTATATACCGCCCAATTTTTATCACATTGCTTATCGGTAGGTACTCTTGAGCCGTGTTTGCTAGTCAATTGCAAGATACAGGTTCTCGGCTCTAAACGGTGAAATTCAAGGAAAAGCACGACAAAACCAGGGTTCCTGCCAACCAAAGATAAAACATGGGTCTCCGCTCTCTATCCGTATGTTGCCACACACCAGTTTAAGAAACAAAATGGCAAATCAATGTCATTTTCATGCACAAGGCTCAATAGCAACACAAGATCCAAGAAATCTACGAGAAGCTCGAGGAAATCATGACAAAAAGATTCACATCAAATCACCTTTTGATCAACAGAAATTCTGGAAAAACCGTGAAGAAATTATGAGAAAAAACATATACCAGAATAAAGAGCACAGCAGACCAAAGAAATCCACCAAATTTGAAGGCCCAACTGCTTACTATGGTCGGGGAACCGCGGCCTAAGCATGCTTAGGCCGCGGAACCGCGGCCGTACGATGTCGGCAGTGGGTAGGGTTTTAGGGGCAGTTTTGTCATTTCATGAAGGGTCAGAATTTTGCCCTAGATTTCCATCTCCCTGCCTATAAATTGACCAGAACTTGCCAAAGCCAAGGGTGCATATTCTTGTATTTAGATTTAGGTTATATGTTGTTGATCTTCTTCCTCCTCTCATCTCTTCTCCATTAAAAACTTGTAGTGAGTTTTTGTGAGTGAAGAATGAATAAACGAGTTCTTGTTCTTACCATGCTTGTCCTTTTATTTTGTTAACTATTATTGCTTGTAATTTTCATTTGCTAATTTAGTTGTTGTTATTTGTGTTTGTTTCTTTCTTGTTCTCTTTTCCTTTATCCTTAAACAACCATGATGCTTACGCTTGATCCTTGCCGAGGTGAGGTCGCAAATAGCTAGTTGTAATCTTCTAACCTCCTTCTTTCTATCTTTCTCCTTTGTTTTATTTTCATTTTTTTTGTAATGGGTGAGTAGTTTCCATACTTGTTAGGGTAGGATAAGGAAAGTTTGAGAGAAGGAAATCTCTCTCACTCTTTCCTTGCCCAACATCTTAATTCAGACTCCCGTTAATTGAACCACAATCCGCTCCCTACGACACTCTATCCTACATGATAGCGGTGATTCCTTAGTGAGACCGGTTGTGCTTGAATTAACCGGAGGTTAAGGCTAAGAGCCAAGAACGGACGGACAAGCACCAAAAGGAAGAACTTTAGCATTGGAAAGCCTAGCTTATACTCGCAAGTTCCTTCCTAGTCGTGCTAATCCCCGTTGTTGCCGATTACCGTAACACCGATATTAAGAGTGGCAACGAAAGAAGTGAGCGACTCCTAACTCAATCTAGCCTATTCCTAACCCTAACAAGCTCTCTTTACATATCATTTTAGCACATAGTTAATCTCAAAACAAACTTGGACATTTGGACTTAACTCGTTAAAGCACATAGAAAAAGATTCCCATGTCCCTGCGGACGACCCGTACTAAGCCGGCTAGCTACAAGCGAAACCGTCTTGATTGCGCAAATAAACTTGAACACGCAAAAACTCTACCAATCAAATGGCGCCGTTGCCGGGGAGACGGTAGTTTATTTCTTTGTGTAATTTCTGGTTAATTTGTGAATATAAATATAACCGAAAAACAAAACAAAAAAAATAATATACATTGTAAAAAAATCATCTTGTTATTTTTGATTAGTTTTTGTGCAAGTGTGCAGGATAAAACAACGGTCGAGTTCAGTGCCAAAGACGTGGGAAGTTAGACCCATATCTGGCGGCTACACCGCGACGGATCAATACGGAGTCAACGGTCTACTATAAAAATCTGGAGCAGATATAGTGAGCAAATAAAGATTCAGGAAATCCAGACAAGCAGAGGACTCCCATACCAGCACACCCAAAAATTTAGGAAGCCCACTCTCTCTTTTCTGCTGCGGAATCGCGGGCAGAGCACGTGTTCGGCCGCGGAACCGCGGCCATTTTGAGCCTTCAGGGTGCCAAAACTTCTGTGAGTGTTTCTTTCTCTCTCCCCACTCCTCTGAACTCCACTGAACTGTGTTTTCTGCAGCATTCTTTGCGCAAATTCTCTTCCACCTTCCAATAAATTATTTTTGTGCAGGATTCTTTGCGCCGCGCTAAAAAATAAAAATTGATTGCAGTTGATTTGTTACTGCTTTGCATTTATTAATACGGACTTTAAGGGACTTGAAACCAATCCAGATTGGGTGGGGATTTCATCACCCTTCCCAGGACCCCAGAAATCACAAAAAGCATATGCATTGACCATTGTTAATTAAAAAAATACTAGACTCAGCCCTAAGGACTTCGTGCTCAATAGGACATAGGACTAGTTACAGGCATCGACCGTTTATCCCATCCTGACTTTGCGGTGTCTAGGCAAGTGTGTCCAAGGCAAGTGGTTACTTAATTAGGACCACTACATACGTAGTGGGGAGCCTCCCACTTACCAGGCACTTACCTGGCTGCAATTGGCGGAGAAGAGGCTGTTTGAGGTCCTATTTCTAGCCCTTTGGAACTGTTAGGAGCTGTCTAGCTGACCTAGGTGACCCTAGATCTAGGTGTGATTATGCACATCATGTTTGTGATTGCTTAAAGCCGTAATTTCGTACATATTTCTGTAAAGCTCTTTCTAAAAAAAAGGAAAAAATCAAAAACTTTTATAAAAACTTGCCCTTTGTCACCAAAATCCCATTTTTCACCCACCACCCATCGTATTTCTCCATTGACGTTTTCTTACCCCCACCTTCTCCGCTTTGACTATACTAAACTCGTTTAGTGTATGACCACTTGGACTCGGGACACTAGCGCCCGCTTAGTCCGCGTTACGTTAGTCGCTACCGACTACGCGATCGACTCAGATGTCGAAACTCCGTCCACGCCTCATTCACCCTTACCTTTGCCGGCCAACTTCGACGTTGACCGGAATTCTGTTCATCCATCCTCACCTTCACCTTCACCAACCACTTCTTCCGCGATGTATGGATTTAATCCAAACATCCTTTTGACTCCCCCAGGATTGATTCGACCTCCTATGGATACGAATAACCCACCACCACCGCCTGTTGTAGCGCCACCGGTGTCGGAAGTGGGTAGGGTTTTAGGGGCAGTTTTGTCATTTCATGAAGCGTCAGAATTTTGCCCTAGATTTCCATCTCCCTGCATATAAATAGCCCAGAACTTGCCAAAGCCAAGGGTGCATATTCTTGTATTTAGATTTAGGTTATATGTTGTTGATCTTCTTCCTCCTCTCATCTCTTCTCCATTAAAAACTTGTAGTGAGCTTTTGTGAGTGAAGAATGAATAAACGAGTTCTTGTTCTTACCATGCTTGTCTTTTTATTTTGTTAACTATTATTGCTTGTAATTTTCATTTGCTAATTTAGTTGTTGTTATTTGTGTTTGTTTCTTTCTTGTTCTCTTTTCCTTTATCCTTAAACAACCATGATGCTTACGCTTTATCCTTGCCGAGGTGAGATCGCAAATAGCTAGTTGTAATCTTCTAACCTCCTTCTTTCTATCTTTCTCCTTTGTTTTATTTTCATTTTTCTTGTAATGGGTGAGTAGTTTCCATACTTGTTAGGGTAGGATAAGGAAAGTTTGAGAGAAGGAAATCTCTCTCACTCTTTCCTTGCCAACATCTTAATTCGGACTCCCGTTAATTGAACCACAATCCGCTTCCTACGACACTCTATCCTACATGATAGCGGTGATTCCTTAGTGAGACCGGTTGTGGTTGAATTAACCCGAGGTTAAGGCTAAGAGCCAAGAACGGACGGACAAGCACCAAAAGGAAGAACTTAAGCATTGGAAAGCCTAACTTATACTCGCAAGTTCCTTCCTAGTCGTGCTAATCCCCGTTGTTGCCGACTACCGTAACACCGATATTAAGAGTGGCAACGAAAGAAGTGAGCGACTCCTAACTCAATCTAACATATTCCTAACCCTAACAAGCTCTCTTTACATATCATTTTAGCACATAGTTAATCTCAAAACAAACTTGGACATTTGGACTTAACTCGTTAAAGCATATAGAAAAAAGATTCCCATGTCCCTGGGGACAACCCGTACTCAACCGGCTAGCTACAAGCGAAACCGTCTTGATTGCGGTAATAAACTTGAACACGCAAAAACTCTACCAATCAAATGGCGCCATTGCCGGGGACACGGTAGTTTATTTCTTTGTGTAATTTCGAGTTAATTTGTGAATATAAATATAACCGAAAAACAAAAGAAAAAAATAATATTCATTGTAAAAAAATTATCTTGTTATTTTTGATTAGTTTTTGTACAAGTGTGCAGGATAAAAAAACGGTCGAGTTCAGTGCCAAAGACGTGGGAAGTTAGACCCATATCTGGCAGCTACACCGCGACGGATCAATACGGAGTCGACGGTCTACTGTAAAAATCTGGAGCAGATATAGTGAGCAAATAAAGATTCAGGAAATCCAGACAAGCAGAGGACTCCCATACCAGCACACCCAAAAATTTAGGAAGCCCAATCTCTCTTTTCTGCAGCGGAATCGCGGCCAGAGCACGTGTTCGGCCGCGGAACCGCGGCCATTTGGAGCCTTCAGGGTGCCAAAACTTCTGTGAGTGTTTCTTTCTCTCTCCCTACTCCTCTGAACTCCACTGAACTGTGTTTTCTGCAGCATTCTTTGCGCAAATTCTCTTTCACCTTCCAATAAATTGTTTTTGTGCAGGATTCTTTGCGCCGCGCTAAAAAATAAAAATTGATTGCATTTGATTTGTTACTGCTTTGCATTTATTAATACGGACTTTAAGGGACTTGAAACCAATCCAGATTGGGTGGGGATTTCATCACCCTTCCCAGGACCCCAGAAATCACAAAAAGCATATGCATTGACCATTGTTAATTAAAAAAATACTAGACTCAGCCCTAAGGACTTCGCGCTCAATAGGACAGAGGACTAGTAACAGGCATCGACCGTTTATCCTATCCTGACTTTGCGGTGTCTAGGCAAGTGTGTCCAAGGAAAGTGGTTACTTAATTAGGACCACTACATACGTAGTGGGGAGCCTCCCACTTACCAGGCACTTACCTGGCCGCAATTGGCGGAGAAGAGGCTGTTTGAGGTCCTATTTCTAGCCTTTTGGAACAGTTAGGAGCTGTCTAGCTGACCTAGGTGACCCTAGATCTAGGTGTGATTATGCATATCTTGTTTGTGATTGCTTAAAGCCGTAAGTCCGTACATATTTCTGTAAAGCTCTTTCTAAAAAAAAGGAAAAAATCAAAAACTTTTATAAAAACTTGCCCTTTGTCACCAAAATCCCATTTTTCACCCACCACCCATCGTATTTCTCCATTGAAGTTTTCTTGCCCTCACCTTCTCCGCTTTGACTATACTAAACTCGTTTAGTGTATGTCCACTTGGACTCGGGACACTAGCGCCCGCTTAGTCCGCGTTACATTAGTCGCTACCGACTACGCGATCGACTCAGATGTCGAAACTCCATCCACGCCTCATTCACCCTTACCTTTGCCGGCCAACTTCGACGTTGACCGGAATTCTGTTGATACATCCTCACCTTCACCTTCACCAACTTCTTCTTCCGCGATGTCAGGATTTAATCCAAACATCCTTTTGACTCCCCCAGGATTGATTCGACCTCCTATGGATACGAATAACCCACCACCACCGCCTGTTGTAGCGCCACAGCGAATCGCGCTCCAGGATCGTTTCTATCCCACCCGTTCTGCACTTCCCACCTGTCTTTTCATTCCACCGGCCAATGGGGATAATTTTGAAATTAATCCCCACTTCATTAACATGCTTCCGAAATTTCATGGGCTTGAATCTGAAGATGCCTATATCTTCATCAACAAATTTCAAAACGTTTGTGCCATGATGAAAACCACCCAGCTGTCGGACGATGCTATACGGCTATGGGTCATTCCGTTCACTTTGTGCGATCTTGCTAAAAAATTGCTGTATAGCACCGCTTCCCACTCCATAACCAGTTGGGACGAGTTTGTGAAAGCGTTTCTCAAGAAATTTTATCCGAATCATAAAACCGCGAGGATCCGTAACGAAATCAACCAATTCTCCCAGCTTCCTACCAAACCCTTCTGGAAGTGCTTTGACCAATATAAAGACCTTCTTGTTCAGTGCCCTCACCATGGTATCGAGAAATGGCAACTTTGCCAAACCTTATATGAGGGCCTGAACCCAGCAACCAAGCAGTTGTTGGAAACCATTTGTCAGGGCCACTTCCTATCGAAATCTGACGAGGAAGAATGGCAATTCTTCGAAGACCTTGCGGAACAAACGCTACAATGGGAGAGCACCAGACCGACTTCTTCTTCTTCTACCTCCAGTTCTACCGGTCAGTCTAGGGTAGGAATTCACCAACTTGATGTCTCTATTGCGATTAAAGTTGATATGGCTATAATAACAAGAAAACTTGAAGCGATAGAGAGCAAATTTTCATCTCCTGCACCTACCCCTGTTCTTCCCCTTCGTACCATTTGTGCTTGTTGTTCCGATCCTTCTCATTTGACCGAAGAGTGTCCTTACAATCCACCATCTCAAGGACAGGATCAGGTTAATGCTGCATTTCAGTAAAGACCATGGAATGATCCATACTCCTCCACCTACAATCCAGGTTGGAGGAACCACCCCAATTTCGCCTTGAATCAGAATCAGCATCAATTCCAAGGCAACAATTTCCAAAGGCCCCCTCCGCCGCAACTAGTTGATAGAGAATAGTATGCTACCATGGTTTGTCTTTATCATGGTGTACTGCTTTAGGTGACCTTACAGGTCACTATTGCATGTTGATAGAGCCCATAGGATTCTTGCTTGACTACCGGCAGTATGATGGCGATCATATATGTGAGAGTTGAGTAGTCTATAAGCACATCCTTAAAGTGGTCTCTAGTCGTGGGAGTTTCGAGACTGGGCATCGATACTCCATTAGTAGACTAGAGTATACAGTCGAGACCCCGACGAGGAGCGGTGGCCGGTCTCATAAGCCATTGGTGTCAGTTGGTTCACCTAAGATGTATACAGGTGCTCATTGGGTTATGAGTACATAGGACAGGATTCGCCGGGAACATGCTAGTTGGTATTATACCTAGCATCACATAGCAGTTCCCTAGTGACATGTGTACAGGTTAGTTCATCGACCTGAGGTCGTCATTTGCCTCGTGTGAGTTCCCACTGTACTTTGATTACTACCCTACCACGGTTCAAAGGATTCGTGCTAACAGGTTTTAGTTGTATACAGTCCCGAGCCACATGGAGGCAGTGAGCGGATCGGCAGGGGTTCGTCTCTCCCGGTATTGGGGGTGAGGTCGCGCTGTGTCTATAAGAGACATTACACGAAGTCCTTGACCAAGGCAGGAGATTTACTGGTAAGTATTCCAGTAGTATCTCAGGGTGTTCTGGGCTACACTCTGACACGACTTGTACCGCTTTTGGGGGTCTGACATTTACCAACCCCTAGGACCTACATGCGATGCTCATAGACGAACGGACCGGACTGTACGGATATTGTCACTGACAGGCTCAGTAGGGTGTCAGGATGAGTTCGCTCATCGACCTCCTTTTTGGTCAATACCTGGTAGCTCGTTACGTACGGCTAATACCTCTTACGTGCTAGTGGTTAAATCCACAGCCGAAGTATTGACGAGTCTTTAGAGTCCCCCACTGACAGTTTCTCAAGTTTTGGGCGAAACGCTGTAGAGGCCGTATGGATTTATGACAGGGTTCGAACGTACGCGTGCACTTGTACACGTGTTATAGTTCGGACGGATAATATAAGCGGGCTTTGGTTTAAGCCGGATCCTAGTATTATACAGTGTAGATTTTGTCTCATTGCATTTGTATTCGGTCGGAATACAAATGCGGGTATGTATATACAGTCGCAGGGTTTTCCTCTAATTTATTACGGGATCGCTTTTTGAAGTTGCCAGTTTGCATTCCGTTTTGGCCATTTTCCTTTCTTCCTTTCTTTAGCTGAAAGTTGATGGGAGGGTCTTATTTATAAAAGTGGCTTTTACAAAATGGAGGGTGTCTTTTTGTGGTGGAGGGTTCATGATGGTTCTAGCATGTTATGATTCCTTTTTGGTCCATCATTACTTGCTTTCTGAGATGAGATTTGTGAGTGGATTGATATGAATATTGAGGTGACTCATTTTCTTTGTGATGATTACATTTTCATTGACCTTTTTCCTCCTCCATATACATGGCCGGCCACTATTGTGAAGAAAGAGAGATACAATTTGGTGTGAGGTTTTTGATTCATTTAGCTTTGCAAAGAAAAATTCCAAAAGCTCATTTCCACCTTCACATCCAAATGGCAACTTCTAATAACCCCTTGAGACATAGCGTTCTACACTCAGTCTACAGCAATCTTGGATACGTCGGCTAGACAACATCGTGTCTGAGTTGCCTCGGTTCAGAGGTGGGAGCCCGTAAAAAGACTTCTCGATGTGGTGCCCTTCCGACGAGGAGATCGAGACCGGTGATGCCGCGAGGAGCCTGGGATGGTGGCCGAAGACCGATGGACACGGATCGCTCGGTATAGTTCTTTGCCCTTTCTCCAGTTAGCTAGTTGTAGGTTAATGGTTCGATCCGGGTTGACAGTCCGCGGTAGCGCCGGTTTCTAGTTTGAAAAGTTTTTCGTTTCCGCATTTTGGCCTCGGAAAGACGGCCGGGACGCTACCGTAGTCTTACATTATGAGCCTCACATCAGCACGACTTATCGAGTTACCGGGGTCTGACGTTTACCACCCCTAGATGAGATATGCGACATATCAGACGAAGAGACTGGACTGTACGGTAGTGTTACTGATTGGATTCGCAGGATCGTGAGCAGGCTTTCTTGTTGATCTTCTGATCGCTCAATACCCGGGTGGCCGTTACGTTTAGCAGACCGCTTGCGGCTTGTAGATGTTTGATATGATCATCACCTACTGCCGGCGTATTGACGAGTCTTTAGAATCCTACACAGGGGTTTCTTGGCTCAAGCGAAACGGAGTAGGAGCACTTATGTGATATGTGAGAGACCGAGATTGATACGATATGAGATACCGTATTCTATTCTCGCGATTTGTGACATTGGTCGGTTATATGTGATATAGCCGGGTTATCGGATCAAGTGTTGATTCGATAAGTTGTTACACATTATATTAGTCGGTTATATGTGATATAGCCGGATTATTAAATCAAGAGTTGATTTGATAATCTAATGTATAATTATATATTCGATATATTACATTACATTAACTAGTATTAGCTACTTATGATTTCTTTTCTCACTTGATATGCACATTGTACATATGTGATATGTATATTTGTGTACATGTATTGTATCATGCTTGATGATACATACAAGATGGGTGTATGAGACTTATATCATCCTAAGGTTAAATTAGGGTTTTGTTTATTTATTAAGGTTTAACAAAAGAGAATGACTTAGTCAAACTTGTCAAGTTTAGATGAAGCTGGTAGTAAACATTGACAAAGTCAACTCTTTTGTCATTCCTTTGGATATTAGTTAACCCAACCCTTAACCTTACACCTTGGTGAATTCTTTACATGAGTTAAGCATGATGACTTAACTCACCCATGGTTACATAATTCATTTTGGATGAATTATTGACTTGAGTTCATCATCTTCTTCTTCTTCTTCCTCAAAAGCTTTCTAGCTCTAATGGAGTTATGAGAAAAAGTGTGAGAAAATCAATTCTAAAGTGAGCCCACTTCTTACTTCATCATTCTCTACTACTTGCCATTTAGTATAGGGTGTTCTCTTCACAAAGTTCTTGACCTAGTGAAGAAATAGCTTGGGTTAGTGTCTCCTAGACGTAGATCATCTTCGGCCTCGAAGTCATCGGAGCAAGCATGTTCGGTTCTTCGTGGAGCCTCTCTAGAGTCCGGAGTTTACGATCGCAGCGAAGGGGACTTCTACACGGAGCTATTGAAGTGAAGGACCGGTCTACAAAGGTTGTATTCCTTGCTCTCTTTACTTATTGCAGAGTTTTTGCATATCGATTCCATATATTTATAGTTTACGATTAAAGTTAGGGTTACCTAAAACGGCAAATTTTGAATTTGGCATAGACGATGCCACCAGAAATCTTGTTGCCGTCGTAGGTAACCCTTCAGTGGTATCAGAGCCATGCTACAAATTAATATGGATTTTGTTAAGATTATGAAACCGAATTACTGCGAAACTTGAAATACTAAAATCATGTTTCTGTCGATTTTAAAATGAGGTCCGAAAATTTTTCAAACAAGTGCATAATCATATTTGGGAAATAATAAGAACATGGGAGAAAATTGGGACCATGTGCTCGGATTTCGCCCGAGCACATGGCCACAAATTCCGAGCTGGCCGGCACTATAGGGGTATTTGGTGTTGAATTTTTTGTTATGTGCTTATCTCAGGGTTTTGGTGTTTCAGGTGTTGTTTATTTTGGTTAATTTTGTCAGTTGTATGTATGCCCTAGAGGCCAGTATTGTACAGATGATGTATATTATATTGGATGCTTGGACATATATAGAGATGACTTTCTTGCTCGATATGATAGTATGCTATCTGGTTGCTCTTTATCTTAACATGTATACTTGTCTCTTTATACTGTCTTATAGTTACATGTTGGTAAAGCCCTTAGGATGAGTACTTAACTACCTGGACTGATGCGGATCATACTAGTGGGGACATGGTAGTCCATAAGTACGTCCTTCAAGGTCCCAAGTCGTGGGTGTATCGAGACGGGGCATCGATATACCAGTGTAGACTAGCGTATACGCTTCTCGACCCATGAGATGGGCGATGGATGATCCCATATCCATTGGTGTTTGACATCAGGGATGGTATACGGGTGCTCAGTGGAGATTGGGTATACTGGACGGACTCGCCGAGAACTCCTAAATGGTATTATACCTCACATCAGATGGCAGTTCTCTAGTGACACTTGTGCAGGATAGTCTGTAGACCCGAGATCGTCATAGAGTCTTGTGTGATTCCCACTGTGCTTTGATTTCCACCTTACCACGTCTATGAGGGCGTGCAAAACGGTGGTTTTTGGGTACAGTCCCCAGTCACATGGAGGCAATGAGCGATAGGAGGGGTTTCGTCCCTCCCAGTATTTGGGGTTGATGTTGCGCTGTGCTCGATTGGCCGTAACAGGGAAGTCCCTGGCCAGGGCTGTTTTAGAGATTTACTGGTAAGTGTTACCAGTAGTTTCTCGACCCGTTATGGGCCTCACATCGGCACGACTTATCGGTTATTGGGGTCTGACGTTTACCATCCCTAGGCTTGATATGCGGCATATCTGAAGAAGTGACCGGACTGCACGGTACTGTTGCCGGTTGGCTCGACAGGAGTTGTAGCAGGTTCGCTTGTTTTCTTCTGATTGCTCAATACCCGGGTGGCCGTTACGTTCAGCTGACCGCTTGCGGCTTGGGGGTGCTTGATATGATCATCACCCACTGCCGGCGTATTGACGAGTCTTAGTGTCCCACAAAGGAGTTACCTAGTCCAGGCGAAACGTTGTGGTGCGCGTATGCGATATGCGCATGGACCCGGTTAAAATGCGCGTATAAGATACCGTATATTGATCGGACGGCTTGCTTTTGGTTGGGTCATATGTGATATGGCCGGATTGATAAATCAAGTGTTGATTTATCATTTAACCATTAGATTCTCACTAGAAATCCTTTCTTGTATTTTTGGATGTATGCATGCATGTATGCATTCCTTCTTGATTCATGCACATATGGATGTGCATGCACACATACATACATACATCATCCTTCATGGTTTTATATACATTGAAAATGATGGCAATATAAGACTCACACCTTGGTTAAATAATATGGATTATTATTTCTATTTGTGTTAAAACAAAAAGAAAAAGGAAAATGGTAATTCATGGATCAGTTTCTACACTTTTCTTGACCTAACCATGCTCACCTACTTTTAACCATGGATTAACTTTCCCTTTGTGTTTTAACTCAAATTGAATAATATCTTTATCATTTAACCATGGTTTGAGATGAGAAGTGGAAAATATATATACATATATTTTCTATTTTTCCATTAGACATTATCTTTTCTCTTGTTCTAAAAAGGCCATCATCTTCTTCCTCCTTCTTCTTTTGCTCTATAGATTTCTCTAGTGAGCAAATTACTCACCATGTTAGGATTTTGGAGTGAGAAAAGCCACCACAACATCATTCTACACAAGTCTTGCCCACTTATTTAGAGTGTTAGCTTCATTTCTTTCTCTTGATCAGGTGAAGTTGCAAGCTTGGACAAAGGAGATTCGGGCGGATCGTCGTGGACATTAGAAGATCTCAAGCGAACCTTTTTCCAACCCTCAAGTGGCCAAGAAGTCTAGCGTAGGGAGCTACAAAGATTGTACTCTCAAAACCCTAGCCTTAGTTACTTGTAATGATGTGTAGTTTTAGAAACCCTAATTTTTCTAGGAATGATTCTTTGTATGCTTACTTGGCACCCTAAAATTTTAATCTTTGGTACATGTGATGCTTCCAAACCATTCATGAGGTGCTAGGTAAACCTAACATTGGTATCAGAGTCGACCTAGAACATTAGGCGACACTTTTACGAAGTTCAAACTCCGATCGAACGAAAATACGGATTTTCGGGACACTCTCTGGACAATTTTTTGATACTGTGATTTTTCAGTATTAAAAATCCTTAAAAAATTCAGCAGGGAAATCTAAGCACAAATGTAAAAAACGATGCCATGAAAAGTACTTTCCACCGTGGAACCACGTCAAGATCCTACTTGGGCCGGGGTTCCGCGGCCGTACGGATGAATCACTGTGTCGTTTTTGTACAGTAATTATTTTGTCTGCTTGTATATTTTTTAGGGTATTTTTAATCTGAATTTAGTGCTGTATGTTCGGGAGATTGTTTTGGAGTCGGTGATACGATCGGAATTTTGATTTCGTGTCTTTTCCGGGTAAATTAGAAAGTATTGAATTGTTCGAACGAGTATCATTTGCTCACTTTTCATGGGGTTTAAATCTTTAGGAAATACGTGCAAGTTTTATGGTGGACCCTATAGAAGACAACAAACCTTAACTCGATTATATAACCGTCATGAACTGCCTTTTGAACCTTTGGGTTTGGGGCAGTACGGCGTGCCACATGTGAGGTGTTGGCTTGACCCTTCTACGGACGAACCGCTACTACTGTGTCACACTCCGGGTTTTTGAACTCCGCTCAAGTGTTGAGCTTTAGGGAATTTTGGGTATTTGATCATTCGTTCGAAAACTTTAATACTGTCTATTTATCTGGAATGTGATTCAATGTATGGAATTCATATAGCTAGACATGAAATACGAAGTATGTGACATTTCGCATTTACGATGTCTAAAGAGAATGTGGATTCCAGATATTGCAGTTTTACACTTTCTTTTCTGTGACTGTAAGTGTAGTATGTAGTGCTATTGCCGATTGTCGTTGTTATACATCGACGACAATCGGAGTATGCATACTTACTTACGTTGATGATATGAGATATTATGTGTTGCTGAGATATGATGTGCAGGATTGTCGCAATTGAATAGCCGGGGGTTTTTATGTGAGATGAGATTTTTATATTTTCATTCATGTATATTCAAATGTAATGTAATATTCTTTTATTTGGGGCACTTCTGGGTTGAGGTTGATACCATCAGTGTTGTATATTATTTACTTTTCAGCATTAGGATGGACCCAAGGAGGGGAGCACAGGTGATCAGGTTCTGGGGTTCAGTGGGAGGCCATCTCGGGGAGTCGAGACCGGGTCTCCTAAACTCCAGAATTGGTAGGGTCACTTGCCGCTCTCGTAGGGGTCCAGGGTGTGGGCTTGGCTATTCATCGCGACTGTGGAATCCATATTTTCTATTGTTGGCTAAATACTAAATACGGACGTCCTAATATATCCCACTTTATATCTATGTTTCTGCTGCGATATCTGTGATGTGATCATTTGATATGTTGTGATGGATACAGTATACAGTATATATGATATATTATATAGACGTTACTTATGTTTTACACCCGCACTAGCCCTGCCCTTCTCTGTCGTTAGTTACCTAACCTAACGGTGCACGAGGGGACATCGAGGTGAATGCGGATGGCATAAGTGTACGTCGTATTTATCTGTGATGTTTAGGTGACTTAAATGATGGGACTTCATTAATATGATTAATAAAAGAATAGAAACCTAAAAGATGTTGTAGAATCAAATTTTTTCAAAAAAGGGTAACTACAGTTTTGTTTTGCATAGCGATATATATGATATATCCCGCACCTTATTCGATGAGGAAAGAGCCGAGATCCCTTAACCGGGAGTGACCTCTTTAGCAAAACTGTAAAATGCTACAACAATCGGTTTGTTTTTGATTGCTTTTGGAGTTTTGCTTTGCATAATGATGTATATGATATATCCCGCACCGTATTCGATGAGGAAAGAGCCGAGATCCCTTCACCGGGAGTGACCTCTTTAGCAAAAGTAATGAAAGCCTCAAAATCACTCCATTTCAAAAATTCACTCGATTCTACAACGATATCAAGTTCATTACGCTATAGGTTTTCAGAAAAACCTGACGTAGCCCTCCGTCATTTCGGATAAGTCCTACTTAGTATTCGTGCTACATTTGTTGACCTCCGTCAAGGCGTTGTGTGCGGTAGCTAACTAGTATTTTTCTGCTTAAGCATATGATGCAGATTGGATTAGGGTAGTCGTACGACCTTGTTGACCTCCGTCAAGGATCGTGCGGGTGGGTTTGATTCAATCAAGAAATAATGGGTTGAACTTGACCTGCACCCTATGGTTTGTTGACCTTCGTCAAGGTCATGGGATGCTTGGGGCAAAATATTATCGGAAATTTCAAGTGTTGAAATTTGCAATGAGATTGCATATCTTCTATGAGATAGTTGAATCCCGATACCCACTGCGAGTAATTGTTACTCCTGGGAGAGTTTTACACAGGACAATTAGCCGATCAAGTAGGTGTTTAGAAAGGTGTCAACGGGATTACGCCTCTGGGAAAACGAGGTTTACTTTAATTAGGTCCGTGCGAAAGCACGGGGAACTTCCCTCAAAGTACCGACACTGGCCTGGCGGAAAGATTGGCGAAATTATAAGGTGTAATTAATCCCGGTTAGTCTTTCCTTTTAGGGTTTGAAGGAAGATTTGATAAAAATAAGTGGGAGCTATCCTGATTAGATAAAATAATAACCAATCTGATTTTGCAAGAGCATACGCTAAAGTGTTTTCTGCTCTCTCTCTCCAGGTAGCGACCATGTCATGCCTTAATCAAGATAATAATATGGATGTATTGACTGAACCCGCATGTTATACTGTGCTGGGGAACGTTGGTTCCGTTCTTTCTTATAAGAGTTATAGGACTGAACAGGATATAGGGGAATACCAGGATTCCCATGCCACCCGAATGAAGAAAGTACATGTTGATGCATTTTCTTCGGGTGTGTTCGTTATAGAGAACTGTTTCTCTATTTGCCCTACGTCCTTGGTATTAGATACCGGGTCAGGATCCCATATATGTAATCAGTTACATGGGCTTAGGAAAGGTAGAGAACTTGGAGAAGGTGATAAAGACATAAGAGTTGGAAATGATGCAATTTTTGCAGCTAAGACCGTCGGGGAATATCACCTTGTATTACCAACTGGTAATACATTGATTCTGAACGAATGCTATTACATGCCGAACCTGATATGCAACATTATATCAGTTTCTTTGTTGAGTAAAGAAGGATATAATTTTGTTTACAGGATAATGTTATGAACATTTTCCTTAACCAAAAGTTGGTTGGATCAGGCAAGTTTTGCAATGGCATTTATGTTCTAAATCAATCAACAGTTCTAAGCATAACAAACACACACAAGAGGAAGAGTTCAGAACTGAACGAATCCTTCTTGTGGCATTGTAGACTCGGTCATATAAATACGACACGGCTAGCTAAGTTGCATTAGGATGGATATTTGAAACCATTCGAATTTTCATCTTATGACACTTGCCAGTCATGTCTCAAAGGCAAGATGACCAAGATTCCGTTTACGGGACACGGAGAAAGAGTTACTGAACTCTTGTGACTAATACATAGTGATGTATGCGGTCCCATGTCTACACATGCCAGGGATGGTTCTTCGTACTTCATTACATTCACTGACGATCACTCTAGATTCGGATATGTGTTCCTGATAAAACACAAATCAGAAGCTTTTGAGAAATTTAGAGAATATAAAAAAGAAGTCGAGAACCAAACCGGAAAAAGTATTAAAATCCTTCGATCTGATCGAGGAGGTGAATACTTGAGCAATGAATTCCTGGACTTCCTAAAAGAGAATGGGATTCTCTCTCAGCTGACTCCTCCATATACACCAAAGAACAACGGTGTATCGGAACGGAGGAACCGCACCCTATTAGATATGGTGCGCTCTATGATGAGTGTAGCTGAGTTACCTATTTCCTTCTGGGGATATGCACTGGAGACAGCAACATACCTACTGAATAGGGTTCCTACCAAATCTGTGCCTACCACCCCATATGAGATATGGGAGGGGAAGAGACCATATCTTAATTTTATTAAGATATGGGGTTGCCCGGCCTATGTCAAAAGACAAAAACCTGACAAACTCGAGGCAAGGTCTGTTTTGTGTAAATTTGTTGGATATCCCAAGCATTCGCGAGGGTATATCTTCTACCACAGTGAGGAACAAAGGGTGTTAGTTGCTCAACACGCCACCTTTTTAGAAAAGGAATTTCTTGCAAAAGAGATTAATGGCTCTGAGGTAGAACTGGAAAAGGTTCGAGCTGTACAAACCACAACAGAAAATTTAGTAGAACCAGAGGATTCGGTAGTTCCCGATGAACCCCAGCCTCCCCGCCGATCTAGTAGGGTTCCTCACCCACCTGAGAGATAATACGGTTTTCTTATGGATGGTGGGAGCGAGAATTGCATCATGGAGGATGATGACCCAACTAACTTCGAGCAGGCTATCATGAGTGGGGACTCAGTGAAATGGCTAGATGCAATGCGGTCCGAGATGGAATCCATGTACACCAACAAAGTATGGACTTTGGAAGATGCTCCTAAAGGGGTAAAACCCATTGGGAGCAAGTGGATCTTCAAGAAAAATCTTGGTGTAGATGGGAAAGTGGAGACTTTCAAAGCTAGACTTGTTGCAAAGGGTTTTCGTCAAAGACCAGGTGTGGACTATGACGAGACCTTTTCTCCAGTGGCTATGCTTAAATTCATCCGGATCATGCTTGCCATTGCTGCATATCATGACTACGAAATCTGGCAAATGGATGTTAAGACCGCTTTTCTAAACGGTGATTTAGAAGAGTGCGTGTACATGACTCAGCCAGAGGGCTTCGTAGATAGTGGAAGCAGCAGGAAGGTGTGCAAGCTGCTTAAATCCATTTATGGATTAATGCAAGCATCGCGGAGCTGGAACATCTGCTTTGACGTCGTTATCAAAGAGTTTGATTTCGTCAAAAACGTAGATGAACCTTGTATCTACAAGAAGGTGGCAGAGAGTAAGGTTGTATTCCTCGTATTGTACATAGACAACATACTCTTGATAGAAAATGACATTCCTATGCTGCAATCGGTCAAGCTCTTCTTATCACAAAGATTCTCAATTAAAGATCTTGGTGATGCCTCCTACATATTGGGAATCAGGATCTATAGAGATAGATCTTAAAGGATATTGGGATTGTCCCAGTCCAGGTACATTGACACCATACTAAAGAGGTTTAGTATGGAAGAATCCAAGCATGGGAACTTACCCACGATCTCTGGAGTCACTCTCTCCAAAGAGATGTCTCCCAAGACTGATTTGAAGAGAGCTCGCATGCAAGGGATACCCTATGCTTCGCAGTAGGCTCTATCATGTACGCGATGCTATGTACTAGACCCGATGTAGCATACTCACTAAGTGTAGTGAGTAGGTATCACGCTGATCCTGGAGAGAGTCACTGGACAGCTGTGAAGAGCATTCTCAAGTACTTACGAAGGACTAAAGAGATGCTCTTGGTGTATGGTAACGGAGAACTCCAAGTGGACTCCTTTACCGATTCAAGCTTCCAGAGTGATAAGGATGACTCTAAGTCACAGTCGGGATTTGTCTTTACCCTTTACGGGGGGACGGTTAGCTGGAAGAGTTCCAAGCAGGAAACCGTGGCAGACTCGATGATGTAGGCTGAATACATCGCTGCCAACGATGTTGCTAAAGAGGCTATCTGGGTCAAGAAGTTCATTACTGAACTTGGAGTGGTTCCGTCCATTGAGCATCCAATACCTTTGTATTGCGATAACAATGGAGCAGTGGCTTTGGCCAAGGAACCCAGGTCCCATCAGCAAGCCAAGCATATTCTGAGGCGATATCACCTGATCCAGGAGATAGTTGATCGCCGGGAGATCGAGGTCAGGAGGGTTGACACGAAGAACAACACAACGGATCCACTCACGAAGGCCATTCCCCAGATACAGTTTGAGAGACTCTTCGGGATGCTCGGTATGCGATACTATAGCAGCTGGCCCTAGTGCAAGTGGGAGATTGTTAGTTGTATATATGCCCTAGAGGCCAGTATTGTACAGATGATGTATATTATATTGGATGCTTGGACATATATAGAGATGACTTTCTTGTTCGATAGGATAGTATGCTATCTGGTTGCTCTTTATCTTAACATGTATACTAGTCTCTTTATACTGTCTTATAGTTACATGTTGGTAAAGCCCTTAGGATGAGTACTTGACTACCTGGACTATGATGCGGATCATACTAGTGGGGACATGGTAGTCCACAAGTACATCCTTCAAGGTCCTTAGTCGTGGGTGTATCGAGACGGGGCATCGATATACCAGTGTAGACTAGCGTATACGCTTCTCGACCCATGAGATGGGCAATGGATGATCCCATATCCATTGGTGTTTGACATCAGAGATGGTATACGGGTGCTCAGTGGAGACTGGGTACACTGGACGGACTCGCCGAGAACTCCCAGATGGTATTATACCTCACGTCAGATGGCAGTTCTCTGGTGACATTTGTGCAGGTAAGCCTGTAGACCCGAGATCGTCATAGAGTCTTGTGTGATTCCCACTGTGCTTTGATTTCCACCTTACCACGTCCATGAAGGCGTGCAAAACGGTGGTTTTTGGGTACAGTCCCGAGTCACATGCAGTCAATGAGCGATAGGAGGGGTTTCGTCTCTCCCGGTATTGGGGGTTGATGTTGCGCTGTGCTCGATTGGCCGTAATAGAGAAGTCCCTGGCCAGGGATGTTTTAGAGATATACTGGTAAGTGTTACCAGTAGTTTCTCGACCCGTTATGCGCCTCACATCGGCACGACTTATCGGTTATTGGTGTCTGACGTTTACCATCCCTAGGCTTGATATGCGGCATATCTGACGAAGAGACCGGACTGCACGGTAGTGTTGCCGGTTGGCTCGACGGGAGTTGTAGCAGGTACGCTTGTTTTCTTCTGATCGCTCAATACCCGGGTGGCCGTTACATTTAGCTGACCGCTTGCGGCATGGGGGTGCTTGATATGATCATCACCCACTACCGGCGTATTGACGAGTCTTAGAATCCCACAATGGAGTTACCTAGTCCAGGCGAAACGTTGTGGTGCGCGTATGCGATATGCGCATGGACCCGGTTAAAACGCGCGTATAAGATACTGTATATTGATCGGGCGGCTTGCTTTTGGTTGGGTCGTATGTGATATGGCCGGATTGATAAATCAAATGTTGATTTATCATTTAACCATTAGATTCTCACTAGAAATCCTTTCTTGTATTTTTGGATGTATGCATGCATGTATGCATTCTTTCTTGATTCAAGCACATATGGATGTGCATGCACACATACATACATACACCATCCTTCATGGTTGTGTATAAATTGAAAATGATGGCAATATAAGACTCACACGTTGGTTAAATAATTTGGATTATTATTTCTATTTGTGTTAAAACAAAAAGAAAAAGGAAAATGGTAATTCATGGATTACTTTCTACACTCTTCCTGACCTAACCATGCCCACCTACTTTTAACCATGGATTAACTTTCCCTTTGTGTTTTAACTCAAATTAAATAATATCTTTATCATTTAACCATGGTTTGAGATAAGAAGTGGAAAATATATATACATATATTTTCTATTTTTCCATTAGACATTATCTTTTCTCTTGTTCAAAAAAGGCTATCATCTTCTTCCTCCTTCTTCTTTTGCTCTCTAGATTTCTCTAGTGAGCAAATTACTCACCAAGTTAGGATTTTGAAGTGAGAAAAGCCACCACAATATCATTCTACACAAGTCTTGCTCACTTGTTTAGAGTGTTAGCTTCATTTCTTTCTTTTGATCAAGTGAAGTTGCAAGCTTGGACAAAGGAGCTTCGGGTGGATCGTCGTGGACATTAGAAGATCTCAAGCGAACCCTTTTCCAACCCTCAAGTGGCCAAGGAGTCTAGCGTAGGGAGCTACAAAGGTTGTACTCTCAAAACTCTAGCCTTAGTTACTTGTAATGATGTGTAGTTTTAGAAACCCTAATTTTTCTAGGAATGATTCTTTGTATGCTTACTTAGCACCCTAAAATTTTAATCTTTGGTACATGTGATGCTTATAAACCTTTCATGAGGTGCTAGGTAAACCAAACAAATTTTGCATGTGATGTAATCTTACACTTTAAGCAATTCGGAGTGTTTCGTATTCGTAGTTTTAACATTGTTTCGGGTTATTCACATATTGTCTAGATGAAGTTAGAAAGTTCGATCGAATGTTAAAAACCCATATTTCCAAGTTTAACGTATTCGGAAAAACATGCAAGTGATTCTGTGGACCCTCTAGAAGAACATAAACCTTAACTCGATTATATGGTCGTCAAAACCGCCGCTTGAACCATAGGGTTTGTGGTAGTTTAGTGTTGTCACAAGTGAGGCGATGGTTTGACCCTTCTACGGCTGGTTCATAGGTACTGTGGCATCGTCTGGGTATTACTAAAACTGTGCTCAAGTGTTGAGCTGTCGGGAAATTGTGGGACTTTGATGAATCGATCGAAGAGTTTATCGTCATCCGGATATTATGTGATGGGATACAATATTTGGAATCCATAAGTAGTTATGAGATAACTAATTTGAATGTTATAAATCTAGCAATTTTGTCTCATTTGATCGGTCGCCACGGGATTTTGATGTGATCAAAAGTCCATAGCAATCACGTAGCGTACGCGGATACTCGTTGGGTAAACTTAATAGATAGCCACGCCCCATAGCCCCGACAAAGTGACTGTAGGAGAACCCCGTCGCCAAAAGCATCCGTTAGGATGCTCGCGGCAGCGGTGTTCCGCCTTAGTCCACTTCGTCGACGATATCGGGGGTGCGTCCATCTACTAAAGTTTCCGATGAGCATTCGTTCAGGATGTCGAGAATCTTGTTGAATTGCCCGACTTGATGTTGAAAAGTGTTTTCAAGATTGAGACTAAAATGCGGGGTTTATAACTGTTAGGCATGCGATGTCGAAGGAATTCATCTGGTTAGGCATGAAATCCAAAGTATGTGATACGTTGGGTTTATGATGTCTAAGGTGGTTGCGGATTCCAACTGTTGTAGTTTTTCACTTTCTTTTCTGCGACCGTAAGTGTAATATATGGTGTATCGCTGGTTTCGGTGCTATATGTCAACGACAATTGGGATACGCAAATTTACTTACGTTGATGACATGTGATGTTATGTGTTGCTGTGATATGTTATATTGGATCGTCGTGTTTTGAATAGCCGGGGTTTTTATGTTAGATAAGAGTTTTTCATTTTCATTCATGTAAAATTCATTGTGTGTAATATTCTTTTATTGGGGCACTTCCGGGTTGAGGATGATGTCATCATTGTACATTATTTACTTTTCCGCATTAGGATAGACCCAAGGAGGGGAGTACAAGTAACTGGGTTCTAGGGTCCAGTGGGAGACCATATCGAGGAGTCGAGACCGGTTCTCCTAACTCTAGAATTGGTAGGGTTACTTGACACTCTCGTAGGGGTCTAGGGGTGTGGATTGGCTATTCATCACAACTGTGGAAACCATGTTTTATACAGGCTTAAAATAAAACACGGAAATCCTAGTATATCCAATATTTCTTATGCAGTTCTTTTGCTGCGATATTTGTGATGTGATCATTTGATATATTTCTTGAGATAGATACTGGATATAGTATATGTGATATATTATATAAACGTTGCTTATGTTTTACACCGCGCTTGCACTGCCCCGCTCTGCCGTTAGTTACCTAATCTAACGGTGCATGAGGGGACATTGAGGCGAATGCGGATGTCATAAGCGTAAGTTGTATTTATCTGTGTTGTTTAGGTAAACATAAAATGATGGGACTTCATTAATGAGATTAATGAAATAAAAGAAACCTAAAGATGTTGTTGAATCGAATTTCAAAACAGGTAGCTCTAGTTGTTGCTTTGCATTGTAGGGTTCCTAGGCACCCTAATGAGGTCTCACAAGGCATCAACCATGCCAATTTCAAAATTTAACGGTGCCGAGAAAACCTAGAACGGATCGTTGACTAGATTTCTAGACGAACAAAGTAACTAGTTAACACTTAACTATAAGAATCGGAAATACAACCTTTGTAGATCCGGTGCTCCACCTTCATAGCTCCGCAATGAAGTCCTCTCTCTGTCCAAAACAAATCCCGGGCTCTAGTGTCGGCTTCATTGGAGAATGGACGGGCTAGGTCATCGACGACTTGCCGAAGATGATCTACGTCGAAGCATCGCTAGATCAAACTCCACCTTCACCAAGCCATGAAAACTTATGAAGGAAACACACTCTACAACTTGGCAAGAGGTAGAGGATGAAGAAATAGGAAGTGGGTTCACTTTAGAATTGGATTTCTCACTCATTTTCACATTCCACCATTGTTGGTAGAAAGCTTTCTTCAAGGTTGAAGATGAAGAAGAAGAAGATAATGATATGATAAGTTAATTAAAAGGAATAATAAAAATGAATACTTATCATATCATTAACCATGGTAATGTGTAGAGAATCAATCATGGTTAAAGGAATGGTTAGGGTCAAGCTAGAGACAAAATGGTCACTTAGTCAAAGTGTTCATGAAGCTTCATGAAAACAACAAATGAAAGCCACCATTTCATTTGATTTTCTTTTATTCATTTATCAAAAATAAATGGATAATTAAATAAGATAAATGAATAACAAATAATAAACCCTAACCATTTCATTAACCAAGGTTTACTACTTTACACTTAACCAAAAAGCATGTATCATCAAACATGATACAATCATGTGCACAAAATCATATCGCATATGCAATGCGCACACCCGAGTGAGAATATCCATTTAAAGTGAACCGATACTAGTTAATGCAAAGTAATATATCAAATATATAATTATACATTAAATCATTAAATCAACACTTGATTTAACGATCCGGTCATATCACATATAACCGACTAGTATCCAATGTATCGGTTTATCGAATCAATCCTTGATTCGATAACTAGAGTATATCGCATATAACCTAATCGATACATTCATCGCGAGAATGGAATACGGTATCACATACACGCATTATTCTTGGTCCCGCACATATCTCATATGCGCTCCTATTTCGTTTCGCTTGAACCAGGAAACCTCTGTGTAGGACTCTAAAGACTCGTCAATACGCCGGCAGCAGGTGATGATCATATCAAGCACCCACAAGCCGCAAGCGGTCTGCTAAACGTAACGGCCACCCGGGTATTGAGCGATCTGAAGATCGACGAGCAAGCCCGCTCACACTCCGTGAATCCAACCAGTAACACTACCGTACAGTCCGGTCTGATCGTCTGATATGTCGCATATCTCGCCTAGGGGTGGTAAACGTCAGACCCCAATAGCTCGATAAGTCGTGTCGATAAGAGGTCTATAACAATTCGAGAAACTGCTGGTAACACTTACCAGTAAATCTCAGCAACCCTGGCCAGGGATTTCCTGTTATAGCCAATCGAACACAGCGCAACATCAACTCCCTATACCGGGAGAGACGAATCCCCTCCTATCGCTCATTGCCTCCATGTGACTCGGGACTGTACCCAAAAACCACCGTTTTGCACGCCCTCTTGGACGTGGTAAGATGGAAATCAAAGCACAGTGGGAACCACACAAGACTCTATGACGATCTCGGGTCAACAGACTACTCTGTACCAGTGTCACCAGAGAACTGCCATCTGACGTGAGGTATAATACCATCTGGGAGTTCTCGGCGAGTCCGTCCAGTGTACCCAGTCTCTACTGAGCACCCGTATATCATCTCTGATGTCAAACACCAATGGATATGTGATCATCCATCGCCCATCTGTATGGGTCGAGAAGGTATACGCTAGTCTACTCTGGTATATCGATGCCCCGTCTCGATACACCCACGACTAGGGACTTTGAAGGATGTACTTATAGACTACCATGTCCCCACTAGTATGATCCGCATCATAGTCCAGGTATTCAAGTACAGATCCTAAGGGCTTTACCAACATGTAACAGGGAGACAATCAGTGTACACGTTAAGGTAAAGATCAACCAGATAGCATACTATCATGTCGAGCAAGAAAGTCCTCCCTATATATGTCCCAGCATCCACTACAATATACATCCTATGTATAGTAATGGCCTCTAGGGCATACATATAACTAACAATCTCCCACTTGCACTAGGGCCATCTGATAGCAGTGGTTGCAGTATCTCATACTCAACCATCCCATAAAAGTCTCTCTCTGGGAACAGGCCTTTGTGAGTGGATCCGCTGTGTTTGTCCTCTGAGTCTACTCTCTTAACCTCGATCCCTTGGAGATCAAGCATCTCCATGATCAGGTGACACTGCCTTAGAATATGTCTGGATCACTGATGGGACCGGTGTTCCTTGGCATAAGCCACAACTCCATTGTCTCACAATGGTTGGAACGTAGTTCATCTCATGAACCAATATACACCCAAACATCCTCTTTGGTAGCATCTTAAGTAGCGATGTATCCTGCCTTTATCGTCTAGTATGCCACGGTATCTAGCTTGGAACTCTTCCAACATACCGTCCCTTTACTGAGGGTAAAGACAATGCCTATGACTGACATTCAGTCATCTCTATCACCCTGGAACCCTTCCAGTGATTCTCCCGAGGATCGGTTAATACCATCTCACTACAGCTAGTGAGTATCCTAACATCCATTTAGATCTATCTCATAGATCCAAAATCCAGGATTTAGGAGGTATCACTTTGATCCTATATGGAGAATCATTATGATAGGCGGAGATTGATCGAGCGTAGCATAGGAAACTCTTTCCCTATCAAGAGTATGTCATCCACGTACTTTACGAGAATCGCCACCATACTCCCTACTACCTTTTTGTATATACAAGGTTCATCTACCATTTGATGAAGTCAAACTTTTTGACTACGACATCAAAATAGACGTTCCAACTCCGCGATGCCTGCTTTATCCTATAAAGCATCTTGCACACGTTTCCGCTGCTCCCACTGTCTATGAGGCCCTCTGGCTGTGTACTTATAGACGCTCTCTTCTAAAACATCATTTAGAAAAGCTGTCATGACACCCAACCACCAGATATCGTAGTCATGGTATGTAGCCGTGGCAAGTAGGATCCGGATAGACTTAAGCATAGCCACTGGAAAAGGTTTCATCATTATCCACGCCTGGTCGATGACGAAAACCCTTAACAAGTCTAGCTTTGAAAGTCTTAACTTTTCCATGTACACCAAGTAATCTTCTCAAGATATACTTTCTCCTGATGGGGATTCAACCCTTCAGATATAACAACCAAAGTCCATACTTTGTTGGTGTATAAGGATTCCATCTCAGATCGATAAACATCCAGCCATTCTTACAGAGTCCCACTCCAGATGGCCAGCTCGAAACTAGTTGGGTCATCATCTCATGATACAATCCTCGCTCCCACTGTCATAGAGAAACAGAAGTAACTCTCAGGTGGGTGAGAAACCCTACTAGATCGGTGGAGAGGCTGAGGTTCGTTGGAATCTACTGAATCCTTTGGTTCTATCAAATCATCAGCTGCAATTTGTATAGCTGGAACATTTCCAGTTCTACATAACAGATCTTGCCTCGAGCTTGTCCGGATTTTGCTTTTAGACATAGGCCGGGCAACCCCAAATCTTAACTAGCTTAAGACATGGGCTCTTCCCTTTCCATATCACATATGAAGTGGTAGGCAACTGATTTGATTGGAACCCAATTCAATTGGTATGCAGCTTCTCAAGTGCATAACTCCCAAAAGGAAATAGGTAACTCATTAGTACTCATCATAGAGCACACCTTATCATATAAGGTGTGATTGCTCCGTCCCGATATACCATCGTGCTATGGTGTATACGGAGGAGTAATGCTGAGAGAGAATCTCATTCTCCTTTAAAAAAGTCCAAGAATTCCGTGCTCAAGTATTCGCCTCCTTGATCTCATCATAGGACATAATACTTATACACGTATTCTGGTTCTCTACTTCTAACTTATATTCTGTGAATATCTCAAAAGGTTCGGACTTGTGTTTCAACATGAACATAGGTCTGAATCTCGAAAGATCATCAGAGAATGTAATGAAGTACAAAGAACCGGTCCTGGCATGTGTAGACAGGGGACATACATACATCAATATGTATCATCCCAAGAGTTCACTAACTCTTTCTCTGTTTCCAATAAACAGAGCTAGTGTCATTATATCTTTGTGACATGACTGGCAAGTTTCACAAGATGTAGATTCAAACTCATTTAAATATGCATCTACATGTAACTTCAGCTAGTCGGGTCACATTGATCTGACCTAGTCTACAATACCTCAAGAAGAGTCCGTTCATTTCTGAACTCTTCCTCTTGTGTGTGTTCCATATACTTAGAACTGTAGTTTGATTTAGAACATCAATGCCTTTAGATAACGTGCCTGAACCGATCAACTTTTGATATAGGAAATGTTCAAAACATTATCCATCAATACAAAATTATATCCTTTCTTTTCTAACAAAGAGAGTGATATGATTTGGTATATCAGGTTCGGTATCTAATAACATTCGTTCAGAATCAATGTATTGGTAATACAGGGTGACAGTGACCAACAGACTTGGCTGCAACACTTGCCCCGTTTTCTGCCTCATGAAACTTATCACCCGTTCTCAGTTCTTCTACCTTTCTGTAGCCCTATGTAATAGATTACATATCTGGGATCCTGATCTGGTATCACATAGCCAGGACGTAAAGGATACTGAGAAACAGTTCTTTGTAATGAACACACCCGAAGATGATGCATCAGTATGCACTCTCTTCGTTTGGGCGGCACGGGAATTCTGGTAATCCCCTATTTCCTGCTCTGTCTTATAACAATTATAAGTTGGAGCGGGACCAACGCTCCCCAGCTTCGTATAACAAGCGGGTTCAGTCAATATTCCGTATTATTATCTTGATTAAGGCGTGATATGGTCGCTACCTGGAGAGAGAGAGAAGAAAACACTCAGCGTGCGCTCTAACAAGAATAGATTGGTTATTATTTTATCTAATCAGGATGGCTCCCACTGCTTTTTATCAAATCTTCCTTCAAACCCTAAAAGGGAAGACTAGCCGGGATTAATTACACACTACAAGTTTGTAAGTCCACGTTGCCCACCCCGGTGCTTACGGGGAGGCGGAAAACATAATAAAAATCGGATTTTTATCAACTATAGGCAACATGGACCAAGCTTTAAGGATCTTTGCTAAACATAAACTTGCTAACCCTAACTACAAAGTAGCTAAGTGATGGAAAGGTTATACCTCGAGCTCAAAGTCCTTCTCTCCTTGCTCCTTGGAATGGTTGAAAGAGTTCACCTTGCTTGTCTTCTCCCGTCAAAGAAGGATCCACCCGAAAGCCACGACCTTTAGCTTCAACTCCAAGCTAGGAGTAACTAGAGTGCAAGAAATGCTAAGACTTGAACCCTAGAAGAGAGTAGAGAGGATCAAGTGAAGGTTTTTCTCAAGCCTTTTGTTTCTCAACACATGAGAGGGAGAGAGCTTGAGGGAGAGGATGAGCAAGAGAGAGAAATAATATGAGAGAATGAATTATTAGTGAGCCATTCTCACTAATATGTGTGAATAATTTTAATTGAATAATTAGCTTGAAAATTGTCATGGTAAATCATGATATGACCATTATCATTTCAATTTTGCAAAGATCAAAGAGCATCTTTCAATTGAAATGATTATGGTCAAGTTGTCAATAAGGTCAACAAGTCAATGAAGTCAAATTGTCAACAACAACAACCATGCACAATTATTAAGCTAATTATCAATTAACTATAATACACACAAAATCAATAGGGTTAATAAAATGACAATAACCATTAACCCTTAACAAGGTCCTCTCCCCCAATCTCAAGCAACTGTGCATACGCACCCGCATTCGTGATCCGAGGAACACGAATACACTGAGAAAAACCAATCTCTAATCATATACTAGGATCCGGCTTAAAACAAAGCCCACTAGTATAAACTGTCCGGACAGCAAACGTGCACAAGTGCGCGGATGCGAACGAACCCTGTCGCAAAACCATGCGACCTCTACTCATTTTGCCTAAAGGCGAATAGCTCTCTGTGTGGGACTCTAAAGACTCGACACTACGCTGGCAGTGGGTTTAACCACAGACCGCAAGCGGCACTAGCTGTACGTAACGGTCCCCAGGTAGATGTCGATAAGAAGACTGACAAGGTGAACCCCATCTGCACTCCTACTGAGCCTGTATGTGACAGTCTCCGTACAGTCCGGTCTGTTCGTCTGATACATCGCATGGCGGGCCTAGGGCGGCGGTGAACGTCAGTCCCCTAATAGCGGTACAAGTCGTGTCGGAGTGTAGCCCAGAACACCCTGAGATAACACTGGAAACCTACCAGTATATCTCGCTTGCCCTGGCCAGGGACTACTCATGTAATGGCTCTCCTGGACACAGCGCGATGTCAACCCCCAATACCGGGAGAGACGAATCCTGTCTAACCGTCACTGCCTCCAAGTGCTTCGGGACTGCACCCAAAAACTACCTGTTTGCACGACTCCTTTGAGCCGTGGTAGGGTAGTAATCAAAGTGCAGTGGGAACACACTCGAGGCGAAGTGACAGTGTCAAGTCAGCGGACTAAGCTGTACTCATGTCACCTGGGAACTGATAACTGACGATAGGTATATTACCAACCAACAGTTCCCGACGAGTCCTGTCCAGTGTACTCGTAACCTAACGAGCACCCGCATACTATCCCAAGTACGACGTACTAACGGCTGTGGGACAGACCGTCTCCCACACTGGGATGAAAAGCGCATACGCTAGTCTACTCCGGAGTATCGATGCCCTGTCTCGATAGTCCAACGACCAGGGACCTGTATAAGGATGTGCTTATAGATTACCCAGCTCCCACGAGTGCGAGCGCCATCACAACGCTGGTAATCAAGCAAAGATCCTAAGGGCTCCACTAATATGTATACCAGCAATATGCTAAAAGAAACACATGCACATATTAAAGCAGAGACAAACCAAGTAGCATGCTACCATTTCGAGCAAGATTGTATATACAACTGTTAATATCCCAAGCTTCCATTAAGTAATATACAAGCTAGTATGATACAGTAATGGCCTCTAGGGCATATACACTAACAATCTCCCACTTGCACTAAGGCCATGTACTGGCGTATCGAAGACCTATCATCTCGATCAGCCGCTCGAACTGAGTCTAGGGCAAGGCCTTGGTGAATGGATCTGCTGTGTTATCCTCTGATGCAACTCTCCGGACCTCGATCTCCTGGCGATCCACGATCTCCCTGATCAGGTCATACTGCCTTAAGATGTGTCTGGATTTCTGATGGGACCTGGGTTCCTTCGCTAAAGCTATAGCCCCGTTGTTGTCGCAATACAGAGGTATTGGGTCAACAATGGACGGAACCACCTGAAGTTCTTTCAAGAACTTCCTCATCCAGACAGCTTCTTTTGCGGCATCAGATGCAGCGATGTATTCCGCTTCCATAGTCGAGTCAGCAACGGTTTCCTGTTTGGAGCTCTTCCAACACACCGCCCCTCCATTGAGGGTAAAGACAAAACCCGACATGGACTTGGAATCATCCTTGTCACTCTGGAAGCTGGAGTCAGCAAAGGCCTCAATCTGCAGGTCTTTTCCGCCATACACCAAGAACATCTCCTTAGTCCTTCTCAGGTACTTGAGAATGTTCTATACTGCTATCCAATGTTTCTCCCCAGGGTTTGACTGATACCTGCTTACTACACTCAGTGCATAAGCCACATCCGGTCTGGTACACAACATCGCATACATTATAGAGCCTACCGCAGAAGCGTAAGGTATAATAGGCATGCGATCCCTCTCCAAATCAGTCTTGGGAGACATCTCCTTGGAGAGGGTGATCCCGTGACAAGCCGGTAGATTACCGCGCTTGGAATCTTCCATACTGAATCTCTTCAGTATGGTGTCGATGTACCTGGACTGCGAGAGTCCTAATATCCTCTTGGATCTGTCACGGTAGATCCGGATACCCAGAATGTATGAGGCATCACCCAGGTCTTTCATGGAGAACCTGTGTGACAAGAACCCCTTGACAGATTGTAGCATAGGAATGTCATTTCCTATTAAGAGAATGTCATCCACGTATAAAACGAGGAATACTACAGTTCTCGCTACAAATCTACAATAGATGCATGGTTCATCTGGATTTTTGATAAAGCCAAATTCTTTGACCGTCTCATCAAAACAGATGTTCCAACTCCGCGATGCCTGCTTGAGTCCATAAATGGACTTGAGCAACTTGCACACCTTTCCGCTGCTCCCACTCTGAATGAAACCCTCTGGCTGATCCATATAGACACACTCCTCTAAATGACCATTTAGAAAAGCTGTCTTTACGTCCATCTGCCAAATCTCATAATCGTGGAAGGCAGCAATGGCAAGAAGGATCCGAATGGATTTCAGCATAGCCACTGGAGAAAAGGTTTCGTCATAGTCCAAACCAGGTCGCTGACGAAAACCCTTTGCTACCAGTCTAGCTTTATAGGTCTCAACCTGTCCATCTACACCAATCTTCCTTTTGAAGATCCGCTTGCATCCTACGGGTTTTACCCCGTCTGGAGCAATGTCCAACGTCCATACTTTGTTGGTGTACATGGACTCCATCTCGGTCCGCATTGCATCCAGCCATTTTACCGAGTCGACGCTCTGAATGGCTTGCTGGAAGCTAGTAGGCTCATCACAATCTATGATGCAGTCCTCTCTATCCCCGTCAATGAGAAAACCGTAGTACCTCTCGGGCGGATGAGACTGCCTACTACTCCTGCGGAGTGGCGTAGGAATGTCCTGTTCTTTTGAACCTTCTGGTTCCACTAAACTTTCAGTAATAGTTTGTGGTTCTGGAATTTCTTCCAGTTCTATTGCGCTCCCACTTATTTCTTTTTCTAAAAACTGATGTTCCAGAAAATGGGCATTACGAGAAACAAGGACTTTTTGTTCCTCTGCGTAATAGAAAAGATACCCCCTGGAGTTCTTTGGGTATCCCACAAACTTGCACAGTACTGAGCGTGCCTCGAGCTTGTCCGTATGCTGCTTTTTGACATAAGCTGGACATCCCCAAATCTTCAAGTATTGAAGATAGGGTTTCTTCCCACTCCATAACTCATATGGTGTGGTAGGCACAGTCTTAGTGGGAACACGGTTCAAAAGATATGCAGCTGTTTCTAGTGCATATCCCCAGAATGATCGCGGTAACTCAGCGTTACTCATCATGGACCGTACCATATCCAATAGGGTTCGGTTCCGTCTCTCCGATACACCGTTATGTTGCGGAGTGTATGGAGGAGTAAGCTGAGAGAGAATTCCATTCTCTTTTAAGTAATTCAGGAATTCGGCACTTAAGTATTCTCCTCCTCGATCCGATCTTAGGATCTTGATACTTTTGCCTGTTTGTTTTTCTACTTCATTCTTATATTCCTGGAACTTATCAAAAGCTTCGGATTTATGCTTCATTAAGAAGACATGTCCGAATCTTGAGAAATCATCCGTAAAAGTAATGAAGTAAGAAAAACCGCTTCGCGCATATGTAGACATTGGACCGCACACGTCACTGTGTACGAGTCCCAAGTGCTCGCTCGCTCTTTCTCCGTGTCCAGAAAACGGAGTCTTTGTCATCTTTCCTTTGAGACAGGATTGACAAGTTGCATACGATTGATATTCGAACGGATCTAAATATCCTTCAGTATGTAACTTAGTCAATCTTCTCTCATTGATGTGACCCAGTCTACAATACCATAAGAAAGTTTTATTAATTTCTGGAGACTTTCTTTTGTGTGTATTTTGGATATTGAAAACCTGTGGTTGGTTTAAAACTTATATACCGTTGTTCAATGTACCTGACCCAATCAAAACTTGATTAAGGTGAATGTTCACTACATTACTTACAAATGCAAATTCATAACCTTCTTTAGATAATAAAGATACAGAAATGATATTACAGGTTGCATTTGGTACATAATAACAACTATGCAAAACCAAAAAGTGTCCATCTGATAATCCCAGGTGATAGTCCCCCACAGCCTCAGCATCCATGCTAGCACCGTTCGCAACTCTGAGGGTTATGTCACCTGCCTTCAAAACTCTACGCTTTCTCAACGCCTGCAAAGAATTACAGATATGAGATCCTGATCCGGTATCCAATACCCAGGATGTAGAGTTTATTGATAGACAGTTTTCAATAACATACACACCTGAAGCTGAAGCTGCAACTCGCTTCAAATCCTGTGTTCTGGCTTTCCAAGCCTTGCAATCTTGTTTCCAGTGACCACTTTTGTGACAATAGAAACATTCTTCCTTCCCCACCAGCTTCCCCGCTACCTTTGTTGCTTTACCCTTTCCCTTCGTATCCACTTTACCGACACCGCCTCTAGGTTTGGCGGGGGCTTTCTTCTTCTTGCCCTTGGCTTTCGCCCTGGACCTAGAAGAGGAAGATCCTCCTACAAACAAAGTGGATGTCTCCCTACCCTTCTGTAGGGTGCCCTCTGTAAGTGCACGGCGGCGCCCCGGCCGTCAAACCGACGGCCAAATGCGGAAACGGTGATAAACTTTAATTTTGCGAACTTAACAAACCGGCTCCACCGCGCACTAAACCCCGGATCGGGCCATTAAACTAGATCTAGCTAACTACAAGATGGGAAGAGATATACCGACTGATCCGAGTCCTCCGGTCTTCTCGTCGTCGTCCCGATCTCCCGCGGAAAATCCGGTCGTCGCCTCCTTGCCGGAAGGGCACCACATCGCCTGTAACTTTTATGGGCTCCCACCTCAATGCCGAGGCAACTCGGGCACGAAGCTGGCTAATCGACGTGCCCAAGATTTGCTGTAGAATGTGTAGTGAAGTTGTCTCTTTGGGGTTTAGGAGGTTGCCATATTAGAGGAATTTGTGGACAAGAATTTTCCATGGATGCTTAAGGAAAAATGGAGCCTCCATACATCATTTGAGCTCGGCCACAAAATGAATTGTGCCCACTGGAAAAATAATAAGAATGAAGCAAGCACTCTCTCACTGGAAGAAAAGGAATGAAGCAAGCTCACTGGAATAAATTAATCCTCATCACTTTTTTGTTTCACTCCAGCACACACATTTTATAACACAATGCAATCATATAAATATTAATTTATCAAACCATCAAAAAACAATTCAAGAGCTCACAATTTTTAATTCATTCCTTCCCTCCCCACATGATATGGCCGGCCCCTCACTCCACTCAAACAGTGGCCGGCCCCACCAACAAACCCATACTCATACATGTCTTAATTAATGCATCATGGAGCAAAGAAGCAATCAAATCAAAACTTATGCAAGTGATGGTGGAAAAGATTAGATGCCATCATAATCTCTCATCTCACAAATAAACCCTCCACAAAATGTTATTCGCAAACTGCAAATAACACCCTCCAACGAAAAGTCCGGCCGTGAAGGAACAATGAAAAAATCGGCCGGAACGGAATGCAAACTGGCAACCCCAGAAAACTGGTCCCATAATAAATTACAGGAAAACCCCGATACTGTGCATACACACCCGCATTTGTATTCCGACCGAAATACAAATGTAAAGAGACAAAACTACACTAACAAATACTAGGATCCGGCTTAAGCCTAAGCCGGCTAGTAAAAACCGTTCGATCACGATCCGTGCAATACCGCACGTATCTGATCGAACCCTGCCATATCTCCATACGGCCTCTACAGCGTTTCGCCCGAAAGCTTGAGTAACTGAAAGTGTGGTGGACTCTAAAGACTCGTCAATACTATGGCTGTGGATTTAACCACTAGCACGTCAGAGGTATAAGCCAATACGTGACGGGCCACCAGCTATTGACTAAAAGGGAAGTCGATGAGCGAACTCATCCTGACACCCTACTGAGCCTGTCAGTGACAATATCCGTACAGTCCGGTCCGTTCGTCTATGAGCATCGCATGTCGGGCCTAGGGGGTTGGTAAAAGTCCGACCCCCAAAAGCGGTACAAGTCGTGTCGGAGTGTAGCCCAGAACACCCTGAGATACTACTGGAATACCTACCAGTAAATCTCCTGCCTTGGCCAAGGTCTTCGTGTAATGGCTCTCCTAGACACAGCGCGACCTCACCCCCAATACAGGGAGAGACGAACCCCTGAAGATCCGCTCACTGCCTCCATGTGGCTCGGGACTGTACCCAACTAAAACCTGTTTGCACGACTCCTTTGAGCCGTGGTAGGGTAGTAATCAAAGTACAGTGGGAACTCACACGAGACAAATGACGATTCCCAGGTCGATGAACTAACCTGTACACATGTCACCAGGGAACTGCTATCTGACGTCAGGTATAAGACCAACTAGCATGTTCCCGGCGAGTCCTGTCCGGTGTACTCATAACCCAATGAGCACCTGTATACATCTTAGGTGAACCAACTGACACCAGTGGCTTGTGAGACCGGCCACCGCCCCTCGTCGGGGTCTCGACTGTATACACTAGTCTACTCTGGAGTATCGATGCCCTATCTCGAAACTCCCACGACTAGGGACCTTTTAAGGATGTGCTTATAGACTACCAGCTCCCACGTATATGATCGCCCTCATACTGCCGGTAGTCAAGCAAGAATCCTAGGGGCTCTATCAACGTGCAATAGCGACATGTCATGTCACCTAAAGCAGTACACGATGATAAAGGTAAACCAGATAGCATACTATCATCTCGAGTAAGACTGTCCTACCGGGATAGGTACTCCCTCAATCATTGCAAACACGTACCTGTGACCCAATAATCGACTCTGAGGGCACTATCTCCAACAATCTCCCACTTGCACTCAAGGCTAATTATTGCGATGTCGCATACTCACAGCCCGTGTGATACCGAACACCCAACTCCTCTACTAGTCAGTCTCACAAAAACCGTTTGTGAAACTATTGCGTTCGAGGAACAGCCTCAGTGAGTGGATCCGCCTTGATGTTTCTTTCTATGTCTCTCTCTATCTCAAGTTCGCGGAGAAAGCCATCTCCCGAAATGAGCAATACCTGTCTTAGAATGTCTGGATGTCTGATGGGACCTAGCTCATAAATGAACTCCAAATCCAAACTTCTTAGACTGTATCGTCAACTGAACTTAATCAGTATCCTGCGCCATGCCACCCTCACTATTGCCTTGGACCACCTGTCCAAAATACTGCCCCTCGTCAGAAGGAAAACTAAAACTCTGACAATCACCCTGTCGTTCATGTCACCTTGGAAGCCTGGAGTGATAACCGTCTCCTAAAGGAGGCAGCCGTTATCATATCCCTAGAACATTCACTTATGTTCTAAAACTGCTTCCGACTGTTTCTCCAGGATTGGATCAATGTCAACTTATTGCATCTAGTGCAAGAACAACATCTGGTGTGGTACTTGACATCTCATGATTGACTCAATTGCCTAAGCAAGTGATCTGCCAATCATGAACATCCCTCTCCCCTTTAGTCTGTAAGACACCTTTATAGAGGGTGACTCCATTACCTGCAGGTACATTACCATGCCAGGAGTCGTCCATTCTAAATACTCTTAGAATGCTGTCTAAGTACCCAGATTGGGAAACCACCCAAATCTAGATCTAAAACCATAGATCTAGTAACCAGTATGTCTGATGTAATGTCCAAGTCCTTTTGTGTAGAAACCACTGTGTGACGACCAAAGTATAACCGATCGTAGTATAGGAATTTCCTTTCCTACTACCTTCTCAACAGATCCATCCCCTATTCTGATGACGTCAAACCTATGACTGTCACATCAGAAATAGATGATCTATCTCCGCTACATCTGCTTTGGTCTATAAATAGACATAAGCCTGATGTCCGCCAATGCTTCCGCTGCTCCCACTGACTACGACAACCCTCTGGCAGAGTCATATACACGTACACTTCTGAAACTAGTTCAGAACGACGCTATACTCATCCTCCTGTCGGGTCTCGCAGCCTGGAACAACAGCAATGGCAAGTGTAGGTAAACAAGAACTTCCCTGTCACCGTCCTTGAGGCTCCCGGAGTACCTCTCGGGTGCCTGAAGTTACCCACCTTATCTGCGGAGTGGCCAATGGAATGTCAAATCAGATTGAATCTTTAGGTTCCTTATCAAATCTTCAATAATCGTTTGCGGTTCTGGAATCACTTCCAGTTCTACCATACTCCCACTTCTGTTTTTGAAAAAATCCATTTTTAATAAAACTGTGGCGAGTCTAGAACAATATTTCTATTGATCTGCCAGATGGTAGAAAGTCAACCCTCGTCATAGCCTGGGTCAACCCACAAACAGCCATTACAGAAACGTGCCTTGAGTTGTCCAGTGTCTGGTTTTAATCATAAGCCGGACAACTCCCCGTACCTTAACAACGTTAAGATATGAATTGTTCTATATCCAATATAGAACCAGAGGCACAGATTTAATTGAACCAGATTCAAATCATGCAGCTATCTCCAGTGCATGTCAACTAAATGGAAGGAGGCCGATAAGTGTTACTCAACTTAGGAATGCTTCCAATTATGAGTAACCTGAAAGAGAAGTAATTTCTCTTTATCATTACTATCAACTGAATACCATACACAAGTATCTACATCTTCGATTACTTTGAAGAATCCCGATACTTGCTACACCTGGTTCTCTACTCTATTCAAATACCTATAACTCCTCAAAACTCAGACCCTGTGTTTCTAAGAAACACATGTCTAAGAACTAGAGAAGTCAAAAGTAAACAGAATATAGTATGAGAACCAACCCCTCTGTCCTAATGGACACTGGACAACATACAATACTCTGTATGAGTCCGCTGAGTCTAACAACTCTTTCACTGTGTGTCGTAGGTTGAAAACTGTACTTATGGTTAAGAAGAATTACACCGCTGTTTAATGCTCCTTACCTAACCATCTACTGATATAGGTAAATGTCATCGACATAATATCAAAAGGTATATCTCACTCTATGAAAATAGACGTACAGATATATCAATTTGAAATTGGTGCACAACAGCGGATATTCAAAACCAAATATTTGCCGATCGGCAAACAAGCCCAGGTGATCTCCACAAATATCACCGATTACAACGAATCCCGATATAATGAGGATGATCACCCAATTCCCAATGACTTACTCCCACTCATCATCTGTAAAACTATACAGATGTGAGAATCATACCTGATAAATACATACCCTGGAGTAAGTATCTAATTGGGAAATCAGTTTTCTTTTAACATTACACAGTGAAACTGAAACATTGAAATGTTTCGGTGGGGTATCCCGGTATTCTTAGTAATGCCTCTTCCATTATCCAGATTCACAACTATAACCGTATAATTCTTTGCCACCTCTCCAAATCCCTTTATATGTCTTTAGTCATTACCTTCTGCACACCCCTTAGGCCAAATGGTTTTCTTCCTTCCCTACCGTTCGGCACCAGCCTATGGTTTGGAAGAAGACTATCCAATAAGCATAATGGGTGTACTGTCCTAATCCTAGGAGCACTCGCAATGCGAGAGAAGGTGAAGATAAAAGACAACCGAATAAACCTTATTCCTATTTCTCCTGAACCAAAATCCATCCCCGAACTGGAACAAGTTCCTTTCGAGTTCGTATATAACCATACGATGGAGTATCCAATAAACTGTGGATCTTCGTAGTGATACGGAGTGTCCTGGAGAAATACAAAGGTGATTTAGGATTGGCGAAGAAATACTTGGTTTGGTCGTGAATATCAGTCGCAATTTACTTTGCCCTCTTACTAATCCCTTGCTTTGTCTTAATCCTAATACCTTCTGCACACCGTTTAGGCTAATTGGTTTTCTTCATTCCCTACCGGTCGGCACCAGCCTATGGTTTGGAAGAAGACTATCCAATTTGCGTAATAGGTGTACTACTCCTAAACCAAGGAGTACTCGCAACCTGAGAGAAGGTGAAAAGAAAAGACAACTGAATAATCCTATTCGTTTTCTCCAGAACCAGAAACCATCCTCGAATTCCTTCGAGTTCGTATCTAACCATACGATGGTTTTGTCCAATGGAAGTGGACGTTCGTAGTAATACGGGGTGTCCTGGAGAAAAGGGTAAAAGTAGGAGTGGCAATGAGGTCTGCAACTCTGATAATCCAAAAGCCAGTGTTAAGAAGGTTCGGTCAACTTGGTCACTGAGTCATAGTCATAGGGTCGGGTCAATGGTCGCTGCCAGAGAGAGAGAGAAAAGAAACACTCAGCGTGCACTCTATCCTAGATCAGAATGGCTACCAATTTATCTAATCTGGAAACCTTCCACTGTACCTCAAATTCTCCTCCAAACCTGAAAGAAGAATTAGTCGGGGTCACCCGAGGAGTAAACCAACTCATCAGTGGGAATCGGGATCCAACTATCATCGCATGATAATGTGATGGAATCCGCTCACGGTATTACACTCCAGAAGGTATGCGCATAGCTGGCAAGTTTCAGTTCTTTTGAAACTCCCGATGTGATTTTTACCCCATGCTCTTATGACCTTGACTATGGCCAACAAATCATAAGTCACATGTCAAGTTCTACCCGTCATTATCCAGGTTAATTTGAACCCACCCGTATAAGCCCTTGACTAGGGCCAACAAGGCTATTCGACTGTCCCAAACCAACGCATCTATCTATGCTGCATATGAATAACCAACAGCTACCAAACACTGTGCCTTGACTATGGCCAACAAACACAGCTTGAATACTATTGACTATCCATATGAAACGACGGAGGGCTACGAATGGTTTCTGGCGAAAACCTTTAACGTAATGAACTTGATATCGTTGAAGGAACGAATAGCTTTTTAGAAAATATAGTGACGAAAACCTTTACTAAAGAGGTCACTCCCGGTGAAGGGATCTCGGCTCTTTCCCCGTAGAATGGGGTGCAGGATATTCCAACTGAATACCACGGTGCAAAGCAAAAGTAATCGGCTATAGTGAAGTTAATGCCCTGACGCAAACTACTGTCCAAGGGGTCACTCCCGGTGAAGGGATCTCGGCCCTTGCCTCGTCGACTGAGGAGCAGGATATTCCAAATGAATACCACGATGCAAAACAAAAGTGAACGTCCTTGCAATAACAGCTTTTTGAAAAGTGTTCCAACAACATCAGATTAGGTTTGTTTAACTTGCATTGATCCGAATCAATGCAGTCCCATCAATTGATCACACCACAAAGAACGAAAATATACTGACGTACGTATATGCCATCCGCATTCTCCACTGGGTCCCGTCATTACCCGTTAGGTTAGCTTACTAACGACAGAGCGGGGACTGGACTAGCGCGGATGAAAAACATATACAACATCTACTGATATATATACCAATATATTATATTTCGCTCTAGGCGTGAATAAAATGCAACATCACAGAAATGTACAGCGTCACAGAACAATACAGATGTCTGGGATCCCCGGGTTTCACAGAGCCACTACTGAAACCCGACGTTCCCCTGGTCGTGTGGATAGCCTGTGCAATGAAATCCTATACCCCCTACGAGTGCGGCGAATAGCCAGCCAATCCTGGGGTGAAGCCCCTTCCGTTCCAATACCATGAGATGCGGGCTTGTTGCCCTCCAGAACCCGGCTATCCGTGCACCCCACCGCGGAGCAATCCTAGTACAGAAAATAAAATATACATACAACGGGTACATCGACCGCAACCAGGTCGTGCCCCAAAAGAATAATACAAACAGGAAGTGACGGCAGTCCACATGTCGGACGCTCGCCCCGCAATATTAAATGTACATAATACAACAACACTGTACTAGCATTGCATCCAGGCTATCCCCCACGACCGATCCGCAACATCACAGCAAAACACAGAACATCAACGTGAAAGTCACGTTCGCAAATCCGTCTAATCGGGCTATAGCAGTTAGACCGGATTTACCGATCGAGTGACATTCACGGTCGCAGATAAAATGTAAATACTGTGAAATAATGTGTTTAAAATATCCGATTGATCAAAAATTAACAAGTGGGCCCCCAAGCAATACTGTAGCACTCACAGAAATTATGGGCCCAAATTTAACATTCCAAAACCCCTAAAATCACCCCAGAAGCCCACTGTAAAAACCCGACCCACTGAATCCTCCATACTGCGGCGGAACCGCGGCAACAAGTAGGGTTTTGCCGCGGTTCCGCGCTCCCCTGAAGAGATCAGTGTCTCGAATTTTTCCAGAACTCTTAGATTTTCCAGTACACTAGTTATATACAACCTGAAAAAATTTTGGACTTAAAAAATTTTCGACAGAAAACTGTTGTAAGTGAAAACACGGGTTTTGGAATTTTGGTCGATCGGAAATGCAAACACATCAAACAAAGCTAGACTAAGTTAATGGCGAGGCTCTGATACCACTGTAAGTGCACGGCGGCGCCCCGGCCGTCAAACCGACGGCCAAATGCGGAAACGGTGATAAACTTTAATTTTGCGAACTTAGCAAACCGGCTCCACCGCGCACTAAACCCCGGATCGGGCCATTAAACTAGATCTAGCTAACTACAAGATGGGAAGAGATATACCGAGTGATCCGAGTCCTCCGGTCTTCTCGTCGTCGTCCCGATCTCCCGCGGAAAATCCGGTCGTCGCCTCCTCGCCGGAAGGGCACCACATCGCCTGTATCTTTTACGGGCTCCCACCTCAATGCCGAGGCAACTCGGGCACGAAGCTGGCTAATCGACGTGCCCAAGATTTGCTGTAGAATGTGTAGTGAAGTTGTCTCTTTGGGGTTTAGGAGGTTGCCATATTGGAGGAATTTGTGGACAAGAATTTTCCATGGATGCTTAAGGAAAAATGGAGCCTCCATACATCATTTGAGCTCGGCCACAAAATGAATTGTGCCCACTGGAAAAATAATAAGAATGAAGCAAGCACTCTCTCACTGGAAGAAAAGGAATGAAGCAAGCTCACTGGAATAAATTAATCCTCATCACTTTTTTGTTTCACTCCAGCACACACATTTTATAACACAATGCAATCATATAAATATTAATTTATCAAACCACCAAAAAACAATTCAAGAGCTCACAATTTTTAATTCATTCCTTCCCTCCCCACATGATATGGCCGGCCCCTCACTCCACTCAAACAGTGGCCGGCCCCACCAACAAACCCATACTCATACATGTCTTAATTAATGCATCATGGAGCAAAGAAGCAATCAAATCAAAACTTATGCAAGTGATGGTGGAAAAGATAAGATGCCATCATAATCTCTCATCTCACAAATAAACCCTCCACAAAATGTTATTCGCAAACTGCAAATAACACCCTCCAACGAAAAGTCCGGCCGTGAAGAAACAATGAAAAAATCGGCCGGAACGGAATGCAAACTGGCAACCCCAGAAAACTGGTCCCATAATAAATTACAGGAAAACCCCGATACTGTGCATACACACCCGCATTTGTATTCCGACCGAAATACAAATGTAAAGAGACAAAACTACACTAAAAAATACTAGGATCCGGCTTAAGCCTAAGCCGGCTAGTAAAAACTGTTCGATCACGATCCGTGCAATATCGCACGTATCTGATCGAACCCTACCATATCTCCATACGGCCTCTACAGCGTTTCGCCCGAAATCTTGAGTAACTGAAAGTGTGGTGGACTCTAAAGACTCGTCAATACTATGGCTGTGGATTTAACCACTAGCACGTCAGAGGTATAAGCCAATACGTGACGGGCCACCAGCTATTGACTAAAAGGGAAGTCGATGAGCGAACTCATCCTGACACCCTACTGAGCCTGTCAGTGACAATATCCGTACAGTCCGGTCCGTTCGTCTATGAGCATCGCATGTCGGGCCTAGGGGGTTGGTAAAAGTCAGACCCCCAAAAGCGGTACAAGTCGTGTCGGAGTGTAGCCCAGAACACCCTGAGATACTACTGGAATACCTACCAGTAAATCTCCTGCCTTGGCCAAGGTCTTCGTGTAATGGCTCTCCTAGACACAGCGCGACCTCACCCCCAATACCGGGAGAGACGAACCCCTGAAGATCCGCTCACTGCCTCCATGTGGCTCGGGACTGTACCCAACTAAAACCTGTTTGCACGACTCCTTTGAGCCGTAGTAGGGTAGTAATCAAAGTACAGTGGGAACTCACACGAGACAAATGACGATCCCCAGGTCGATGAACTAACCTGTACACATGTCACCAGGGAACTGCTATCTGACGTCAGGTATAAGACCAACTAGCATGTTCCCGGCGAGTCCTGTCCGGTGTACTCATAACCCAATGAGCACCTGTATACATCTTAGGTGAACCAACTGACACCAGTGGCTTGTGAGACCGGCCACCGCCCCTCGTCGGGGTCTCGACTGTATACACTAGTCTACTCTGGAGTATCGATGCCCTATCTCGAAACTCCCACGACTAGGGACCTTTTAAGGATGTGCTTATAGACTACCAGCTCCCACGTATATGATCGCCCTCATACTGCTGGTAGTCAAGCAAGAATCCTAGGGGCTCTATCAACGTGCAATAGCGACATGTCATGTCACCTAAAGCAGTACACGATGATAAAGGTAAACCAGATAGCATACTATCATCTCGAGTAAGACTGTCCTACCGGGATAGGTCCTCTCTCAATCATTGCAATCACGTGCCTGTGACCCAATAATCGACTCTGAGGGCACTATCTCCAACACCCTCAGCAATCCTCAACATGTTCAGAAGTTCGGGAAGTTCAACCTCCTTTCCTTGCATGTTGAAGTTAAGAATGAACTGGGCGTAAGTGGAAGGAAGGGACTGGAGAATCAAATCAGTATAGAGTTCATTGTCCAACGTGGTCCCAAGGTCCGCGAGCTCCTCTATGTAGCCAATCATCTTAAGCACGAGGTCCGCTACCGATGATCCGACGGCCAACCTTGCCGAAAAAAGCTTCTTCGACACTTCGTATCTTGCGATACGAGACTGCTCTCCATACAGTTCTTTTGTATGGAGAAATATGGACTCTAGGTCCATATTCTCGTGCCTCCTCTGATGTTCGTTGTCCATCGAGGCTAGTACGAGGCATCTGGCCCTCGCGCAATCTATCTCCCATGTCTTACGGATTTCTACATCCGCGATGCTGGAGGTGGGACCTGGGACAGGGGAGCTTTGGTGGTAAGTACATACCCCAGCTTGTCATAAGTGATAGCCATCTTGACATTCCTGAGCCAATCTTTGTAGTTTGGCCCTGTCAGTTTATTTTTATCTAGTAATAACTTAAGTCCGGTCATCTTGAATGGTCGCTGCAATTAGGAGAGAGAAAAGAAACACTTTAGCATGATGCTCTTGCAAGTTTAGAGTGGTTTTTAGTTTGTCTAAACTGGATGGCTCCCACTGTTTCTCGAATCCCTTCTCAAACCGTAAAGAAAGGATTAGCCGGGATCATTCTCACCGTACAATACTTGCTTAACCGTTCAGCCAGGCCAGTGTCGGTACTTCGAGGGAGGTTTTCCAACGCTTTCGCGAAGTTCCTTAATTAAGTAACCTCTTTTCCCTGTGGGCGTAGCCCCGCTAACACCTTTCTAGGCACCTACTAGGTTTATAGCATTGATCGTTAAGTGAGAGTTTTCCCGAGGAGTAGCATATACTCACAGTAGGATCGGGATCCAAATATCATCGCGTGATAAAACCGAAGGAATCCTACCAGAATTATCACACTCCAAATGGTATGCAACGCTAGCAAGTTTCAGTACTTATGAAACTCCCGATGTGGATTTTTGCCCCATGCTCTTATGACCTTGGCGTGAGGTCAAAATGTCATAAGTCACATGTCAAGTTCTTCCCATCATTATACTGGTTAATTTGAACCCACCCGTACCTACCCTTGACGTAGGCCAAAACGGCAGTACGACTATCTCAAATCAACGCATTCTATCTATGCAACGGATAAATATCCGGCAGCTACCAATCACTATGCCTTGGCGTGAGGTCAAAATACATAGCTTGAATACTACCGAATATTTAACCGAAATGATGGAGGGCTACGGATGGTTTTGGCGAAACCGTGAACGTAGTGAACTTGATATAATCGATGGAACGAGATAGCTTTTAAAAGGAGTGGTTCAAGCTCCGCGTTTAAAAGTTTTAGTTTTGAAAAGAACCGAGTGGTTTTCAAAGTGTTCCAATCGACTTTTACTTGGTTTATTTCTTGCATTAGTTCTTTTAATGCGTCCCATCATTTAATCCTACCATTGCAGAAAACAACCAAAATATGACATATGCTTATGCCATTCGCATTCGCCACGGGGCCCCATCATCACCCGTTAGGTTACTTAACTAACGACAGAGCGGGGGCTGGGCTAGCGCGGCTGTAAAACATAAGCAACGCCTAAATAGTTATTATATATAAATATATAGCAATGATAGACATTACAGATCACAGATGAATACATTGGATATACTAGGAATCCGCAATGCGTTCGAGCCTGCAACGTAAAGCGGATTACACGGTCGCGGTGAATAGCCAATACCCCACCCAAGACCCCTACGGGTGCGGTAAACTACCCGCCAAGCACCCGAAGCGAAGCAACCTCCCTCACCACCGTGAGTAGGCCACTCGGCACTTCGAGATACCCGGTAGTTTGTGCACCCCCTCCATGGGTCTATCCTAGGAGCAAAAACAGTAAAAAGAATTATACAATGACGGCTACAACCCCGACCCGGTTGTGCGGCCATACAAATAATATTATTACATCAATTTACATGTTACAAATGAATGAAAGAAAAATAACGCTCATCTCACATCCACCCCGGCTATTCACCCGCGACAATCCAATCCATTCATATCCACAAACCAATAACAATCACAGATCACAGAGATGTATAACCCGGACTAATCGACTTATAGCGATTAGCCGACGTTCAATACATACAAGCATCACAGATATAACCAATATAGTTAAAGTGTAGTGAAGTTCCGAAAAATACGGATTTATAGGCCCCCAAAAGTAAATTTTAGTTCTGGAAAATCTGGGCACATATAACATATCCTAAAAATCCCAAAACCAACACAGAAACACACTGCACCAAAAACGATGCAGAGAGGGGACAAGATGGCCGCGCTTCCGCGGCAAGAGCTTCCTATTGCCGCGGATCCGCGGTCCTTTTGTCGCCTCTCTGGTTTGTCTTTGGTGGTGTTCTACACAAAACCCTGAGATAATTTTTGGTGTATAACAAATTTTATTTTGACCAGAAAAAAAAATTAACAGAAACTTGGGGTTTTGCGAGTTTGGTTTTTCGATTTTCCGGTTTCGAAACTTCGTTACACTTAACTACTTAGTAGTTTAGGTTTAGTTAGGCTCTGATACCACTGTAAGTCCACGTTGCCCACCCCGGTGCTTACGGGGAGGCGGAAAACATAATAAAAATCGGATTTTTATCAACTATAGGCAACATGGACCAAGCTTTAAGGATCTTTGCTAAACATAAACTTGCTAACCCTAACTACAAAGTAGCTAAGTGATGGAAAGGTTATACCTTGAGCTCAAAGTCCTTCTCTCCTTGCTCCTTGGAATGGTTGAAAGAGTTCACCTTGCTTGTCTTCTCCCGTCAAAGAAGGATCCACCCGAAAGCCACGACCTTTAGCTTCAACTCCAAGCTAGGAGTAACTAGAGTGCAAGAAATGCTAAGACTTGAAACCTAGAAGAGAGTAGAGAGGATCAAGTGAAGGTTTTTCTCAAGCCTTTTGTTTCTCAACACATGAGAGGGAGAGAGCTTGAGGGAGAGGATGAGCAAGAGAGAGAAATAATATGAGAGAATGAACTATTAGTGAGCCATTCTCACTAATATGTGTGAATAATTTTAATTGAATAATTAGCTTGAAAATTGTCATGGTAAATCATGATATGACCATTATCATTTCAATTTTGCAAAGATCAAAGAGCATCTTTCAATTGAAATGATTATGGTCAAGTTGTCAACAAGGTCAACAAGTCAATGAAGTCAAATTGTCAACAACAACAACCATGCACAATTATTAAGCTAATTATCAATTAACTATAATACACACAAAATCAATAGGGTTAATAAAATGACAATAACCATTAACCCTTAACAAGGTCCTCTCCCCCAATCTCAAGCAACTGTGCATACGCACCCACATTCGTGATCCGAGGAACACGAATACACTGAGAAAAACCAATCTCTAATCATATACTAGGATCCGGCTTAAACCAAAGCCCACTAGTATAAACTGTCCGGACAGCAAACGTGCACAAGTGCGCGGATGCGAACGAACCCTGTCGCAAAACCATGCGACCTCTACTCATTTTGCCTAAAGGCGAATAGCTCTCTTTGTGGGACTCTAAAGACTCGACACTACGCTGGTAGTGGGTTTAACCACAGACCGCAAGCGGCACTAGCTGTACGTAACGGTCCCCAGGTAGATGTCGATAAGAAGACTGACGAGGTGAACCCCATCTGCACTCCTACTGAGCCTGTATGTGACAGTCTCCGTACAGTCCGGTCTGTTCGTCTGATACATCGCATGGCGGGCCTAGGGAGGCGGTGAATGTCAGTCCCCTAATAGCGGTACAAGTCGTGTCGGAGTGTAGCCCAGAACACCCTGAGATAACACTGAAAACCCACCAGTATATCTCGCTTGCCCTGGCCAGGGACTACTCGTGTAATGGCTCTCCTGGACACAGCGCCATGTCAACCCGCAATACCGGGAGAGACGAATCCTGTCTAACCGTCACTGCCTCCAAGTGCTTCGGGACTGCACCCAAAAACTACCTGTTTGCACGACTCCTTTGAGCCGTGGTAGGGTAGTAATCAAAGTGCAGTGGGAACACACTCGAGGCGAAGTGACAGTGTCAAGTCAGCGGACTAAGCTGTACTCATGTCACCTGGGAACTGATAACTGACGATAGGTATATTACCAACCAACAGTTCCCGACGAGTCCTGTCCAGTGTACTCGTAACCTAACGAGCACCCGCATACTATCCCAAGTACGACGTACTAACGGCTGTGGGACAGACCGTCTCCCACACTGGGATGAGAAGCGCATACGCTAGTCTACTCCGGAGTATCGATGCCCTGTCTCGATAGTCCAACGACCAGGGACCTGTATAAGGATGTGCTTATAGATTACCCAGCTTCCACGAGTGCGAGCGCCATCACAACGCTGGTAATCAAGCAAAGATCCTAAGGGCTCCACTAATATGTATACCAGCAATATGCTAAAAGAAACACATGCACATATTAAAGCAGAGACAAACCAAGTAGCATACTACCATTTCGAGCAAGATTGTATATACAACTGTGAATATCCCAAGCTTTCATTAAGTAATATACAAGCTAGTATGATACAGTAATGGCCTCTAGGGCATATACACTAACAAAGTTCGCCAATCTTTCAGCCAGGCCAGTGTCGGTACTTTGAGGGAGGTCCCCCGTGCTTTCGTACGAACCTAATTAATGTAAACCTCGTTTTCCCAGAGGCGTAACCTCGTTAACACCTTTCTAGACACCTACTTGATCGGCTAATTGTAATGTATAAAACTCTCCCAGGAGTAACTCTTACTCGCAGCGGGTATCGGGATCCAACTATCTCATAGAAGGTATGCAATCTCATTGCAAATTTCAACACTTGAAATTCCCGATAATATTTTGCCCCTAGCAGCTATATGACCTTAACATAGTCAACAAATCATAAGTGCTAGTCAAGTTCAACCCGTCATTTCCCGATTGAATTAAACCCACCCGCACGACCCTTAACATAGTCAACAAAGTCGCACGACTACCCTAATCCAATCACATCATATGCTTATACAGATAAGCACTAATTAGCTACCGCACACTACGCCTTAACATAGTCAACAAACGTAGCACGAATACTAACTAGTACTTATCTGAAATGACGGAGGGCTACGACAGGTTTTTCTGAAAACCTATTGCGTATTGAACTTGATATCGTTGTAGGATCGAATGAATTTTGAAATGGAGTGTTTTTGAGGCTTTTCTAGTTTTGCTAAAGGAGTCACTCCCGGTGAAGGGATCGTCGGTCCTTTCCTCGTCGAATGAGGTGCGGGATATATCATATATATCACTGTGCAAAGTAGAACTTTTAAAAGCAATCAAAAGACAAACCGAGTGTGTAGCATCTGCCAGTTATTGCTAAAGGAGTCACTCCCGGTGAAGGGATCTCGGTCCTTTCCTTATCGAATAAGGTGCAGGATATATCATATATACCGCTGTGCAAAGCAAGAACTGTAGCTACCTGTTTTGTTTTGAAATTCGATTCTACAACATCTTAGGTTTCTTTTATTTCATTAATCACATTAATGAAGTCCCATCATTTAAGTACCTAAACATCACAGATAAATACGACGTACACTTATGCCATCCGCATTCGTCTCGATGTCCCCTCGTGCACCGTTAGGTTAGGTAACTAACGGCAGAGCGGGGCAGGGCTAGCGCGGGTGTAAAACATAAGTAACGCCTATATAATATATCCTATATACTATATACTGTATCTATCACAGAACATCACATGATCACATCACAGATATCGCAGCAGAAGAATCATATGAAATATTGGATATATTAGGACGTCCGTGTTTTCAATACGAGCCAGTATAAAACACGGATTCCACGGTCGTGATGAACAGCCAAACCTACACCCCTAGACCCCTACGAGAGCGGCAAGCGACCCTACCAATTCTAGAGTTAGGAGACCCGGCCTCGACTCCTCGAGTTGGTCTCCCACTGGACTCCAGAACCCGGTTACTTATGCTCCCCTCCTTCGGTCTATCCTAGTGCGGAAAAGTAAATAATATACAAAGGGTGACAACTTCCGCAACCTGGAAGTGCCCCAATAAAAGAATATTACATACAAGTTTTTACATGAATGAAAATGAAAAACACTCATCTCACATAAAAACCCCCGGCTATTCAAACACGACGATCCAATATAACATATCCAGCAACACATAACATCACATGTCATCAACGTAAGTAAATATGCGCATCCTAATTGTCGTTGACATATAGCAACGAAACCGGCGATATCACATATTACACTTACGGTCACAGAAAAGAAAGTGTAAAACTACAACAGTTGGAATCCGCAACCACCTCAGACATCGCATGCCTGACCAAATGAATTTCTTAGACATTACATGCCTAACAATTATAAACCCCGCATTTTAGTCTCATTATCGAAAACACTTTTCAATATTAAGTCAGGCAATTCAACAGGATTCCCGACATTTTGATCGAATGCTCGTCGCAAACTTTAGTAGGCGGTCGCACCCCCGATGCCGTCGACGAAGTGCACCAAGACGGAACACCGCTACCGCGAGCACCCGAACAGATGCTTTCGGCGACGGGGTTCTCCTACAGTCACTTGGTCGGGGCTATGGAGTGAGGCTGTCTATTAAGTTTACCCGGCGAGTATCCGCGTACGCTACGTGATTGCGACGGACTTTTGATCACATCAAAATTCCGTGGCAACCGATCAAGTGAGACTAAACTGCTATGTTTATAACATTCATTCAGTTATCACATAACTTTTGTGAATTCCAATTATTGTATCCCATTCCAGATAAACAGAAAATGTTAAACTTTTCGATCGAACAGTCGAACACCCAAGTTTTCCCAATACAGATCAACACATGAAATAAGTTTAACAACATTCAGTTCGTGCCTCAGTACCAACGGTCCAGCCGTAGAAGGGTCAAGCCAACGCCTCACATGTGGCACGCCGTACTGCCCCAAACCCTAAGGTTCAAAGGGCAGTTCAAGACGGTCACATAATCGAGTTAAGGTTTGTTGTCTTCTAGAGGGTCCATCGAGTTACTTGCACTACTTAGAACGTCGTTAAACTACGGAAAAATCCAACACTTGGAAATTTCCCGACAGGGGAAAAATTGGGTATTTATATGCGGTCGAACTTTTTAACATATTCTAAAAATTATCCGGAAAGCCACACAGACAAAATTTGATACTCCGATCGAAACACCGAATCCCCAAATCAATCCCAGAAAATTCAACTCTATAATAAATATTAAAATATCCCAGAAAATACAGCACAAAGAATTAGGAATTACTGTGCAGATTACACAAGATGACGTGGCTACTTAGCCGCGGAACCGCCGCATGAGCACTGCTCATGCCGCGGTTCCGCCGCACTTTAAACGATTTAGCCGATCGAATTGCACATTAATTCTTAAAAACACCTGCTGATTTTTCTGCATATTTTTAATTTCGAAAAATCCACGATTTCAGAAAAAGTACAGAGAGCAAGTTTTGAGTTGGGTTTCGGGTTCATTCGGACTTCAAATTGCGTCTAGACTTCGCCTAAGGCTCTAGCAAGGCTCTGATACCACAGTAGGGTTCCTAGGCACCCTAATGAGGTCTCACAAGGCATCAATCATGCCAATTTCAAAATTTAACGGTGCCGAGAAAAACTAGAACGGATCGTTGGCTAGATTTCTAGGCTAACAAAGTAACTAGTTAACACTTAACTATAAGAATCGGAAATTCAACCTTTGTAGATCCGGTGCTCCACGTCCATAGCTCCGTAATGAAGTCCTCTCGCTGTCCAAAACAAATCCCGGGCTCTAGTGTCGGCTTCATCGGAGAATGGATGGGCTAGGTCATCGACGATTTGCCGAAGATGATCTACATCGAAGCATCGCTAGATCAAGCTCCACCTTCGCCAAGCCATGAAAACTTGTGAAGGAAACACACTCTACTACTTGGAAAGAGGTAGAGGATGAAGAAATAGGAAGTGGGTTCACTTTAGAATTGGATTTCTCACTCATTTTCACATTCCACCATTGTTGGTAGAAAGCTTTGTTCAAGGTTGAAGATGAAGAAGAAAAAGATAATGATATGATAAGTTAATTAAAAGGAATAATAAAAATGAATACTTATCATATCATTAACCATGGTAATGTGTAGAGAATCAATCATGGTTAAAGGAATGGTTAGGGTCAAGCTAGAGACAAAATGGTCACTTAGTCAAAGTGTTCATGAAGCTTCATGAAAACAACAAATGAAAGCCACCATTTCATTTCATTTTCTTTTATTCATTTATCAAAAATAAATGGATAATTAAATAAGATAAATGAATAACAAATAATAAACCCTAACCATTTCATTAACCAAGGTTTAATACTTTACACTTAACCAAAAAGCATGTATCATCAAACATGATACAATCATGTGCACAAAATCATATCGCATATGCAATGCGCACACCCGAGTGAGAATATCCATTTAAAGTGAACCGATACTATTTAATGCAAAGTAATATATCAAATATATAATTATACATTAAATCATTAAATCAACACTTGATTTAACGATCCGGTCATATCACATATAACCGACTAGTATCCAATGTATCGGTTTATCGAATCAATCCTTGATTCGATAACTAGGGTATATCGCATATAACCTAATCGATACATTCATCGCGAGAATGGAATACGGTATCACATACACGCATTATTCTCGGTCCCGCACATATCTCATATGCGCTCCTATTTCGTTTCGCTTGAACCAGGAAACCTCTGTGTAGGACTCTAAAGACTCGTCAATACGCCGGCAGCAGGTGATGATCATATCAAGCACCCACAAGCCGCAAGCGGTCTGCTAAACGTAACGGCCACCCGGGTATTGAGCGATCTGAAGATCGACGAGCAAGCCCGCTCACACTCCAGTGAATCCAACTAGTAACACTATCGTACAGTCCGGTCTGATCGTCTGATATGTCGCATATCTCGCCTAGGGGTGGTAAACGTCAGACCCCAATAGCTCGATAAGTCGTGTCGATATGAGGTCTATAACAATTCGAGAAACAACTGGTAACACTTACCAGTAAATCTCAGCAACCCTGGCCAGGGATTTCCTGTTATAGCCAATCGAACACAGCGCAACATCAACTCCCTATACCGGGAGATACGAATCCCCTCCTATCGCTCATTGCCTCCATGTGACTCGGGACTGTACCCAAAAACCACCGTTTTGCACGCCCTCTTGGACGTGGTAAGATGGAAATCAAAGCACAGTGGGAACCACACAAGACTCTATGACGATCTCGGGTCAACAGACTACTCTGTACCAGTGTCACCAGAGAACTGCCATCTGACGTGAGGTATAATACCATCTGGGAGTTCTCGGCGAGTCCGTCCAGTGTACCCAGTCTCCACTGAGCACCCGTATATCATCTCTGATGTCAAACACCAATGGATATGGGATCATCCATCGCCCATCTGTATGGGTCGAGAAGGTATACGCTAGTCTACTCTGGTATATCGATGCCCCGTCTCGATACACCCACGACTAGGGACTTTGAAGGATGTACTTATAGACTACCATGTCCCCACTAGTATGATCCGCATCATAGTCCAGGTAGTCAAGTACAGATCCTAAGGGCTTTACCAACATGTAACAGGGAGAAAATCAGTGTACACGTTAAGGTAAAGATCAACCAGATAGCATACTATCATGTCGAGCAAGAAAGTCCTCCCTATATATGTCCCAGCATCCACTACAATATACATCCTATGTATAGTAATGTACTCTAGGGCATACATATAACTAACATGCATAGCGGTATTCCTTGTAGAATATCCAGCACTTTATTCGATCAGGAAAAAGCCGAGATCCCTTCACCGGGAATGACCTCTTTAGCAATAACTGGCAGATGCTACAACCCTCGGTTTTGTCATTTGATTGTTTTTCTAGTTCTTGGTTTGCATAGTGGTATTTGTGAAATATCTTGCAACTTATTCGATAATGAAAGAGCCGAGATCCCTTCACCGGGAGTGACCTCTTTACCAAAACTAGTAAAAGCCTAAAAAACACTCCATTTAAAATCACTCGATTCTACGACGATATCAAGTTCATTACGCAAAGGGTTTTCTTAAAAACCTGTCATAGCCCTCTGTCATTTCAGATAAGTACTAGTTAGTATTCGTGCTACGTTTGTTGACTATGTTAAGGCATAGTGTTCGGTAGCTGATTAGTGCTTATCTGTATAAGCATATGATGCGATTGGATTAGGGTAGCCGTGCGACTTTTTTGACTATGTTAAGGGTCGTCCGGGTGGGTTTAATTCAATCGAGAAATGACGGGTTGAACTTGACTAGCACTTATAATTTGTTGACTATGTTAAGTTCATATAGCTGCTAGGGGTAAAATATTATTGAGAATTTCAAGTGTTGAAATTTGCGATGAGATTGCATACCTACTATGAAATAGTTGGATCCCAATACCTACTGCGAGTAAGAGTTATTCCTGGAAGAGTTTTACACATTACAATTAGCCGATCAAACTAGGTGTCAACGGGGTTACGCCCCTAGGAAAACGAGGTTTATTTTAATTAGGTCCGTGCGAAAGCACGAGGAACCTCCCCCAAAGTACCAGCACTGGCCTGCCCGAAAGATTAGTGAACTTATAGGGTGTAATTAATCCCGGCTAGTCTTTCCTTTTAGGGTTTGAAGGTAAATTTGACTAAAACAGTGGGAGCCATCCGGATTAGATATATTAATAACCAATCTAATCTTGCAAGAGCATACGCTGAGTGTTTTCTTCTCTCTCTCTACAGGTAGCGACCATGTCACGCCTTAATCAAGATTATAATACGGATGTATTGACCGAGCCCGCTTGTTATACTGAGCTAAGGAACGTTGTTCCCGCTCCAACTTATAATTGTTATAAGACCGAGCAGGAAATTGGGGATTACCAGAATTCCCGTGCCGCCCAAGCGAAGAAAGTGTATATTGATACATCTTCTTCGGGTGTGTTCATTACAGAGAACTGTTTCTCAGTATCCTTTACGTCCTGGGTATGAGATACCGGATCAGGATCCCGTAAATATAATTTGGTACATGGGATACAGAAAAATAGAGAACTGAGAAAGGGGGATAAGTTTTAAGAGTTAAAAATGGTGCAACTGTTGCAGCCAAGTATGTTGGCAGTTATCACCCTGTATTACCAAATACATTGATTCTGAATGAATGTTATTAGATACCGAACCTGATATACAATACCATATCAGTCTCTTAATTTAGTAAAGAAGGATAGAATTTTGTATTGTTGGATAATGTTTTGAACATTTCCTATATCAAGAGTTGATCGGTTCATGCATGTTATCTAAAACATATACGTTGTAAATCAAACTCCAGTTCATAACATACAGAACACACACAAGAGGAAGAGTTCAAAAATGAACGAATCCTTCTTGAGGCATTGTAGACTAGGTCATATCAATGCGACCCGACTAGCTAAGTTACATTTAGATGCATATTTAAATCAGTTTGAATCTACATCTTGTGAAACTTGCCAGTCATGTCACAAAGATAAGATGAACATAGCTCCATTTTTTGGAAACGGAGAAAGAGTTACTGAACTCTTGGGATTGATACATGCTGATGTATGAAAGTCCCCTCTCTACACGTGCCAGGACCGGTTCATTATACTTTATTACATTCACAAATCATCTGTCACGACCCGAAATTACGGAACGTGACCGGCACTTAGATTACGAAACGTCTAGAGGCGCAACGTAACCTAAGTAAGCCGAAGCCCAGAAATCTAAACCATGAAAAAGAATAAGAAGCAGTAAAAGAAAACATAAAGAAAACAAGTTTAAAAGTATCAGCAATTTTCCCAAAAATTCTGGCAGAGTCTCCTCTGTAAAAACTGGCCCTAAACGGGTACAACAAGTACAATATACATAAACAATAAAAAGCATCCCCAAACGGGAGCTAGCTCAACGCCAACAGGCGGAAACAACCACAACAAGCACAATAATATACAACGCCAAAGGGCGAGGCTCAAAAACTCAAAAGAAAACAATCCACCAAATCAGATTAATCCATGCGCGACTCTAAGGTCGAAATAAATAACTTGTCCAATAAACTTATCAAGTAATACAAGTTTGGTTGATGGAGCTTACTAGATACAAATGAATGAATAAAAATACAATGGTGCTTCAGATACAAGTGAACCAACCTACCGTGCAAATCGTCCTGAATGAAATGATGTGCCAGCAACTGCCAAGGAAACCTGTACATCGAACCTGTAATAAAATTTGGCACAACGGGGGTGAGTTGCCAACTCGTGAGTAGAAGACATCTACAAAAAGAAATCGAATGCACGACGCTATCCTAGGTCATAATATTACACTATTATATCCCAATCATCTAGTAATAGCAGGGTAAAACTACGTGTAAATGCAGATACTCCGTGCTCGTGTCAGTGCCTCATATATTACTATGTCATATGAATGGATATGCATGCATCATGAATATAAAATAACCAATCCTAAAATCCAGAAATATGTGTATAATAAATCTTTAGCTGTTATCATAGTAAAATGTGTTTAGGAATCTGAAATCTCAACAATGAAATCCATGGAAATCCGTGTCAAGTATCGACACAAACATGTAAACCTCAAGTCTCATAGTCTCAATACCTCGGGCTCCGTCACTCCGGATCGGCCTATATCATCAAATCTCACGACAACAGTCGGTATCCTCCGGATATCCGCCGTGCCAGACATCAGCGGTAGGTAGCCTTCCCCTGCCAGGCTCATCGTCTACAACTCGATCTTCTTGCCCCGGGGTAACATACCGGGCCCACCATGTACCCGAGACGGTTCAACCACTCCTCGAATCGGGTCTCGAAATCCAACAGAAAACATTAAATCTCATGGTGGACGACACATACATCACGAGAAAACCGCATCTTATGTTTTAAAAAGAGAGGAGGAGAGGGAGAGAAGTTTTTATATATTCTTGCGGTTTTCCCCAAAAATCCAGAAATCTCATAAAAACCCAAATCTCAAAATCATGAGTAAGTATATGATAAGTGTCGGCATATGCCCATAATACTGCATGATAACATGAAAATATGAATGCATGAATGTCTAAGTAATAAATATCATGTATATACTAACATCAGAGAGTAATCACAATATTATATCGGTCAAGTTGTTAACTGATTCTATCAATAAAAGATAATATAATCTAAAGTGTACGTGACATAGCAATTACCGATGATGATGTGTGTGAGCCGGCAAATAAGTGTGCGTGGAATATGTGCATCATCGGTAAGGGTGCTGGTGTCCTGACAGGTGAAGTTTATACTGATTATAGCAGCATATGTAAAAACATGCATCATTATGATTCCAGTGTGAAAGTAAAGACGGATGTGTGTTATCCACTCATTTGATATACCATTACCACTACCACTATATGACTCGAACCTAACCTATTGACCATCTAACCTCCTAACAAACAAAACCTAAGAAACTAGTCGATAAGAAACAAGAGTCTACCTATGGTCTGAATCAATATCTCGAATAGTCGGCGATCTGGCCTCAATAGCGTCACGTACGTAGTACGGCTTCCTCGAATCAAGAGTGCGGATCAATCATCATATTTATGCCTCGTACGGTAAAATCCATCGTATGGCTTCCCAATATCGATGTACGGGTCAAGTATCTCCTAGGTGTCTCATCATTCGTATAATGTCATCACCAACACATCTCATGATCAAGGTGCTAAACTGTATTCGCCTACATCAATCATATATCATTGCCCTCATAATATGCATCATTAGTTTATCCTCAGAAATATCATGTCATATATATCATATTGTGATTAAGTCATACTGATATCATATCGTCATCAAGTCACCTATATGATATCGTCATCAAGTCACACCTATATGATATCAACATCAGGTCACACCTATATGATATCGACATCAGGTCACACCTATATGATATCGATATCAGGTCACACCTATATGATGTCGTGATCAAGTCATACGTATCCTATATCGTGATCAGTCATAAGCTACAGTCCAGGTACTATTTTAGAGTCCCATGTATCTCAATATCATCACCACCCATTATAATTTATGTTTCCATGTTCGTTATCTCAATCTCTATTGATCCGCTAACACTTAATACGACTGTATAGCCAAGAATCAAGGCATCAAGCCCAGTTATACTGTTTCATCATACCTCAGATATCATATCACATCAATGTATCCCATACACATGTTGTATATATAAATATACCTATACCTAGTCCTATATTTATACATGCACGTATACACCATGTCGAGTTTCAGTGTATGTGTGTGTGTGTTTCTACCTGAAACCTACGTACCTCTTCCAAGGTATTCATCCTCTGGTATGATTTTCCTAAATCAGTCTAGTCTAGTCTAGGGTCATTACTAGGGTCCTACTCATTAAGAATCTAGGTTCACATCTGGTTTCCTAATGACAATAAGTACTATTCCTATTCTACGTTGCGGGGGTGCTAAACGCCATCCACCCGACTTCCCCCCGTAGATATACATCTACTCACCTGGTCCATGTCTGCCGAAGACGGTGTCGCCATCCTCCTCTTCATCGCCCGAAGTCCACGTGAGGGGTACCTAAACGCAAACATATAAAAAGTATCGTAAACTGGATCACATACGAAAGTCAAACGATACAAGGAACGAGTATAGGTTAAAATCTATGTCCCGTCCACGCAAAAGAACCAAATATCGCTCGATATCGGCGTGCAAACTCCGATGGATCGAGATAAACATCAACAAATAACTCGTTGTTTTAAAACACATTACTTATATTCTAAAACATGATTAAATCCATCGAAACCCTAAAATCCATCAAACCGTCCAATTTCGTAAAACCCGAAAATGCCAATTTACCGTTTTTCATCAAAACTTGACATTTAAATGAAACCAATGGTCATAAAACTCATTAAATAGTATAACTAGACTATACAAACAATTACTATATTTTTATTACACAAATTTTTATTAATTTGAAATTTCTAGTTTACAACCTTTAACAATTTTCAACATTTTTCAAGCAAAATACCACAATTCCACCACAAAACGTGATTTTGCATGAATTAATGTATTAAACGCCAATTCATGATGATAATGATTTAATGAAACCATAAATTATATTTTTTATCTCATTTATTTAGGAATTTCTAAAATCTAGTTTACAAAATAGCAATTTTTATCACAATTTATCAATTATCAATAGAAACTAGCAATCAATTTAAGTTTCCATTCCACCAACAAATTAATACCCTTATTATGACCACAATCTAGTTTTACAAATATTAATTGAAATTTTATTTCACCAAAAATTTTGTTTTATAGAAACCTAGTTAGCAAAATTCCTAATTTAAACAATTTTAAATGAAAATTTTACAATTCAACAACCATGCAAGATTTTCCAATTCTAAGAGTGTTAAACTAACTATTATAACCCTAATTAATTAATAAAAATGATAACTTGAATTTACAAACCTAACTTGAATTTTAAAAATTGAACAAAGAATTAATTCATTAAATCTAAACATGCTTAAAAGAAACATCTAATAACAAATAAACAAAAGAAGGAAATTTATACCTCCAAAATATGAAATCCAAACAAGAAAATGAGCCTCCAAAATGCATGCTTTCCATCTCTAAAATCCATATAAAAATGAGCAAGGAATAAAGGGTATGAAATAAATAGGATTTTGTGGAATTTTAATTGAATTTTTAAAGGATTTTTGATGAATTTTGGAGCAAAATAAAATGAGAAAAATGGGGGCTACCATGGGTGGTGAGGCCGGCCATTTTTTTGGAGGTGAGGGAGAGAAAGAAGAGGGTGAGAAAATGTGTAGAAGTCTCCACCAAAATATCACTTCATTATGTCTTTTCATGCATTTATTTATTTTTCTTTTATTTCTTTACTATAGCAACTCAAGAAAACTCTAGAAAATAGGAAAAATTTGCAAATAAATTTTGCATGATACACACTAAATTATAATATGCCATGGTTCATTTTTACAAATTAAAACCATTCAAATTTTTAATTTACACTAATTTAGTGTAAAAATAAAGCTTATGTTAATATTTAAAATAATTAGTTTAGGAAAAATATTTAATTAAACTAAAGATTTATAAGTGGCTAAATAAACACCATTTACTAGTAATTACATAATTTAAATAGGTATTTTTGAAATTATAATGAAAACAATCATGGTTTAGTTTTACGAAAAATACATTTTACTTTACCGAAAATCTTAAAATTCACTTAAACAATTTTATTCATTTAATTATTTATTTAATTATTTTTAAAACGTTACAATCTTCCCCCCTTTAAGAAATTCGGTCCCCGAATTTAAATTAAAACTCCCCCTCCAAATATTAAAACATTTAGCAAACACTCAATTCGTCGGGGCTCCGAAATCATCAATACATAACTAAAATCAACTCCGTCAAGCATAACGCAATCATCGGAGTTATGGCGAGAATAAAATATCAAAACCCAATATGAAAACCATCATAATATACATCAATCTATAACTTAAATATAGTTCGCATCCTAATAAAATCGCCTAAACATCATAATAAAGAAGCATACAAAAACCCCTCTTGAAAATCGTCGTGCAATGCACGTGTCACGGCATAAGTAGCGGAAGTTTAATTTTTAAAAAAAATAGCTATATATATTTATATATATTTTATTTAACATACACGTCCCGCCTGGTTACTAAATCAAATAATAATGATTATGAAAATATACTGCTCAAACTGAAATCAATCCTAATCACATCAATAAAATATCATGTGCGTCCGGTGCGCACTGAAATCGAAACCAAATACAGATACCATGAATACACACAAAAACAAAATAAGTGCAACAGGCGTGCACCAAAACATCTGTCAAGTGCAACGAGCGTGCACAACTCACTATCAGGTGCATCTAATCTGCACAAAACCCGGATTTAGTGCATCTGGTGTGCATAAAATCGCATCAAGTGTGCCAAGTATGTGCAAGAATCCTAATCAGGTGCACATGGTGGACGAAAACATACATCGAATATCAAAATCGAAATCACAGTACAAAAATGCATGAAAACTAGGTCGAAACATATGTCAAAATCATGTGTAACCCCTATGCACGAAATCAAATCAAAAATCTCAAAATATATAAAACCAAATCAAGTGTACTGGGTATGTACTAAACAACATCAATACAACTGATATATGAAACACAAATAGAATGTAATGAAGGTACACACATGAAATACCAATCGTAGAACAAAGTCCTCAAGATACCAAAATCCAATCAACGAAAATATGAAATTCAAATCACTAAATCATAATCGTAAATACTATCGTCAATGTGCGCCTCTTTCCTCTGATGTCGATTGGTTCAAACTTGTCTCTTCATAAGTGTGCTGACTGTGCTACCAACGGCAATACTCATATCTAGAGTCTCCCACGTAGTCGATCCCTTCACTTGATATCCGGACTACATTAAACTTTTCGATCGATCCATCAAAATCCCATAATTCCCCTAGAGCTCAACACTTAAGTACAGCTTAAAAATATCCGGTACATACCCCAGCATCGATGATCCAGTCGTAGAAGGGCAAACCCAAGCCTCACTAATGGCACCGCGGAACTGCCGTAAACCCTAGGGTTCAAGGGCGTTCTCGTGGTCATTATGTCGAGTTAGGGTTTCATTCTTCGAGAGGGTCCATCGAAATACCTGCATGTTCTTCCGAATACTTTAAACTTGGGAAAATGGTTTTCTGATAATCGTTCGAACCCTTTAACTTCATCCGGACGGCATGTGAATACCCTTCGTCCGTACGCTAAGCAATGCTTCAATCCTTAAGAATAACCAATACTCTAATGGTTATCGCATTCGAGCCGCAGCTCCCTCTGCCCGTGGTAACAGAAACTACCATCCGACATCGACGAAGATAGATCAAAGAAACGAATGAAATACGGTGCAAACAATGTACATCCTAAGGCTCCTTAAGCAGAGTAGCGTATCGTAAGTATGCCGCGGACCATACCCACGGTATGTTACTCCACCTAAATCGCCTACTCCATCAACCAAGGGTCACCTAGACTTATACAAGGTTAAACCTAGCGCTCTGATACCAACTTTGCCACGACCCGAAAGTACGGAACGTGACCGGCACTTAGATTGCGAAACGTCTAGAGGCGCAACGTAACCTAAGTAAGCCGAAGCTCAGAAATCTAAACCATGAAAAAGAAGAAGAAGCAGTAAAAGAAAACATAAAGAAAACAAGTTTAAAAGTATCAGTAATTTTCCCAAAAATTCCGGCAGAGTCTCCTCTGTAAAAACTGGCACCAAACGGGTACAACAAGTACAATATACATACACAATAAAAAGCATCCCAAAACGGGAGCTAGCTCAACGCCAACAGGCGGAAACAACCACAACAAGCACAATAATATACAACGCCAAAGGGCGAGGCTCAAAAACTCAAAAGAAAACAATCCACCAAATCAGAATAATACATGCGCGACTCTAAGGTCGAAATAAATAACTGGTCCAATAAACTTATCAAGTAATACAAGTTTGGTTGATGGAGCTTACTAGATACAAATGAATGAATAAAAATACAATGGTGGTTCAGATACAAGTGAACCAACCTACCGTGCAAATCACCCTGAATGAAATGATGTGCCAGCAACTGCCAAGGAAACATGTACATCGAACCTGTAATAAAATTTGGCACAACGGGGGTGAGTTGCCAACTCGTGAGTAGAAGACATCTACGAAAAGAAATCGAATGCACGACGCTATCCTAGGTCATAATATTACACTATTATATCCCAATCATCTAGTAATAACAGGGTAAAAGTACGTGTAAATGCAGATACTCCGTGCTCGTGTCAGTGCCTCATATAATACTATGTCATATGAATGGATATGCATGCATCATGAATATAAAATAACCAATCCTGAAATCCAGAAATAACTGTATAAGAAATCTTTAGCTGTTATCATAGTAAAATGTGTTTAGGAATCTGAAATCTCAACAATGAAATCCATGGAAATCCGTGTCAAGTATCGACAGAAACATGTAAACCTCAAGTCTCATAGTCTCAATACGTCGGGCTCCGTCAGTCCGGATCGGCCCATATCATCAAATCTCACGACAACGGTCGGTATCCTCCGGATATCCGCCGCGCCAGACATCACCGGTAGGTAGCCTTCCCCTGCCAGGCTCATCGTCTACAACTCGATCTTCTTGACCCGGGGTACCATACCGGGCCCACCATGTACCCGAGACGGTTCATCCACTCCTCGAATCGCGTCTCGAAATCCAACAGAAAACATGAAATCTCATGGTGGACGACACATACATCACGAGAAAACCGCATCTTATGTTTTAAAAAGAGAAGAGGAGAGAGAGAGAGAAGTTTTTATATATTCTTGCGGTTTTCCCCAAAAATCCAGAAATCTCATAGAAACCCAAATCTCAAAATCATGAGTAAGTATATGATAAGTGTCGGCATATGCCCATAATACTGCATGATAACATGAAAATATGAATGCATGAATGTCTAAGTAATAAATATCATGTCTATACTAACATCAGAGAGTAATCACAATATTATATCGGTCAAGTTGTTAATGTTAGTGTTTATGCCCTAGAAGGCCATTACTGTATCATACTAGTTTGTATATTACTTAATGGAAGCTTGGGATATTCACATGTATATAACAGTCTTGCTAAACATGGTAGTATGCTACTTGGTTTTTCTATCTTAATATGTGAGTGTACGTATTGATAGAGCTCTTAGGATCTTGCTTGTCTACCAGCGTTGTGATGGCAGTCACACTAGTGGGGGCTGGGTAGTCTACAAGCACATCCTTATTCAAGTCCCTGGTCGTTGGATTATCGAGACAGAGCATCGATACTCCGGAGTAGACTAGTGTGTACGCTTCTCATCCCAGTTGGGGAGATGGTTTGTCCCACAGCCGTCAGTACGTCGTACTGGAGATAGTATGCAGGTGCTCGTTAGGTTACGGGTATACCGGACAGGACTCACAGGGAACTGTTGGTTGGTTTTATACCAGTCGTCAGTGAGCAGTTCCCAGGTGACATGAGTACAGCATAGTCCGCAGACTTGACACTGCTACTTCGCCTCGAGTGTGTCCCACTGTTCTTAGATTGCTACCCTACCACGGCTCAAAGGAGTTGTGAAAACAGGTAGCAGTTGGGTACAGTCCCGAGCACTTGGAGGCAGTGGCGGTTAGACAGGATTCGTCCCTCCTGGTATTGGGAGTAGATATCGCGCTGTGTCAGAGAGCCATTACGCAAAGTCCCTGGCCAGGGCAAGCGAGATTTGCTGGTAGGTTCCAGTAGTTTCTCAGGGTGTAATGGGCTTCGCTCCGACACGACTTATACCGCTATTAGGGGACTGACGCTTGCCGCCCCCCTAGGCCCGATATGCGATAGTCTTGGACGAACGGACCGGACTGTATGGAGATTGTCACAGCAGGCTCAGTAGGAGTTCGGATGGGTTTTCTCATCGGCCTTCTTATCGACAACTACCTGGGGACCGTTACGTACAGCTAGTGCCGCTTGCGGTCTGTGGTTAAACCCACTGCCAGCGTAGTAGTCGAGTCTCTAGAGTCCCACAAAGAGAGTTTCCTACTCCAGGCGAAACGATATAGAGGTCGTATGGTTTTACGACAAAGGTTTCGGACGCGTATGTGTGTTTACACACTTACGTCGTTTGGACAGTTTTTACCAGTCGGCTTTGGTTTAAGCCAGTTACTGGTATCCGGTTATTGGATTTATACAGTCTAAAGTTTTTCCGTATTTTTGCGGATTGGAGGGGCGTTCTCGTAATTGTGCGAGAAGCTTCTAGAAGATGGTGACTAAGGAGGTTTAGGTGTCATATGCAATGAATGAGATTAGTGAGTCATGAGAGTGATTCATCATAGTCATTATTGCATCATAAATGCTTAATGACTCATGATAATGAATCACCATTTGATATTTATGACGCATGCTTATTCATCACTTATTTTCTTTTCTTGATTAAAAGTATATGCTTCATATATATTATGATAACTTACTATTCTCACTCATAATATCATTCACATTCTCTCTCTTCAAGTTCACTCTCTTCAAACCCTAATCCTCACCTCTCATGTGTTGAGAACAAGGATTAGTTAGACTAAACAATCCATAACCTTCAATCTATCTCATCTATCTTCTTTGATTAGCAATCCAAGAAGGTTAGTTGCCTCAAGTTTAGAGGCTAAGCTTGGAGTTTTGCTCTCGGGTGGATCATCTACTACATCGAGAAGGCCGAGAAGGACGAGGAGATCGTAAAGCCGAAGGACTTGGTTCGATAGGTATAATCCCTAAGCATAGTAGTTTAGAACAACTATATGTTTTGCTAGTTATCGTTTAGCTTCGATTCAAGCGGTTAGTCGATGTTTGTTTACTAAACAAGTTCGTTTTTGAAAATTCCGCCTCCCCACAAGTACTGGGGTGTTGTACATCGACTTACAGTGGTATCAGAGCCTCGCTAAACAATAAATAACTTATTTGCAAATTTGTATGAATTTCGAACGGAAAAAACGAAACCGGAAAAGCCCGAAAAATCATGTTTCTGTCGATTTTTAAATGAAATCTAAAATTTTTTCAGGGATGTTCAGAAAGCTTAAAATGATAGTAGTAGAACACACAAAAAATTTGGTCCCCTAATTCGTCTACGGCGCCGCGGAACCGCGGCGGCTAGCATAGATAGCGCCGCGCTTCCGCCGCCGAGTTGACGAATCAGGGAGCCATTTTTCTTGTGGTGGTTCTCCGTGATATTTGGGATTCTCTGGTATTTTTTAATTTTGCTCCGGTTTCAAGTTACAGAGCAGTAATGGAGCAATGTTAAATGCGTTTAATCGATCGAAATTGTACAGTATTTGCATATTGGATTATATCTGTGATTGTATAATGTGTTCGTAAACCTTCCCTAACTGCTAGTATGTCGGTTGGCAGGGGGTTGCACATTTCTGTAATGGTTTTATCTGTTTGTGCATATGAACTGTATTGGACTGTTGTGGTGTATAGCCGGGGTTATGCAATGGGTTATTATTTAATTCATTTGTTGCAAATGTAATTTGTTGTAATATTATTTTTGCGGGGCACATCCAGGTTGCGGTTGTAGCCACCGTTGTATTATTTCATTTTACTGTTTTTGCTCCTAGGACTGACCCAAGGTTGGGTGCACAAACTGCCGGGTTGGTAGTTTGCCGCACCCGTAGGGGTCGTGGGTGGGGTAATGGCTATTCATCACAACTGTGTAATCCGTATTTTGTTGCAGGCTCAAAACAAACACGGATTGCTTCCAAATCCAATTAAGTTCATCTGTGATCTGGAATGAATATCATTGCGTCAGACGAATGTAAAATATCTATATATGATAGCTATTTAGACGTCACTTATGTTTTACACCCGCGCTAGCCCAGCCCCCGCTCTGTCGTTAGTTAAGTAACCTAACGGGTGATGACGGGACCCCGTGGCGAATGCGGATGGCATAAGAGGACGTTGTATTTTCGTTGTTTTCTGCAATGATAGGTTAATGATGGGACGCATTATCTATAATGCAAAGAAAAACAAACCAAAGTTTAAATCGTTGGAACAATTTAAAAGAAACCACTCGGTTAATTTTAAAAACAGATATTTTTAAATGCGGAGCTTTAACCACTCCTTTTAAAAGCTATCAGGTTCCTTCGGTTATATCAAGTTCACTACGTTCACGGTTTCGCCAAAACCAGTCGTAGCCCTCCGTCATTTCTTATGAATGGTCAGTAGTATTCAAGCTATGTTTGTTTGGCCCTTAGTCAAGACATAGTGATTGGTAGCTGCTGGGGTATTCATTTGTTGCATAGATAGATGAGTTGGTTTGGGACACTCGTATTACTTTGTTTGGCCCTTAGTCAAGAGTATATACGGATGGGTTCAAATCAACAGGATAATGATGGGCAGAACTTGACATGTGACTTATGATTTGGTTGGCCCTTAGTCAAGATCATAAGAGCATGGGGCAAAAATATATATCGGGAATTTCTAAAGAAACTGAAATTTGCAAAGAGATGCATACCATTTGGAGTTTGATGAATGTTGGTAGTATTCCTTCAACATTATCATACGATGATATTTGGATCCCGATCCTACTATGAGTATATGCTACTTATCAGGATATTCGTCACTTAACGATCAATGCTATAAACCTAGTAGGTGTCCAGAAAGGTGTCAGCGGGGTTACGCCCCCAGAGAAAAGAGGTTATTTAATTAAGGAACTTCGCGAAAGCGTTGGAAAACCTCCCTCGAAGTATCGACACTGGCTTAGCTGAACAGTTAAGCAAGTATTGTACGGTGAGAATAGTCCTGGCTAATTCTTCTTTTATGGTTTGAGGAAGGATTCGAGAAACAGTGGGAGCCATCCAGTTTAGATAAACTAAAAACCACTCTAAACTTGCAAGAGCATCATGCTAAAGAGTTTTCTTCTCTCTCTCCTAATTGCAGCGACCCTGAAAATGACTGGACTTAAGTTACTTTTAGAGAAAAATATACTGACAGGGCCAAACTATAAAGATTGGCTGCGGAATGTCAAAATGGCTTTGACCTATGTCAAATTGGGGTACATCCTCACCGCTACGGCACCTGCTGTCCCTGGTCCCAAATCCAGCAATGCGGATAAGGAAATCCGCAAAACCTGGGATTTAGATTGAGCGAGAGCCAAGTGCATCGTGCTTGCCTCAATGAACAATGAACATCAGAGGAGGCACGAGGATATGTCCCTAGATGGCATATTTCTCCATACAAAGGAACTTTATGGAGAGCAATCTCGTATAGCAAGATACGAGACCTCTAAGAACTTGTTTCGAGCGAGGTTGGCTGTCGGGTCATCGGTAGGAGAACATGTCCTAAAGATGATCAGCTATATTGAAGAGCTCGCAGACCTTGGGACGACTTTGGATAATGAGCTCTATACAGACCTTATTCTCCAGTCCCTTCCTTCCACCTACGCCCAGTTTATCCTCAACTTCAACCTTCAAGGAAAAGACGTTGAACTTGCGGAACTCCTGAACATGTTAAGGAGTGCAGAGGGCACCTTGCAGAAGGCAAGGGAAACACCCGCTATGTTTGTTGGCGGTGCATCTTCTTCCGGGTCCAAGGCTAGGGCCAAAGGAAGGAAGAAGAAGGCCGCACCCAAACCTAGAGGAGGTGTTAGTAAGGTGGGAAAGAAGGGAAAGAAAAAGTTTGCAGTACCGGTAGTTGGCCAGGATGAGTGCTTCCATTGTCACAGGAAAGGGCACTGGAAGAAGGATTGCAAGGCGTGGAACGCCAAGAACCAGGAACCGAAGCAAGCTGTGGCTTCGACTTCAGGTGTGTTTGTAATTGAGAATTGTCTGTCGATCAACTCTACTTCCTGGGTATTGGATACCGGATCAGGATCTCATATTTGCAATTCTTTGCAGGCACTGAGAAACCGTAGAGTGCTGAAGGAAGGTGATATGACCCTAAAGGTTGCTAACGGAGCTAGCGTGGGAGCTGCGTCCGTCGGGGATTATCACCTAGGATTGATGAGTGGACACATTTTGGTTTTACATAACTGTTATTTTGTACCAAGCTTAACGTGTAATATCATATCAGTTTCCTTGTTATCAAATAAAGGTTATGATTTCACGTTTGTAAGAGATGTTGTTAACATCCACCTTAATCATGGTTTGATTGGGTCCGGTACTCTAAATAACGGTATATATGTTTTAAACCAACTCCAAATTTTCAATGTCCAGAACACACTAAAAAGAAAGTCTCCAGATTTAAATAAAGCTTTCTTATGGCATTGTAGACTGGGTCACATCAATGAGAGAAGGTTGACTAAGTTGCATACAGAAGGATATTTGGACTCGTTCGAATATCAAACTTATGACACTTGTCAATCCTGTCTCAAAGGAAAGATGACAAAGACTCCATTTACTGGAAAAGGAGTAAGAGCGAGCGAGCTCTTAGGACTCATACACAGCGATGTATGTGGTCCAATTTCTACACTTGCAAGAGGTGGTTATTCCTACTTCATTACTTTTACAGATGATTTCTCTAGGTTTGGACATGTCTTCTTAATGAAGCATAAATCCGAGGCCTTTGAGAAATTCAAGGAATACAAGAGTGAAGCGGAAAACCAAACAGGCAAAAGTATTAAGACACTGAGATCTGATCGAGGTAGAGAATACTTAAGTGTCGAGTTCCTAGGTTACCTAAAAGAGAAAGGAATTCTCTCTCAGCTTACTCCTCCATACACTCCACAGCACAACGGTGTATCGGAGAGACGGAATCGAACCCTATTGGATATGGTACGATCCATGATGAGTAATGGTGAGTTACCGCGATCTTTCTGGGGTTATGCGCTAGAATCAGCGGCATATCTTTTAAACCAGGTTCCAACCAAGACTGTGCCTACCACACCATATCAGATGTGGAGTGGGAAGAAACCCTGTCTAAAACATTTTAGGACATGGGGGTGTCCAGCTTTTGTAAAAAAGCAGCATGTGGACAAGCTCGAGGCACGCTCAGTACTGTGTAAGCTTGTGGGATATCCAAAGAACTCCAAGGGATATTATTTCTATTACGCAGAGGAACAAAAGGTTTTTGTTTCTCGTCATGCCCACTTCTTAGAAACTGAATTTTTAGAAAATCAGAAGAGTGGGAGCGCAGTAGAACTGGAAGAAATTCCAGAACCACAAGCTGTTACTGAAAGTTTGGTAGAACCAGAGGTTCAAGAAGAACAGAACATTCCCGCACCCCTCCGTAGGAGTAGTAGGCCATCTCATCCGCCTGAGAGATACTACGGTTTTCTCATAGATGGGGATAGAGAGGATTGCATCATAGATGATGATGAACCTACTGACTTCCAGCAGGCCATCCAGAGCGGCGACTCGGTACGATGGCTAGATGCAATACGGACCGAGATGGAGTCCATGTACACCAACAAAGTATGGACTTTGGACTTTGCTCCAGATGGGGTAAAACCCATAGGATGCAAATGGATCTTCAAGAAAAAGATTGGTGTAGATGGACAGGTGGAAACCTATAAGGCTAGACTTGTTGCAAAGGGTTTTCGTCAAAGACCTAGTTTGGACTATGATGAAACTTTTTCTCCAGTGGCTATGCTCAAATCCATTCGGGTCCTTCTTGCTATTGCTGCCTTCCATGATTATGAAATCTGGCAGATGGACGTAAAGACGGCTTTTCTGAATGGAAATTTAGAAGAGTGCGTCTATATGGATCAGCCAGAGGGTTTCAATCAGAGTGGGAGCAGCGGGAAAGTATGCAAGCTGCTTAAGTCCATTTATGGACTAAAGTAGGCATCGCGGAGTTGGAACATCTGTTTTGATGAGACAGTCAAAGAATATGACTTTATCAAAAATCCAGATGAACCGTGTATATATAGTAAAGTTGTAGCCAGAAGTGTCGTATTCCTCGTCTTGTACGTGGATGGCATTCTATTGATAGGAAATGACATTCCTATGCTACAATCTATCAAAGGATTCTTGTCGCACAGGTTCTCCATGAAAGACCTGGGTGATGCCTCTTACATTCTAGGGATCCGGATCTATCGTGATAGATCCAAGAGGATGTTGGGACTTTCGCAGTCCAGGTATATCGACACTGTACTGAAAAGATTCAGTATGGAAGATTCTAAGCGCGGTAATCTGCCGGCTTGTCACGGAATCACCCTCTCCAAAGAGATGTCTCCCAAGACTGATTTAGAAAGGGAACGCATGTCTATTATACCCTACGCCTCTGCGGTAGGCTCTATAATGTATGCGATGTTGTGTACCAGACCAGATGTAGCTTACGCACTGAGCGTGGTAAGCCGGTATCAGCAGACCCAGGGGAGAAGCACTGGATAGCAGTAAAGAACATTCTGAAGTATCTGAGAAGGACTAAGGAGATGTTCTTGGTTTACGGCGAAAAAGACCTCAGGTTGGAGGCCTTTGCTGATTCCGGCTTCCAGAGTGATAAGGACGATTCCAAGTCCATATCAGGTTATGTCTTTACTCTCAATGGAGGGGTGGTGTGCTGGAAGAGCTCCAAGCAGGACACCGTTGCTGACTCGACGATGGAAGCGGAGTATATAGCTGCTTGCGATGCCGCAAAAGAAGCAGTCTGGATGAAGAAGTTCCTAACAGAACTTCAGGTGGTTCCTACCATAGTTGATCCAATACCTCTGTATTGCGACAACAATGGAGCTATAGCTTTAGCGAAGGAACCAAGGTCCCATCAGAAGTCCAGACACATCTTAAGGCGGTATCACCTGATCAGGGAGATCATTGATCGTCAGGAGATCGAGGTTCGGAGAGTTGCTTCTGAAGAGAACATTGCTGATCCATTCACGAAGGCCCTACCCCAGATTCAGTTCGAGAGGCTACTCGAGATCATTGTTCTACGATACGCCAGTACATGGCCCTAGTACAAGTGGGAGATTGTTAGGTTTTATGCCCTAGAAGGCCATTACTGTATCATACTAGTTTGTATATTACTTAATGGAAGCTTAGGATATTCACATGTATATAACAGTCTTGCTAAACATGGTAGTATGCTACTTGGTTTTTCTATCTTAATATGTGAGTGTACGTATTGATAGAGCTCTTAGGATCTTGCTTGTCTACCAGCGTTGTGATGGTAGTCACACTAGTGGGGGCTGGGTAGTCTACAAGCACATCCTTATTCAGGTCCCTGGTCGTTGGATTATCGAGACAGAGCATCGATACTCCGGAGTAGACTAGTGTGTACGCTTCTCATCCCAGTTTGGGAGATTGTCTGTCCCACAGCCGTCAGTACGTCGTACTGGAGATAGTATGCAGGTGCTCGTTAGGTTACGGGTACACCGGACAGGACTCACAGGGAACTGTTGGTTGGTTTTATACCAGTCGTCAGTGAGCAGTTCCCAGGTGACATGAGTACAGCATAGTCCGCAGACTTGACACTGCTACTTCGCCTCGAGTGTGTCCCACTGTTCTTAGATTGCTACCCTACCACGGCTCAAAGGAGTCGTGCAAACAGGTAGCAGTTGGGTACAGTCCCGAGCACTTGGAGGCAGTGGCGGTTAGACAGGATTCGTCCCTCCCGGTATTGGGAGTAGATATCGCGCTGTGTCAGAGAGCCATTACGCAAAGTCCCTGGCCAGGGCAAGCGAGATTTGCTGGTAGGTTCCAGTAGTTTCTCAGGGTGTAATGGGCTTCGCTCCGACACGACTTATACCGCTATTAGGGGACTGACGCTTGCCGCCCCCCTAGGCCCGATATGCGATAGTCTTGGACGAACGGACCGGACTGTATGGAGATTGTCACAGCAGGCCCAGTAGGAGTTCGGATGGGTTTCCTCATCGGCCTTCTTATCGACAACTAACTGGGGACCGTTGCGTACAGCTAGTGCCGCTTGCGGTCTGTGGTTAAACCCACTGCCAGCGTAGTAGTCGAGTCTCTAGAGTCCCACACAGAGAGTTTCCTACTCCAGGCGAAACGATATAGAGGTCGTATGGTTTTACGACAAAGGTTTCGGACGCGTATGTGTGTTTACACACTTACGTCGTTTGGACAGTTTTTAGCAGTCGGCTTTGGTTTAAGCCAGTTACTGGTATCCGGTTATTGGATTTATACAGTCTAAAGTTTTTCCGTATTTTTGCGGATTGGAGGGGCGTTCTCGTAATTGTGCGAGAAGCTTCTAGAAGATGGTGACTAAGGAGGTTTAGGTGTCATATGCATTGAATGAGATTAGTGAGTCATGAGAGTGATTCATCATAGTCATTATTGCATCATAAATGCTTAATGACTCATGATAATGAATCACCACTTGATATTTATGAAGCATGCTTATTCATCACTTATTTCTTTTCTTGATTAAAAGTATATGCTTCATATATATTATGATAACTTACTATTCTCACTCATAATATCATTCACATTCTCTCTCCTCAAGCTCACTCTCTTCAAACCCTAATCCTCACCTCTCATGTGTTGAGAACAAGGATTAGTTAGACTAAACAATCCATAACCCTCACTCTATCTCATCTATCTTCTTTGATTAGCAATCCAAGAAGGTTAGTTGCCTCAAGTTTAGAGGCTAAGCTTGGAGTTTTGCTCTCGGGTGGATCATCTACTACATCGAGAAGGCCGAGAAGGACGAGGAGATCGTAAAGCCGAAGGACTTGGTTCGATAGGTATAATCCCTAAGCATAGTAGTTTAGAACAACTATATGTTTTGTTAGTTATCGTTTAGCTTCGATTCAAGCGGTTAGTCGATGTTTGTTCACTAAACAAGTTTGTTTTTGAAAATTCCGCCTCCCCACAAGTACTGGGGTGTTGTACATCGACTTACAGTTAACTGATTCTATCAATAAAAGATAATATAATCTAAAGTGTACGTGACATAGCAATTACCGATGATGATGTGTGTGAGCCGGCAAATAAGTGTGCGTGGAATATGCGCATCATCGGTAATGGTGCTGGTGTCCTAACAGGTGAAGTTTATATTGATTATAGCAGCATATGTAAGAACATGCATCATTATGATTTCAGTGTGAAAGTAAAAACGGATGTGTGTTATCCACTCATTTGATATACCATTACCACTACCACTATATGACTCGAACCTAACCTATTGACCATCTAACCTCCGAAGGAACAAAACCTAAGAAACTAGTCAATAAGAAAAAAAGAGTCTACCTAAGGTCCGAATCAATATCTCGAATAGTCGGCGATCCGGCCTCAATAGTGTCACGTACGTAGTACGGCTTCCTCGAATCAAGAGTGCGGATCAATCATCATATTTATGCCTCGTACGGTAAAATCCATCGTACGGCATCCTAATATCGGGGTACGGGTCAAGTATCTCCTAGGTGTCTCATCATTCGTATAATGTCATCACCAACACATCTCATGATCAAGGTGCTAAACTGTAATCGCCTACATCAATCATATATCATTGCCCTCATAATATGCATCATAAGTTTATCCCCAGAAATATCATGTCATATGTATCATATTGTGATTAAGTCATATTGATATCATATCGTCATCAAGTCACACCTATATGATATCAACATCAGGTCACACCTATATGATATCGACATCAGGTCACACCTATATGATATCGACATCAGGTCACACCTATATGATGTCGTGATCAAGTCATACGTATCCCATATCGTGATCAGTCACAAGCTACAGTCCAGGTACTATTTTAGAGTCCCATGTATCTCAATATTATCACCACCCATTATAATACATGTATCCATGTTCGTTATCTCATTCTCTAATGATCCGCCAACACTTAATACGACTGTATAGCCAAGAATCACGGCATCAAGCCCAGTTATACTGTTTCATCATACCTCAGATATCATATCACATCAATGTAACCCATACACGTGTTGTATATATAAATATACCTATACCTAGTCCTATATGTATACATGCACGTATACACCATGTCGAGTTTCAGTGCATGCGTGTGTGTGTTTCTACCGGAAACCTACGAACCTCTTCCAAGGTATTCATCCTCTGGTATGGTTTTCCTAAATCAGCCTAGTCCAGTCTAGGGTCATTACTAGGGTCCTACTCATTAAGAATCTAGGGTCACATCTGGTTTCCTAATGACAATAAGTACTATTCCTATTCTACATTGCGGGGGTGCTAAACGCCATCCACCCGACTTCCCCCCGTAGATATACATCTACTCACCTGGTCCATGTCTGCCGAAGATGGTGTCTCCATCCTCCTCTTCATCGCCCGGAGTCCACGTGAGGGGTACCTAAACGCAAACATATAAATAGTATCGTAAACTGGATCACATACGAATGTCAAACGATACAAGGAACAAGCATAGGTTAAAACCTACGTCCCGTCCATGCAAAAGAACCAAATATCGCTCGATATCGGCGTGCAAACTCCGATGGATGGAGATAAACATCAACAAATAACTCGTAGTTTTAAAACACATTACTTATATTATAAAACATGATTAAATCCATCGAAACCTTAAAATCCATCAAAGCGTCCAATTTCGTAAAACCCGAAAATGCCAATTTACCGTTTTTCATCAAAACTTGACATTTAAATGAAACCAATGGTCATAAAACTCATTAAATAGCATAACTAGACTGTACAAACCATTACTATATTTTTATTACACAAATTTGTATTAATTTGAAATTTCTAGTTTGCAACCTTTAACAATTTTCAACATTTTTCAAGCAAAATACCACAATTCCACCACAAAACGTGATTTTGCATGAATTAATGTATTAAACAACAATTCATGATGATAATGATTTAATGAAACCATAAATTATATTTTTAATCTCATTTATTTAGGAATTTCTAAAATCTAGTTTACAAAATAGCAATTTTTATCACAATTTATCAATTATCAATAGAAACTAGCAATCAATTTAAGTTTACATTCCACCAACAAGTTAATACCCTTATTAAGACCATAATCTAATGTTACAAATATTAATTGAAATTTTATTTCACCAAAAATTATGTTTTATAGAAACCTAGTTAGCAAAATTCCTAATTTAAACAATTTTAAATGAAAATTTTACAATTCAACAACCATGCAAGATTTTCCAATTCTAAAAGTGTTAAACTAACTATTATAATCATAATTAATTAATAAAAATCATAACTTGAATTTACAAAACCTAACTTGAATTTTAAAAATTGAACATAGAATTAATTCATTAAATCTAAACATGCTTAAAAGTAACATCAAATAACAAATAAACAAAAGAAGGAAATTTATACCTCCAAAATATGAAATCCAAACAAGAAAATGAGCCTCCAAAATGCATTCTTTCCATCTCCAAAATCCATATAAAAATGAGCAAGGAATAAAGGGTATGAAATAAATAGGATTTTGTGTATTTTTAATTGAATTTTTGAAGGATTTTTGATGAATTTTGGAGAAAAATAAAATGAGGAAAATGGGGGCTACCATGGGGGGTGAGGCCGGCCATTTTTTTGGAGGTGAGGGAGAGAATGAAGAGGGTGAGAAAATGTGTAGAAGTCTCCACCAAAATATCACTTCATTATGTCTTTTGATGCATTTATTTATCTTTCTTTTATTTCTTTACTATAGCAACTCAAGAAAACTCTAGAAAATAGGAAAAATTTGCAAATAAATTTTGTGTGATACACACTAAATTATAATATGCCATGGTTCATTTTTATAAATTAAAACCATTCAAATTTGTAATTTACACTAATTTAGTGTAAAAATAAAGCTTATGTTAATATTTAAAATAATTAATTTAGGAAAAATATTTAATTAAACTAAAAAATTATAAGTGGCTAAATAAACACCGTTTACTAGTAATTACATAATTTAAATTGGTATGTTTGAAATTATAATGAAAAACAATCATGGTTTCGTTTTACGAAAAGTACATTTTACTTTACCGAAAATCATAAAATTCACTTAAACAATTTTATTCATTTAATTATTTATTTAATTATTTTTAAAACGTTACATCATCTCTCAAGATTCGGACATATGTTCCCGTTGAAACACAAGTCTGAAGCTTTTGAGAAATTCATAGAATGTATGTTAGAAGTAGAGAACCAAAAACGGGTATAAGTATTATGTCGTATGATGAGATCAGGGAGGAGAATACTTGAGCACGGAATTCCTGGACTATTCTAAAGGAGAATGAGATTCTCTCTCTGCATTACTCCTCCGTATACACCACAGCACGATGGTATATCGGGGCGGAGCAATCGCACGCTATGTGATATGGTGTGCTCTATGATGAGTACTACTGAGTTTCCTATTTCCTTTTGGGGGTTATGCTCTTGTGAAGCTGCATACCTATTGAATAGGGTTCCAATCAAATCAGGTGCCTCCCACTCCATATGTGATATGGTATGGGAAGAGCCCATCTCTTAAGGATGTTAAGATTTGGGGTTGTCCGGCTTATGTCAAAAGCAAAATCCGGACAAGCTTGAGGCAAGGTCAGTTCTGTGGAAGTTTGTTGGATATCCTAAGCATAAGAAAGGGAATATCTTCTACCACACTGAGGAGCAAAAGGTGTTTTGTTTCTTAGCATGACACCTTTGGGAAAGGATATTTCTTGTGAAGATATTAGTGGTCATGAGGTAGAACAGGAAGGAGTTCCTGCTATACAAACTACAGCTAATGATTTGGTAGAACCAGAGGATTCAATAATTCCCAATGAACCTCAGCCTCTCCGCAGATCTAGTAGGGTTCCTCACCCACCTGAGAGATACTTCGGTTTTCTCTATGACAGTGGATGTGAGGATTGCATCATGAGATGATGACCCAACTAGTTTCGAGCAGGCCATCAGGAGTAGGGATTCTGTAAGAATGGCTGGATGCTAAGCGATCTGTGATGGAATCCATATACACCAACAAAGTATGGACTTTGGTTGCTTTATCTGAAGGGTTAAATCCCCATCAGGGGCAAGTATTTCTTGAGAAGATTACTTGGTGTACATGGAAAAGTTGAGACTTTCAAAGCTAAGACTAGTTGTAAAAGGTTCTCTTCATCGACCAGGTGTAGATAACGATGAAACCTTTTTTGGTGCCTATGCTTAAGTCCATCCAGATCCTACTTGCCGCTGCTACATACCATGACTACGATATCTGGCGGTTGGGTGTCACGACATCTTTTCTAAATATTGATTTAGAAGAGAGTGTCTATAAGTACATAGCCAGAGGGCTTCGTAGACAGTAGGAACAGCGGAAACGTGTGCAAGTTGCTTTATGAGTTAAAGCAGGCATCGCGGAGTTGGAACATCTGTTTTGATGTGGTGGTCAAAGAGTTTGACTTCATCAAAATGGTAGATGAATCTTGTATATACAAAAAGTTAGTATGGAGTATGGTGATGATCCTCGTATTGTACGTGGATGACACACTCTTGATAGGAAAGGAGTTTCCTATACTACGATCAGTCAATCTCCTCTTATCACAAGGATTCTCTATATAGGATCAAGGTGATACCTCCTAAATCCTGGGTTTTGGATCTTTGAGATAGATCTAATTGGATGTTACGATTCTCAATAGGTGTAGTGAGATGGTATCAATCGATACTGGGGAGAATCACTGGATAAGATCCAGGGTGGTAAGGACGACTGAATGTCAGTCAAAGGCATTGTCTTAACCCACAGCGCAGGGACGGTATGTTGGAAGAGTTCCAAGCTAGATACCGTGGAAAACTAGACGATAAAAGCTGGATACACCGCTACTTAGGATGCTACCAAAGAGGCAATCTTGGAGTATAAGTTCATGAGATGAACTTCGTTCCTACCATTGTGTGACAATGGAGTTGTGGCTTATGGCCCAGGAACCCCCGTCCCATCAGTGATCCAGACATATTCTTTGGCAGTGTCTCTGTCACGACCTAATATTTGGCCCGTAACTGGCACTTAAACTATGTAACGTCTACAGGCATACGCAACTCAGTAAGCCGAAACCCAGAAATTTAAACCACCCAAATCTGGATCAACGGAGAAAAACATAGTTTTAACATTTGGAAAATCTCAAGTAAAATCTCTAACTCTAGTTTTACTTCTTAAAAATTTCGGCAGCACCCCCTTTGTAAAAACTAGCCCCGAAAATGGGTACAGCATAGATAATATGTAAAGCATCCCAAATGGGAGCAAAATCATGCCCAATGATGGAGACAAACACCACAACAATTATACGATGCCGAAGCGAAGAAATAACAAAGGAAAGACTGCAATAAGAAGTAAACTTTCCAACATAACCGGCTCCCACGAGCACGGCACCCAAAGTCACCAAAAATAATATAACACCGAATCCTCACAAGTCGTCTCTAAGTCATATACAAATAGTGGTAGATGGAGAATACTAGATCCAACAAAAAGATATACAATGTACAGGCAGATAACCGCAAACCCACCTAAAAGCAAAGGCCTCACTGCCTAACGTAGCGGTATCCGCAAAAGTAGAGATGATGAGACGCCCTGCCGTGACTACTCTGAGGGTAAGTCCTGCAAAACACTGTGGCACAACGGGAGTGAGTTGCCAACTCGTGAATAGTAATTAACATCATACTGTAATCGTGAGTATGCACGAACAGCGATCTATCTATCACATCTAATCCGATAGCATAAGTATGATAAGTGATTATGCAACAATCATGTAAATGTACATCATCAGGGTACTACAACTACATAAAACAATGCATAACAACAATAATCCTGAGTGTGTGGGATGATACAATAAAATCTCATGCAAAGTCATCGGCATGGAAAAACACCAGTGTCCCTCACTGACACATCAAATCCAAAATCCTCAGGCACCGCATCCACAGATCGGTCCTCACATCCTGTAAGTCTCATGTAACCTGAGTGTCAAACATCGACACCCAAAACATCATGAAATTATATTCCGGTGTGTGTATATATATGTATATAAGTATGAGGATATCAACCCCGTATGTCCACCGACGATACGTAAAAATCATGAAAACCTGAGTGTCTAACACCGACACTCGAAACATCATGAAACCCGTGTCTAGCATCGACACATAAATCCTCATAACTCAGACGCTGTCACCACGACTGGCCCTGACGATATGTCATACATCACTCCGGTCGGTATCCCTACGATAATCGCCGAGTCCAAATACAGTCACCGGTAGGTACTTGCCCACCTTCCAGGCTCATCGTCTGTACCACAAACATCTTGCTGAGGGGAACCGTACCGGGCCCCACAATGTACCCGCACACGGTCTACTCACTCCTCGCATCGGGTATATATCACAAATGTCAGAACCGAGAAATCTCATGGTGGACGCATCAAATATCATATCAAGAGAAACCGGGTTTTCAAACAATACATAGTTTCTTAAAAATACCCTCACGACTCTCAAATCCATAAATCATATGAAATCCATATCTCAATGCATAAAATCCATATAAAACTGATATATGCAATATAAGCCATCAATATGAGCATATAAAGGGAAAACCGCTCTTTAAATGAATCCATCTTTAAAATATATCTTGCGGTTCCCAAAATCCTCCGAAAACAAATGCAGTATCATATGAGGTGTACATGTAAGTGTAGTAAGGTTTAAGTATCTACATGTAAGCAAGTATGTATGATGCATTTCATAAGCACAATGATCAACAACTCAATATCACATATCAAAACAATACCACTTGTAGTACATACAACTATAAAGAAAATATGCGGGTGTACATGTCAATATGTGTCCATGATATACATATAGCTGTAATAGACTATGTGGCTATACATGTCAATATGTATGCAAGATGTACAAGTAGCTATAGTAAGGTATACGTGAAATGGATTAAGAGTCACTATCTTAACTATCCATGTCCAAAACAACATCACGTATGTAGATGTCAACAATATCTCATATGCACAATGGGATAAGGGCTACTACCTCAAATATCCCTATCCACTTCCATATCACGTATGTAGGTGGTTTGTGCGTGTCATGGCAATTACTGACGATGTGGGTATAGCATACAATTTGGTGCTCGTGCAACATGAACCGTCAGTATTGTGTTATATCTAAAGGTATGAGTCAAGTACAACAGATAATGCTATGCAATGACATTCATATATAATTAACAAATATGCAATTACATGCAACTATCATATCATATCCGCCCCGACGCATAACGCCATACAGGCGATTTCCCCGTAAATGTTAAATTTACTCACAATGGTCTCCAGCTATGAAAATCCGACCACCTGCTTCCCCTTGTTCGCAGCGTCCGACGTCCCCGCTTGCGATGCTATATTTCCACAAACACAAGAAATAGTGCAAAAATCTCAGAAATCGACCAAAATAACGTAAAACTACGTATTAAATAAGGCACCAACACTAACTAACTCGCGAGTGTACGTCTAGTGGCTAACGTGCGTAACGATACCACCAAACCTACCCAAGTACCGTAGCAGCACAAGATCACGATTCGTGTCACAACACGTAACACGCGGACTCAAAACACTAGATTAAAGGTAAATGATCCCAGATTTTGTATACTGCAATTACCAAAAAAGTAAACAGTACCAAACACTCCTAACCAACAACAGACAACTACCCACAAAAACCAAACCCCAGCACCATCCTACAAAGTCGGCGTCGCCGGAGTTCATCAAAGGGGTCGCTGGCCCCGGCCGGTGGGGTGGTCCTCGTCTCTCAGGTGGTGCTCCAGGGCACTAGTACATCACTATAAATTTGTTTGGTCACTCACTAAATTTTCCAGATCGCAGCAGATACAGAGGCTCTAAAAAGACACTAAAACCCCGATATTGCACAAATCGATACATCAAGTGTTTTAAACCATATTCAACGAGCTACACATCATAAAAACTCTAATTTAACACTGTAGGGATTATACCTATCAACTTTAGCTCAGAAGATCCAAGCTTTCCTAGCTCCAAGTGATCCAAGAGCAAAAACCAAGACTTTTAAAATTTTTGTGATATATTTAGGAATTTTGAGGATTTATTGTGCTAGAATGATGCAAGAATGGAAATGAATGATCAAGGGTTGTAGGGGAGGAAGGGATCTCGGCCAAGTGAGGTGATTGGAGAGTTGTGGAGTGTTCTAGCTCATTTTAGTGGTAAATGAACATAAATGCATTCACACACACACATGCATGCACCTCTTGAATTTCCTTTCTTTTTCTTTTCTTTTCTTTAACTCTTAATCCTAGTCCACACAATGAATCTAGATATTATTTGGGTTTGGTTTACTCAAGAATAATTGAAGAAAAGATCACTAAAGAGAAATTTCCCAAAATGTGAATACCACATTAAAATAATATTAAAATTGGGAAAAATTCAAATTAAACCAAAACGTTCCATATACCCCCAAATCATGCGCACTAGCTTTATTTTAGCTAAACTAGGTACTGGAAAGTCTTTATGGTCGTTTGAACACAGTCGGTTTAAAACGGAAAATACCGACAATTTAAACCATAAAACGGAAAAATTCCCATAACGATATCTAAAACGTTACAATCACCTGATCATGGAGATGGTTGATCAACTGGAAGATCGAGGATATGATAGTTGACACAGAGAACAACAACGCATATCCACTCACAAAGGCCTATATTCCCAGGAGAGACTTTTATGGGATGGTTGAGTCTGAGATACTTCAACCACTGCTGATTGTTGGGTATGAGATACTACAATAGATGGCCCTAGTGGAAATGGGAGATTGTTAGTGATATGTATGCCCTAGAGGCGATTACTGTACATACGATGTATATTGTAGTGGATGCTTGGACATATATATGGAGGAATTTCTTGCTCGACAAGATAGTATGTTATCTGGTTGCTCTTTATCTTAACATGTACTCTAATTATCTCTATGTTACATGTTGATAAAGCCCTTAGGATGAGTACTTGACTACCAGGAATATGAAGCAGATCATACTGGTGGGGACAGTGTAGTCTCTGAGTACATCCTTCAAATGTCCCTAGTCGTGGGTGTATCGAGACAGAGCATCAATATACCAGAGTAGACTAGGGTATGGCTTCTCGACCCATGTAGATGGGCGATGGATGATCCCATATCCATTGGTGTTTGAAATCAGAGACAGTATACGGGTGCTCAGTGGAGACTGGGTACACTAGACGGACTCCCCGAGAACTCCCAAATGGTATTATACCTATCGTCAGATGGCAGTTCTCTGGTGACATTGGTACATGTTAGTCTGTAGACCCGAGATCGTCATAGAATCTTGTGTGATTCCCACTGTGCTTTGATTTCCACCTTACCACTTTCAAGAGAACGTGCAAAACGGTGGCTTTTGGGTACAGTCCCGAGTCACACGGAGGCAATGAGCGATAGGAGGGGTTTCGTCTCTCCTGGTATGGGCAGTTGATGTTGCGCTGTGCTCGATTGGCTATAACAGGAAGTCTTTGGCCAAGGCTGCTTCAGAGATATACTGGTAAGTGTTATCAGTAGTTTCTCGACCCGTTATGAGCCTCACATCAGCATGACTTATCGAGTTACTGGGGTCTGACGTTTACCACCCCTAAACGAGATATGCGATATATCAGACGAAGAGACTGGACTGTACGGTAGTGTTACTTATTGGATTCGCAAGAGTGTGAGCAGGCTTGCTTGTTGATCTTCTGATCCCAATACCCGGGTGGCCGTTACGTTTAGCAGACCGCTTGCGGTTTGTGGGTGTTTGATATGATCATCACCTACTGTAGGCGTATTGACGAGTCTTTAGAGTCCTACACAGGGGTTTCCTGGCTCAAGCGAAACGTAGTAGGAGCACATATGTGATATGTGCGGGACCGAGATTGATACTATATGAGATACCGTATTCTATTCTCGCGATTTGTGACATTGGTTGGTTATATGTGATATAGCCGGGTTATCGGATCAAGTGTTGATTCGGTAAGTTGTTACACATGATATTAGTCGGTTATGTGGGATATAGCCGGATTATTAAATCACGAGTTGATTTGATAATCTAATGTAAAATTATATATTTGATATATTACATTACATTAACTAGTATTAGCTCACTTATGATTTCTTTTCTCACTTGATGTGCACATTGTATATATGTGATATGTATATTTGAGTACATGTTTTGTGTCATGCTTGATGATACATACAAGATGGGTGTATGAGACATATATCATCCTAAAGTTAAATTAGGGTTTCGTTTATTTCTTAAGGTTTAACAAAAGAGAATGACTTAGTCAAAGTTGTCAAGCTTAGATGAAGCTTGTAGAAACATTGACAAAGTCAACTCTTTTGTCATCCCTTAGAATATTAGTGAACCCAACTCTTAACCTTACACCTTGGTTAATTCTCTACATGAGTTAAGCATGATGACATAACTCACCCATGGTTACATAATTCATTTTAGGTGAATTATTGACTTGAGTTCATCTTCTTCTTCCTCCTCCTCAAAAGCTTTCTAGCTCTAATGGAGTTATGAGAAAAAGTGTTAGAAAATCAATTCTAAAGTGAGCCCACCTCCTATTTCATCATCCTCTACTACTTGGCATTTAGTATAAGGTGTTCTCTTCACAAAGTTCTTCACCTAGTGAAGAAATAGCTTGGGTTAGTGTCTCTTCGACGTAGATCATCTTCGGCCTCGAAGTCATCGCAGCAAGAATGTTCGTTTCTTCGTGGAGCCTCTCTAGAGTCCAGAGTTTACGATCGCAGCGAAGGGGACTTCTAAACGGAGCTATTGAAGTGAAGGACCGGTCTACAAAGGTTGTATTCCTTGCTCCCTTTACTTATTGCAAAGTGTTTGCATATTGATTCCGTATATTTCTAGTTTACGATTCAAGTTAGGGTTAGCTAAAACGGCAAATTTTGAATTTGGCATGGGTGATGCCTCCCGAAACCTTGCTGCCGTCGTAGGTAACCCTTCAAGACCCTTATTAAAAACCAAGATACAAACATTATATTTTTCGATATCTGGTTTTTTTGGATTTAGTGATGCTATTTAGAGATTTGGGATAACCCGGGACCATTGTAACTAAAGTTCCCTTTATAGTGAGACGTGCAGACAACCATGAAGAAACCCTAGAAACCTGAGCCCCTCCCCTCACTTTCTGGCCGCAGATTTATTTGTATGGGCCGCAATTTGCGGCCATGTAGGGAGGAAATGCATTGAATTTTGGTTGGTGAGTCCCTTAGCTAATATCTAGAGCAACCCTATATGCAAAATTCCCTACTTTGGCCTTGGGTGAAATCTGGGAGCACATTGAGGTGCTTTTTTTATGTTTTCCTTATTTTGTAAACTTGGGTTTTGTTGTTTGGATTTGTTTTTGGTTGTTGTCGTTTGTACGTCAACAACAAGGGTTGTTTGATTGTTTTGCATGCGTAGGCTATAGGTTCTAACCTATGAGCGCACCGTGTGTTGTATTTATTTTCCGAACTTGATTTTAATAGCGATTGCAAATATCTTTTATTGTAGGTACTTTCGTATGGATTCCGAGACGATGGAGCATGGCGTCATCGACTTCGGCGAGCTGTAAGTCCACGTTGCAACCCCCGGTTCTTACGGGGAGGCGGAAACGGTATAAAAATCAAATTTTTAGCGCATGGGGCAACATGGACTAACAAAGTCTGGATCTTTTCCTAAACTATAACTAGCAAACTTGCTAAAGAGAGTTAGCTACTATGGAAGATGGTTATACCTAAACTTGAACTCCTTCTTCTTCAAACTTTGTAGAGGATGATGGTTCTTGTCTCGTCGCCTTCTTCCGTCGAAGATGGATCCACCTGAGGGTTCAACCTTCGGGCTCTTCCTCGAACTTTGAGAGAACTAGAATCGTCGGATTGCTAAACCTTTGATCCTAGAGAGAGTAGAGTGTATCTATGGAGTGCTTTCTTTTTCAAGGTGAGGGATTCTCAACACATGAGAAGGAATCACCTTGAGCTTGAGGAAGAAGAAGATGAAGAGAGGAGAGAGAATTGTTATGAAAGAATGAGCTATCTTTTTCTTTTTGCAACCATATCAAAAAGAAAAAGAATTATCTAAATAATAATAATTCAAAATGAGAATAGTTGATGGTAGTTTTGGAATGACCACTATCATACTTCAATAAATGAAATGTAAGCATGAATCAAGGAGAATCCTTTCAAAGCATGTTGGTGGTCAAACTTCAACCATGGTCAACAAGTCAACCATGGTCAACAAGTCAACAAAATCAACCATAACATAATTCTCATTTAATTACTATTATTAATAGATAATTCATAAATCCATTAGGGTTTGGAAAATGATGACTGTCAACTGTGCATACGCACCCGTTCCGAAACCCTAATGAAATACCTCATCCTCCGCCTCAAGCAACTGTGCATACACACCTGCATTCTCGTTCCGAGGACAAGAATTCCGAGATATAAAAGCAACCCCAAAACATATACCAGTATCTGGCTCAAACCAGAGCCTGCCAGTATAATCCGTCCGGACTCCAAACGTGCACAAGTGCGCGGATGAGAACGAACCCTGCCGCAAAACCATGCGACCTCTACTCTGTTTTGCCCAGAGGCGAATACCCTCTGTATGGGACTCTAAAGACTCGACACTACGCTGGCAGTGCGTTTAACCACAGACCGCAAGTGGCACTAGCTGTGCGTAACGGTCCCCAGGTAGATGCCGACAAGAAGGCTGACGAGGTGAACCCCATCTGAACTCCTACTGAGTCTGAATGTGACATTCTCCGTACAGTCCGGTCTGTTCGTCTGATACATCGCATGTCGGGCCTAGGGGGCGGTAAAACGTCAGTCCCCCAATAGCGGTACAAGTCGTGTCGGAGTGAAGCCCAAAACACCCTGAGATAACACTGGAAGCCTACCAGTATATCTCGCTTGCCCTGGCCAGGGACTACTCGTGTAATGGCTCTCCTAGACACAGCGCGATGTCAACCCCCAATACCGGGACAGACGAATCCTGTCTAACCGTCACTGCCTCCAAATGCTTCGGGACTGCACCCAACCACTACCTGTTTGCACGACTCCTTTGAGCCGTGGTAGGGCAGTGATCAAAGTGTAGTGGGAACACACTCAAGGCGAAGTGCCAGTATCAAGTCAGCGGACTAAGCTGTACTCATGTCACCTGGAAACTGATAACTGATGATAGGTATAATACCAACCTTTCAGTTCCCGACGAGTCCTGTCCAGTGTACTCGTAACCCAACGAGCACCCGTATACATTCTCCAGTATGACGTACTGATGGCTGTGGGACAGACCATCTCCCACACTGGGATGAGAAGCGCATACGCTAGTCTACTCCAGAGTATCGATGCCCTGTCTCGATAGTCCTGCGACTAGGGACCTGTATAAGGATGTGCTTATAGATTACCCAGCCCCCACTAGTGTGACTGCCATCACAACGCTGGTAATCAAGCAAAGATCCTAAGGGCTCCACTAATGCGTATAAGTGATATACTGAAATAAACACAAGTACACATTGAAGTAGAAACAAACCAAGTAGCATACTACTATATTGAGCAAGATCGTTTATACAAGGTGAATATCCCAAGCTTTCATTAAGTAATATACAAACTAGTATGATCCAGTAATGGCCTCTAGGGCATATACACTAACAATCTCCCACTTGCACTAAGGCCATGTACTGGCGTATCGAAGACCTATCATCTCGATCAGCCGCTCGAACTGAGTCTGGGGTAGGGCCTTGGTGAATGGATCTGCAGTGTTTTCTTCTGAAGCAACCCTCCGAACCTCGATCTCCTTGCGATCCACGATCTCCCTGATCAGGTGATACCGCCTCAAGATGTGCCTGGATCTCTGATGGGACCTGGGTTCCTTCGCTAAAGCTATAGCCCCGTTGTTGTCGCAATACAGAGGTATTGGGTCAACAATGGACGGAACCACCTGAAGTTCTTTCAAGAACTTCCTTATCCAGACAGCTTCTTTTGCGGCATCAGATGCAGCGATGTATTCTGCTTCCATCGTCGAGTCTGCAACGGTTTCCTGTTTGGAACTCTTCCAACACACCACCTCTCCATTGAGGGTAAAGACAAAACCCGACATGGACTTGGAATCATCCTTGTCACTCTGGAAGCTGGAGTCAGCAAAGGCCTCAATCTGGAGGTCTTTTCCGCCATACACCAAGAACATCTTCTTAGTCCTTCTCAGGTACTTGAGAATGTTCTTTACCGCTATCCAGTGTTTCTCCCCAGGGTTTGACTGATACCGGCTTACCACACTTAGTGCATAAGCTACATCCGGTCTGGTACACAACATCGCATACATTATAGAGCCTACCGCAGAAGCGTAGGGTATAATAGACATGCGATCCCTCTCCAAATCAGTCTTGGGAGACATCTCTTTAGAGAGGGTGATCCCGTGACAAGCCGGTAGGTTACCGCGCTTGGAATCTTCCATACTGAATCTTTTCAGTATAGTGTCGATGTACCTGGACTGTGAAAGTCCTAATATCCTCTTGGATCTATCACGATGGATCCGGATCCCTAGGATGTATGAGGCATCACCCAGGTCTTTCATGGAGAACCTGTGTGACAAGAACCCCTTGACAGATTGTAGCATAGGAATGTCATTTCCTATTAAGAGAATGTCATCCACGTATAAAACGAGGAATACTACAGTTCTCGCTACAAATCTACTATAGATGCATGGTTCATCTGGATTTTTGATAAAGTCAAATTCCTTGACCGTCTCATCAAAACAGATGTTCCAACTCCGCGATGCCTGCTTTAGTCCATAGATGGACTTAAGCAACTTGCACACCTTTCCGCTGCTCCCACTCTGAATGAAACCCTCTGGCTGATCCATATCGACACACTCCTCTAAATTTCCATTTAGAAAAGCGGTTTTTACGTCCATCTGCCAAATATCATAATCGTGGAAGGCAGCAATGGCAAGAAGGATCCGAATGGATTTCAGCATAGCCACTGGAGAAAAGGTTTCGTCATAGTCCAAGCCAGGTCTTTGACGGAAACCCTTTGCTACAAGTCTAGCTTTATAGGTCTCAACCTGTCCATCTACACCAATCTTCCTTTTGAAGATCCACTTGCATCCTACGGGTTTTACCCCGTCTGGAGCAATGTCCAACGTCCATACTTTGTTGGTGTACATGGACTCCATTTCGGTCCGCATTGCATCCAGCCATTTTACCGAGTCTACGCTCTGAACGGCCTGCTGGAAGCTAGTAGGCTCATCATAGTCTATGATGCAATCCTCTCTATCCCCGTCTATGAGAAAGCCGTAGTATCTCTCGGGCGGATGAGACTGCCTACTACTTCTGCGGAGCGGCATAGGAATGTCCTGTTCTTTTGAACCCTCTGGTTCCATTAAGCTTTCAGTAATAGTCTGTGGTTCTGGAATTTCTTCCAGTTCTATTGCGCTCCCACTTACTTCTTTTTCTAAGAACTGATGTTCCAGAAAATGGGCATTACGAGAAACAAGGACTTTTTGTTCCTCTGCGCAATAGAAAAGATACCCCCTGGAGTTCCTTGGGTATCCCACAAACTTGCACAGTACTGAGCGCGCCTCGAGCTTGTCCGTATGCTGCTTTTTGACATAAGCTGGACATCCCCAAATCTTCAGGTACTGAAGATAGGGTTTCTTCCCACTCCATAATTCATATGGTGTGGTAGGCACAGTCTTAGTAGGAACTCGGTTCAAAAGGTATGCAGATGTTTCTAGCGCATACCCCCAGAATGATCGCGGTAACTCAGCGTTACTTATCATGGACCGTACCATATCCAATAGGGTCCGGTTCCGTCTCTCCGATACACCGTTATGTTGCGGAGTGTATGGAGGAGTAAGCTGAGAGAGAATCCCATTCTCTTTTAAGTAATTCAGGAACTCGGGACTTAAGTATTCTCCACCTCGATCCGATCTTAGAATCTTGATACTTTTGCCGATTTGTTTTTCAACTTCATTCTTATATTCCTGGAATTTTTCAAAAGCTTCGGACTTATGTTTCATTAAGAAGACATAACCGTACCTTGAAAAGTCATCCGTAAAAGTAATGAAGTAAGAATAACCGCTTCGCGCATGTGTAGACATTGGACCGCACACGTCGCTGTGTACGAGTCCCAAGAGCTCGCTCGCTCTTACTCCGTGTCCAGTGAACGGAGTCTTTGTCATCTTTCCTTTGAGACAGGATTGACAAGTGGCATATGATTGATATTCGAACGGATCCAAATATCCTTCTGTATGTAACTTAGTCAACCTTCTCTCATTGATGTGACCCAGTCTACAATGCCATAAGAAAGTCTAATTGATATCTGGAGACTTTCTTTTGTGTGTATTCTGGACATTGAAAATCTGTGGTTGGTTTAATACGTATATACCATTGCTCAATGTACCTGACCCAATCAGAACTTGATTAAGGTGAATGTTTACAACATTACTTACAAACGCAAATTCATAACCTTCTTTTGAAACCAAAGATACAGAAATGATATTACAAGTTGCGTTGGGTACAAAAAAGCAATTACGCAAAACCAAAACATGCCCATCTGACATTCCCAGGTGATAGTCCCCCACGGCTTTAGCATCCATGCTAGCTCCGTTCGCAACTCTGAGGGTCATGTCACCTGCCTACAAAACCCTACGGTTTCTCAACGCCTGCAAAGAATTACAGATATGAGATTCTGATCCGGTATCCAATACCCAGGAAGTAGAGTTTATAGAAAGACAGTTTTCAATAACATACACACCTGAAGCTGAAGCCGCAACCTGCTTCAGTTCCTGTGTCCTGGCTTTCCAAGCCCTGCAATCTTTCTTCCAGTGTCCACTTTTATGACAATAGAAGCACTCTTCCTTTCCAACAAGCTTCCCCGCAATCTTTGTTGCCTTTTCCTTTCCCTTCGTACCCACTTTATTAACACCTCCTCTTGGTTTGGCGGGGCCTTTCTTCCTCTTTCCCTTGGCTTTCGCCTTGGACCTAGAGGAAGAAGATCCTCCTACAAACAAAGCGGGTGTTTCCCTACCCTTCTGTAGGGTGCCCTCTATGCTCCTCAGCAGGTTGAGGAGTTCTGAAAGTTCAACTTCCTTTTCTTGTAAGTTGAAGTTCAGTATAAACTGGGCGTAAGTGGATGGAAGGGACTGGAGAATTAAATCCGTATAGAGTTCACTGTCCAACGTGGTCCCAAGTTCCGCGAGCTCCTCAGTGTAGCCAATCATCTTAAGCACGTGGTCCGCTACCGATGATCCGACGGCCAACTTAGTCGAAAATAACTTCTTCGACACTTCGTATCTTGCGATACGAGACTGCTCTCCATACAGTTCTTTTGTATGGAGAAATATGGACTCGAGGTCCATATTCTCATGCCTCCTCTGATGTTCGTTGTCCATAGAGGCAAGCACGAGGCACCTGGCCTTCGCGCAATCAATCTCCCAAGTCTTACGGATTTCCTTATCCGCGATGCTGGAGGTGGGACCTGGGACGGGGGGAGCTTTGGTGGTAAGAAGATACCCCAGCTTGTCGTAAGCGATTGCCAATTTGACATTCCTGAGCCAATCTTTGTAGTTTGGCCCTGTCAGTATGTTTTTATCTAGAAGTAACTTAAGTCCAGTCATTTCGAATTAGGTCGCTGCAGGGGGGAGAGAAGAAACACTTTAGCACGATGCTCTTGCAAGTTTAGAATGGTTTTTAATTTGTCTAAACAGGATGGCTCCCACTGTCTCTCGAATCCCTCCTCAAACCATAAAGGAAGAATTAGCCGGGATCAATCCCACCGTACAATACTTGCTTAACCGTTCAGCCAGGCCAGTGTCGGTACTTCGAGGGAGGTTTTCCAACGCTTTCGCGAAGTTCCTTAATTTAAGAACCTCTTTTCCCTGGGGGCGTAGCCCCGCTAACACCTTTCTAGGCACCTACTAGGTTTATAGCATTGATCGTTTAGTGAGAAATTTCCCGAGGAGTAGCATATACTCACAGTAGGATCGGGATCCAAATATCATCGCGTGACGAAAATGAAGGAATCCTACCATAATCATCACACTCCAAATGGTATGCAAATCTAGCAAGTTTCAGTACTTATGAAACTCCCGATGTGGATTTTTGCCCCATGCTCTTATGACCTTGGCGTGAGGTCAAAATGTCATAAGTCACATGTCAAGTTCTTCCCATCATTATCCCGGTTGATTTGAACCCACCCGTACCTACCCTTGACGTAGGCCAAAATGGCGGTACGACTGTCTCAAAACAACGCATTCTATCTATGCAACAGATAAATATCCGGCAGCTACCAATCACTATGCCTTGGCGTGAGGTCAAAATACATAGCTTGAATACTACCGTATATTTAACTGAAATGATGGAGGGCTACGAATGGTTTTGGCGAAACCGTGAACGTAGTGAACTTGATATAATCGATGGAACGAGATAGCTTTTAGAAGGAGTGGCTCAAGCTCCGCATTTAAAAGTTAGTTTTGAAAAGAACCGAGTGGTTTTTCGAAAGTGTTCCAACGACTTTAACTTGGTTTATTATCTTGCATTAGTTCTTTTAATGCATGATATTCTTGCATTAGTTCTTTTAATGCGTCCCATCATTAATCCTACCATTGCAGAAAACAACCAAAATATGACGTACGCTTATGCCATTCGCATTCGCCACGGGGTCCCGTCATCACTCGATAGGTTACTTAACTAACGACAGAGCGGGGGCTGGGCTAGCGCGGTTGTAAAACATAAGCAACGCCTAAATAGAAAGCAATGATAGACATTACAGATCACAGATGAATACATTGGATATACTAGCAATCCGCAATCCTTTCGAGCCTGCAACGAAAAGCGGATTACACGGTCGCGGTGAATAGCAAATACCCCACCCAAGACACCTACGGGTGCGGCAAACTACCCGCCAAGTTCCCGGTAGTTTGTGCACCCCTCCATGGGTCTATCCTAGGAGCAAAAACAGTAAAAAGAATTATACAATGACGGCTACAACCCCGACCCGGTTGTGCGGCCATACAAATAATATTATTACATCAATTTACATTTACAAATGAATGAAAGAAAAACAAAAGCTCATCTCACATCCACCCCGGCTATTCACCCGCGACAGTCCAACAGATTCATATACACAATCTAATATCAAACACAGATCATGTATAACCCCGACCAATCGACTTATAGCGATTAGCCGACGTTCAATACATGCAAACATCACAGATATAACCATCATAGTCAAAGTGCAGTGAAGTTCGGAAAAAATACGGAATTATAGGACCCCAAAAGTAAATTTCTGTTCTGGAAAATCTGGGCACATATAATATATCTTAAAAATCCCAAAACCAACACAGAGACACACTGCACGAAAAACGATGACGAGAGGACAACAAACGGCGGCGGTTCCGCGGCAAATACCTACCTCATGCCGCGGAACCGCGGCGGTTTGAATGAATTGGGGTATCGTTTTTCTTGGGTGTTCACACAAAACCCTGAGCCGAATTTAGGTGTATAACAAATCTTGATTTGACCAGAAAAAATTTTAACAGAAACTTAGGGTTTTGGTTTTTCCGGTTTTGCGATTTTTCGTTTCCGAACTTCGTTACACTTCACTACCAAGCTAGTTTAAGTTTAGTTAGGCTCTGATACCACTGTAAGTCTACGTTGCAACCCCCGGTTCTTACGGGGAGGCGGAAACGGTATAAAAATCAAATTTTTAGCGCATGGGGCAACATGGACTAACAAAGTCGGGATCTTTTCCTAAACTATAACTAGCAAACTTGCTAAAGAGAGTTAGCTACTATGGAAGATGGTTATACCTAAACTTGAACTCCTTCTTCTTCAAACTTTGTGGAGGATGATGGTTCTTGTCTCGTCGCCTTCTTCCGTCGAAGATGGATCCACCTGAGGGTTCAACCTTCGGGCTCTTCCTCGAACTTTGAGAGAACTAGAATCGTCGGATTGCTAAACCTTTGATCCTAGAGAGAGTAGAGTGTATCTATGGAGTGCTTTCTTTTTCAAGGTGAGGGATTCTCAACACATGAGAAGGAATCACCTTGAGCTTGAGGAAGAAGAAGATGAAGAGAGGAGAGAGAATTGTTATGAAAGAATGAGCTATCTTTTTCTTTTTGCAACCATATCAAAAAGAAAAAGAATTATCTAAATAATAATAATTCAAAATGAGAATAGTTGATGGTAGTTTTGGAATCACCACTATCATACTTCAATAAATGAAATGTAAGCATGAATCAAAGAGAATCCTTTCAAAGCATGATGGTGGTCAAACTTCAACCATGGTCAACAAGTCAACCATGGTCAACAAGTCAACAAAATCAACCATAACATAATTCTCATTTAATTACTATTATTAATAGATAATTCATAAATCCATTAGGGTTTGGAAAATGATGACTGTCAATTGTGCATACGCACCCGTTCCGAAACCCTAATGAAATACCTCATCCTCCGCCTCACTTAATGAAAGCTTAGGATATTCACGAGCAAAGATCAAGGTGAGTAGATCTATATCTACGGAGGAAGTCGGGTGGATGGAGTATAGCACCCCCGCAAATTATAAAATGGAAACCGATCTCTAGAATACAGTCGTAGAAACCTAGATTAGGAAACTAGGAATTTGGTTTAAAGAATAGCTAGAGATGATATTAGTGATATGACTTATAAACATGTAGTTGCAATATAATAGGTATGAGTTTTAGGATAGCATAACACTTGATGTATAAGGTAGATTGTATATATAAAATTGACTTGATATGAGATATTAATGTGATGGAAAAGAGTTTACGTTTTGATATGACGACTTGGTGTGATATGTCGTTATATGGATATGAGTCGATTTGTGATAATTGTGTAAGTCGATGTACTACACCCCACGAGTTGCGGGGAGGCGGAAATATGAAAAACAATCTTGTTCTTTAAACTTAACATCGACTAACCGAAGAATCTTTGCTAAACTATAACTAACATATACATAGGAGTTGTTAGCTACTATGAGAAGTGATTATACCTAGTGAACCTTGTCCTTCGTCTTTTCGTTATCCACCTCCTCCTCGGCCTTCCCTACGTAATAGACGATCCACCCGAGAGCTTCTACTTCAAGCTTCACCTCTAATCTTGAGGTAACTAGGTTTCTTTAGTTGCTAATCAAAGGCACCTAGGTGATATAGAGAATGGTTATGGATTAATTAGTCTATCTAATCCTTGATCTCAACACATGAGGGGTAGGATTAGGGTTTGAAGAGTGAGAGAGCTTGAGGACAGAGAAGGTGAGGATAATAATGATCATGAAATAATGAACTCTCTTGAATATATGAAGCATAATCATTTATCAAATTAATAAATAAAATGATTAATCATCATACTTCATTTATTCATTATGAGTGATTCACTATATGAGTCACTAACCATTTAATGATGCATTAATGACATGAATGAATCACACAAATGAGTCACTAATTCAATAAATGCTTATGCCACCTAAACCCTCAAGTCATCATCCTTCTAGAAGCTCCCCGCAAAATTACGAGAACGCCCCTCCTATCCGTGAAAACACGGAAAAACTTTAGACTGTATAAATCCAATAATCCGATACTAGAATCTGGCTTAATCCAAAGCCGCTAGTAAAAACTGTCCGAACGTCGTACGTGCGTTTAAACACGTATGTGTCTGAACCCTAGTCGTAAAACCATACGACCTCTATATCGTTTCGCCTGGAGCAGGAAAACACTCTTTGTGGGACTCTAAAGACTCGACTACTACGCTGGCAGTAGGTTTAACCACAGACCGCAAGCGGCACTAGCTGTACGTAACGGTCCCTAGGTAGATGTCGATAAGAAGGCCGATGAGGAAACCCATCCGAACTCCTACTGTGCCTGATGTGACAATCTCCGTACAGTCCGGTCTGTTCGTCTAGGACTATCGCATATCGGGCCTAGGGGGCGGCAAGCGTCAGTCCCCTAAAAGCGGTATAATTCGTATCGGAGCGAAGCCCATTACACCTTGAGAAACTACAGGAACCTACCAGTAAATCTCGCTTGCCCTGAACAGGGACTTTGCGTAATGGCTCTCTGACACAGCGCGATATCAACTCCCAATACCGGGAGAGATGAATCCTATCTATCCGCCACTGCCTCCAAGTGCTTCGGGACTGCACCCAACTGCTACCTGTTTGCACGACTCCTTTGAGCCATGGTAGGGTAGCAATATAAGAACAGTGGGAACACACTCGAGGCGAAGCAGCAGTGTCAAATCTGCGGACTATGCTGCACTCATGTCACCTGGGAACTGTTAACTGACGACGGGTAATATACCAACCAACAGTTTCCTGTGAGTCCTGTCCGGTGTACCCGTAACCCAACGAGCACCTGTATACTATCTCCAGTATGACGTACTGACGGCTGTGGGATAGACCATCTCCCCAACTGGGATGATAAGCGTACACAATAGTCTACTCCGGAGTATCAATGCCCTGTCTCGATAATCCTACGACTAGGGACCTGAGAAAGGATGTGCTTGTAGACTACCCAGCCCCCTCTAGTGTGACTGCCATCACAACCCTGGTAGTCAAGCAAGATCCTAAGGTCTCTATCAATACGTACACACATATTTAGATAGAGAAAACCAAGTACCATACTACTATGTTTAGCAAGACTGTTATATAACTGTGAATATCCCAAGTTTCCATTTAGTAATATACAAGCTAGTATGATAGAATAATGGCCCCTAGGGCATATACACTAACAATTTCCCACTTGCACTAGGGCCATGTACTGGCATATCGAAGACCGATCATCTCGAGTAGCCTCTCGAACTGAATCTGAGGTATGGCCTTTATGAATGGATCGGCAATGTTCTCCTCTGTAGCAACTCTCTGGACCTCGATCTCCCGGTGATCTATGATCTCCCTGATCTTGTGATACCGCCTTAAGACTTGTCTGGACTTCTGATGGGACCTGGGTTCCTTCGCTAAAGCTATAGCTCCGTTGTTGTCGCAATACAGCGGTATTGGATCAACAATGGTAGGAAGCACTTGAAGTTCTGTTAGGAACATCTTCATCCAGACCGCCTTTGCGGCATCGCAAGCAGCAATATACTCCGCTTCCATCGTCGAGTCTGCAACGGTGTCCTGCTTGGAGCTCTTCCAGCACACTACCCCTCCATTGAGGGTAAAGACATAACCTGACATGGACTTGTAATCGTCTTTATCACTCTGGAAGCCGGAATCAGCAAAGGCCTCGATCTTGAGATCTTTTCCGCCGTAAACCAAGAACATCTCCTTAGTCCTTCTCAGGTACTTGAGAATGTTCTTCACTACTATCCAGTGATTCTCCACTGGGTCTGACTGATACCGGCTTACCACGCTTAGTGCGTAAGCTACATCTGGTCTAGTGCACAACATCGCATACATTATAGAGCCTACCGCAGAAGAGTAGGGTATAATTGAAATGCGATCCCTTTCCAAATCAGTCTTGGGAGACATCTCTTTGGATAGGGTGATTCCGTAACGAGCCGGTAGATTACCGTGCTTAGAATCTTCCATACTGAATCTTTTCAGTATAGTGTTGATATATATGGACAGCGAAAGTCCTAATATCCTTTTGGATCTATCACGATAGATCCGGATCCCCAGAATGTAAGAGGCATCACCCAGGTCTTTCATGGAGAACCTGTGTAACAAGAATCCTTTGATAGATTGTAGCATAGGAATGTCATTTCCTATCAATAGAATGTCATCGACGTACAAGACGAGGAATACGACAGTTCGTGCTACAATTTTACTATATATATATGGTTGATCTGGATTTTTGATAAAGTCATATTCTTTGACCGTTTCATCAAAATAGATGTTCCAACTCCGCGATGCCTGCTTCAGTCCATAAATGGACTTAAGCAACTTGCACACTTTCCCGCTGCTCCCACTCTTATTGAAGCCTTCTGGCTGATCCATATAGACACACTCTTCTAAATTACCATTTAGAAAAGCCGTCTTTAGGTCCATCTGCCAGATCTCATAATCATGGAAGGCAGCAATAGCAAGAAGGACACGAATGGATTTGTGCAAAGCCACTAGAGAAAGAGTCTCGTCATAGTCCAAACCAGGTCTTTAACGAAAACCCTTTGCAACAAGTCTAGCTTTATAGGTTTCCACCTGCCCATCTACACCAATCTTTTTCTTGAAGATCCATTTGCTTCCTATGGGTTTTACCCCATCTGGAGCAAAGTCCAAAGTCCATACTTTGTTGGTGTACATGGACTCCATTTCGGTCCGCATTGCATCTAGCCATCATACCGAGTCCACGCTCTGGATGGCCTGCTGGAAGCTAGTAGGTTCATCATCATCAATGACGCAATCCTCTCTATCCCCATCAATGAGAAAACTGTAGTATCTCTCAGGCGGATGAGACGGCCTAATACTTCTGCGGAGGGGTGCGGGAATGTCCTGTTCTTCTTGAACTACTGGTTCTACCAAACTTTCAGTAGTAGTTTGTTGTTCTGGAATTTCTTCCAGTTCTATTTCGCTCCCACTTGTTTCCTTTTCTAAAAACTGTTGTTTTAGAAAATGGGCATTACAAGAAACAAAAACCTTTTGTTCCTCTGCGTAATAGAAATAATACCCCTTGGAGTTCTTTGGATATCCCAAAAACTTATACTGTACAGATCGTGCCTCGAGCTTGTCCGCATGCTGCTTTTTAACAAAAACTGGACATCCTCATATCTTTATATGCTGAAGATGGGGTTTCTTCTGTTGGGTTACTAGGCACACTAATAAGGTTCTACGACGCATCAACCCGATTAAAATTTTAGCCGTGCCAAATAACCCTAAACAAGATCGTCGCTTGATTATTAGGGTTATACATGCTAGTAAATACCAATTACAACTAAGTGAATACGAAATACAACCTTTGTAGATCGGTCCTTCACTTCATTATCTCCTTGTTGAAGTCCCTTCGCTGCGATCGTGGCTCTCCCGGGCTCTTGCACGGCTTCACGAGGCGAAAGAAGCGACCTTACTTGAAGTCTTCGAGGCCAAAGAAGATCTACGTCGAGGGAATATCAACTCAAGCTTCTACTTCACTAACAAGAGAATTAGTGAAGCAAACATCCTAAACTAAAGTGCTAGTCTAGTAGAGGATGGAGAAATAGGATGTGGGTTCACTTTAGAATTTATTTTCTCACAATGTTTCACTCTCTCTTGAAAACCCTAGCTAGCTTTTCTTTTGCTCAAAGAAGAAGAAGATGAACAAAAGAAAAGCTGAAGATAATGATCAAGTGAGTGAGCTAATCATGGTGAGCGAGTATCATATACTAACTCATATAGAGACATAACCATGGCTAATCCAAATGGTTAGGTTAATAAATAATCTAAAATAAAGACAAAGCTAGTGGACTTTGTCAAAGCAAAGAAAGCTTCTACAAGCTTCATGCTCTTTCCAAAATTCCACTAATTTTGTAATTATCTTAAATAATTATAACCCACCATAATAAATAGAATGGTGTATGTCTTACACACCCATGTCAAGTGTATCATCAACCATGATACAAAAAGAAAACACATTTTAATATATATCACATATATATTAAAGTTGTGCACATGTGAGAAAAAAAACCCTTAAGTGAACAAGTGTTAGTTAATGTAAGCTAGTATATCTAATATACAATTATACACTAAATTATTAAATCAACACTTGACTTAATAATCAGGTCATATCTCATATAACCGACTAACATCCATTGTATCGACTTATCGAATCAACACTTGATTCGATAACCCGGCTATATCATATATAACCGACCGATACAAAAAGTCGCGAGAATAGAATACGGTATCACATACATGCATTATTCTCGGTCCCGCACATATCACATACGTGCTCCTATTTCGTTTTGCCCGAGCCAGTAAAACCTCTATGTAGGACTCTAAAGACTCGTCAATACACCAGCTGTAGGTGATGATCACCTCAATCACCTACAAGCTGTCAGCGGTACGAGCTGGACGTAACGGCTACCCGGGTATTGAGCGATCAGAAGATCAGCAAGCAAGCCTGCTCCAACTCCTGTAAAAGCCTGCCGGTAACACTTCCCGTACAGTCCTGTCTACTCGTCTGATATGTCGCATATCAAGTCTAGAGGTGGTAAACGTCAGACCCCAACAACCGATAAGTCGTGCCGATATAAGGCTCATAACGGGTTGAGAAACTACTGGTAACACTTACCAGCAAATCTCTAAATCAGCCCTGGCCAGGGAGTTCCCTGTTATGGCCAATCGAGCACAGCGCAACATCAACCCCAAATACCGGGAGAGACGAAACCCCTCCTATCGCTCATTGCCTCCATGTGACTCGGGACTGTACCCAAAAACCACCGTTTTGCACACCCCCTTGGACGTGGTAAGGTGGAAATCAAAGCATAGTGGGAATCACACAAGACTCTATGACGATCTCGGGTCTATAGACTAACCTGCACAAGTGTCACCAGAGAACTGCCATCTGACGTGAAGTATAATACCATCTGGGAGTTCTCGGCGAGTCCGTCCAGTGTACTCAGTCTCCACTGAGCTCCCGTATCCCATATCTGATGTCAAACACCAATGGATATGGGATCATCCATCGCCCATCTCATGGGTCGAGAAGCGTATACGCTAGTCTACACTGGTATATGATGCCCTGTCTCGATACACCTACTACAAGGAACATTAAAGGATGTACTTATTGTTGGATATATGTATGCCCTAGAGGCATTATATGATAGTGGATGTATTTGTACATGTATATATATTCAGTATACATTCTTGCTCGACATGATAGTATGCTATCTGGTTCTTCTTTATCAGACATGTTGATTTGATCATGCTTTTATTCACTCATACATGCTGATAAAGCCCTGAGGATATCGGCTTGACTGCTGTGATTATGATGGAGATCATATTAGTGGGACATCTGTAGTCTATAAGCATATCCTGGAAAGTCCCTAGTCGTAGGTATATCGAGATGGGGCATTGATATACCAGAGTAGACTAGCGTATATGATACTAGACCCATACGATGGGTGATGAATGTTCCCACATTCATCGATGTTTGACATCAAGATCATATACGGGTGCTCAGTGGTGACTGGGTACACTGGACGGACTTACCGAGAACTCCTATATGGAATTATATCTATCGTCGGATAGCAGTTCACAAGTGACACTGGTACAGGTTAGTCTGCAGACCCGAGATCGTCATAGAGACTTGTGTGTTCTCCCACTGTACTTTGATTGCCACCCTACCACGGCTCTACTGAGTCGTGCAAACAGGTGGCCGTTGGGTACATTTCCGAGACACACGAAGGAAATGAGCGATAGGAGGGGTTTCGTCTCTCCCGGTATTGGGAGTTGATGCTGTGCTGTGCCCGACTGGTTATATCAGTAAGTCCCTGGCCAGGGCTGCTGAGATTTGCTGATAAGTGTTATTAGTAGTTTCTCGATCTGTTATAGACCATTCACCGGCACGACTTATTGAGTTATTGGTGTTGACGTGACCATCCCTAGGCTCGATATGCAGCATATCTGATTAAGAGACCGGACTGTACGGTAGTGTTGTCGGTTGGCTCGACGGGAGTTATAGCAGGTTCGTTTGTTTTCTTCTGATCGCTCAATACCCGGGTGGCCGTTACGTTTAGCTGACCGCTTGCAGCTTGGGGGTGCTGGATATGATCATCACCCACTACCGGCGTATTGACGAGTCTTAGAGTCCCATAAAGGAGTTACCTAGTCCAGGCGAAACGTTGTGGTGCGCGTATGCGATATGCGTATGGACTCGATTGAAATGCGCGTTTAGGATACCGTACATTGATCGGGCGGCTTGCTTTTGGTGGAGTCATATGTGATATGGCCGGATTGATAAATCAAGTGTTGATTTATCATTTAACCATTAGTTTTCTCACTTAAAACCTTTTCTTGTATATGATGGATGTATGCATGCATGTATGTTTTTCTATCTTTCTTTTAGTTTCAAGAACATATGGATGTGCATACATACATACATACATACATACATACATACACCATCTATCATGGTTGATTACACATGGAAAATGGTGGCAATATAAGACTCACACCATGGATAAATAGGTGGATTATTATTTGATTTTTTGTTTAAAACAAAATAGAAAAGGAAAGGATAATTCTTGACTTGCTTCTACATTCTTCTTTAACCTAACCATCCTCACCTACCCTTAACCTTGGATTAAACTTTCCTTCTATGTTTTAAACCCTAATTAAATAATAACTCAAACATTTAACCAGGGTTTGAGATGAGAAGAAATAATATATATATAGATATATTTCATTTCTTTTCAAGGGTTAATCTTTTCTCTTCTTAAAAAGAAAAGCCATCATCTTCGTCCTCCTTCTTCCTTTGCTCTCTAGTTTCTTCTAGTGAGCAAAACACACATCAAGAAAGGTTTTTGAAGTGAGAATCATAACCACAACATCATTCTACACAAATTTAGCCAACTTGTTTAGAGTGTTCTCTTCATTTCTCATCTTGAAAACTGAAGTTGCAAGCTTGGACTAGGAACTTCGGGTGGATCGTCGTGGACGCTAGAAGACTTCAAGAGAACCTTCCTCCAACACTCAAGAGGCCAAAGAGTCTAGCGAAGGGATCTACAAAGGTTGTAGTCTCGAAACTCTAGTCTTTGTTGCCTTTATTGTTCAGAAACCCTAATTTTCTAGGATCGATCCTATGTATGCTTGCTTAGCACCATAAAAATTTTAACTTTGTGACATGTGATGCTTCCAAACTCTACATAGGGTGGTAGGTAATCCTAACATTGGTATCAGAGCCGACCTAGAACATTAGGCGACACTTTTACGAAGTAAAAATCCCGATCGGATCAAAATACAATTTTTTGAGACCTTCTCTGGACAAATTTTAAAATCTGACATTTTTCAGAATTAAAAATACTTAAAAAATAGAGCAGGGAAATATATGAAATACTGTGAAAACTGAACCAATGATCCGTACAAATGGCCGCGGAACAGCGGCAATTACTTGCTTAGGCCGTGATTCCGCGGCCGTACAGAGGGTTCATTGCTTCATTTTTGCATAGTAATTCATAACACTGCTTGTATATTGTTTTTAGGTATGTTTAATCTGAATCTAGTACTGTATTTTCTGGAGATGGTTTTGGACTCGTCGATTCGATCGGAATTTTCATTTCGTTGTTTTTCCGGGTAAATTAAAAAGTATTGAAGTGTTTGAACGAGTATCATTTGCTCACAATTCACGGGGTTTAAATATTTTGGAGGTACGTGCAAGTCTTTTTGTGGTGGAACCTCTAGAAGACAAAAAACCTTAACTCGATTATGTGACCGTCTTGAACTGCCCTTTGAACCTTAGGGTTTGGGGCAGTACGACGTGCCACATGTGAGGCGTTGGCTTGACCCTTCTACGGCTGGACCGCTACTACTGTGTCACACTCCGGATTTTTGAACTCTGCTCAAGTGTTGAGCTTTAGTGAATCTTGGGTATTTGATCGTTCGTTCGAAAACTTTAATACTGTCTGTTTATCTGGAATGTGATGCAATGTGTTGAATTCATATTACTAGACATGAAATACGAAGTATGTGATATTTCGCATTTGAGATGTCTGAAGAGAATGTGGATTCCAGATATTGCAGTTTTACACTTTCTTTTATGTGACCGTAAGTGTACTATGTAGTGCTATTGCCGATTGTCGTTGCTATACGTCGACGACAATCGGTGTATGCATACTTACTTACGTTGATGATATGAGATATTATGTGTTGCTGAGATATGATGTGCAGGCTTGTCGCGATTGAATAGCCGGGGGGTTTTATATGAGATGAGAGTTTTATATTTTCATTCATGAAAATTCAAATGTAATGTAATATTCTTTTATTTGGGGCACTTCCGGGTTGAGGTTGTGTCACCAGTGTTGTATATTATTTACTTTTCCGCATTAGGACGGACCCAAGGAGGGGAGCACAGGTGACCGGGTTCTGGGGTTCTGTGGGAAGCCATCTCGAGGAGTCGAGACCGGGTCTCCTAAACTCTAGAATTGGTAGGGTCGCTTGCCGCTCTTGCAGGGGTCCAGGGTGTGGGCTTGGCTATTCATCGCGACTGTGGAATCTGTATTTTCTATTCTGGCTAAATACTAAATACGGACGTCCTAGTATATCCCATATTATTTATATGTTTCCGCTGCCTGTGTTCTGTGATATCTGAGACGAATGACATATTATATATATGATATATAGTAGACGTTGCTTATGTTTTACACCCGCGCTAGTCCCGTCCCGGTATGCCGTTAGTTAAGTAACCTAACGGTGCATAACGGAACATTGCGGTGAATGCGGATGGCATAAGCGTATGTGTTATTTTCGTTTCTTTTCTGTGATTGGCTTAAGCACTTAAATGATGGGATTACATTAATGTGATTAATGTAAAGAAAATAAACCTAAAAAGATGTTGTAGAATCGGATTTAAAAACCACTCGACTATTTATGAAAAAGCTACATTTCAAAACTGCGGAGCTTAAGCCACTCCTTTTGAAAACCATTTGATTCTACGACGATATCAAGTTCAAAGCGTTAAAGATTTTCTTAAAAATCATCCGCAACCCTCCGTCATTTTAGGAAGTAGAGTACCTAGTATTCGTGCTACGTTTGTTGACTTTAGTTAAGACGTAGTGTACGGTAGCTAAGTGATGTCTTCCTACATTGCATATGATGCAGATTAATTACGACATTCATACGACTTTGTTGACCATAGTTAAGGGTCATATGGGTGGGTCTAATTGAACAAGAAATGACGGGTAGAACTTGACTGGTACTTATGATTTGTTGACCATAGTTAAGGTCATAAGTATTGGGGGTAAAAATCACATCGGGAATTTTAAGTGTTGAGATTTGCAATGAGATTGCATACCTTCCATATGATGGTTGGATCCCGATCCCACTGTGGGCAATAGTTGCTCCTAGGAGAGTTTTACAGTTTACAATTAGCTAACTCATTAGGTGTCTAGAAAGGTGTTAACGGGGCTCCGCCTCTGGGAAAACGAGGTTTACTTTAATTAAGTCCGTGTGAAAGCACGGGGAACCTCCCTCAAGTACCGATACTGGCCTGGCTGAACGGTTAGCGAAGTTGTAGACTGTAATTAATCCTGGCTAGTTTTCTTTTTAAGGTTTGAAAGAAAAACTTGATTAAAGCAATGGGAGACATCGATTAGACAAGATAATAACCAATCTGATCTATGCAAGAGCTTTCGCTGAGTGTATTCTTTTCTCTCTCTCTTAATGGCAGATACCAATGACTGGACTCAAGCTTCTACGAGATAAAAACAAACTGAATGGGACCCATTATAAAGACTGGCTGAGGAATCTGAAAATAGCCTTGACTTATGTTGAAGTATCATATGTCCTCACGGATTCATCCCCGCCCGTCTCAGGTCCAAAATCCTCAGTTGCGGACAAAGAAGTCCATAAGCCATGGGACGCTGATTGTGCCACGGCCAAATGCCTCGCACTTGCATCAATGGACAATACACATCAAAAGCAGCATAAGAATATGGACATTCAAACCATATTGCTCCATACAAAGGAGTTGTATGGAGAGCAATCCCGCGTATTGCGATACGAAGCATCAAAGAAATTGTTTCAGATGCGAATGGCCCCCGGCACACCAGTATGAGACCATGTTCTGAAGATGATAGCTCTTATAGAAGAGCTTGAGGACCTTAGGTGGACGATGGACAATGAACAATATATAGATATTATTCTGCAGTCCCTCCCCTCCACCTTTGCTCAGTTCATAGTGAACTTCAACATGCATGGCATGGAGAAGGAACTCCCTGAACTCCTTAACATGTTAAGGAGTGCAGAGAGCACTATGAAGTCAGCAAAAACTCCCGTTATGACTGTTGGACAGTCTTCCTCTTCTCGCCCGAAAGCTAAAGCCAGGGGAAAGAAAAAGAAGAAGCCCACTAATCCTAAGGGTGGAGTTAAAAAGGTGAAGGGAAAGGAAAAGTCCAAAGCTGGAGACTCGGGGAAAAGCGAATGTTTTCATTGCCACAAGACAGGACATTGGAAGCGCAACTGCACGGAGTACTAAAGTCTCAAGAAGAAGCATGGTGATGCTTCTGCTTTAGGTGCGTTTGTGACAGAAAACTGTTTTTCAATAAACTCTGCTTCCTGGGTATTGGATACCGGTTCAGGTTCTCATATTTGCAATTCTTTGCAGGGGCTGAGAAATAGCAAAGTTTTGAAGACAGATGACCATACTCTCCGCGTTGGAAATGGTTCCAATGTGCATACAGTTGCAGTGGGAGAGTATCACTTGGGGTTGCCATCTGGATGTATTTTGGTTTTCAATCCATGTTATTTTGTACCAAGTATGCTTTGTAATATAATATCCGTTTCTTTGTTAGACAATAAAGGATATAATTTTGTATTGCAGAACAATGTTATGAACATTCACCTAAATCAAATGTTGGTTGGGTATGGTACGCTTAATAACGGAATATATGTTCTAAATCAACACACAGTTTTCAGTATACAACACACTAATAAAAGAAAACTTTCAGAATTAAATGAAGCTTTTCTTTGGCATTGTAGACTTGGTCATATTAACGAAACAAGACTAAACAAGTTACACAAAGATGGATATTTAAACTCCTTTGAATATAAATCTTATGCGACTTGCCAGTCTTGTATCAAGGGTAAAATGACCAAAACTCCGTTTACCGGACACGGAGAAAAAGCTACTGAGCTCCTAGGCCTCATACATAGTGTTGTATGCGGGCCAATGTCTACACAGGCTAGAGGCGGTTTTTCATACATCATTACATTCACTGACGATTTCTCAAGATTCGGTCATGTATTTTTATTAAAGCACAAGTCCGAAGCTTTCGAGAAATTCATTGAATATAAACCAGAAGTAGAAAAACAAACCGGCTTGAGTATCAAGATGCTTCGATCAGATCGAGGTGGTGAGTATCTCAGTACAGAATTTGCAAACTTCATAAAAGAGAATGGGATTCTCTCTCAGCTCACTCCTCCTTACACACCACAGCACAACGGTGTGTCTGGACGACGGAATAGGACCCTATTAGATATGGTCCGATCCATGATGAGTGATGCTGAGTTACCCGTCTCATTTTAGGGGCATGCATTGGAGACTGCAGCGTTTCTACTGAACAGGGTTCCAACCAAAACCGTGTCTACCACGCCATATGAGATATGGCATGGGAAGAGACCATCTCTTAAGAGAATTAATATTTGGGGTTGCCCGGCCTATGTTAAAAAGCAGAATCCGGACAAACTCGAGACACGGTCAGTCATGTGTAATTTTGTGGGGTATCCAAAGAATTCTTATGGATATCTATTCTACCACAAAGAGGAACAAAAGGTGTTTGTTTCTCAGTATGCCACATTCTTGGAAAAAGAGTTTTTCACAGATAAAGATGATGGCAAAGTGGTGGATCTAGAAGAGGTTCTAGAGACACAAACTACAAATGACGATTTGGTTGAACCGGCTGTTGCAATAGAAACTGAGGAACCTTGGCCACTCCGAAGGTCTGGTAGGACTTCTCGCACACCGGAGAGGTACTACGGTTTCCTCATTGATGGTGATAGAGAAGACTGCATCATGGATGATGATGATCCTACCAGTTTTCAGCAACCTATCACGAGTGGAGACTCTGTGAAGTTGCTGGATGCCATGAGATCCGAAATGGAATCTATGTACACCAACAAAGTATGTACTTTGGACGTTGTACCCCCTGGGGTAAAACCTGTGGGGTGCAAATGTGTCACGACCCGAAAGAGCACGTGACTGGCCCTTGAACCATATGAAGTTTATAGGACTCCATCTGATCCAAGTAAGCCAAAAGCCCAGAAATCTAAAACCATTTTAAGAGTAAATAAAGAAAACTGGTTTTAAAGAAGTGGAGGAAAACATGTTTGAAGTCAAGGTTTTTAAATAACTAAGCCGAATATGAATTTTTAAAATGTGTAATTTTTCCTGAAATTTTCGGCAGAGTTTCCTTTGTAAAAACTGGCCCCGAACGGGGTACAACAAGAATAATATATATGTACTGATAAAAGGCATCCCCAAGAAGGAGCTAGCTCTTCGTCAATCGACGGTCACAACCACGCAAGCAATAATAATATACAACGCCAAAGGGCGAGGATCAAAACCCAAAAAAGAAACTCAAAACAGCCAGAAAACCGTAATACTACTAGCGCGACTCTAAGGTCGAAATAATACAACACTGTTTTCTAAGTCTGAAACAATATACAAGTTTTGGTTGATGGAAATTCTAGATACAATGAATAATACAGGAGCAATGGCGGATCTGATACAAAAGAACCCACCTATCCAAGCAAGTCACCCAAGGAAGCAGTGTGCCAGAAATGCCGCTATGGAATCTGTACGGCAAACCTGCAAGAACTGGGGCACAACGGGGGTGAGTTGCCAACTCTTGAATAGAAAATATCTACAAGCAGAAACCGAATGCAAGACATAATCCTAGGTCAACAATCAGTATAATATAAACCACAAGAGTACGTCTGAAGCATAATAAGGTGGCAACGTAACATCTAAACATGTATGTAGTGCCAAGTGTTCGTGCCAGTGCCTCAGGTAATAGCATATCATAAATATGAGGTATGATCAATGTAATCAATCTGCATGTGCGTGGATCCTGTCCACTCGTCACCCAATGACAATAACCATCATGCATGTAAATATCATGAAGCATGTGCATGGAAATATGAGGATATAAATCATCTGTGTCCCTCACGACACGTCAAAATCATGGAACCGGAGTGCTTAGCATCGACACTCGAAAACATCATGAAAACTGTGCCCAGCATCGGCACGTAAATCCTCATATATCGGGCTCCGTCAGTCCGGATCGGCCCACGGGCTCTGTCTGCGGTATCGGCCCTCGGCCCCGACAGTACGCCCATATCCATCTATCGACTCTGGTCAGTATCCTCCGGATAACCGCCAGATCTAACCAATCACCGGTAGGTAGTGGTCCCTCCGCCGGGCTCACCGTATACTGCACAGCGAAACCGTTCTCGCCCCGGGGTACCATACCGGGTCCACCATGTACCCGCAATCGGCCTCATCCGCCTCCTCGAATCGGGTTTCACATGTCGCTCTCAGTACCGAGAAAACACATGGTGGACGCACTGAAATATCATATCAAGGGTAACCGGGTTTTTAAAACAATTATATATTCTCTTTAAAACACCCACGGTTCCCAAAACCAGAAATATCATGGAAACAACATATCTCAATGCGTATAATCAGAAAGCATCATGTATGCGACATGTAAGAAAGGTAAGCATATCATACGTCATGCAACATAGAATAGTAATGTGCACATGTCGAGGGGAACCTCTCTTTTAAAACGAATCAGTTTGAATCATCTATGTTTGTATATAGGTATAAGTGTACAATATACCATGCAAAGATCTTATCATGAATGCAACAGTACTACAGTGTAGTGGCATGGCAATTATCGATGATGAAGTGTGTGAGCCGGCAAATAGTGTACGTGGAACATACGCATCATCGATAATGGTGCTGGTGTCCTAACAGCATGATGATAATATAGCGATAAACATATGCAAGCAATGCGAATAGCAGGAATATGCGGAATCGAATAATCAACGCAACAGTAGAGAACCTGCCCCAATAAATATATCAAACAACCTTGCCTTTTGAAATAAGACGAATCAGGGCATTTGGTAAAATAAGGGCTACGGTGTTTTAAGAAAAGATGCGCCTTTTTTAAATATCCGTATAAACCTTTTTGCTTATCTTTAAAATATCCCCGATTCGTTAGTTTTGAAATAGGTATGACTCGGGTCTAGTCTAACGCCTACTATGCGAACTACGAACCCACAGTCAAGTCAAAAAAGAGGGGTATGGAAACCACCTAAATCCGAGTCGATATCATACTATATCATCACATGACAGGCATCACTACCATCATATCACATCTCCAATACGAACTCTGTCATGTCGCCAAATCTCACGGCCTCAGTCGAATCTCATCGACTCATCTCAATCCTACGTATCATCCTCAAAACCCGTATATAAACACATAGTCCCATACCCATATATAGATATACACCACCATATGCGCACAGATATATGAAAGAATGTATGCATGTATGCGTGTATGCGTGAGTGTGGGTGCGACCACTATTCTAGGGTTTCGCACTACTCAACCAATACATCCTTATCACCAATAATCCATTATTACCATCAATAACCCTAAACAACACATAATAAATATATGTGTATATACGTATTCGTATACATCACCACGGACTGCGGGGGTGCTATACGCCATCCACCCGACTTCTCCCCGTAGATATAATCTGCTCACCTTGCTTCTCGTGTGCCAAAGCCGATGTCGCCATCTTCATCTCCTTTGCCTCAACATCACGCGGGATACCTACAAGTATATCACATTGCTAAAGTACATGAAAATCACATCGGAAATCAAAACAGCACACGCTACTCGCATAGGTAAAAACCTATCACTTCGCATGTAAACACGATCAACATCCACCTGTCGTTGACGTCCAAACGCCAGCCCACAGGAACGAAACACTAAACACCAAAATCCATGCTAAAACGAGTCTCAAATTATGCACCAACATAGGAAAATCATTCCAGATTTCACCCTAGATGGAATCAGTCAAAACTAGACATACCCAGGGTCAAGAATAGAGGAAATGGGGGCATGCACGCAAAACGAGGCAGATCCACCCTGCTCTGGCCGCAATTTGCGGCCAGAAGGAATTAATTGGCTGCCTCAGTTTGGAGTTGGGGGCTAGGGTTTGGTGTGGTGGTTCTATAATGCCTGCACATCTCACTGCCAACTCAGTTTCATTTTTGGGGTCTCGGGGTGATAGCAGATTCCACAAAACACTCCCATATTTCCAGTTTTTCCGATATCGGTTCCGTAATTCCGTATTCTGGTTCTAGTTCCAGGTTTGGGTTCAAATTAGCATCACATAAGGGGTTCTAAGGTCACCACAATCCTCAATTCCATCTTTGATTTCAGTTTTACCCTAAACCCTAACTAGAAATCTCTAAAGTCCACAAAATGACACAATATCGATATGAAACTAGAATTGATGCACAAGAAATGAGATACTACTCTAATAGGTGCAGAAATTACCTCCTTTGGCAACTAAAGAAAATTCTAGAGTTGCTCAAAGTCCTCCAAATCCAATCTTGCTAGGTTCAATGTGTAGCTAGTGAGCTTGGGAGTAAGTTTTGTGAAGTGAGAATGGGGTTTTGGGTTGGATTTCATGGTGGATCTAGGGTTTTATGTAGAGGGAGAGTGAGGGGGAGAGGGCAGCAGCAGCTCAATGGGAGAGGGGAGAGAAAATGAGAAGGGAAATGATGGTGGCATGGTTTAAAAGGTGAGGGTTGACTTGTTCTCTCTCTCTCTCATCATCACATACTTTTTCTTTCCCTTTTCTTTTCTTCTCACTCAAATAGTGAATCCAAATGAACCATGGCAACAAAAAATGTAACACAAGTGTAACAAGTGTAAAAATGATATGTGCACATTTTTGCGCAAAAATGCTAAAAATCCAATTAGCGATTTTTAATCGCGATTAACACTAAATTAGCATATAACTAGTCTTAAAAACTTTAAATTGGCATAATCCCATAAAATACCCTATTTTAGAATTTTCCAAAATTTTCCAAAATTTTTCCGCATTTATTTGTATTTAATTATACCCGAATATTAAAATATTCATTAAAATAATATTAAATTACAAAAATTCCCGAAAATAATATTTTATTATTTTTGAAATGTTACAATCTACCCCCTTAATGAAATTCGGTCCCCGAATTTAAATTTAAAACCCCCAAGTACTAAAACATTTCGATACAAATTCCAAGTCGTCGGGGCTCCGAAATCATCAATACATAAAACGTCACAGCGCAATACATGCGCAGAAGTAATGAGCAGATAACTCAAAAGCAACACTCCATCAAGCATCCCGCAATCATCGGAGTCATGGTAAAGACACAAATGTCAAATCCAATACAAAATCAATATGATATGTATCAGAACTATACATGTAGACATCCAATCTATACATGTAAATAGCTGATGCAAATGTATGCCAAATCTTTTTAAGTCGCTGTGCGATGCATGTAACACTGCACAGTGGCGGACGTTTTTCACAAGAAAATAACTATATACTTATATATATATATCCTTTGTTTACTAGGTACGTCCGCCGTTTTGAAAACAATTTAGAAGGGTTTCCCGTTTTTAAAACATTCCGTGTCATATCGGACATGTAGGTATATACTGAGACTATAGCTCGCTTTTTGGAAATCCCTTCGATAGCTATCGATGCATGCAAAATATATCCAGGTACTGTCCTCTGACTAGTCCTGCTCGGTATGAAAAAAAATATCCAATATCATAAAAATGTACTGCTCCAAAAGGAATAAATCTCAAAAATGCATATAACACCACCCTGTGCGTCTGGTGCGCACGGAAATCAAAATCCATATATGTACTAAACAGGTGCACAAAATAATATCTAGGTGCAACGGGTGTGCACGAAGCATCTGCCATAGGCAACGTATGTGCCTGACAGCCAAAAATCCGGTGCATCTGACATGCATGAAGAAATCTCGATTTAGTGCATCGGGTGTGCACCAAAATCGTATCTCCAAACATGCGCCCAACATGCGCGAAAATCCAAATCGGTGCATCCATCGTGCACGAATGAAAATCTAAACCCTGCGCACTCAACATGCACGGAATCACGAAATCCAATAGCAACCGCCGAACATGCGTAAGTCAAACCAAAAGCACGGAGTGCAAGAATCAATCATCAGTATCAGGGTCAAAATCGACGATATAATGCGGCTCAATCAAAATCAAGTGTACCGCAAAGGAAATCTCACAACCGGGTGCATCAGCGTGCACAAATCAAATCAAAACACTAAAAGTGCATGAAACTATGCTGGAAGCGTAAGTCAAATCACTGGCATAAAATAGGCATGAAATCGCAATCAACACCTCAAGAGTAATAACTATGTGCAAGGTATAAATACCCAGTAAGTGCAACCATGGTGCACAAATCAAATATCATGGAACTCAGTCATCAAGACGAAATCATGCGAATAAATCGCCCAAAATACCGAAATCCAAAGCAACGGATATGTGATAGTCAAATCACCAAAATCACAAATCATGAATATCGTCGTCGGTATATCCTTCTTCAGGGTCGAGAAGGTACCGGAACATCCGATGCTAGCGGCGCAAGATATCTACTTGCCTCTTGCTCGCGGCTGGCGTCCTCTGCCTCTGGTTCCTGATCTTTCCTGTAGATTACCAACCTCGCAATCCATCGGCTCATCGGCCCGGTCAGGTGTGCTAACGGGGACGATTCCGTTCTGGCACTTCTCTGGTCATCTCTCGGTCAATCCTTACGACCACTCGTAAGGCAGCATGTCACTGGCGTCAGCCTCCGGCCCTCTGAATGCACATCACGCATCTACTCCTGGTGCAAATCTTATAGCAGCAGTGTACTGGAAGGAATCCTACTCAAGGTCTCTTCTGATCTTGCCTAAGCCAAACTGTAAGGAGGCTGGTACTCTGGCGTAATCTTTCCTCGCTTTCTGAACATCTGCACCCTTAGTACAACATCTCCTCGAAAGCTGGTCGCATCTCAATGCATCTGTAAGCATATCAGGCCTCTGGTCTCGACGGGAAGTAATGACAGCTCATCAGCGTCTCGCATGAACCTCTTGTCCCGCTTGTCTGTATCATCGACCATTCGACGTCGCGCCTTTATCTGCGCACTGCAATGTCCTCGGCTACGGTCCATCCGAAGTATCTAACACAGACTCGAAATCACGAACTCGGTATCTTCATCACTCAGTAGAAGATATCTAGCCGAACACGTCCCCAGCATGCATATTGCATCACTGATGTCAGCGGAGTGAAACGTCATCTCGTCGAAATCTCGTGCGAACTCTTTACTCCACCTTGCTCCAAAATCGACTGATTCGGACTCATCTCATCATGGCTATACAGACTGCGCTCCAACGGCTACGCTCGTATCTGGAGTCTCCCAAGCAGTGTCCCATCACATGATATCCGAATGATGTCGAATCGTCCGATCGGCTCGTCAGAACCTCATAATCCCCCAAGAGCTCAACATCTCGGGTACAGTTTAATAGTATCGAGTACATGCCACAGCGTCGGTGGTCCAGCCATAGAAGGGCAAACCCAAGCCTCACTAATGGTGCCGAGGAACCGCCGCAAACCCTGAGGTTCAAAGGCTTTCACACGGTCATTAAGTCGAGTTAGGATTTCATTCTTCTAGAGGGTCCATAGAATCACCTGCATGTCTTTCCATATACTTTAAACTTGGAAAGTAGGCTCATGACATTCGATCGTCTCAATCGACTCTCAACGAATCTGCGTGAAGTCGCCTCTAGCTGGAATCAATCTACCTGATGACCTCGTATCGGGGTAAGCAAACTAACCACATGTCCTAGTCATTCATCCTCGGTGACTAGCGACTCACCGTCATGAATAAGCGATATATCAACGGTCATCACATCCTGGCTGGCCTCTATCAGTAGCTCAATCTTCTGGTGCCGATCAGCATACCCGGGAAATCTCGCAACAGCGATCTGTCAAACGCTCATAGTGCGGAAACACAAAATACGAAGCCTCAACGCAACCGTATTCCTCGGGAGTCACGCCCTGGTCAGTCCTCGTCCACGACGAGCTCATGCTGACAACTCGAGCCGTAGCTCACTCTGCCCGTGCAATCGCGGCAGCAAAACCACAACCAGTATCGATGAAGATAGATCATAGGAAGGAATATAATACTGTGCAAGGAAATGTACATCCTAAGGTTTCTTAAGCGGAGTGGCGTGTCGTAAGTATGCCGTGGAACATACCAACGGTATGTCACTCTACTTTAGTCACCTATTCCATCAACCAAGGGTCATCCTACGCGACGAAAGTTCGGGTCTAATACCCCCTCGACTAAGTCTAAGTTCCGTATATAGAGGCGCCCTAGGCTCCACATAGTCAAACTTAGACTCGAACCAAGGTCAACCTAGCGCTCTGATACCAACTTTGTCATGACCCGAAAGAGCACGTGACTGGCCCTTGAACCATATGAAGTCTATAGGACTCCATCTGATCCAAGTAAGCCAAAAGCCCAGAAATCTAAAACAATTTTAAGAGTAAATAAAGAAAACTGGTTTTAAAGAAGTAGAGGAAAACATGTTTGAAGTCAAGGTTTTTAAATAACTAAGCCGAATATGAATTTTTAAAATGTGTAATTTTTCCTGAAATTTTCGGCAGAGTTTCCTTTGTAAAAACTGGCCCCGAACGAGGTACAACAAGAATAATATATATGAACTGATAAAAGGCATCCCCAAGCGGGAGCTAGCTCTTCGTCAATCGACGGTCACAACCACGCAAGCAATAATAATATACAACGCCAAAGGGCGAGGATCAAAACCCAAAAAAGAAACTCAAAACAGCCAGAAAACCGTAATACTACTAGCGCGACTCTAAGGTCGAAATAATACAACACTGTTTTCTAAGTCTGAAACAATATACAAGTTTTGGTTGATGGAAATTCTAGATACAATGAATAATACAGGAGCAATGGCGGATCTGATACAAAAGAACCCACCTATCCAAGCAAGTCACCCAAGGAAGCAGTGTGCTAGAAATGCCGCTATGGAATCTGTACGGCAAACCTGCAAGAACTGGGGCACAACGGGGGTGAGTTGCCTACTCGTGAATAGAAAATATCTACAAGCAGAAACCGAATGCAAGACATAATCCTAGGTCAACAATCAGTATAATATAAACCACAAGAGTATGTCTGAAGCATAATAAGGTGGCAACGTAATATCTAAACATGTATGTAGTGCCAAGTGTTCGTGCCAGTGCCTCAGGTAATAGCATATCATAAATATGAGGTATGATCAATGTAATCAATCTGCATGTGCGTGGATCCTGTCCACTCGTCACCCAATGACAATAACCCATCATGCATGTAAATATCATGAAGCATGTGCATGGAAATATGAGGATATGAATCATCTGTGTCCCTCGCGACACGTCAAAATCATGGAACCGGAGTGCCTAGCATCGACACTCGAAAACATCATGAAAACTGTGCCCAGCATCGGCACGTAAATCCTCATATATCGGGCTCCGTCAGTCCGGATCGGCCCACGGGCTCCGTCTGCGGTATCGGCCCTCGGCCCCGGCAGTACGCCCATATCCATCTATCGACTTTGGTCAGTATCCTCCGGATAACCGCCAGGTCCAACCAATCACTGGTATGTAGTGGTCCCTCCGCCGGGCTCACCGTCTACTGCACAGCGAAACCGTTCTCGCCCCGGGGTACCATACCGGGTCCACCATGTACCCGCAATCGGCCTCATCCGCCTCCTCGAATCGGGTTTCACATGTCACTCTCAGTACCGAGAAAACACATGGTGGACGCACTGAAATATCATATCAAGGGTAACCGGGTTTTTAAAACAATTATATATTCTCTTTAAAACACCCACGGTTCCCAAAACCAGAAATATCATGGAAACAACATATCTCAATGCGTATAATCAGAAAGCATCATGTACGCGACATGTAAGAAAGGTAAGCATATCATACGTCATGCAACATGGAATAGTAATGTGCACATGTCGAGGGGAACCGCTCTTTTAAAACGAATCAGTTTGAATCATCTATGTTTGTATACAGGTATAAGTGTACAATATACCATGCAAAGATCATATCATGAATGCAACAGTACTACAGTGTAGTGGCATGGCAATTATCGATGATGAAGTGTGTGAGCCGGCAAATAGTGTACGTGGAACATACGCATCATCGATAATGGTGCTGGTGTCCTAACAGCATGATGATAATATAGCAATAAACATATGCAAGCAATGCGAATAGCAGTAATATGCGGAATCGAATAATCAACGCAACAGTAGAGAACCTACCCCAATAAATATATCAAGCAACCTTGCCTTTTGAAATAAGACGAATCAGGGCATTTGGTAAAATAAGGGCTACGGTGTTTTAAGAAAAGATGCGCCTTTTTTAAATATCCGTATAAACCTTTTTGCTTATCTTTAAAATATCCCCGATTCGTTAGTTTTGAAATAGGTATGACTCGGGTCTAGTCTAACGCCTACTATGCGAACTACGAACCCACAGTCAAGTCAAAAGAGAGGGGTATGGAAACCACCTAAATCTGAGTCGATATCATACTATATCATCACATGACAGGCATCATTACCATCATATCACATCTCCAATACGAACTCTGTCATGTCGCCAAATCTCACGGCCTCAATCGAATCTCATCGACTCATCTCAATCCTACGTATCATCCTCAAAACCCGTATATAAACACATAGTCACATACCCATGTGTAGATATACACCACCATATGCGCACAGATATATGAAAGAATGTATGCAAGTATGCGTGTATGTGTGAGTGTGGGTGCGACCACTATTCTAGGGTTTCGCACTACTCAACCAATACATCTTTATCACCAATAATCCATTATTACCATCAATAACCCTAAACAACATATAATAAATATATGTGTGTATACGTATTCGTATACATCACCACGGACTGCGGGGGTGCTATACGCCATCCACCCGACTTCTCCCCGTAGATATAATCTACTCACCTTGCTTCTCGTGTGCCAAAGCCGATGTCGCCATCTTCATCTCCTTTGCCTCAACATCACGCGGGGTACCTACAAGTATATCACAATGCTAATGCACATGAAAATCACATCGGAAATCAAAACAGCACACGCTACTCGCATAGGTAAAAACCTATCGCTTCGCATGTAAACACGATCAGCATCCACCTGTCGTTGACGTCCAAACGCCACCCGACAGGAACGAAACACCAAACACCAAAATCCATGCTAAAACGAGTCTCAAATCATGCACCAACATAGGAAAATCATCCCAGATTTCACCCTAGATGGAATCAGTCAAAACTAGACATACCCAGGGTCAAGAATAGAGGAAATAGGGGCATGCACGCAAAACGAGGCAGATCCACCCTGCTCTGGCCGCAATATGCGGCCAGAAGGAATTAATTGGCGGCCTCAGTTTGGAGTTGGGGGCTAGGATTTGGTGTGGTAGTTCTATAATGCCTGCACATCTCACTGCCAAATCAGTTTCATTTTTGTTGTCTCGGGGTGATAGCAGATTCCCCAAAACACTCCGAGATTTCCAGTTTTTCCGATATCGGTTCCGTAATTCCGTATTCTGGTTCTAGTTCCAGGTTTGGGTTCAAATTAGCATCACATAAGGGGTTCTAAGGTCACCACAATCCTCAATTCCATCTTTGATTTCAGTTTTACCCTAAACCCTAACTAGAAATCTCTAAAGTCCACAAAATGACACAATATCGATATGAAACTAGAATTGATGCACAAGAAATGAGATACTACTCTAATAGGTGCAGAAATTACCACCTTTGGCAACTCAAGAAAATTCTTGAGTTGCTCAAAGTCCTCCAAATCCAATCTTGCTAGGTTCAATGTGTAGCTAGTGAGCTTGGGAGTAAGTTTTGTGAAGTGGGAATGGGGTTTTGGGTTGGATTTCATAGTGGATCTAGGGTTTTATGAAGAGGGAGAGTGAGGGGGAGAGGGCAGCAGCAGCTCAATGGGAGAGGGAAAAGAAAATGAGAAGGGAAATGATGGGGGCATGGTTTAAAAGGTGAGGGTTGACTTGTTCTCTCTCTCTCTCATCATCACATACTTTTTCTTTCCCTTTTCTTTACTTCTCACTCAAATAGTGAATCCAAATGAACCATGGCAACAAAAAATGTAACACAAGTGTAACAAGTGTAAAAATGATATGTGCACATTTTTGCACAAAAATGCTAAAAATCCAATTAGCGATTTTTAATCGCGATTAACACTAAATTAGCATATAACTAGTCTTAAAAACTTTAAATTGGCATAATCCCATAAAATACCCTATTTTAGAATTTTCCAAAATTTTACAAAATTTTTCCCCATTTATTTGTATTTAATTATACCCGAATATTAAAATATTCATTAAAATAATATTAAATTACAAAAATTCCCGAAAATAATATTTTATTATTTTGGAAATGTTACAAAATGGATCTTTAAAAGAAAGATTGGTGTAGATGGGCAGGTGGAGACCTATAAGGCAAGACTTGTGGCGAAGGGTTTTCGTCAAAGACCAGCTTTGGACTATGACGAGACTTTTTCTCCCGTAGCCATGCTTAAATCCATTCGGATCCTACTTGCTATTGCTGCTCACTACGACTATGAAATCTGGCAGATGGACGTTAAAACCGCATTTCTAAATGGAAATTTAGAAGAATGCGTTTATATGGATCAGCCAGAGGGCTTCATTGACAGTGGGAGCAGCGGGAAAGCATGTAAATTGCTTAAATCCATATATGGGTTAAAGCAGGAATCACGAAGTTGGAACATCTATTTCGATGATGTCATCAAAGAGTTTGATTTCATCAAAATTCCAGATGAACCTTGTGTTTATAAGAAGGCTGTAGGGAGAGCTGTCACATTCCTCGTATTGTACGTGGACGACATTCTTCTGATAGGAAATGATATTCCTATGCTACAGTCGGTCAAATCTTTCTTATCACTAAGGTTCTCCCTGAAGGACCTGGGTGATGCCACATACATTCTGGGCATAAGGATCTATAGGGATAGATCCAAAAGGTTATTGGGATTGTCCCAAACCAGGTACATTAACACCATCCTAAAAAGGTTTAGAATGGAAGTCTCCAAGCGGGGTGCCTTACCCGCTTGCCATAGGGTCACTCTCTCCAAGGATTCTTGCCCAAAGACCGATGAAGAGAGAGCTCGCATGAGTATTATACCCTATGCTTCGGCAGTAGGATCTATAATGTATGCGATGTTATGTACACGCCCAGATGTAGCTTACGCACTTAGTGTTGTAAGCAGGTATCAATCTAACCCAGGGGAGAATCACTGGACAACTGTGAAGAACATTCTTAAATACTTGCGAATGACTAAAGAATTGTTCTTGGTGTATGGCAATGGAGATCTCCAAATGGAGGCCTTTACCGATTCGAGTTTCCAGAGCGATAAGGACGACAGCAAATCTATCTCCGGGTTTGTATTTACCCTCAATGGAGGGGCGGTAAGTTGGAAGAGTTCCAAACAAGATACCGTTGCAGACTCTACGATGGAAGCTGAGTACATTGTTGCGAATGATGCCGCCAAGGAAGCCGTCTGGATGAAGAAGTTCGTCTCGGAGTTAGGAGTAGTTCCAACCATTATTGATCCAATACCTTTGTATTGTGATAATAATGGGGCTATGGCGTTAGCCAAGGAGCCCAGATCCCATCAGCGGTCCTGACACATCCTGAGGCGTTTTCATTTGATCCGGGAGATTGTAGATCGCCGCGAGATCGAGATTAGGAGAGTAGACACAAAGAATAACGCCGCGGATCCATTCACCAAGGCCCTCCCTCAGCCGCAGCATGAGCGAGTTTTTGAGATGTTGGGTATGAGATACGCCAATAACTGGCCTTAGTGCAAGTGGGAGATTGTTGGATATAAGTATGCCCTAGAGGCCATTATATGATAGTGGATGTATTTTTACATGTATATATATATTCAGTATACATTCTTGCTCGACATGATAGTATGCTATCTGGTTCTTCTTTATCTGACATATTGATTTGATTATGCTTTTATTCACTCATACATGCTGATAAAGCCCTGAGGATATCGGCTTGACTGCTGTGATTATGATGGAGATCATACTAGTGGGACATCTGTAGTCTATAAGCATATCCTGGAAAGTCCCTAGTCGTAGGTATATCGAGACGGGGCATTAATATACCAGAGTAGACTAGCGTATATGATACTAGACCCATACGATGGGCGATGAATGTTCCCACATTCAACGATGTTTGACATCAAGATCATATACGGGTGCTCAGTGGTGACTGGGTACACTGGACGGACTCACCGAGAACTCCTATATGGAATTATATCTATCGTCGGATAGCAGTTCTCAGGTGACACTGGTACAGTTTAGTCTGTAGACCCGAGATCGTCATACAGTCTTGTGTGTTCTCCCACTGTACTTTGATTGCCACCCTACCACGGCTCTACTGAGTCGTGCAAACAGGTGGCCGTTGGGTACAGTCCCGAGACAAACGAAGGCAATGAGCGATAGGAGGGGTTTCTTCTCTCCCGGTATTCGGAGTTGATGCTGTGCTGTGCCCGACTGGTTATATGAGTAAGTCCCTGGCCAGGGCTGCTGAGATTTGCTGATAAGTGTTATCAGTAGTTTCTCGATCTGTTATAGACCATTCACCGGCACGACTTATTGAGTTATTGGGGTCGACGTGACCATCCCTAGGCTCGATATGCAGTATATATGACGAAGAGACCGGACTGTACGGTAGTGTTGCCAGTTGGCTCGACGGGAGTTGTAGCAGGTTCGCTTGTTTTCTTCTGATCGCTCAATACCCGGGTGGCCGTTACGTTTAGCTGACCGCTTGCGGCTTGGGGGTGCTTGATATGATCATCACCCACTGCCGGCGTATTGACGAGTCTTAGAGTCCTACAAAGGAGTTACCTAGTCCAGGCGAAACGTTGTGGTGCGCGTATGCGATATGCGCATGGACCCGATTGAAATGCGCGTATAGGATACGGTACATTGATCGGGCGGCTTGCTTTTGGTGGGGTCATATGTGATATGGCCGGATTGATAAATCAAGTGTTGATTTATCATTTAACCATTAGTTTTCTCACTTAAAACCTTTTCTTGTATATGATGGATGTATGCATGCATGTATGTTTTTCTTTCTTTCTTTTAGTTTCATGCACATATGGATGTGCATACATACATACATACATACATACATACATACATACACCATCTATCATGGTTGATTACACATGGAAAATGGTGGCAATATAAGACTCACACCATGGATAAATAGATGGATTATTATTTGATTTTGTGTTTAAAACAAAATAGAAAAGGAAAGGATAATTCTTAACTTGCTTCTACATTCTTCTTTAACCTAACCATCCTCGCCTACCCTTAACCTTGGATTAAAATTCTTTCTATGTTTTAAACCCTACTTAAATAATAACTCAAACATTTAACCATGGTTTGAGATGAGAAGAAATAAAATATATATAGATATATTTCATTTCTTTTCAAGGGTTAATCTTTTCTCTTCTTAAAAAGAAAAGCCATCATCTTTCTCCTCCTTCTTCCTTTGCTCTCTAGTTTCTTCTAGTGAGCAAAACACACATCAAGAAAAGTTTTTGAAGTGAGAATCATAACCACAACATCATTCTACACAAGTTTAGCCAACTTGTTTAGAGTGTTCTCTTCATTTCTCATCTTGAAAAGTGAAGTTGCAAGCTTGGACTAGGAACTTCGGGTGGATCGTTGTGGACGCTAGAAGACTTCAAGAGAACCATCCTCCAACACTCAAGAGGCCAAAGAGTCTAGCGAAGGGAGCTACAAAGGTTGTAGTCTCGAAACCCTAGTCTTTGTTGCCTTTATTGTTTAGAAACCTTAATTTTCTGGGATCGATCCTATGTATGCTTGCTTAGCACCATAAAAATTTGAAATTTGTGACATGTGATGCTTCCAAACTCTACATAGGGTGCTAGGTAATCCTAACACTTGTGGAGTACTTTGTCCCCACTAGTATGATCTCTATCATAGTCCAGGTAGTCAAGTACATATCCTAAGCGCTTTACCAACATATAACTATAAGACGGTATCAAGAGACAAGTATACATGTTAAGATAAAGAACAACCAGATAGCATACTATCATATCGAGCAAGAAAGTCCTCTGTATATATGTCCAAGCATCCAATATAATATACATCATCTGTACAATACTGGCCTCTAGGGCATACATACAACTAACAATCTCCCACGTGCACTAGGGCCAGCTGTTGTAGTATCGCATACCAAGCATCCCGAAGAGTCTCTCAAACTGTATCTGGGGAATGGCCTTCGTGAGTGGATCCGCTGTGTTGTTCTTCGTGTCAACCCTCCTGACCTCGATCTCCCGGTGATCTACTATCTCCCGGATCAGGTGATACCGCCTCAGAATATGCCTGGATCGCTGATGGGACCTGGGTTCCTTGGTCAAAGCCACCGCTCCATTGTTATAACAATACAAAGGTATTGGATGCTCAATGGATGGAACCACTCCAAGTTCAGTAATGAACTTCTTGATCCAGGCAGCCTCTTTGGCAGTATCGTTGGCAGCGATGTATTTAGCCTCCATCGTCGAGTCTGCCACGGTTTTCTGATTGGAACTCTTCCGGCTAACCGCCCCTCCGTAAAGGGTAAAGAAAAATCCCGAGTGCGACTTAGAGTCGTCGTTATCATTCTGGAAGCTCGAATCGGTAACGGACTCCACTTAGAGTTCTCCGTTACCATACACCAAGAGCATCTCTTTAGTCCTTCGTAAGTACGTAAGAATACTCTTCACAGCTGTCCAGTGACTCTCTCCAGGATCAGCTTGATACCTACTCACTATACTTAGTGAGTGTGCTACATCGGGTCTGGTACATAGCATCGCGTACATGATAGAGCCTACAGCCGAAGCATAGGGTATCCCTTGCATGCGAGCTCTCACCAAATCAGTCTTGGGAGACATCTGTTTGGAGAGAGTGAGTCCAGAGATCGTGGGTAAGTTCCCATGCTTGGATTCTTCCATACTAAACCACTTTAGTATGGTGTCAATGTACCTGGATTGGGACAATCCCAATATCCTTTTAGATCTATCTCTATAGATCATAATTCCCAGTATGCAGGAGGCATCACCTGGATCTTTTATTGAGAATCTTGGTGATAAGAAGAGCTTGACCGATTGCAGCATAGGAATGTCATTTCCTATGAAGAGTATGTCGTCCACGTAGAATACGAGGAAGACAACCTTACTCTCTGCCACCTTCTTGTAGATACAAGGTTCATCTACGTTTTTGACGAAATCAAACTCTTTGATAACGATGTCAAAGCAGATGTTCCAACTCCGCGATGCTTGCTTTAATCCATAAATGGATTTAAGAAGCTTGCACACCTTCCCGCTGCTCCCACTAGCTACGAAGCCCTCTGGCTGAGTCAAGTACACGCTCTCTTCTAAATCACCGTTTAGAAAGGCGGTCTTAACATCCATTTGCCAGATTTCGTAGTCATGATATGTAGCGATGGCAAGCAAGATCCGGATGGATTTAAGCATAGCCACTGGAGAAAAGGTTTCGTCATAGTCCGCACCTGGTCTTTGACGAAAACCCTTTGCAACAAGTCTAGCTTTGAAAGTCTCCACTTTCCCATCTGCACCAAGTTTTTTCTTAAAGATCCATTTGCTCCCAATGGGTTTTACCCCTTTAGGAGCATCTTCCAAAGTCCATACTTTGTTGGTGTACATGGATTCCATCTCGGACCGCATTGCATCCAGCCATTTCACTGAGTCCCCACTCGTGATGGCCTGCTCGAAACTAGTTGGGTCATCATCCTCCATGATGCAATCCTCGATCCCACCATCCATGAGAAAACCATAGTATCTCTCAGGTGGGTGAGGAATCCTACTAGATCGGCGGAGTGGCTGGGGTTCATCGGGAACTGCCGAATCCTCTGGTTCCACCAAATCTTCTATTGTGGTTTGTACAGCTGGAACCTCTTCCAGTTCTACCTCAGAGCCACTAATCTCTTTTGCAAGAAATTCCTTTTCTAAAAAGGTGGTGCATTGAGCAACAAACACCCTTTGTTCCTCACTGTGGTAGAAGATACACCCTCGCGAATGCTTGGGATATCCAACAAACTTACACAAAACAGACCTTGCCTCGAGTTTGTCCGGTTTTTGTCTTTTGACATAGGCCGGGCAACCCCATATCTTAATAAAATTAAGATATGGTCTCTTCCCCTCCCATATCTCATATGGGGTGGTAGGCACAGATTTGGTAGGAACCCTATTCAGTAGGTATGCTGCTGTCTCTAGTGCATATCCCCAGAAGGAAATAGGTAACTCAACTACACTCATCATAGAGCGCACCATATTTAATAGGGTGCGGTTCCTTCGTTCAGATACACCGTTGTGCTGTGGTGTATATGGAGGAGTTCGCTGAGAGAGAATCCCATTCTCTTTTAGGAAGTCCAGGAATTCATTGCTCAAGTATTCACCTCCTCGATCAGATCGATAGTTTTAATACTTTTTCCGGTTTGGTTCTCGACTTCTTGTTTATATTCTCTAAATTTCTCAAAAGCTTCTGATTTGTGCTTCATCAGGAACACATATCCGAACCTAGAGAGATCGTCTGTGAATGTAATGAAGTACGAAGAACCATCCCTGGCATGTATAGACATGGGACCGCATACATCACTATGTATCAGTCCCAAGAGTTCAGTAACTCTTTCTTCGTGTCCCGTAAACGGAGTTTTGGTCATCTTGCCTTTGAGACATGACTGGCAAGTGTCATAAGATGAAAATTCAAACGGATACAAATATCCATCCTTATGCAACTTAGCTAGTCGTGTCGCATTTATGTGACCCAGTCTACAATGCCACAAGATGGATTCGTTCAGTTCTGATCTCTTCCTCTTGTGTGTGTTTGTTATGCTCAGAACTGTTAATTGATTTAGAACATAAATGCCATTGCACAACGTGCCTGATCCAACCAACTTTTGGTTCAGAAAAATGTTCATAACATTATCCTGTAATACAAAATTATATCCCTCTTTACTCAACAAAGAAACTAATATAATGTTGCATATCAGGTTCGGCATGTAATAGCATTCGTTCAGAATCAATGTATTACCAGTTGGTAATACAAGGTGATATTCCCCAATGGTTTTAGCTGCAACAATTGCACCATTTCCAACCCTTATGTCTTTATCACCTTCTCCAAGTTCTCTACCTTTCCTAAGCCCATGTAACTGATTACATATATGGGATCTTGACCCGGTATCTAATACCCAGGACGTAGAGCAAACGGAGAAACAGTTCTCTATAGCGAACACACCCAAAGAAAATGCATCAACATGTACTTTCTTCATTCGGGTGGCATGGGAATCCTGGTATTCCCAAATATCCTGTTCAGTCTTATAACTTTTATAAGAAAGAACGGAACCAACGTTCCCCAGCACAGTATAACATGCGGGTTCGGTGAATACATCCATATTATTATCTTTATTAAGGCATGAAATGGTCACTACCTGGAGAGAGAGAAGAAAACACTTTAGCGTATGCTCTTGCAAGATCAGATTGGTTATTATTTTATCTAATCAGGATGGCTCCCACTGTTTTTATCAAATATTCCTTCAAACCCTAAAAGGAAAGACTAGCCGGGATTAATTACACCTTACAATTTCGCCAATCTTTCAGCCAGGCCAGTGTCGGTACTTTGAGGGGGGTTCCCCGTGCTTTCGCACGGACCTAATTAAAGTAAACCTCGTTTTCCCAGAGGCGTAACCCCGTTGACACCTTTCTAGACACCTACTTGATCGGCTAATTGTCTTGTGTAAAACTCTCCCAGAAGTAACAATTACTCGCTGTGGGTATCGGGATCCAACTATCTCATAGAAGGTATGCAATCTCATTGCAAATTTCAACACTTGAAATTCCCGATAATGTTTTGCCCCAAGCATCCCATGACCTTGACGGAGGTCACCAAACCACAGGGTGCAAGTCAAGTTCAACCCGTCATTTCTTGATTGAATTAAACCCACCCGCACGACCCTTGACGGAGGTCAACAAGGTCGTACGACTACCCTAATCTAATCTGCATCATATGCATAAGCAGATAAATACTAGTTAGCTACCGCACACTATGCCTTGACGGAGGTCAACAAACGTAGCACAAATACTAAGTAGGACTTATCTGAAATGACGGAGGGCTACGACAGGTTTTTCTGAAAACCTATTGCGTAATGAACTAGATATCGTTGTAGAATCGAGTGAATTTTTGAAATGGAGTGATTTTGAGGCTTTCATAAGTTTTCCTAAAGTGGTCAATCCCGGTGAAGGGATCTCGGCTCTTTCCTTATGGAATAAGGTGCAGGATATATCATATATATCGCTATGCAAAGCAAAACTCTAAAAGCAGTCAAAAACCAAACCGAGTGTTGTAGCATCTGCCAGTTTTGCTATAGAGGTCACTCCCGGTGAAGGGATCTCTGCTCTTTCCTCATCGAATAAGGTGCAGGATATATCATATATATAGCTATGCAAAGAAAAAGCCGTAGCTACCCGTTTGAAAATTTGATTCTACAATATCTTTTAGGTTTCTTTTCTTTCATTAATCACATTAATGAAGTCCCATCATTTAAGTCACCTAAACATCACTGATAAATACGACGTACACTTATGCCATCCGCATTCGCCTCGATGTCCCCTCATGCACCGTTAGGTTAGGTAACTAACAGCAGAGCGGGGCAGGGCTAGCGCAGGTGTAAAACATAAGTAACATCTATATAATATATCATATATACTATATACAGTATCTATCACAACATATCAAAAGATCACATCACAGATATCGCAGCAGAAGAAACATATGAAACATTGGATATACTAGGACGTCCGTGTTTTATTTTGAGCCTCTATAAAATACGGATTCCACGGTCGCGATGAATAGCCAAACCCATACCCCTAGACCCCTACGAGAGCGGCAAGCAACCCTACCAATTCTAGAGTTAGGAGACCCGGACTCGACTCCTCGAGTTGGTCTCACACGGGACTCTAGAACCCGGTTACTTGTGCTCTCCTCCTTGGGTCTATCCTAGTGCGGAAAAGTAAATAATATACAAATAGTGACATCAACCACATCCCGGAAGTGCCCTAATAAAAGAATATTACATACATTTAATTTTACATTAATGAAAATAAAAAAAAACTCATCTCACATAAAAAAACCCCGGCTATTCAGAAACGCGACGATCCAATATAACTTATCCAGCAACACATAACATCACATGTCATCAACGTAAGTAAATGTGCGCATCCCAATTGTCGTTGACATATAGCAACGAAACCGGCGATATCACATATTACACTAACGGTCACAGAAAAGAAAGTGTAAAACTAAAACATTTGGAATCCACATTCTTTTCAGACATCGTAAATCCGAAATATCACATATTTCGCATTTCATGCCTAACTATATAAATTCCACATATTGTATAACATTCCAGATAAATAGACAGTATTAAACTTTCTGATCGAATAGTCAAATACCCAAGATTTTCATAATATCTCAACACTTGAGCGGAGTTCAAAATTACAGAATACGTCACAGTACCAACGGTCCAGCCGTAGAAGGGTCAAGCAAACGCCTCACATGTGGCATGCCGTACAGTCCCAAACCCTAAGGTTCAAAAGGCAGTTCAAGACGGTCACTAATCGAGTTAAGATTTGTTGTTTTCTAGAGGGTCCATCGCGTTACATGCACGTTTTTCCGAAAGATTTAAACTCAAGAAAAAATTCAACACTTGAAAGTTTTTCGTGCCGGGAAATAATGAGTTAATAATATCCGTTCGAACATTTTAATACTTTCTAAATTATCCGGAATACAATAACGAATTTAAATTTTCCCATCGAATCAACGATTACAAAATAAACCCCAGAACACTCAACACTTGAGTCAGATAAAAAAATACCCATAAAATATAAGGAATATCTACAGAAATTACTGCACAAAATTCTGCCCTTGGTTCACTTTTACTGCCGCGGAACCGACGCCTAAAGTGGGGTGGGACCGCGGTTCCGCGGCGGCTGTACGGCATTAGAGGCTCGAATTTTGTGGTAATTCTTAGAATTCCTTGCGGATTTTTTTAGGCATTTTTAATTCAGAAAAATTACAGTTTTCAAAAATTATCCAGAGAGGGGGTCTAGTTTGTCGTATCGGGGTTCGTTCGGAGTTTTATCTTCGTAAACACGTTCCCTAATGCTCTAGCTAGGCTCTGATACCACTGTAGGGTTACTAGGCACACTAACAAGGTTCTACGACGCATCAATCATGCGCGATTAAAATTTTAGCCGTGCCAAATAACCCTGAACAAGATCGTCGCAAGATTATTAGGGTTATACATGCTAGTAATACGAATTACAACTAAGTGAATACGAAATACAACCTTTGTAGATCGGTCCTTCACTTCATTAACTCCTTGTTGAAGTCCCTTCGCTGCGATCGTGGCTCTCCCGGGCTCTTGCATGGCTTCACGAGGTGAAAGAAGCGTCCTTGCTTGAAGTCTTCGAGGTCAAAGAAGATCTACGTCGAGGGAATATCAACTCAAGATTCTACTTCACTAACAAGAGAATTAGTGAAGCAAACACCCTAAACTAAAGTGCTAGTCTAGTAGAGGATGGAGAAATAGGATGTGGGTTCATTTTAGAATTTATTTTCTCACAATGTTTCACTCTCTCTTGAAAACCCTAGCTAGCTTTTCTTTTGCTCAAAGAAGAAGAAGATGAACAAAAGAAAAGATGAAGATAATGATCAAGTGAGTGAGCTAACCATGGTGAGTGAGTATCATATACTAACTCATTTAGAGACATAACCATGGCTAATCCAAATGGTTAGGTTAACAAAAAATCTAAAGTAAAGACAAAGCTAGTGGACTTTGTCAAAGCAAAGCAAGCTTCTACAAGCTTCATGCTCTTTCCAAAATTCCACTAATTTTGTAATTACCTTAAATAATTATAACCCACCATAATAAATAGAATGGTGTATGTTTTACACACCCATGTCAAGTGTATCATCAACCATGATACAAAAAGAAAACACATTTTAATATATATCACATATATATTAAAGTTGTGCACATGTGAGAGAAAAAAAAATCATAAGTGAACAAGTGTTAGTTAATGTAAGCTAGTATATCTAATATACAATTATACACTAAATTATTAAATCAACACATGACTTAATAATCCGGTCATATCTCATATAACCGACTAACATACATTGTATCGACTTATCGAATCAACACTTGATTCGATAACCCGGCTTTATCATATATAACCGACCGATACAAAAAGTCGCGAGAATAGAATACGGTATCACTTGCACGCATTATTCTCGGTCCCGCACATATCACATACGTGCTCCTATTTCGTTTTGCCTGAGCCAGTAAAACCTCTACGTAGGACTCTACGTCAATACACCGGCAGTAGGTAATGATCACATCAATCACCCACAAGCCGTCAGCGGTACTAGATGGACGTAACGGCTACCCGTGTATTGAGCGATCAGAATATCAGCAAGCAAGCCCGCTCCAACTCCTGTAAAAGCCTGCTGGTAACACTTCCCGTACAGTCCGATCTCCTCGTCTGATATGTCGCATATCAAGTCTAGGGGTGGTAAACGCAAGACCCCAACAACCGATAAGTCGTGCCGATGTGAGGCTCATAACGGGTCGAGAAACTACTGGTAACACTTACCAGTAAATCTCTAAATCAGCCCTGGCCAGGGACTTCCCTGTTATGGCCAATCGAGCACAGCGCAACATCAACCCCCAATACCAGGAGAGACGAAACCCCTCCTATCGCTCATTGCCTCCATATGACTCGCGACTGTACCCAAAAACCACCGTTTTGCATGCCCTCTTGGACGTGGTTAGGTGGAAATCAAAGTACAGTGGGAATCACACAAGACTCTATGACGATCTCGAGTCTACAGACTAACATGCACAAGTGTCACCAGAGAACTGCCATCTGACGTGAGGTATAATACCATCTGGGAGTTCACAGCGAGTCCATCCAGTGTACCCAGTCTCCACTGAGCACCCGTATACCATCTCTGATGTCAAACACCAATGGATATGGGATCATCCATCGCCCATCTCATGGGTCGAGAAGCGTATACGCTTGTCTAGACTGGTATATCGATGCCCTGTCCCGATACAGCTACGACTAGGAACATTAAAGGATGTACTTATGGACTACTCTGTCCTCACTAGTATGATCTCCATCATAGTCCAGGTAGTCAAGTACATATGCTAAGGGCTTTACCAACATGTAACTATAAGACGGTATCAAGAGACAAGTATACATGTTAAGATAAAGAGCAACCAGATAGCATACTATCATATCGAGCAGGAAAGTCCTCTGTATGTATGTCCAAGCATCCAATATAATATACATCATCTGTACAATACTGGCCTCTAGGGCATACATACAACTAACATCTTCCTACTCTATATCTGATATGTCGTGGTAGGCACAGTCTTGGTAGGAGCCTTGTTCAGAAGATATGCCGCTGATTCTAGCGCATAACCCTAGAAAGATCGCGGTAACTCAGCATTACTCATCGTGGAACGTACCATATCCAATAGGGTTCGATTCCGTCTCTCCGATACACCGTTATGCTGTAGAGTGTATGGAGGATTAAGCTGAGCGAGAATTCCTTTCTCTTTTAGGTAACCAAGGAACTCGGCACTTGTGTATTTACCACCTCGATCAGATCTTAGTGTCTTAATACTTTTGCCGGTTTGGTTTTCTACTTCATTCTTATACTCTTGGAATTTCTCAAAAGCCTCGGATTTATGTTTCATCAATAAAATGAATCCGTACCTAGAGTAATCATCCGTAAAAGTAATGAAATAGGAAAAACCACCTCTTGCATGTGTAGACATTGGACCACATACATCACTGCGTATGAGTCCTAAGAGCTCGCTCGCTCTTACTCCATGTCCAGTGAATGGAGTCTTTGTCATCGTTCCTTTGAGACATGATTGACAAGTGGCATAAGTTTGATATTCGAACGAGTCCAAATATCCTTCTCTATGTAACTTAGTTAACCTTGTCTCATTGATGTGACCTAGTCTACAATGCCATAAGAAAGCCTTTTAAATCTGGAGACTTTCTTTTTAGTGTGTTTTGGACATTGAAAATCGGTAATTAGTTTAAGACCTATATACCATTATCTAGTGTACTGGACCCAATCAAACCATGATTAAGGTGGATGTTAACAACATCGCTTACAAACGTGAAATCATAACCTTCTTTTGATAACAACGAAACCGATATGATATTACACGTTAAACTGGGTACACAAAAACAGTTATGCAAAACCAAAATATGTCCACTCGTCAATCCCAGGTGATAATCCCCGACGGACACAGCTCCCACGTTAGCTCCGATAGCAACCTTTAGGGACATATCACCATCCTTCAGCACTCTACGGTTTCTCAGTGCCTGCAATGAATTGCATATATGAGATCCTGATCCGGTATCCAATACCCAGCAAGTAGAGTTGATTGACAGACAATTCTCAATTAAAAACACACCTGAAGTCGAAGCCACAGCTTGCTTCGGTTCTTAGTTTTGGGCGTTCCACGCCTTGCAATCTTTCTTCCAGTGCCCTTTCCTATGACAATGGAAGCACTCATCCTTGGCCACTACTGGCATCGCAATCTTTTTCTTTCCCTTCATTCCCACCTTACTAACACCTCCTCTAGGTTTGGTAGCGGCCTTATTCTTCCTTCCTTTGGCCCTAACCTTGGACCCGGAAGAAGAAGCACCGCGAACAAACATAGCGGGTGTTTTCCTTGCCTTCTGCAAGGTGCCCTCTGCACTCCTCAACATGTTAAGGAGTTCTGGAAGTTCAACTTCTTTTCTTTGAATGTTGAAATTCAGAATAAACTGGGCGTAGGTGGAAGGAAGGGACTGGAGAATCAAGTCTGTATAGAGCTCATTATCCAAAGTCGTCCCAAGGTCTGTGAGCTCTTCAATATAGCCAATCATTTTTAGGACATGTTCTCCTACCGATGATCCGACGGCCAACCTCGCTCGAAACAAGTTCTTTGAGGTCTCGTATCTTGCTATACGAGATTGCTCTCCCTAAAGTTCCTTTGTATAGAGAAATATGGCATCAAGATCCATATCCTCGTGCCTCCTCTGATGTTCATTATTCATCGAGGCAAGCACGATGCACTTGGCCTTCTCGCAATCTAACTCCTAAGTTTTGCGGATTTCCTTATCCGCATTACTGGATTTGGGACCTGGGACTGCAGGTGCCTTAGCGGTGAGGACATACCCCAATCTGTCATAGGTCAAAGCCATTTTGACATTCCGCAGCCAATTTTTATAGTTTAGCCCCGTCGGTATATTTTTTCTAGTAGTAACTTAAGTCCTGTCATTTTCTGGGTCGCTGCAATTAGGGGAGAGAGAGAGAACACTTTAGCATGATGCTCTTGCAAGTTTAGAGTGGTTTTTAGTTTATATAAACTGGATGGCTCCTACTGTTTCTCGAATCTCTCCTCAAACCAAAAAGGAAGAACTAGCCAGGACTATTCTCACCGTACAATACTTGTTTAACCGTTCAGCCAGGCCGGTGTCAGTACTTCGAGGGAGGTTTTCCAACGCTTTCATGAAGTTCCTTAATTAAATAACCACTTTTCTCTGGGGGCATAGCCCCGCTGACACCTTTCTCGACACCTACTTGGTTTATAGCATTGATCGTTAAGTGACGAAACTCCTGATGACTAGCATATACTCACAGTAGGATCGGGATCCAAATATCATCGTATGATAATGTTGAAGGAATCCTACTAACATTCATCAAACTCCAAATGGTATGCAACTCTTTGCAAATTTCAGTTTCTATAGAAATTCCCGATATAATTTTCTGCCCCATGCTCTTATGACCTTGGCTTTGGTCAAAATGTCATAAGTCATATGTCAAGTTCTACCCATCATTATCTTGTTAATTTGAACCCATCCGTACATACCCCTGACTTTGGTCAAATGATAATACGACTGTCCCAAACTAACTCATCTATCTATTCAACAAATGAATACCCAGCAGCTACCAAACACTATGACTTGACTTTGGCCAAAATGCATAGGTTGAATACTACTGAATACCCAAATGAAATGACGGAGGACTGCGAATGGTTTTAGTGAAACCGTGAACGTAGTGAACTTGATATGACCGAAGGAACCTGATAGCTTTTAAAAGGAGTGGTTAAAGCTCCGCAATTAAAAATATCATCTTTTTAAAAAATAACCGAGTTGTTTCTTTTAAACTGTTCCAACGATTCAATTTTGGTTTATTTTCTTTCCATTAATAATAATGCTTCACATCATTGACCTATCATTGCAGAAAAAATGGAAAATACAACGTCCTCTTATGCCATCCGCATTCGCCATGGGGTCCTGTCATCGCCCGTTAGGTTACTTAACTAACGACAGAGCAGGGGCTGGGCTAGCGCGGGTGTAAAATATAAGTTACGTCTAAATAGCTATCATATATAGATATTGTACATTCGTCAGATGCAATAATAGGCATTCCAGATCATAGATGAACATTATTGAATATGCAAGCAATCCGCGTTTCTTTTGAGCCTGCAACGAAAGACGGATTACACAGTTGTGATGAATAGCAATTACCCCACCTTAGACCCCTACGGGTACGACAAACTACCCGCCAAGTATCCGAAGTGAAGCGGTCTCCCTCAACAAAGTGAGTAGGCCACTAAACACTTCAAAGTACCCGGTATTTGTGCACCCCACCTTGGGTCTATTCTAGGAGCAAAAATAGTAAAATGAAATAATACAACGGTGGCTACAACCACAACCTGGATGCGCCCTGCAAAATAATATTAAAACATATTACAATTATATCGAATGAATGAATATAATAACCCATCTCAAACCCCGGCTAATCATCACAACAATCCAATACAGTTCATAATCACAAACAGTAAAATCATTACAGAAATGTGCAACCCCCTGCCAACCGATGTACTAGCAGTTAGGGGAGGTTTACGAACACATTATACAGTTCACAGATATAATCTTAATTAGCCAAACATCGTAAAATTTCGATCGAGCAAACACATTAGATTCTTCTCCAAAACTTCTCTGTGCACCTCAGACTTGAGCAGAAAATAAACACTCCAGAGAGAACAAAATATTCACAAAAGAGTTACTGGGGAAGATTGGGGTGAATCGGTTACAACTCAGCCGCGGATCCGCGGCGGATCGCTTGGATCGGCCGCGGTTCCACGGCTGTTTGGCCGATTCATGCACCCAATTTTCTCCAGTATTTTTGTATTTCCCTATATGTATTTTTAGAGGTCCCTGAAAAATTTTTAGACCTCGATTTAAATTCAACAGAAACTTGGTGAATACGATATTTTTTCCGGTTCGTTTTGCATTCGAAATTCTTACGACTTTGCTAATAAGTTAATTATTGTTTAGCGCGGCTCTGATACCACTGTAAGTCGATGTACTACACCCCACGAGTTGCGGGGAGGTGGAAATATGAAAATCAATCTTGTTCTTTAAACTTAACATCGACTAACCGAAGAATCTTTGCTAAACTATAACTAACATATACATAGGATTTCTTAACTACTATGAGAAGTGATTATACCTAGTGAACCTTATCCTTCGTCTTTTCATTATCCACCTCCTACTCGGCCTTCTCTACGTAATAGACGATCCACCCGAGAGCTTCTACTTCAAGCTTCACCTCTAATCTTGAGGTAACTAGGTTTCTTTAGTTGCTAATCAAAGGCACCTAGGTGATATAGAGAATGGTTATGGATTAATTAGTTTATCTAATCCTTGATCTCAACACATGAGGGGTAGGATTAGGGTTTGAAGGGTGAGAGAGCTTGAGGAGAGAGAAGGTGAGGATAATAATGATCATGAAATAATGAACTCTCTTGAATATATGAAGCATAATCATTTATCAAATTAATAAATAAAATGATTAATCATCATGCTTCATTTATTCATTGTGAGTGATTCATTATATGAGTCATTAACCATTTAATGATGCATTAATGAAATTAATGAATCACACAAATGAGTCACTAATTCAATAAATGCTTATGCTAGCTAAACCCTCAAGTCATCATCCTTTTAGAAGCTTCCCGCAAAATTATGAGAACGTCCCTCCTATCCGTGAAAACACGGAAAAACTTTAGACTGTATAAATCCAATAATCCGATACTAGAATCTGGCTTAAACCAAAGCCGACTAGTAAAAACTGTCCGAACGTCGTACGTGCGTTTAAACACGTATGCGTCGGAATTCTTGTCGTAAAACCATACGACCTCTATATCATTTTGCCTGGAGCAGGGAAACTCTCTACGTGGGACTCTAAAGACTCGACTACTACGCTGGCAGTGGATTTAACCACAGACCGCAAGCAGCACTAGCTGTACGTAATGGTTCCCAGGTAGATGTCGATAAATAGGACGATGAGGAAACCCATCCGAACTTCTACTGAGCCTGATGTGACAATCTCCGTACAGTCCGGTCTGTTCGTCTAGGACTATCGCATATCGGGCCTAGGGGGACGACAAGCGTCAGTCCTCTAAAAGCGGTATAAGTCTTGTCGGAGCGAAGCCCATTACACCTTGAGAAATTACTGGAACCTACCAGTAAATCTCGCTTGCCCAGGCCAGGGACTTTGCGTAATGGCTCTCTGACACAGCGCGATATCAACCCCCAATACAGAGAGAGACGAATCATGTCTAACCGCCACTGCCTCCAAGTGCTTCGGGACTACACCCAACTGCTACCTGTTTGCATGAATCCTTTGAGCCGTGGTAGGGTAGCAATCTAAGAACAGTGGGAACACACTCGAGGCGAAGCAGCAGTGTCAAGTCTGCGGACTATGGTGTACTCATGTCACCTTGGAACTGTTAACTGACGACGGGTATAATACCAACCAACAGTTCCCCGTGAGTCCTGTCCGGTGTACCCGTAACCCAACGAGCACCTGTATACTATCTCCAGTACGACGTACGGACGGCTGTAAGACAGACCATCTCTCCAACATGGATGAGAAGCGTAAACACTAGTCTACTCCGGAGTATCGATGTCCTGTCTCGATAATCCTACGACTAGGAACCTGAGAAAGGATGTGCTTGTAGACTACCCAGCCCCACTAGTGTAACTGCCATCACAACGCTGGTAGTCAAGCAAGATCCTAAGGGCTCTATCAATACGTAGACACATATTAAGATTGAGAAAACCAAGTAGCATACTACTATGTTTAGCAAGACTGTTATATAACTGTGAATATCCCAAGCTTCCATTAAGTAATATACAAGGTAGTATGATATAATAATGGCCCCTAGGGTATATACACTAACAAATTGATACCTTACCGGTCCCATGATCTGAGATTGATACGGATGTGACCTGAGAGATAGGTATATATATGGATAATGTTGTGATCTCGAATGATAAGCCGTACGAGACATGAGGTCCGTACCCTCCTTGTCACATAGGTTGTTAGGATCCTAAATTGTTTTATGACGCCGTACGATGAGTTACCGTACGTGATGAGTTAATTGATGATTGATCCATACCCTTGACTAGAGGAGGCCGATTGATAGATTCACCGACTCAGTCATGTTAGATACGTAGACTTTATACCTTTTAGCTGCCGATTTACTTTATGCTACGTTCATGTCATTACCTTTGCATTTCATATACTTGTGTTAGTACACCTACACCATTATCGATGATGCGTATGTCACACTTACACAGATTTGCCGGCTCACACACTTCTTCATCGATAATTTCCATGTCACTACACAGTAGAATTGCTGCATCATGATATGACTCCTTGCATAATTTACTTGCTATAGTTACATATACACTTTGATACGATGTTGCATTTGACTTTGGAGGAATTGGGAACCGCAAGATATATTTTTAAACTGGATTCATTTTAAAAAGCGGTTTTCCCTTGATATATGCATATTACTGTTCCATGTTGCATGATTTACTGATATGCTTACATTCTATTATATGTTGCATACATCATACTTTACGATTTTAAGCATTGAGATATTCTGTTTTCATGAGATTTCTGGATTTGAGAACCATGGTTATTTTAAAAAAAGTATGTATTGTTTTAAAAACCCGGTTTCTCTTTATATGATATTTCAGTGCGTCCACCATGTGTTTTCTCGGTTCTGAGATTTGGATATGACACCTGATTCCAAGAGGAGGAGGAACCTTCTACGGGTGCATGGTGGACCCGGTGAGGTACCCCGGGGCAAGATGGTCACAGATGATGGCGTTGAGCCTGGAAGGGGAGCACTACCTATATGTGATAGTATTTGGACTCGGCGGTTTATCAGGAGGATATCGACCGGATTAGAGATATGGACATGAGGGCCGATCTGAGGATGCGGCGCCTGAGATATGAGGATTTACGTGTCGATACTGGATACGGGTTTCATGATTGTAACGTTTTAGAAGATCGTTATGCGAATTTTCCGTTTTAGGGTAAAATAGTCAGAGTTTTCCGTAAAAACCTGGAAGTGATCAAATTTCAGTATAGACTTGACTACACCTAGTTTAACTAGAATAGTGCTAGTTTGCTGGTTTTGATGGTCATTTGAAAGTTTTGGTTCACATTGATATTTTCCCTAATTAAATTATTATTTTAAGTTGTTATTTAAGCACTTAATTAGTGATAATTACAATTTTGCTTTGGGTTAATTATTTCTAAAGTGAATCTATGCTAATCTAATCACTAGATAAAGCTTAAATCATTCTCTCCAAAATATCTAGATATTTATGTAATAAAAACGAAATTTTAAAGAAAGAAAATGAGGTGGCTTAGGATATTTGTTGCATTTATTAGTATTTATTGTTATTTTTAGCTAGAAAATTCCACTCATTTCACAAAACCCCCTCTTCTTTTACTCATGGCCGAACCCTAACCCCATGCTGCCCTCACTTGCTTCTTGCTCATTTTCACTCTCTCCAAGTTCACAAAAACCATCTAAAATCCTTAAATAATCCCACAAACTCATAAATAAATCATAACCTATCATTCTTCATCTCTAAACTAGCTTGGATCTTCATTAAAGACATCATTTTGGAGGCTAAAAGTTTGGGTTTAGTTGCTATTTTGTGAATCTTTTGGAGGTATAAATTCTAACCCTAATCTTTAAATTGTTGTTTAAATCTTTAAATCTTTCTTATTAGGTGTTTAATATAGTTTTAAATGCATGTTTAGAATTTTCATGAAAAGGGTATGAAAATCAAGTTAGGGTTTTGATGTGTTAAAATGGTTAATCAAGATGTGTAGACTTGGAAAACATAATCAAAATGTGGGAATTTAATTTGTTATTTTTCCTAAGTTGTCTAACTGAGATTATGGCAAACTAACTTTTAGTAGATAATATTTGGGTGAGATTAAAATTGTGGTAAGGGTTTGGATGACTTAGTTAAGTTACTTTGCGATATTTGTGTAAACTTTTAGACTTGAGCTAAAATAATATAAAGTGCTTATTAGTTTTTCGATAAAATTAGACATGGATTTTAATGGACGTGGAGATGACGTAAATATTATTATCTACGATAATTACTGTGTTGTGAATGAGTATTGGTACGTTTGGGTTTTTGGCATGGCGGTTTTCATGAATAGCGACCCTAGTTAGGGTTTTAGCTATGTTTTCTGGTATTGGGATTTCTTTGCTTTTCGACTGGATATTGTATTTGGTCATTGGACGTTTGTACGTGAACGACGAGGTTTTTTTGGTTATTTTGCATGCGTAGGTTATATGTTCTAACCTATGAGCGCACCGCGTGCCGTATTGGATTTCGGAACTTGATGTTAATAGCTTTGCGATTTCATATTGTTTGTCGGTACCTTCGCGTGGATTCCGTGACGACGAAGTGTATCGACTAAGACTAAGCAAGGAGTTTAGCAGGTGAGTAGATTTATATCTACTGGGAAAGTCGGGTCGATGGCGTATAGCACCCCCGTAAATTTTGAATGGAACTTATATATACATATAATACTGTCCGAGTAACCTACACTTGAAGACTATAGATGTGGTTAAAAGATAGTCAGAGGTGATATTAATGATTGAATATATATTGAGATATGAGATGAAGGCTTTAGGGACATAACGCTTAGACATAATATGATAAGTATGATGTCTCAGATTGATAAAAGGATATGAAAGGTGAATATGAATCACAATATACATACAGATTTGTAGTTGCACGAGTTTAAGTATGAGTTTTAGAGTAGCGCGACATGAGATTCAATTGATGTAATGCTTAAGTAAAATGACTTGATGTGAGAGATTGATGCGATGAAAAGTGTATACGATGAGATATGATGACTTGGCTGATGTGTCGTTATATGGATGCGAGTCGATAAGAGATAGTTGATACCTTGTCGGTCCCCTGATATGAGATGTATGTGGATGGGACCTGAGAGATAGGTATATATATATGGATAATGATTTCATATTGAGTGATATGCCGTACGAGACTTAGATCCATACCCCCCGTTGTTGTATAGGTTGATAAAATCCCTATTTGTTTAATGTCGTCGTACGTTGGGTTACCGTACGCGATGAGTCTTACCTATTGATTTATCCATACCCTTGATTAGAGGATGCCTTACGATGGATTGTGCCGTACGTGATGTTGTGAGGCTAGATGCCGATTGATAGATTCACCGACTCGATCATATTAGATATGTATACCTTATAGCATTTAATTCACGATGTGCATTATGCTGCATTCATGTTATTCTCATTGCATTTCATATACCTGTGCTAGTACACCACACCATTATCGATGATGCGTATGTTATACTTACACAGATTGCCGGCTCACACAATTCATCATCGAAAATTGCTCTGTCACTTACACAGTAGAATTGCTACATCATGCTTTTATATATTGCCATGTTCACATCACTACGCTAGGTTGCACGATATACTGGCTATGCTCACACTATTATGATATGTCGCATGATATACTTGCCATGTTCACATCACTGTTCTATGTTGCATGATTTACTTGCTATGACCACATCACTATGCTATGTTCCATGATTTACTTGCTATGATCACATCACTGTTCCATGTTGCATGATATAGGGAAATTCTTACATTCCGTTATATGTCGCATACATCATGCTTTATGGTTATACGCATTGAGATATGCTGTTTTCATGAGATTTTGGATTTGAGAACCGTGGATATGTTTTCATGAAATTCTGTATTGTTTGAAAACCCAGTTTCTCTTGATACGATATTTCAGTGTCCACCATGAGATTTTTCGGTTCTGAGATTTGTGATATATACCCGATACGAGGAGTGGAGTGGGCCGTTTGCGGGTACATGGTGGAGCCCGGTATGGTACCCCGGGGCAAGAAAGGTATGTCGAAGGATTAGCCGATGAGCCTGGCAGGGGATGTACACTGCCTACCGGTGACAGTATTTGGACATGGAGGTTATCTGGAGGATTCCGACCGGAGTCATGAGATGGATTTAGGCCGACCCGTTCTGCCGGAGACCGCAGGCCGATCACGCAGACGAAGCTTATTGTATAAGGATTTACGTGTCGATGCTGGACACGGGTTTCATGATGTTTCGAGTGTCATGGTTAGACACTCAGGTTTCCATGATTTGATGTGTCATTGCTGGACACACATTCTTTTATATCCTCATATTTACCTGCATATGCTTTTATGATATTTACATGCAGGAGTTGTTGTGTCGGTGGTTGACGCATAGACGAGATCCACTGCATACTTGCATTGATTATATTGTTGTACGAGATCCACCTGCATACAGGCATTGATTATATTGTTGGATGATACACACTTGCTGATACGCATTTATTATGTGATGGCACATATGAAGATACAGTCAACCTAGATATCATAGTATTATCTGTATGATATAGTTGACCTAGGAAATCGTTATTTATTTTGATTTCCACCTGTTGATGTTTTCTACTCACGAGTTGGCAACTCACCCCCGTTGTGCTATAGTACTTGCAGGTTGTCCGCATGGTTCAGTAGCGGCATCGCTGGAACATGTTGGAACAGGTTGTCCGCATGGTTCAGGTGTTTTGCTTTGGTAGGTCGTACATGTTGGATTGTGCCCCTCTTGTATTTATATTTCATATTGTTTCTAGTCAACTCCATCAATCAAACTAGTAATTGTATATGTTGAAGACTTAGAAGACATGTAGTTACGAGACTTGAGCGATGGGTTTTATGTTCGCTTTTGGGGTTGATGTCTTGCTTTACTTTATCTTTTGTGTTGATCTTCGCCGTTGGACGTCGTATACTTGTTATTTATACTTGTGGTGGTTGTTTCCGCCGTTGGGCGTGTTTTGCTCCCGTTTGGGAATGCTTTCTTTTTATTCTTTGTTGTACCCGTTTTGGGGCTAGTTTTTACAAAGGAGGTGCTGCCGAAATTTTTTTTTATGAAAGCAAAGGAAAAGAAAAACAAGTGTAAGGTTTTGTACTTAAGGTTTCCAAGTGTTGTATAAATGTTTTCATTAGTTACTTCTGTTGGAAGCTTTAGATTTCTTGGTTTCGGCTTACTTAGGTTACGTTACGTCTGTAGACGTTGCGTAATTTAAGTGCCGGTCACGAGCTAATATTTCGAGTCGTGACAAAGTTGGTATCAGAGCGCTAGGTTTAACCTTGGTTCGAGTTTAGGTTTGACTATGTAGGATCTAGGGCGTATATATTTTGGAACCTAGGCTTGATGTGACGTTTTGAAAATCGTTTCGTTGAAATTTCGGAAAAGCGGTTAAATAAGGGGGTTTTCCGTAAAAAGTCAAAATATAAATATCTTTTAATATAAAATTAAATATACATATTCCAGCTATATAATTGCGAGTATTTGGTGTTTGTTGAGCCACTGGTAAAATTTCTAATTTTCTGAAATTTTTTCCGAAATTAAATATTTTAATATTATTTTAAGCCGTCACTAATACATTTAGTTAGGGAAAATTATAAATTGGAATGGGTTGAAACAAATTTTGTGCATCATAACACATTAAACAAAAATTTAACATGTTGTTTTTGAAATGAAATGAAGTTGTCAAACGGTTTTAGAAAATATCCAAGAAAAAAGCTTAAATGGTGAAAATAAGTTAAATAGATATTGGGGTATAACATTTATCTTTTTTCCCTCACCTACACTCCACCACACCCTCTCTGCTCTCCCCAAGTCAACAGCCCCTTGCTGCACCAAGTCCCCACTTAAAGAAATTTAAATGAAAAGTCAAGGAAAACAAAGGAAATAAGGAATTTATAAAGAAATGAGTGGGCTTCGACTTGTGTTGACTTAGGCTACTTTTTCAACCCTCACTCTCTCTCTCTCCCCCCCTCACCATGTTAGCCGAAACCCCCTCTTCCCCATCCAGCAGCAGCCCCCTCCCAAATCCCCTCTCATTTCATCACAAAATTCCATCAAAAAAATCATCAAAATGCTTCAAAAATCGCACAAAATCAAAAATCTAATTAGGATATTCATGGCATTATTAACATTTTAAATTATAGTTTACTACTTTAGTTGATGCAAAACCAAACTTAATTGTTGAATTGTGCATTTTTTCTATAAAATGGTTGAAATTGGATAAAATTGCAAACTAGGTTTTTAAAACGTATATAGTTTGGTGAGATATATCAGTAGTGAATGTTTGTGTGGCCTAATCAAGCTAATAAGTGAACATTGCGGCTGCTAGTTTTGCTAAAACATCAAGTTTTGTACTCAAAACGGTTAATTTTTGCTCGCTAGGTTTTCGGAAAAATAGCTTTTAAAGCGAGTTTGGGTTTTTTGTGAATTTTAACCTATTTCTTATATAATTAGGGATTTGTGATACCATGATTGGTAAGTTTGGTGTTTTTCTCGATGGTTTGACGTTTGTACATCGACATCGAGGGTTGGTTTGGCTGTTCTTGCATGCGTAGGCGATAGGTTTTGACCTATACGTGATACGCGTGCCGACATGGTTTTCGTGCGTGACTTCGTTTACGATGCTATATATGACATGTAGGTACCCCATTTGGACTTTGAGATGACAAGCAAGCGCGTGGCGACGTCGGCACCAACGAGCGAAGATCAAGTGAGTAGATTTTTATCTATGGGGAGAAGTCGGGTGGATGGCGTATAGCACCCCCGCAAAGTTGTGAGGAATGAGGTGATGTGGTAACGATATACTTTTATATGTTATTATGAGATATGAACACTTATTAAGAAAAGCCTTAGGAGCTTATAGGTTTAGGGTTAGCGAGAATTGAAGAAAGGACTTTAGCGGATTTCTTAGTCATGAAACCCTAGGGTAAGGATTTGCATACGCGCACACATATACACTTGCATATATCATTTTCTTGTGCGTATATGGGAATGTGTATATATGTATATACGCATGGGTATTGGACTATCCATATATACATTCATATACACATGCATGAATGTTGAAGATATTGTATAATATTTGGAGATGAGTCGATGAGATTGGGCTTGAGGCCATGAGATCGGTGATGTGATATGGTCCGATACGACATGATATTTTAGCAGGTTCTTTAGGCGTGGTGTTTTCATACACACGCATGCATTTCATAGATGGTATCAGTATTGTACTAGACGTAGATCAGTACCCCGATCATGATATTTGATAAAGAGGATACCGGATGATTAATGTGATAGATATGACTTTTGACCCATACCCAGATTTGGGATGCCGTACGACGGATTTACCGTACGAGCTATATATTGATGATAGATCCTCACTCTTGACTCGAGGACGTCATATAATAGATATTCTATCGTATGAGATACTATTGAGGCGAGATCACCGACTATTATATGTATATATAGGTATCGACTCAGATGTTAGGCGGTTTCCTTACCTTTCGATCAACATGTTTAGTTTGGCCCTGTAGTGTACTTGTAAATGATAGATTAGATTCGACACTTACCTATTTCAAAAACTAACGAATTATTTGTATTTTAAAGACGGGACAAGGGATTCTACGGATATTTAAAATGACGTATCTTTTCTTAAAAACACCGTAGCCCTTATTTTCAAAACACCACGATTCATGTTATTTCAAATGGCACCACTGTTTGACTCATATTTATATAAATGCAGATTAGTTATCATTGTGTTTAGTGTAGGGTTCCTAGGCACACTATAGAGGTCTCACAAGGCATCAACCATGCCAATTTCAAATTTTATGGGTGCCGAGAAACCCTAATACGGATCGTCGACTAGAAATTTAGGCGAAAAACTAAACTAGTTAACAACTTAACTAAAGGAGAGAGGCTACAACCTTTGTAGATCCGGTTCTCCACTTCTTTAGCTCCACGTAGGTGTCCTCTCGCTGTCCATCTCGAATCCTAGACTCAATCGTCGGCTTCATCGGAAAAACGAGCGGGCAAGGTCGTCGGCTTCGTGCCGAAGATGATCTACGTCAAGGTTTCACAAGTTCAAGCTCCGACTGCACCAAGTTATGAAACTTGTGCAGAAAACACCCGAAACCACTTGGCAAGAGGTAGAGGATGAAGAAATAGGAGGTGGGTTCACTTTAGAATTGGATTTCTCTCACTTTTGCTCAAGTTGCCATTGATGGCATCAAGTTTTCATTCTTGAAGATGAAGAAGAAGATGAAGCTAGAATTATGATAAGTGTTGAGTTAAAATGAATAATAAAATGAATACTTATCATAAACTAACTAGGGTAGAGTGTAGAGAATAGACCATGGTTACTTGGATGGGTTAGGGTTAAGCATGAAGACAAGAATGGTTAAGAAGTCAAAGCTTCATGAAGCTTCAACTGGAAACAAACATAGCCACCATTCTTATCTAAATCTTTTCCAAATAAATAAACAAATAAATAAATAAATGAAAAAGCAAAACCCTAATCATCTCTTAACCATGGTTTAATCCTTTACACTTAACCAAATGATCAAGTATCATCAAACATGATACAAATATGTGCACAAAAGCATATCACATATACTTCTTGCACATCAAGTGAGAAAATCCATTTAAAGTGAACCAATACTAGTTAATGAAAAGTAATATATCAAATATATAATTATACATTAAATCATTAAATCAACACTTGATTTAACGATCCGGTCATATCGCATATAACCGACTAGTATCCTATGTATCGGCTTATCGAATCAATCCTTGATTCGATATCTAGGTTATATCGAATATAACCAATCGATACATCCATCGCGAGAATGGAATACGGTATCACATACACGCATCATTCTCGGTCCTGCACATATCTCATATGCACTCCTATTTCGTTTCGCTTGAGCCAGGAAACCTCTGTGTAGGACTCTAAAGACTCGTCAATACGCCGGTAGCAGATGATGATCATATCAAGCACCCACAAGCCGCAAGCGGTCTGCTAAACGTAACGGCCATCCGGGTATTGAGCGATCAGAAGATCGACGAGCTAGCCCGCTCACACTCCTGTGAATCCAACCAGTAACACTTACCGTACAGTCCGGTCTGTTCGTCTGATATGTCGCATATCAAGTCTAGGGGTGGTATACGTCAGACCCCAATAACCGATAAGTCGTGCCGATGTGAGGCTCATAACGGGTCGAGAAACTACTGGTAACACTTACCAGCAAATCTCTGATCAGCACTGGCCAGGGACTTCCCTGTTACGGCCAATCGAGCACAGCGCAACATCAACCCCCAATACCGGGAGAGACGAAACCCCTCCTATCGCTCATTGCCTCCATGTGACTTGGGACTGCACCCAAAGACCACCGTTTTGCTCACCCTCATGGACGTGGTAAGGTGGAGATCAAAGCACAGTGGGAATCACACAAGACTCTATGACGATCTCAGGTCTACAGACTAACCTGTACAAGTGTCACCTGAGAACTGCCATCTGACGTGAGGTATAATACTATCTGGGAGTTCTCGGCGAGTCCGTCCAGTGTACCCAGTCTCCACTGAGCACCCGTATACCATCTCTGATGTCAAACACCAATGGATATGGGATCGTCCATCGCCCATCTCATGGGTCGAGAAGCGTATACGCTAGTCTACACTGGTATATCGATGCCCTGTCTCGATACACCCACGACTAGGGACCTTGAAGGATGTACTTATGGACTACCATGTCCCCACTAGTATGATCTGCATCATAGTCCAGGTAGTCAAGTACACATCCTAAGGGCTTTATCAACATGTAACTATAAGACAGTTTAAATAGATAAGTGTACATGTTAAGATAAAGAGTAACCAGATAGCATACTATCATATCGAGCAAGAAAGTCATCTCTATATATGTCCAAGCATCCAATATAATACACATCATCTGTACAATACTGGCCTCTAGGGCATACATACAACTAACAATCACCCACTTGCACTAGGGCCAGCTGCTGTAGTATCGCATACCGAGCATCCCGAAGAGTCTCTCAAACTGTATCTGGGGAATGGCCTTCGTGAGTGGATCCGCCGTGTTGTTCTTCGTGTCAACCCTCCTGACCTCGATCTCCCGGCGATCAACTATCTCCCGGATCAGGTGATACCGCCTCAGAATATGCCTGGATCGCTGATGGGACCTGGGTTCCTTGGCCAAAGCCACCGCTCCATTGTTATCGCAATACAAAGGTATTGGATGCTCAATGGATGGAACCACACCAAGTTCAGTAATGAACTTCTTGATCCAGACAGCCTCTTTAGCAGCATCGTTGGCAGCGATGTATTCATCCTCCATCGTCGAGTCTGCCATGGTTTCCTGCTTGGAACTCTTCCAGCTAACTGCCCCTCCGTAAAGGGTAAGGACAAATCCCGACTGCGACTTAGAGTCGTCCTTATCACTCTGGAAGCTCGAATCGGTAAAGGACTCCACTTGGAGTTCTCCGTTACCATACACCAAGAGCATCTCTTTAGTCCTTCGTAAGTACTTGAGAATGCTCTTCACAGCTGTCCAGTGACTCTCTCCAGGATCAGCTTGATACCTGCTCACTACACTTAGTGAGTATGCTGCATCAGGTCTGGTACATAGCATCGCATACATGATAGAGCCTACAGCCGAAGCATAGGGTATCCCTTGCATGCGAGCTCTCTCCAAATCAGTCTTGGGAGACATCTCTTTGGAGAGAGTGACTCCAGAGATCGTGGGCAAGTTCCCACGCTTGGATTCTTCCATACTAAATCTCTTTAGTATGGTGTCAATGTACCTGGATTGGGACAATCCCAATATCCGTTTGGATCTATCTCTATAGATCCTAATTTCCAATATGCAGGAGGCATCACCAAGATCTTTCATTGAGAATCTTTGTGATAAGAAGAGCTTAACCGATTGCAGCATAGGAATATCATTTCCTATCAAGAGTATGTCGTCCACGTACAATACGAGGAAGACAACCTTACTCTCTGCCACCTTCTTGTAAATACAAGGTTCATCTGGGTTTTTGACAAAATCAAACTCTTTGATAACGATGTCAAAGCAGATGTTCCAACTCCGCGATGCTTGCTTTAATCCATAAATGGATTTAAGCAGCTTGCACACCTTCCCGCTGCTCCCACTGTCTATGAAGCCCTCTGGCTGAGTCATGTACACGCACTCTTCTAAATCACCTTTTAGAAAGGCGGTCTTAACATCCATTTGGCAGATTTCGTAATCATGATACACAGCGATGGCAAGCATGATCCGGATGGATTTAAGCATAGCCATTGGAGAAAAGGTTTCGTCATAGTCCACACCTGGTCTTTGACGAAAACCCTTTGCAACAAGTCTAGCTTTGAAAGTCTCCACTTTCCCATCTACACCAAGTTTCTTCTTGAAGATCCACTTGCTCTCGATGGGTTTTACCCCTTCAGGAGCAACATCCAAAGTCCATACTGTGTTGGTGTACATGGATTCCATCTCGGACCGCATAGCATCCACCCATTTCATTGAGTCCCTACTCGTGATGGCCTGCTCGAAGCTAGTTGGGTCATCATCCTCCATGATGCAATCCTCGCTCCCACCATCTATGAGAAAACCATAGTATCTCTCCGGTTGGCGAGGAACCCTACTAGATCGGCGGAGAGGCTGAGGTTCATTGGGAGCTACTGAATCTTCTGGTTCCACCAAATCTTCAGTTTCGGTTTGTGTATCTGGAACTTCTTCCAGCTCTACCACTTTGCCACTAATTTCTTTTTCAAGGAATTCCTTTTCTAAAAAGGTGGCATGTTGAGCAACAAACACTTTTTGTTCCTCACTGTGGTAGAAAAAATACCCATAGGAGTTCTTTGGATATCCCACAAACTTGTAAAAAACTGACCGTGCCTCGAGCTTGTCCGGATTTTGTCTTTTGACATAGGCTGGACAACCCCATATCTTAACTCGTTTAAGATATGGCCTCTTCCCACTCCATATCTCATATGGTGTGGTAGGTACAGATTTAGATGGAACTTGATTCAATAGGTATGCTTCTGTTTCTAGTGCATATCCCCAGAAGGAAATAGGTAACTCAGCTGTGCTCATCATAGAGCGCACCATATCTAATAGGGTGCGGTTCCTCCGTTCTGATACACCGTTGTGCTGTGGTGTATATGGAGGAGTCAGCTGAGAGAGAATCCCATTCTCTTTTAGAAAGTCCAGGAATTCATTGCTCAAGTATTCACCTCCTCGATCAGATCGAAGGATTTTAATACTTTTTCCGGTTTGGTTCTCGACTTCTTGTTTATATTCTCTAAATTTCTCAAAAGCTTCTGATTTGTGTTTCATCAGGAACACATATCCAAATCTAGAGAGATCGTCAGTGAATGTAATGAAGTACGAAGAACCTTCCCTGGCATGTGTAGACATAGGACCGCATACATCACTATGTATCAGTTCCAAGAGTTCAGTAACTCTTTCTCCGTGTCCCGTAAATGGAGTTTTGGTCATCTTGCCTTTGAGACATGACTGGCAAGTGTCATAAGATGAAAATTCAAACGGATTTAAATATCCATCCTTATGCAACTTAGCTAGTAGTGTCGCATTGATGTGACCCAGTCTACAATGCCACAAGAAGGATTCGTTCAGTTCAGAACTCTTCCTCTTGTGTGTGTTTGTTATGCTCAGAACTGTTGATTGATTTAGAACATAAATTCCATTGCACAACGTGCCTGATCCAACCAACTTTTGGTTACGGAAAATGTTCATAACATTATCCTGTAATACAAAATTATATCCCTGTTTACTTAATAAAGAAACTGATATAATGTTGCATATCAGGTTCGGCATGTAATAGCATTCGTTCAGAACCAATGTATTACCTGTTGGTAATGCAAGGTGATATTCCCCGACAGTTTTAGCTGCAACTATTGCACCATTTCCAACTCTAATGTCTTTATCACCTTCTCCAAGTTCTCTACCTTTTCTAAGCCCATGTAACTGATTACATATATGGGATCCTGACCCGGTATCTAATACCCAGGACGTAGGGCAAATGGAGAAACAGTTCTCTGTAACGAACACACCCGAAGAAAATGCATCAACATGTACTTTCTTCAATCGGGTGGCATGGGAATCCTGGTATTCCTTTATATCCTGTTCAGTCCTATAACCCTTATAGGAAAGAACGGAACCAACGTTCCCCAGCACAGTATAACATGCGGGTTCGGTCAATACATCCATATTATTATCTTTATTAGGGCATGAAATGGTCGCTACCTGGAGAGAGAGAGAAGAAAACACTTTAGCGTATGCTCGTGCAAGATCAGATTGGTTATTATCTTATCTAATCAGGATGGCTCCCACTGGTTTTTATCAAATCTTCCTTCAAACCCTAAAAGGAAAGACTAGCCGGGATTAATTACACACTACAAGTTCGCCAATCTTTCAGCCAGGCCAGTGTCGGTACTTTGAGGGAGGTCCCCCGTGCTTTCGCACGAACCTAATTAATGTAAACCTCGTTTTCCCAGAGGCGTAACCCCGTTGACACCTTTCTAGACACGTACTTGATCGGCTAATTGTAATGTGTAAAACTCTCCTAGGAGTAACTCTTACTCGCAGTGGGTATCGGGATCCAACTATCTCATAGAAGGTATGCAATCTCATTGCAAATTTCAACACTTGAAATTCCCGATAATATTTTGCCCCAAACGATCTATGACCTTGACAAGGTCAACAAACCATAGACCGTAAGTCAAGTTCAACCAGTCATTTCTTGATTTAATTAAACCCACCCGCACGACCCTTGACAAGGTCAATAAGGCCGTACGACTACCCTAACTCAATCTGCATCATATGCATAAGCAGATAAATACTGGTTAGCTACCGCACACTGCGCCTTGACAAGGTCAACAAACGCAGCACGAATACTAAACAGGACTTATCTGAAATGTCGGAGGGCTACGACAGGTTTTTCTGAAAACCTATTGCGTAATGAACTTGATATCGTTGTAGAATCAAATGAAGTTTTGAAATGGAGTGATTTTGAGGCTTTTCTAGTTTTGCTAAAGGGGTCACTCCCGGTGAAGGGATCGTCAGCCCTTTCCTCGTCGAATGAGATGCGGGATATATCATATATATCACTGTGCAAAGCAAAACTCAAAAACAATCAAAAGCAAAACGAGTATGTAGCATCTGCCAGTTATTGCTAAATGAGTCACTCCCGGTGAAGGGATCTCGGTCCGTTCCTCATCGAATAAGGTGCAGGGTATATCATATATACCGCTGTGCAAAGCAAGAACTGTAGCTACCTGTTTTGTTTAAAATTTGATTCTACAACATCTTAGGTTTCTTTTCTTTCATTAATCACATTAATGAAGTCCCATCATTTAAGTACCTAAACATCACAGATAGATATGACGTACACTTATGCCATCCGCATTCGCCTCGATGTCCCCTCGTGCACCGTTAGGTTAGGTAACTAACGACAGAGCAGGGCAGGGCTAGTGCGGATGCAAAACATAAGTAACGTCTATATATTAAATCATATATACTATATACTGTATCTATCACAGAACATCACATGATCACATCACAGATATCGCAGCAGAAGAAACATATGAAATATTAGATATATTAGGACGTCCGTGTTTTCAATACGAGCCAGTATAAAACACGGATTCTACAGTCGTGATGAATAGCCAATCCCACACCCCTAGACCCCTACGAGAGCGGCAAGCAACCCTGCCAATCCTAGGGTTAGGAGAACCGGACTCGACTCCTTGAGTTGGTCTCCTACTGGACCCCAGAACCCGGTTACTTGTGCTCCCCTCCTTGGGTCTATCCTAATGCGGAAAAGTAAATAATATACAAAAGGTGACAACTTTCGCAACCTGGAAGTGTCCCAAATAAAAGAATATTACATACAAGTTTCTACAAGAATGAAAATGAAAAACACTCATCTCACATAAAAACCCCCGGCTATTCAAACACGACAATCCAATATAACATATCCAGCAACACATAACATCACATGTCATCAATGTAAGTAAATATGCGCATCCCAATTGTCGTTGACATATAGCAACGAAACTGGCGATATCACATATTACACTTACGGTCACAGAAAAGAAAGTGTAAAACTACAACAATTGGAATCCGCAACCTCTTTAGACATCGCATGCCTAATCAAAATGAAATACTTAGACATCACATGCCTAACAGTTATAAACCCCGCATTTTAGTCTCATTATCGAAAACTCCTTTCAATATCAAATGAAACTAAACCGCTAGATTTATAACATTCATTCAGTTATCTCATAACTGTTTGTGAATTCCAATTATTGTATCCCATTCCGGATAAATAGAAAATATTAAACTTTCCGATCGAACATTCGAACACCCAAGTTTTCCCGAAACCGTCCAACACATGAAATAGGTTCAAAGACATTCACTTCATGCCTCAGTACCAACGGTCCAGCCGTAGAAGGGTCAAGCCAACGCCTCACATGTGGCACGCCGTACTTCCCCAAACCCGAAGGTTCAAAGGGCAGTTCAAGACGGTCACATAATCGAGTTAAGGTTTGTTGTCTTCTAGAGAGACCATCGCGTTACTTGCACTACTCAGAACGTCCTTAAACCATTAAAAGATCCAACACTTGGATATTTTCCGGCAGGGAAAAAGTTGGGTATTTATATCCGGTCGAACCTTTTAACATATTCTAATGTCATCCGGAAATACACAAAGACGAAATTTGATAATCCGATCGAAACATCGATTCCCAATACAACCCCAGAACACTCAACTCTTGAGTAAAATTAAAAATTCCCAGAAAATTCAGCATAATAAAATAGTAATTACTGTGCAAAATGGGAGTGATGATGTCATCATATGGCCGCGGAACCGCCGCAGAAGGTAGGCTTCTGCCGCGGTTCCGCCGCACTCTTTACTGTTCATGGGATAAATTTTGCATCGTAATTCTTAGATTTCCCTGCTGAATTTTTTAAGCATTTTTAATATGGAAAAATCCCAGATTTTAGAAAAAGTCCAGAGAGCACTTGGGTTTTGGGGTTTCGGGTTCGATCGGACTTCAAACTCCGTCTGGACTTCGCCTAAGGCTCTAGCTAGGCTCTGATATAACTGTATGGTTCCTAGGCACACTATGGAGGTCTCACAAGGCATCAACCATGCCAATTTCAAATTTTATGGGTGCCGAGAAACCCTAATACGGATCGTCGTCTAGAAATTTAGGCGAAAAACTAAACTCGTTAACAACTTAACTAAAGGAGAGAGGCTACAACCTTTGTAGATCTGGTTCTCCACTTCCTTAGCTCCACGTAGGCGTCCTCTCGCTGTCCATCTCGAATCCTAGACTCAATCGTCGGCTTCATCGGAAAAACGAGCGGGCAAGGTCGTCGGCTTCGTGCCGAAGATGATCTACGTCGAGCTTTCACAAGTTCAAGCTCCGACTGCACCAAGTTGTGAAACTTGTGAAGAAAACACCCAAAACCACTTGGCAAGAGGTAGAGGATGAAGAAATAGGAGGTGGGTTCACTTTAGAATTGGATTTCTCTCACTTTTGCTCAAGTTGCCATTGATGGCATCAAGTTTTCATTCTTGAAGATGAAGAAGAAGATGAACCTAGAATTATGATAAGTGTTGAGTTAAAATGATTAATAAAATGAATACCTATCATAAACTAACTAGGGTAGAGTGTAGAGAATAGACCATGGTTACTTGGATGGGTTAGGGTTAAGCATGAAGACAAGAATGGTTAAGAAGTCAAAGCTTCATGAAGCTTCAACTAGAAACAAACATAGCCACCATTCTTATCTAAATCTTTTCCAAATAAATAAACAAATAAATAAATAAATGAAAAAGCAAAACCCTAATCATCTCTTAACTAAGGTTTAATCCTTTACACTTAACCAAATGATCAAGTATCATCAAACATGATACAAATATGTGCACAAAAGCATATCACATATACTTCTTGCACATCAAGTGAGAAAATCCATTTAAAGTGAACCAATACTAGTTAATGCAAAGTAATATATCAAATATATAATTATACATTAAATCATTAAATCAACACTTGATTTAACGATCCGGTCATATCGCATATAACCGACTAGTATCCTATGTATCGGCTTATCGAATCAATCCTTGATTCGATATCTAGGTTATATCGAATATAACCAATCGATAAATCCATCGCGAGAATGGAATACGGTATCACATACACACATCATTCTCCGTCCTGCACATATCTCATATGCACTCCTATTTCATTTCGCTTGAGCCAGGAAACCTCTGTGTAGGACTCTAAAGACTCGTCAATACGCCGGTAGCAGATGATGATCATATCAAGCACCCACAAGCCGCAAGCGGTCTGCTAAACGTAACGGCCATCCGGGTATTGAGCGATCAGAAGATCGACGAGCTAGCCCGCTCACACTCCTGTGAATCCAACCAGTAACACTTACCGTACAGTCCGGTCTGTTCGTCTGATATGCCGCATATCAAGTCTAGGGGTGGTATACGTCAGACCCCAATAACCGATAAGTCGTGCCGATGTGAGACTCATAACGGGTCGAGAAACTACTGGTAACACTTACTAGCAAATCTCTGATCAGCCCTGGCCAGGGACTTCCCTGTTACGGCCAATCGAGCACAGCGCAACATCAACCCCCAATACCGGGAGAGACGAAACCCCTCCTATCGCTCATTGCCTCCATGTGACTCGGGACTGCACCCAAAGACCACCGTTTTGCACGCCCTCATGGACATGGTAAGGTGGAGATCAAAGCACAGTGGGAATCACACAAGACTCTATGACGATCTCGGGTCTACAGACTAACCTGTACAAGTGTCACCTGAGAACTGCCATCTGACGTGAGGTATAATACCATCTGGGAGTTCTCGGCGAGTCCGTCCAGTGTACCCAGTCTCCACTGAGCACCCGTATACCATCTCTGATGTCAAACACCAATAGATATGGGATCATCCATCGCCCATCTCATGGGTCGAGAAGCGTGTACGCTAGTCTACACTGGTATATCGATGCCCTGTCTCGATACACCCACGACTAGGGACCTTGAAGGATGTACTTATGGACTACCATGTCCCCACTAGTATGATCTGCATCATAGTCCAGGTAGTCAAGTACACATCCTAAGGGCTTTATCAACATGTAACTATAAGACAGTTTAAAGAGACAAGTGTACATGTTAAGATAAAGAGTAACCAGATAGCATACTATCATATCGAGCAAGAAAGTCATCTCTATATATGTCCAAGCATCCAATATAATATACATCATCTGTACAATACTGGCCTCTAGGGCATACATACAACTAACATTTAGCATTCAGCTTCCGCATATTATTACCGTTCGCATCGCATTTGCATGTTTATATTGTACTTCCATATGCAATTATTGAGATCATGCTGTAAGGACACCAGCACCATTACCGATGATGCATATGTTCCACATACACTTACATGCCGTCTTGCCATGTCACGTACACTTATAAAATACTTTTTCATTGACATAGCTTGATAACTGATAGTCGCAATATGTTATACCTTCCATATGCTGTAATACTACGGTAGCGCCCCGGCCGTCTTTCCGAGGCCAAAATGCGGAAACGAAAATTTTTCTTAACTTGAAAACCGGCGCTATCGTATGCTTAAAACCCGGATCGAACCATTAACCTATACCTAGCAAACAAAAGAAGGGGTAGAAAGCTATACAGAGCGATCCGTGTCCTTCGATCTTCGGCCACCATCCCGATCTCCTTGCGGCAACTCCGGTCTTCATCTCCTCGTCGGAAAGGGCACCACATCGAGAAGTCTTTTTACGGGCTCCCGCTTCGTCCGAAGAAACACGGGCACGAAGTGTGCTAGCCGACGTGTCCAAGGAGTTCTAGAGAATGTTTATGATCACTTTGTCTCTTGCACCCATAGCTTTGGATGGAGGTTAAAGTGTTCCCATTGATGGAAGCAATGAGCTAGAGGAAGAAGAAAAAGAAGAAAGGCTTTTCTCATTTTTTCTTTTCTTTTGTTGTGATGAGAGTGAGAGAGTGAGATTATGAAAATACAAGACCAATAAAACCAACCATGGCAGCACCTCTCTCTCTCTCCATCTCATTTCAACACATTAAACAAAACACTAATGTGACATGTTTGCTAAAAAAGAGACCATGAGTCATCTAAATGTCCATGTCACATTTAATACAATGCATGATGAATTTCTAGCTCATTATTTCCACAAGCAAATATTAATCAAAATGTTTGCCACAACAAAAAGATCCGGCAACATCTAAAGTAAACTCGTGACGGATCACAAGGATACCCCTTACCTGTATATACATACCTGCATCCGCATTCCGAATGAATGCGAATGTGATGAGACTAAAGTAATCCAACAAATCTAATACTAGGATCCGGCTTAAACTAAAGCCCACTAGTATGATCCCCGATCATGATCCGTGCAATACAGCATGTATATGATCGAACCCTGCCATATATCACACGGCCTCTATAATGTTTCGCTCGAAACTTGAGAAACTGTCTGTCGGGGAATCTAAAGACTCGTCATTACTTTGGCTGTGGATTTAACCACTAGCTTGTCAGAGGTATTAGCCGTACGTAACGGGCTAGCAGGTATTGTCCAAAAGGGACGTCGATGAGCGAACTCATCCTGACACCCTACTGAGCCTGTCAGTGACAATATCCGTATAGTCCAGTCCGTTCGTCTATGAGTATCGCATGGCGGGCCTAGGGGGTTGGTAAAAGTCAGACCCCCAAAAGTGGTACAAGTCGTGTCGGAGTGTAGCCCAGAACACCTTGAGATACTACTGGAATATCTACCAGTAAATCTCCTGCCTCGGCCGAGGGCTTTGTGTAATGGCTCTTCTAGACACAGCGCGATCTCACCCACAATACCGGGAGAGACGAAACCCCTGTCGATCCGCTCTCTGCCTCCATGTGGCTCGGGACTGTACCCAACTAAAACCTATTTGTACGACTTCTTCGATCCGTGGAAGGGTAGTAATCAAAGTACAGTGTGAACTCACACGAGACAAATGACGATCTCAGGTCGATGAACTAACCTGTACACACGTCATCAGGGAACTGCTATCTAGCGTCAGGTATAAGACCAACTAGCATATTACCGACGAGCCCTGTACGGTGTACTCATAACCTAATGAGCAACTGTATACATCTTAGGTGAACCAACTAACACCAGTGGCTTATGAGACCGGCCACCGCCCCTCGTCGGGGTCTCGACTGTATACACTAGTCTACTCTAGAGTATCGATGCCCTGTCTCGAAAACTCCCACGACTAGGGACCTTTTAAGGATGTGCTTATAGACCCCATCTCCCACGTATATGATCGCCATCATACTGCTGGCCGTCAAGCAAGAATCCTAAGGGCTCTATCAACGCGCAATAGTGACCTGTAAGGTCACCTAAAGCAGTACATGATGATAAAGATAAACCAGATAGCATACTATCATCTTGAGTAAGACTGTCTTACCAGTATAGGTCCTCCCTCAATGATTGCAATCACGTGCCCGTGATCCAATAATTGACTCTGTGGGCACTATATCCAACAATCTCCCACTTGCACTCAAAGCTAACTATTGCGATGTCGCTCACTCACAGCCCGTGTGCTACCGAACATCCAACTCCTCTACTAATCAGTCTCACAAAGCCCGTATGCAAAACTATTGCGTTCGAGGAATAGCCTCAGTGAGTGGATCCGCCCTAATGTTTCTTTCTATGTCTCTCTTTATCTCAAGTTCGCGGAGAAAGCCATCTCCCGAAATGAGCAATACCTATCTTAGAATATGTCTGGATATCTGATGGGTCCAAGCTCATAAATGAACTCCAAATCCAAAATTCTTAGACTGTATCGCCAACTGAAATTAATCAGTATCCTGCGCCACACCTCCCTCAGTATCCGCTTGGACCACCTGTCCAAAATACTACCCTTCGTCAGAGGAAAAACTATAACTCTGACAGTCACTCTGTCATACAGGTCACCTTGGAAGCCTGGAATGATAACTGTCTCCCGAAGGAGGCTACCGTTATCATATCCCTAGAACATCCACTTATGTTCTAAAACTGCTTCCGAATGTTTCTCCAGGATTGGATCAATATCAACTTATTGCATCTACTGCAAAAACAACATCTGGTGTGGTACTTGACATCACATGATCAACTCAATTGCCTAAGCAAGTGATCTGCCAATCATGCACATCCCTCTCCCCTTTAGTCTGTAAGACACCTTTAGAGAGGGTGACTCCATCACCTACAGGTATACTACCATGCCTGGAGTCATCCATTCTAAATACCTTTAGAATGCTGTCTAAGTACCCAGATTGGAAAACTACCCAAATCTAGATCTAAAACGATAGATCTAGTAACCAAAATAACTGATACAATATCCATATCCTACGTGGAGAAACAACTGTGTGACAACCAAATTAAAACCGATCGTAGTATAGGAATTTCACTTCCTACTCTGTGTATGTCATCCAAGTACCAGGACATCACACCCTACTACCTTCTTAACAGATCCATCCCCTATTCTGATGAAGTCAAACCTATGACTGTCACATCAGAAATAGATGATCTATCTCTGCTATATCTGGTTTAGTCTATAAATAGACATAAGCCACTTGTCCACTATGCTTCCGTTGCTCCCACTGAGTACGACAACCCTCTGACAGAGTCATATACATGTGTACTTCCAAAGCTAGTTTAGAACGACGCTATACTCATCCTCCTGCTGGGTTTCATAGCCTGGAACAATAGTAGTGTCAAATTTGGGTAAACAAGAACCTCCATGTCACCGTCTTTGAGTATACCGAAGTACCTCTCGAGTGCCTGAGGTTACCCACCATATCTACGGAGTGGCCAATGGAATGTCAAACCAGATTCAATCTTTAGGTTCTTATCAAATTTTCAGTAATCGTTTGCGGTTCTGGAATCCCTTCCAGTTCTACCATACTCCCACTACTGTTTTCTGGAAAACAATCCATTTTTATTAAAACTGTGGCGAGTCTAGATCAATATCACTATTGATCTTCCAGATGGTAGAAAATCAACCCTCTTCATAGCCCGGGTCAACCCACAAACTGCCATTACAGAAACGTGCCTTGAGTTATCCAGAGTCTGGTTTTAAGCATAAGCTGGACAACTCCCCGTACCTTAATATCGTTAAGATACGAACTATTCTATATCCAATATAGAAACAGAGACACTGATTTAATTGGAACCGGATTCATATCATCCAGCTGTCGCCAGTGCATGTCAACTAAATGGAGAGAGGCCAATCAGCATTACTCAACTTAGGAGTACTACCAATTATGAGTAACCTGAAAGAAAAGCAAGTTCCCGTAATCATTACTATGAACTGAATACCATGCACAAGTATCTACATCTTCGATTACCTTGAAGAATCCCGATACTTGCAACATCTGGTTCTCTACTCTATTCTTATACCTATAACTTCTCAAAACTTAGACCTTGCATTTCAACGTAACACATGTCTAGGAACTAGAGAAGTCACATGTAAACAGAATATAGTACGAGTACCAACCCCTCTGTCCTCATGGACACTGGAAAACATACAATACTCTGTATAAGTTCTCTGAGTCTAATAACTCATTCCTTGTGTGCCATAGGTTCAAAACTGTACTTAAGGTTAAGAATTACACCGCTGTTTAATGCTCCTTACCTAACCATCCACTGATATAGGTAAATGCATAGACATAATTTCAAAAAGTTATATCTCACTTTATAAAAATAAACGTACAGATATATCAATTTGAAATTGGTGCATAACAACGGATATTCAAAACCAAATATTCGCCGTCCGGCAAACAACCCAGGTGATTTCCTCAAATATCACTAATTACAACGAATCCCGATATAATGAGGATGATCACCCAATTCCCAATAAATTACTCCTACTCATCATCTGTAAAACCATACAGATGTGAGAATCAAACCTGGTAAATACATACCCTGGAGTAAGGACTATTTGGGAAATCAGTTTTCTTTTAACAGTACACAGTGAAACTGAAACATTGAAATGTTTCGTAGGGGTATCCGGGTATTCCTAGTAATGCCTCTTCCATTATCCAGATTCACAACTGTAACCGTATATTTCTTTGCCATCTCTCCAAATCCCTTCATATGTCTTTAGTCATTACCTTCTGTACACCCTCTTAGGCTAAATGGTTTTCTTCCTTCCCTACCTTTCGGTACCGGCCTATGGTTTGGAAGAAGACTATCCAATAAGCATAATGGTTGTACTGTCCTAATCTTAGAAGCACTCGCAATGCGAGAGAAGATGAAGATAAAAGACAACCGAATAAACCTTATTCCTATTTCTCCTAAACCAGAATCCATCCCCGAACTGGAACAAGTTCCTTTCGAGTTCGTATATAACCATACGATAGAGTATCCAAATAACTGTGGATTTTCGTAGAGATACGGAGTGTCCTGGAGAAATACAAAGGTGATGTAGGATTGGCGAAGAAATACTTGGTTTGGTCGTGAATAGCAGTCGCAATTTATTTTGCCCTCTTACTAATCCCTTTATTTTGTCTTAACTTATTACCTTCTGTACACCATCGTTAGGCTAAATGGTTTTCTTCATTCCCTACCGTTCGGCACCTGCCTATGGTTTGGAAGAAGACTATCCAATTAGCATAATAGGTGTACCGTCCTAATCCAAGGAGCACTCGCAACCTGAGAGAAGGTGAAAAGAAAAGGCAACTGAATAGTCCTATTAGTTTTCTCTAGAACAGGAAACCATCCTTGAATAAGTTCCTTCGAGTTCTTATATAACCATACGATGGTTTTATCCAACGGAAGTGGATGTTCGTAGTAACACGGGGTGTCCTGGAGAAAAGGGTAAAAGTAGGAGTGGCAATGAGGTATGCAACTCAGACAATCCAAAAGCCAGTGTTTTAAGAAGGTTCGGTTAACTTGGTCACTGAGTCATAGTCAAGGATCGGGTCATGGTCGCTGCCAAAGAGAGAGAGAAAAGAAACACTCAGCGTGCACTCTAATCTAGATCAGAATGGTTATCACTTTATCTAATCAGGAAACGTCCCACTGTCACCTCAAATTCTCCTCCAAACCTGAAAGAAGAATTAGTCAGGATCACCCGAGGAGTAAACCAACTCATCAGTGGGAACCGGGATCCAACTATCATCGCATGGTAACGTGATGGAATCCATTCACATTATCACACTCCAGAAAGTATGCGCATGCCTGGCAAGTTTCAGTTTCATTAGAAACTCCCGATATATGTTTTTACCCCAAGCGGCTTATGACCTTGACTAGGTCAACAAACATTAAACCGCTAGTCAAGTTCAACCCGTCATTATTCTAGACTGCATTAAACTCACCCGTACGTGCCCTTGACTAGGTCAACAAGGGCGCACGACTGTCCTAACCAATCCCATTTATGCAACAAACAAGTACCACTTAGCTACCGAACACTACGTCTTGACTAGGTCAACAAACGCAGCACGAATACTAAATAATACCCGTAAGAAATGACGGAGGGCTACGGCTGGTTTTTGGCGAAAAACCTTCAACGTAATGAACTTGATATCGTTGAAGGAACTGCATAGTTTTTTTTAATAAAAATATAGTGACGAAAACCTTTGCTAAAGAGGTCACTCCCGGTGAAGGGATCTCGTCTCTTTCCCCATAGAATGAGGTGCAGGATATTCCAACTAAATACCACGATGCAAAGCAAAAAGTAATCGACTATAGTGAAGTTATTACCCTGACGCAAACTTCTGTCCAAGGGGTCACTCCCGGTGAAGGGATCTCGGCCCTTCCCTCGTCGACTGAGGTGCTGGATATTCATAACCGAATACCACTATGCAAAACAAAAAAGAACGTCCTTGCAACAACAGCTTTTTGAAAAATGTTCCAACAACATCAGAATAGGTTTGTTTAGCTTGCATTGATCCGTATCAATGCAAACCCATCAATTGATCACAACACAAAAGAACGAAAATACGATGTACGTATACGCCATCCGCATTCGCCACTGGGTCCCGTCATCACCCGTTAGGTTACTTAACTAACGACAGAGCGGGGACTGGACTAGCGCGGATGCAAAACATATACAACATCTACTAGTATATATATCAATATATAATATTCGCTCAAGCCGTGATAAAATGCAACATCACAGAAAAGTAGTAAGCATCACAGAATAATACAGATATCTGGGATCCCCAGGTTTCATAGAGCCGCTACTGAAACCTGACGTTCTCGTGGTCGTGTGGATAGCCTGTGCAATGAAATCCTAGACCCCTACGGGCGCGGCATGTTACCCGCCAAAACCTGAAGTGAGGCAGCCCCCTTCAACAACGTGAATGGACCACCCAACACTTCACGAAATTCGGTAACTTGAGCAACCCTTCTTGGGTCAACTTGTACCCCCTACGAGTGCGGGGAATAGCCCGCCAATTCTAGAGTAAAGCCCCCTCCGTCTCAATTCCATGAGATGCGGGCCCGTTGCCCTCTAGAACCCGGCTACCCGTGCACCCCTCCGCAGGGTAATCCTAGTACAGAAAGTAAAATATACATACAACAGGTACATCGACCTCAGCCCGGTCGTGCCCCAAAAGATTAATATAGAAACAGGCAGTGACGGCAGTACACATGTCGGACGCTCGCCCCGCATTATCAAATGTACATATACAACCAAACTGTACTACCATTGCATCTAGGCTATCCACCACGACAAATCCGCAACATCACAGCACAACACAGAACATCAACGTGAATGTCACATTCGCAAATCCGTCTAAAAGGGCTATAACAGTTAGACAGGATTTACCGATGAAATGTCATTCACGGTCGCAGATATAATGTAAATACTGTGAACTAAAGTGTTTAAAATTTTCGATCCACTATATTTATCGAAGTGGGCCCCAAGCATAACTGTAACACTCCAAATAAATCTAGGCCCAAACAGAACATACCAAAAACCCTATTTCCATGTCAGAAGTCCACTGCAAAAATTTGGTGCTGTGAACAGTTTAAATGGCAGCGGAACCGCGGCCAATGCGTGGGTTTGGCCGCGGTTCCGTGGTGGAACAGTGCCATCGAGCTACCAAAATTTCACAGAATGCATAAAAAACCCTGCACGTATTTTTACAATGTACCAAATAATTTTTAGAGCACTGGAAAAATTCGACAGAAACTTGACATGGAAACGCGGTTTTTGGAAAATCCGTTCGATCGAACTTGTAAACACGTTAGAGCAAGCTAGACTAGGTTAATGGCGTGGCTCTGATACCATGTAATACTACGGTAGCGCCCCGGCCGTTTTTCCGAGGACAAAATGCGGAAACGAAAATTTTTCTTAACTTCAAAACCGGCGCTATCGTATGCTTAAAACCCGGATCGAACCATTAACCTATACCTGGCAAACAAGAGAACGGGTAGAGAGCTATACCGAGCGATCTGTGTCCTTCGGTCTTCGGCCACCATCCCGATCTCCTCGCGGCAACTCCGGTCTTCATCTCCTCGTCAGAAAGGGCACCACATCGAGAAGTCCTTTTACGGGCTCCCGCTTCGTCCGAAGCAACTCGGGCACGAAGTGTGCTAGACGACGTGTCCAAGGAGTTGTAGAGAATGTTTGTGATCACTTTGTCTCTTGCATCCATGGCTTTGGATGGAGGTTAAAGTGTTGCCATTGATGGAAGCAATGAGCTAGACGAAGAAGAAGAAGAAGAGAGGCTTTTCACATTTTTTCTTTTCTTTTGTTGTGATGAGAGTGAGAGAGTGAGATTATGAAAATACAAGACCAATAAAACCAACCATGGCAGCCCCTCTCTCTCTCTCCATCTCATTTCAACATATTAAACAAAATACTAATGTGACATGTTTGCTAAAAAGGAGACCATGAGTCATCTAAATGTCCATGTCACATTTAATGCAATGCATGATGGATTTCTAGCTCATTATTTCCATAAGCAAACATTAATCAAAATGTTTGCCACAACAAAAAGATCCGGCAACATCTAAAGTAAACTCGTGACGGATTATAAGGATACCCCTCACCTGTATATACATACCTGCATCCGCATTCCGACTGAATGCGAATGCGATGAGACTAAAGTAATCCAACAAATCTAATACTAGGATCCGGCTTAAACCAAAGCCCACTAGTATGATCCGTCCGATCATGATCCGTGCAATACCGCACGTATATGATCGAACCCTGCCTTGTATCATACGGCCTCTATAACGTTTCGCCCGAAACTTGAGGAACTGTCTGTGGGAGACTCTAAAGACTCATCAATACTTTGGCTATGGATTTAACCACTAGCACGTCAGAGATATTAGCCGTACGTAACGGGCTACCAGGTATTGACCAAAAGGGACGTCGATGAGCGAACTCATTCTGACACCCTACTGAGCCTGTCAGTGACAATATCCGTACAGTCCGGTCCGTTCGTCTATGAGTATCGCATGGCGGGCCTAGGGGGTTGGTAAAAGTCAGACCCCAAAAGCGGTACAAGTCGTGTCGGAATGTAGCCCAGAACACCTTGAGATACTACTGGAATACCTACTAGTAAATCTTCTGCCTCGGCCGAGGGCTTTGTGTAATGGCTCTCCTAGACACAGCGCGATCTCACTCCCAATACCGGGAGAGACGAAACCCCTATCGATCCGCTCACTGCCTCCATGTGGCTCGGGACTGTACCCAACTAAAACCTGTTTGCACGACTCCATTGAGCCGTGGTAGGGTAGTAATCAAAGTACAGTGTGAACTCACACAAGACAAATGACAATCTCAGGTCGATGAACTAACCTGTACACATGTCACCAGGGAACTGCTATCTGACGTCAAGTATAAGACCAACTAGCATGTTCCCGGCGAGTCCTGTCCGGTGTACTCATAACCCAATGAGCACCTGTATACATATTAGGTGAACCAACTAACACCAGTGGCTTGTGAGACCGGCTACCGCCCTTCGTCGGGGTCTCGACTGTATACACTAGTCTACTCCGGAGTATCGATGCCCTGTCTCAAAAACTCCCATGACTAGGGACCTTTTAAGGATGTGCTTATAGACCCCAGCTCCAACGTATATGATCGCCATCATACTGCTGGTCGTCAAGTAAGAATCCTAAGGGCTCTATTAACGCGCAATAGTGACCTGTAAGGTCACCTAAAGCAGTACACGATTATAAAGATAAACCAGATAGCATACTATCATCTTGAGTAAGACCGTCCTACCGGTATAGGTCCTCCCTCAATGATTGCAATCACGTACCCGTGATCCAATAATTGACTCTGAGGGCACTATATCCAACATATGCTACTTTAAATATTACATTCATTGCATGATATTAGGTGCATTTATATATTCATTGGTTATGCAGTATTATGGAGATTTATGCCGGTATTCACCGTTTATTGGTATCATGATTTTGATGATTTCGGATTTACATGAGATTTCTGGATTTGGGGGAAAACTGCAAAAATTTCATAAAAGATTAGTATCATCATTTTAAAAATGCAAATTGCGGTTTTCTCATGATGTATAAGTCATCCACCATGAGTTTTCATGATTGCTGTTGGATTTCGAGACCCGATTTGAGGAGTTGGATGAACCGTCTCGGGTACATTGTGGGCCCGGTATGGTACCCCGGGGCAAGAAGCTCGAGTTGTATTCGATAAGCCTAGCAGGGGAGCACTACCTACCGGTGATATTATTTGGACTCATCGGTTATCCGGAGGATACCGGCCGGAGTCATGAGATGGTTATAGGCTGATCCGTTCTTCCGGAGCCCACTGGCCGATCCCGCAGATGATACGGATGCCTGAGATATTGATATTGAGATTTGAGATTTGAGATATTGTGATTTGATACTGAGACATATGTTTTGTGTCTATGCTTGACACTGATTTCTCTGTTGCATTCATTGATGATACGTGATTGACATACATATAGAAATCTCATTGATTAAAGAAAACAGTTGTCTCACTCATGATATATTCTGTTTTCATTCATAATGCATTCATACATCATATATATGATATGTTGCTATCTGGGGCACGGACACGAGCAGGTAGTATTACACTATACATAGCTGGACCGGGATTTTTATTTGAGGATATTACCTGATATGACCTAGGATAGCGTTATGCATGCGATTTCTACTCGTAGATGTTTTCTATTCACGAGTAGGCAACTCACCCCCGTTGTGCCACGGTTCCTTGCAGGTTTTGCCGTATAGGTTCTTTGCGGCTTTGCTGGCACACTGTTCTTTCCGGGTGATTGCTTTGGCAGGTGGGTTCATTGCATCAGGACCACCATTGTTTATTATTATTTCAGTTGTATCTAGAAACTCCATCGACCAGATTGTATATTTGAAATAGATAGAAACCAGGCCTGTTATTCTTTCGACCTTAGAGTCGCGCGTTGTTTTATTATGGTTTTCATGCTAATTTGAGTTTTCTTTTGAGTTTTGATCATCGCCCTTTGGCGTTGTATATTATATTGCTTGCGTGGTTGTGACCGTCGATTGACGAAGAGCTAGCTCCCGCTTGGGGATGCCCTTTTACTTATTTTGTATACTATTCATGTTGTATCCTGTTTGGGGCCAGTATTTACAAAGGAGACTCTGCCGAAATTTTCAGAAAATACTTGAGATGAGATTTTAAAAATACATACTTCGGCCTATGTTGATTAAAACTACTTGTTTTAAATTGGTTTTTCCTTCACTCTACGGCTTCCTTGGTTTTGATTTCTAAGTTATGGCTTACTTAGATTACGTATGCCTCGAGACGTTTCGTAATTTAAGTGCCGGTCATGTTCCGTACTTTTCGGGTCGTGACACATGACCTTACGAAACTTAGACTTGAACAGGGGGGTATTAAACCCGAACTTTCGTTACATAGGCTGACCCTGATTTATGGAGTAGGTAGCTTGAGTAGAGTGACGTACCATACGTATGTTCCGCGGCATATTTACAATACGATACTCCACTTAAGAAACCTTAGAATGTACATATCTTGAGACTGGTGATTCTCTTCGTTCCCTTGGTTCTACATCCATTTGAGATCCTTAATTTTATTCGCTTCCATGATCATACTCTTAGTGATTTGACTCCTCCTTATGATCATGTATCCATTTTGGGACCTATTGACTCTTTTCATCCCTTTGATCTTTTTCGTCGATACTTGATTGAGGTTCCTGTCACCATGGTTTGAGCGCAGATTGAGCTGCTGCTGGTGACGCGGTCATGGAGAGCTCGTCGTTGACGAGGACTGACCATCGTATTTTCTGGTGACATGGGAATGTATCGATGTAGTGTTGTGTTGTGACCTCTCGTTTGAAACGAGTATGCGGTTTTGTACCGGATGATCGGGCCCTTGTTAGAGGCTGCCTGTTGGGAGAGGACTGTTGATGTACAGCATACCTCAGAGATTGTGATGCCATCTACTGTGCAGACAAATGACCCGGCTGTTGCTGAGATTGATGTGATTCTGCTTCCAGGGCTTACGAGCTGAGATCGCTGGAGCTTTCAGGCAGAGAGGCGATAGGTGATAGCTAGTCTATCTTGAGTTGAGAGACGGAGGTGATTCTTCAGATTTGATGCGCCGACGCAGGTCCAGCTGAGTTGAAGATTTCCAGTGTGGAGAGTCTTACTCAGATCTAGAGTAGATCGATCCAGAGATGACGTTGTTCGTCGGATGATCCGATAGGAGATCAGTAAGATGACCAGTTACGGATAAAGGACCTCATCCAGATGCGTTATGATTTGATCGAGAACGGACGAGTGTAGAGTATTCCTCCGATAGTGGGACGAGTTCCCGTGGACGTGATTCGGCGAGATATCTTCGACAGAGTGATGAAGATACCGAGTTCGTAGTTCGGGTATGTGTGATAGACTTCGGATTGACTGTAGCCGTGAACAATTACGGTACGCAGATAGCATGATGCCACGTCAAAGTGGACGATAATAAAGGCGAGTGGAGCAAGAGGTTCGTGTGAGATGTTAACGAGCTGTGATTACTCCCCGTTGAGATTAGAGATCGGATGTGTATACATAAGTGTTGGAATACGACCAGTTCCCAAAGAAATGCTGTGTTGAGAACGCAGATATCCAGAGAACGAGAAAATATTATGTAAGAGTACCAGCCTCCGTATAGTTCGGTATAGTCGAGATCGGAAGAGACCCTGAGCAGGCTCTTTCCAGGAGACTGCTGCAAAAAGATTTGCACCGAGGATCAGATGTGTCACGTGTATTCAGAGGACCACAGGCCGAAGCCAGTGACGTGCTGCCTTATGAGTGATCATACTAATTGACCGAGGAGTGCCAGAGCGGAATCGTTTCCGTTAGCATACCTGATCGGGCCGATGAGCCGATGGATTGCGAGATTGGTAATCCACAGAGAAATGAAGACCCAGAGATTGAGGACGCCAGACCGTGAGCAGGAGGCTAGTAGATGACCATACTCTGTCAGTTTTGGGCGCGCAGATATTTTTTCGACATTGTAGGAGGTGTACCTCAATGTCATTTGTTGCGGTTTGTGTTGGTGATCTGAGTATCACGCTTATATCGCTTGGATTTGAGTTTCATGATATTTAGTGCACCATGGCTGCACCTACTGGGTATTTACATTTTGTGCATAGTTATTGCACTAGATATACGTTTTACACACTGTTGTATTGGTTTATGATTTGTTTATATCTAATTGCACTTGATATTGATTCTGTGCCTTGGCTGCACATGTTTATGATTTTGTGGATCTCATACGGTTGATTTGATATATGCGTGTGGTACGCACTCGATTTGATTTTAGCACTCGGTATAGCTCATATGTGCTTGCAGTGCATTGATACGTGTTTTGTGCACGCAGTTGCACACATTTATGATTTTTATATACCTGGTACACTCGGTGTAGTTTTCATATGCATTTGAGTTATTGATGCATTTCCATGCAGTTGTCCACAGGATTTGATATTTCGTGCACTCGATACACAGGATTTGATATTTCGTGCACAGGATTAATACTTCGTGCATTGGTTGCACCCGATTTATGTCTTTGAGCATTTGTTTTACCAGATTTATATTTTTATGCGCAAGTGTACTTGATGTTCGTTTTCGTGCAAGCTACTGCACTTGATGCTTATTACGGAGCTGACGCGCTTGGGTTGGATTTTGCGCATATTAAGAGTTTGGTATTTGATTCTGTGCGCATCGGATGCACTTGACTTAGATTTTTATTCGTGCATGTTGGATGCACATGATTAGATTTCATTCGTGCAAGTTGGATGCACTTGATTTATATTTTATTTGTGCACACCGGATGCACTCGATTGGGGTTTTCATTCGTGCATGATAGTTGCACTGGATTGAGACTTTCGTGCACAATAGATGCACTAGATGTTGTTGTCGTGCACACCTGTTGCACTTGACAGATACTTTCGTGCACACCCGATGCACTTAGTTTCGCTTTCTTACATATTGGCACTACTATTTGGATTTGATTTCCGTGCGTACCAGACGTGCGTGATTGTTGGATACGCCTTTTGAGGCTATTTTTTTTTTGAGCACTTTGTTTTCATGATGAGGCCCTATACTTTGTAGTAGCCTAACAGGACTGATCCGAGAACAGTACCTGAGTACTTTGCATGCATAAAAAGTTTACTAAAATGTTTTCAAAAAGGAGCTATAGTCTCGCTATTTCTTACGTGTCCGCGAGTGACACGAACGTTTACAAAGGAAAACCTTTTGGAAATTTTTTCCAAAAAGGCGGAACGTTTATTTGAGCAAAACATATATGCTAGTATATTTTTCTTTACAAATGAGCGTCCGCCACCTGTGCCGTGAGTTACACATTACACGGCAATTCAGAAAAGATTCTGCATATGTTTTATTCGGTATTTAGAGCTTTTTCAAGGATGCGTACTATATATGTATTATAGTATTTGATTAGTGCATATGAGATTTCGGTAGTGCATTTCGAGATCTGTATCTCCTTTGTGACTCCGATGATATGCGTGCAAGTCTGATAATTTGCATGACGCTTGACGGAGTTCGGTTTTGAGTTTTCGTACTCATTTTCCAGCGCACATGATGCGCTATGGTTTTCTGTATCTTCCGTTATTTCGGAGCCCCATTGATTTTGCTGGTTATTGAAATGTTTTAGCATTTGGGGGTTTAAACTTAAATTCGGGGACCGAATTTCTTTAAGGGGGGAAGATTGTAACGTTTTAGAAAATCATTATGCGAATTTTCCGTTTTAGGGTAAAATAGTCGTTGTTTTCCGTAAAAACCCGGAAGTGATCAAGTTTGAGAATAGACTTGACTCACCTAGTTTAACTAGAATAGTGCTAGTTTGCGGGTTTTAGTGGTCATTTGAATGTTTTGGTTCACATTGATATTTTCCCTAATTAAATTATTATTTTAAGTTGTTAATTATGCACTTAATTTGTGGTAATTACAATTTTGGTTTGGGTTAATTATTTCGAAAGTGAATCTATGCTAATTTAATCACTAAATTAAGCTTAAATCATTCTCTCCAAAATATCTTGATATTTATGTAATAAAAATGAAATTTTAAAGAAAGGAAATGAGGTGCCTTAGGATATTTGTTGCATTTATTAGCATTTATTTTCGTTTTTAGCTAGAAAATTCCACTCATTTCACAAAACCCCCTCTTCTTTTACTCATGGCCGAACCCTAACCCCATGCTGCCCTCACTTGCTTCTTGCTCATTTTCACTCTCTCCAAGTTCATAAAAACCATCTAAAATCCTTAAATAATCCAACAAACTCATAAGCAAATCATAACCCATCATTCTTCATCTCTAAACTTGCTTGGATCTTCATTAAAGACATCATTTTGGAGGCTAAAAGTTTGGGTTTAGTTGCTATTTTGTGAATCTTTTGGAGGTATAAATTCTAACCCTAATATTTAAATTGTTGTTTAAATTTTTAAAGCTTGCTTATTAGGTGTTTAATATAGCTTTAAATTCATGTTTAGAATTTTTATGAAAAGGGTATGAAAAGCAAGTTAGATTTTTGATGTGTTAAAATGGTTAATCAAGATGTGTAGACTTGGAAAACTTAATCAAAATGTGGGAATGTTATTTGTTATTTTTCTTAAGTTTTCTAATTGAGATCATAGCAAACTAACTTTTAGTGAATTATATTTAGGTGAGATTAAAAATTGTTGTAAGGGTTTGGATGACTTAGTTAAGTTACCTTGCGATATTTGTGATCGCTAGAATTTGTGTAAACTTTTAGATTTGAGCTAAAATGATATAAAGTGTTTACTACTTTTTCGGTAAAATTAGACATGGATTTTAATGGACGTGGAGATGACGTAAATATTATTATCTACGATAATTATTGTGTTGTGAATGTGTATTGGTACGATTAGGTTTTTGGCATGGCGGTTTTCATTAATAGCGACCCTGGTTAGGGTTTTGGCTATGGTTTATGGTATTGGGATTTCTTGGTTTTTCGACAGGATATTATATTTGGTCGTTGGACGTTTGTACTTCAACGACGAGGGTTGTTTGGTTGTTTTGCATGCGTAGGCTATAGGTTTTAACCTATGAGCGCACCGCGTGCCGTATTGGATTTCGGAACTTGATGTTAATAGCTTTGCGATTTCATATTGATTGTAGATATCTTCGCGTGGATTCCGTGACGACAAGGCGCATCGACTACGGCTAAGCGAGGAGTTTAGCAGGTGAGTAGATTTATATCTACTGGGGAAGTCGGGTGGATGGCGTATATCACCCCCGCAAATTTTGAATGGAACAGATATATAGATAGAATACTGTAGGAGAAACCTACACTTGAAAACTATTGATGTGGTTAAAAGATAGCTGGAGGTGATATTAATGATTGAAAATATATTGAGATATGAGATGAAGGCTTTAGGGACATAACTCTTGGACATAATAAGATAAGTATGATGTCTCAGATTGATAAAAGGATATGAAAGTTGAATGTGAATCACAATATACATACAGATTTGTAGTTGGACGAGTTTAAGTATGAGTTTTAGAGTAGCATGACATGAGATTCAATTGATGTAATGCTTATGTAAAATGACTTGTTGTGAGAGATTGATGCGAAAAAAATAGTATACAATGAGATATGATGACTTGGCTGATGTGTCGTATATAGATGCGAGTCGATAAGAGATAGTTGATACCTTACCGGTCCCCTGATACGAGATTTATGCGGATGTGACATGAGAGATAGGCATATATATATATGGATAATGATTTCATAATGAGTGATATTCCGTACGAGACTTAGATCCGTACCCCACATTGTTGTATAGGTTGATAGAATCCCTTTTTGTTTAATGCCGCCGTATGATGGGTTACCGTACGCGATGAGTCTTAACAATTGTATTATCCATACCCTTGATTAGAGGATGCCGTACGATGGATTGTACCGTATGTGATGTTGTGAGGCTGGATGCCGATGTATAGATTCACCGACTCGGTCATGTTAGATACGTATACCTTAAAGCATTTAGTTCACGATGTGCATTATGCTGCATTCATGATATTCTCATTGTATTTCATATATTTGTGCTAGTACACCTACACCATTATCGATGATGCGTATGTTACACTTGCACAGATTGCTGGCTCACACACTTCATCATCGAAAAATGCTCTGTCACTTACACAGAAGAATTGCTACATCATGCTTTGATATATTTCCATGTTCACATCACTACGCTAGGTTGCATGATATACTGGCTATGCTCACACTATTATGATATGTCGCATGATATACTTGCCAAGTTCACATCACTGTTCTATGTTGCATGATTTACTTGCTATGACCACATCACTATGCTATGTTCCATGATTTACTTGCTATGATCACATCACTGTTCCATGTTTCATGATATACGGATATGCTTACATTCTGTTATATGTCGTATACATCATGCTTTATGATTATACGCATTGAGATATGCTGTTTTCATGAGATTTTGGATTTGAGAATCGTGGATATGTTTTCAAGAAATTTTGTATTGTTTGAAAACCCGGTTTCTCTTGATATGATATTTCAGCGTTCACCATGAGATTTCTCGGTTCTGAGATTTGTGATATATACTCGATGCGAGGAGTGGAGTGGGCAGTGTGCGGGTACATGGTGGAGCCCGTTATGGTACCCCGGGGCAAAAAAGGTATGTCGAAGGATTAGCCGATGAGCCTGGCAGGGGATGTGCACTGCCTACCGGTGATAGTATTTGTGCTCGGCGGTTATCTGGAGGATACTGACAGGTGTCATGAGATGGATTTAGGCCGACTCGTTCTACCGGAGCCCGCGGGCCGATCCCACAGACGGAGCCTATTGTACGAGGATTTACGGGTCGATGCTGGACACGGGTTTCATGATGTTTCGAGTGCCGGGGTTAGACACTCAGGTTTCCATGATTTGATGTATCATTGCTGGACACACATTCTTTGATATCCTCATATTTACCTACATATGCTTTTATGATATTTACATGTAGGAATTGTTATGTCAGTGGTTGACACATGGACGAGATCCACTGCATACATCATTGATTATATTGTTGTACGAGATCCACCTGCATACATGCATTGATTATATTGTTGGATGATACCCACTTGCTGATAAGCATTTATTATGTGATGGCACATATGCAGATACAGTCACCCTAGATATCATAGTATTACCTTTATGATATAGTTGACTTAGGAAATCGTTGTTTATTTTGATTTCTACCTGTTGATATTTTGTACTCACGAGTTGGCAACTGACCCCCGTTGTGCAATAGTACTTGCAGCTTGTCCGTATAATTCAGTAGCGGCATCGCTGGCACACAACTTGCTTTCGGGCGTTTTGCTTTGGTAGGTGGTACATGTTGGATTGTGCCCCTCTTGTAATTATAATTCATATTGTATCTAGTCAACTCCATCAAGCAAACTAGTAATTGTATATGTTGAAGACATAGAAGACTTGTAGTTGCGAGACTTGAGCGATGAGTTTTATGTTCGTTTTTAGGGTCGATGTCTTGCTTTACTTTATCTTTCATGTTGACCTTCGCCGTTGGGCGTCGTATACTTGTTATTTATACTTTTGGTGGTTGTCTCCGCCGTTGGGCGTGTTTTGCTCCCGTTTGGGGATGCTTTCTTTTTATTCTTTGTTGTACCCGTTTCGGGGCTAGTTTTTACAAAGGAGGTGCTGCCGAATTTTTTTTATGAAAGCAAAAGAAAAGAAAAATAAGTTTATGGTTTTGTACTTAAGGTTCCCAAGTGTTGTGTAAATTTTTTCATTACTTACATCTGTTGGAAGGTTTAGATTTTTGGGTTTTGGCTTACTTTGGTTACGTTACGCTTGTAAACGTTGCGTAATTTAAGTGCCGGTCATGAGCTAATATTTCGGGTCGTGACAATGATATTTCGAGTGTCGGTGTTGCACACTCAGGTCACATGTTTTGGTGTGTCATTGATAGACACACACATTCTTGATATCCTCATATATTTACATGCATATGCTATTACGATGTTTCGAGTGGACGAGATCCACATGTATATTGGCATTGATTATATTATTAGATGATATCCACTTGCATACTTGCATTTATTCATTGTTGGCACATTTTTTACATACGGTCACCTTAGATATCATAGTATTAACTTTATGATATAGTTGACCTAGGAAATCTTTATTTTATTCGATTTCTTCCTGATGATGTTTTCTACTCAACAGTTGACAACTCACCCCCGTTGTGCCACAGTTATTGCAGGTTGACCGCATGGATCGGTAGCGGCATCTTTGGCGCACAGTTTGCATTCGGGTGATTTTCTTTGGAAGGTGGTACACATCGGATCGTGCCGCTATTGTATTTATTTTTCATGTCATATCCAGTAAACTCCATCAATCAAACTAGTATATTTATAAGTAATGAGACTTAGCAAGACTTGTAGTTGCGAGATTTGAGTGATGGGTTTTATGTTCGCTTTTTTGGTTGATGTCTTGCTTTATTCAATACCTTTTCTGTTGATCTTCGCCGATTGGGCGTCGTATACTTGTTTTATTACTTGCGTGGTTGTGAATCCGCCGTTTGGTGAAGAGCTAGCTCCTGCTTGGGGATGCCTTTTATATTATCATGTATTTGTGGTTTTGGATCAAAATATATAAGGGAGGTGCTGCCCAAATTTCTAAAAGAAGAACATGTTTTACAACAAGTAGGATAAACTTGCAATTTTCATGTTCCCTTTTCTATGCATTTAAGAAAAAACTTTTCTTCATTATACCTTATTTCAAAACTGCACCTCTTTTATTTCTTTAAAAGGTTTAGATTTATGGGTTTCAGCTTACTTGGATTACATTACGCCTTTAGACGTTGCTTGATTTAAGTGCTGGTCACGAGCTAATATTTCGGGTCGTGACCGAACTGCTATCCGACGATAGATAAAGTACCACCTAGGAGTTCTCGGCGAGTCCGTTCAGTGTACCCAGTCTCCACTGAGCACCCGCATACAATCTTTGGTGTCACCACACCAGATGGATATGGGATCATCCATCGCCCATCATATGGGACAAGAATGGTTTACACTAGTCTACTCTGGATTATTGATACCCTGTCTCGATACACCCACGACTAGGAGCTGTTAAAGGATATGCTTATAAACTACAAGTGTCCCACTAGTATGATCTACGTTATAGTCCCTGTAGTTAAGCAAATATCCTAAAGGCTTTATCAACATGTACCAAATGAATAAGATGCATGATCAAATGAACATGTCAAGATAAAGTAAACCAGATAGCATACTATCATGTCGAGCAAGAAAGTCATCTATATACATATATACATGTCCAAGCATCCACTATACATATAATGGCCTCTAGGGCATACATATATCTAACAACTATACTAATGTGGTAGTGTTTTCTAATGTGTGCGTGACATGAAAATTTCCGATGATGATATGTGTGAGCCGGCGAGCAGGTGTACATGGAGCATACGCATCACTGGTAATGGTGCTGGTGTCCTGACAGCAAGATTTTATAATAACTAAAGAAAACACATTTAAGTATGCAATGCGATGCGAATAGAAAGAATATACAGAAAATGAATTGTAAACGCATCAATAAAGAATGTACATAAAATATATGAGTCATACAGTTTTGCATTTGAAATAACACGAATCGTGGTGTTTAGAAAATAGGGGCTACGGTGTTTTTAAGAAAATGTACGTCCTTTGAAATATCAGGAGTATCTGTTGGCCTGTCTTTGAAATACTCACGATTCGTTAGATTTAGAAATAAGTATGACTCGAGCCCAGTCTAACATCTACTAAGTAAACTACAGGACTAAACTAACAAACTAGTCGAAGGGTAAGGAAATTCACCTATGTCTGAGTCGATATATATATATCTAGCAGTCGGCGATCCCCCTCCATAGTGTCACGTATGATACAATATATAATATGACATTCTCGAGTCAAGAGTGTGGATCTATCATCATAATTATATCTCGTACGGTAAATCCATCGTACGGCATCCTAAATTTGGGTACTGGTCGAATATCATATTTATCTCATTATTCCTCTGGTATCCTTATCATCATATCCTGAATTAGGGGTACTGATCTAAAGTCTAGTACATTCCGATACCATAAACATAAATATATGCGTGTGCATGAAAACACATCGCCTAAAGATCCGCTATAATATCATGTCGTATATCATAATACGAACCAAGTCACATCACCAATCTCGTGGCATCATGCCTAATCACATCGACTCATCTCCAAGTACCATAAACTATCCTCATCATCCATGTATATGTATACATATATATATATATACATACTCACATACATATATGTATATATATATCCCCATATACGCATAAGAAAAACAAATGTATGCGTGTGAGTGCGCGTGTGTGCAAAACTTACTCTAGGGTTTCGTGACTAAGAAACTACACTATACGCACTTTCCTACAATTACGCTAAACTAAACCAAAGTCACCTAAGCATTTCTTGCTGAGTATATACATCTCATAAAATACATACGTATATATATGTATATGTATATATCATAACGCATTCGCGTGCTACACTACGAAACTGCGGGGGTGCAATAAGCCATCCACCAGACTTATCTCGTAGATATATATCTACTCACATTAATCCTTGCTTGCCGAAGTCGATGACACCTTGCTCTTGCTCATCGTCCGAAGTCCACGCGGAGGTACCTACATATCACACGTAGTATCGTAAACCAAAATCGCACACGAAAACCAAAATGGCACGCGTATCACACATAGGTTAAAACCAATGGTTTACACGTGCAAGAATAAACAAACAACTTCCGACATCGACGTACAAATGCCAATCGATCGAGACAACACATAAATACCCAATTTTAAGCTACAGAATTTGCAAAACAGAAATCAGAAACGATGTAAAACACTTCTAGATTTTATCCTAGGTGAAATTAGTCAATTTTGCATATATGGAGGGTCTAGTTATCTGACATAGGAGCTACATAACAAGCACGAGGCCCAGAGGCCATGTCCTGGCCGTAATTTGCGGCCAGAAAGGATTAATTGGCTGCCAGGGTTAGGGGGTTGGGTCTCGGGTCTTCAGGGTAGCTTCAAGGTCACCTGCATGACTCTCTGTAATCGCTAAATATTTTTCAGGTGCCTCGGGTCAGAGCAGAACTCAATACATCACCATAATTTCCAGAAAATCCAATATCGGCAGATTTCGAAGTTCGTAAAATGGGGTTTAGTCTTTGGTTTTGTCCTGAATTCTAGCACTAGAGCGGTTGTATGGGCTCTACTAACCTTAATTACACAATCATAACTCAAGAAATCCCCTAACCACTTCTACGAATTTTCTAAGTTCACTAAACCTCACTAAAACACTTCTAAACATGTATGGATGCTAAAGAGAATGAATTACTATATTAATGGTGAAATAATTACGTCATTTGGCAACTCAAGAAAATTCTTGTGTTGCCCCAAGTGCTCAAAATCCTAGCTTTCTTGGTCCAAAATGCTTGTAGTGAGCTTGTGCATATTTTTAGTGAAGGTAAGATGATGTTTTGATGTGGGATTGAGGGTGAAGTGAAGTGGTGGAGGTGGTGGAGGGAGAGGGCATCCAAGGTTGAGGAGAAGGGGAGGGAAATGATGAAGATGAGGAATGATTAACAAAGAGCCATGGTCAGTGAAGACCCCCCACCTCTCTCTCTCTCTTGCCCATACCTCAATACTTTATTCATTTCCCTTTTCTTTTCCTTTTTCTATTTTTTTCTTCTCTTTTCATTTTAAAAAAACAAAGCCTTGCTTGGAAAAATAAAAAGTCATGGTAGAATAGAAATGTAACAAGTAATTTTTTGTAAGTGTGACATGGTGCATGTCACATGCAAAATCATACTTAATGCATAATTAGCGAAAATTAATCGTTTTTAGCATTAACATAGAAAATAATTAATTATATAAAAATCTATGAATGCTCCATTTTTATAATCTCTTTCAAATTCAATAATTAACATAATTTCCAAATATTTCTCAATTATCGGTATACAATTATACCGCATCATTAAAATATTCATAATATTTATTATTTAATTAAATAAATTCCTTAAATAATATTTTATTTTTCTGAAATGTTACACTTTCTATTTTGGCAGTTTCGTCGTGAACACTTTCCTAGACACTATGTGAACGATATACCGTTAAGCGGTGTTCTAAACACAGTTAACTTCTCCGAGTGAGCGCGAAGTCCTTAAAGGCTTAAAGTCTAGTTTCTTTTAAATTTTGTGCGGGTAAACGTTATGCTCAATTTTCATGATTTGTGGGCCACGGAAAAGGGGATGAAATCCTTTACCGTATGTTGTGGGGTTCGCTTGCCCTTAAGTCCGTATTAATTCAAGCAATGCGCAATTCAATAAAAATAATTATTCAAATAATCAAACAATTATTTTTTACGTTTTAGCTCGACACTGCAACAAATACGGTTTAGTCAATTTTGGCATTTGAAAGCGAACTTGCAAAGAATCCTACAAAGATATTATAGTGGATGCGTCGGATTAGAGAAGAAGGTGTTAGTAAAGTACGTACCTACAGATTTTCGGGTTAAGAAACCCCCGTTGAAGATAAATCCGAATAGCTTGGAATGTTTGCTTGCACGGGTCAAACTACCCAGATCTTTGGCACTGTACTTTGGAATCACCTTAGACTTGAATGTACACTTTACTCCCCACGATCGCAGTTCTTAAATCCGCAAAAATTTGAAATGTCGGAAAAACGGATTTTAGTGCAAAAAAGCGATATGAATGCCCAAATACCTGCACACTAAAAATTATAAAATTCAAGGAATAAAAATGTGACAAAAACAGAACATTGGAGCGCATAACCAAATTTTGGAGCAAATGGGGGCAATAGGGCCGGCGAGATCGGATTTTAATGGGTTGTCGCCGGTTATTCCCTGGAGTTGGGGCTCCAAACTTCTTCTGTGATCTCCCTGTTCTACTAGTGTCTCACTGGTATTGTTTATCTTTTTAGTAAAGATCCAGAGTGCTACCAGGTCTTAAATCCAGAGAACAAAATGGTTAGGAATGTTAGTTTTTATTTTGGATTTTGAAATTTTGAAATTTTGAAATTTTTAGTTTGTTTTTTTAAGAATGGTGTTAGATGGATATTAACAAGATTAACCCGAAATAAAAAGAATAAAAATGTTACCGTCTTCCCGGCAACGACGCTATTTGACTGGCACGCTTTTGGCGTGTCGTGTATTTGAAAATTTTAAAGTTAACCGCAATAAGGACGGTGTCGCTTTGCAGATAGCCGCGATGAGTACGGGTCGATCCACAGGGAGACGGAGCTTTTTAAGTTCTTGTTTTGATGAGTTAATACGCGTGGGCAGAATGTTCGTATCTATTCTATGTGTTATATGCAAAGTAAACGCTTGTTAGGATAAAATAGGATAGTGTAAGTTAAGGAAATCTGTATTCAAGTCTTTTGAGCCGAACTCGACAACTAAAGCTAGAGTAGTCGGCAACAACGCGGATTAGGGTACTTAAGCACGGTATTTATGAAATCCGGCTTATTGCCCTTTGTCCGTGTGTTCTTGTCGCTTGCTTTGGCCTCCGGCCAATCTGAACGCAATTGGCCGCGGTTAGGAATCACCGATACCTTGGTAGGGTAGGGTGTCTAACGGAGCGCGTGCGTAAGCTTTAGGCGGAGTTTAATGGAAAAGATCGGGAAAAGGAAATGAGAAACGAAAGCTTGACTTACAATATCGTATTTTTATCCTAACAACACATATTTACAACCATCTCAACAACAAAAAAAAAGAGCAAAAGAAATGATAAACAAAGAAAAGAAAAGAGCATTACAAGTAAGTAAATGACATGATAATAAATTTGCAAGAAAATAAAGAGCATGTAATTAAAGGGCAAGTAAGGAAAGCATGGAAAGAAAAGTTCAAGAAAGAAAAGCAAGAAATAAACATACTAAGAACCATATAACACAATGCAAGCCATGGGTTCAATAGCCTAAACTTAAACTTGCAAGCTCAATGAAAAGGTTGCAAGATCAAGAGAATGCTAAGAACCCAAGGCAAAGTGATAGCAAGAAGAAAGCTTTATTGATCTTCATATAATGATAGAACCCTTGAGATCAATAACCAACTGTTAAAGTTGCATGCTCAATGAAGAGGTTGCAAGGTCAAGAGAAGGCAAGGAGCTCAAGGGGACTAGGCTATGTATAAGGGAAAGAACAAAAGAGAAACAAAAGTTTGGAAAAAGAATGAATAATGCAAGACAATCCAAGACCCCCTCTCCTTGCTCACTGGTCCTGCTTTTATAGTCTCAAAATAAAAGAAAACTAGTAGTAAAATACGATGAGGTGGCAACAAGGTGTTAGTTATATGTATGCCCTAGAGGCCATTACTGTACATTGGATGTATATTGTAGTAGATGCTGGGACATATATATAGGTAGGACTTTCTTGCTCGACATGATAGTACGCTATCTGGTTGCTCTTTATCTTAACATGTATACTCTCTGTCTCTCTGATTACACGTTGATAAAGCCCTTAGGATGTCTGCTCGACTTCTAGGACTATGATGTAGATCATACTAGTGGGGCCTGGATAGTCCATGAGCACATCCTTCAATATTCCTTGTCGTGGGAATATCGAGACGGGGCATCGATATTCCAGAGTAGACTAGCATATATCTTCTCGACCCATATGATGGGCGATGGATGATCCCATATCCATTGGTGTTTGACATCAAAGATGGTATGCGGGTGCTCAGTGGAGACTGGGTACACTGAACGGACCCGCCGAGAACTCCCAAATGGTATTATACCTCACGTCAGATAGCAGTTCTCTGGTGACACTGGTACAGCTTAGTCTGTTGACCCGAGATCGTCATAGAGTCTTGTGTGTCTCCCACAGTTCTTTGATTTCCACCCTACCACGGCTCTACTGAGTCGTGCAAACAGGCGGTTTTTGGGTACAGTCCCGATTCACATGGAGGTAATGAGCGATAGGAGGGGATTCGTCTCTCCCGGTATTGGGGGTTGATGTTGCGCTATGCTCGACTGGCCATAACAGGAAATCCCTGGCCACGGTTGCATTGATATACTGGTAAAGGTTATCAGTAGTTTCACGATTGTTATGGACCTTACGTCGGCATGACTTATCGAGCTATTGGGGTCTGACGTTTACCACCCCTAGGCGAGATATGCGACATATCAGACCAACAGACCGGACTGTACGGTAAGTGTTACTGGTTGGATTCACAGGAGTGTGAGCGGGATTGCTCGTCGATCTTCTGATCGCTCAATACCCGGGTGGCCGTTACGTTTAGAAGACCGCTTGCGGCTTCTGGGTGTTTGATATAATCATCACCTGCTGCCGGCGTATTGACGAGTCTTTAGAGTCCTATATAGAGGTTTCCTGGCTCAAGCGAAACGAAATAGGAGCGCATATGAGATATGTGCGGGACCGAGAATAATGCGTGTATGTGATATTGTATTCTATTCTCGGGATGAATGTATCGATTGGTTGTATGCGATATAACCTAGTTATCGAATCAAGGATTGATTCGATAAGCCGATACATTGGATATTAGTCGGTTATATGCGATATGACCGGATCGTTAAATCAAGTATTGATTTAATGATTTAATGCATAATTATATATTTGATATAATAATTTGCATTAATTAGTATTTGTTCACTTTAAAAAGATTTTCTCACTTGAAGTACACAAGTTGTATATGTGATATACTTTTGTGCACTTGTTTGTATCATGTTTGATAATACATGCTAACTTGAGTTTGTGTGTATGATTAAACCATGGTTATATGAATGGTTAGGGTTTTGTTTATTTATCTATTCATTTATCTATTTATTTTTTTTTTGCAAAATAACTCATGGTGGCTTTCTTTGTTTGCTTGTTGAAGCTTCATAAAGCTTTGAACAAGTCCACCTTTTTTTTCTCATGCTTAACCCTAACCATTGAACCTAACCATAGTCTATTCTCTACACTTAACCATGGTTTCTAAATGATAAGTATTCATTTTGTTTTCTATTTTGAAAAGACTTATCATATTCTTTCATCATCTTCTTCATTTTCAACAATGAAGAAACCTTGCAACCATCAATGACAACTTGAGAAAAAGGGTGAGAAATCGAATTCTAAAGTGATCCCATTTCCTATTTCTTCTTCCTCTACCACTTGCCAAGTAGTATAGGGTGCTTTCTTCACAAGTTTTATGACTTGGTGAAGTTGGAGTTTGATCTTGAGTTGCCTCGACGTAGATCATCTTCGGCATCGAAGTCGGCGACCTAGCCCGATCTTTTCTCCGATGAAACCATCGCAAGAGTCTAGGATTTCGATTTGTACAGCGGAGGGAAGTCTATGCGGAGCTAAGGAAGTGGAGGACCGGATCTACAAAGGTTGTAGTTACTTTCCTTTAGCAATAAAGTTATTTACTTGCTTGCATCGCCTCATTATCTAGTTAACGATCCGTATTAGGGTTTGTAGGCATATGAAATTTTTGAATTGGGCATGTTTGATCACTTATAAGACTTCATTAGTATGCCTAGGAACCCTACAGTGGTATCAGAGCCTAGCTAGAGCCTTAGGCGATGCGTAGACGGAGTTAGAAGTCCGATCGAACCGAAACCCTAACTCCAAAATGCTCTCTGGACATTTTGGAAAAACTGGGTTTTTTCCAGATTAAAAATTCATAAAAAATTCAGCAGGAAGATCTAAGAATTATGGTGCAAAACGAGTTCCTGATTCATCTAAACCGCCGCAGAACAGCGGCAGAAGCATGGCTTCTGCGGCGGTTCCGCGGCCGTATGGTCACAATACCCAATAATTTTTGCACAGTAACTCCTATCTATTAGTGCTGTATTTTCTGGGAATTTTTAAATTATACTCAAGAGTTGAGTTTTCTGGGTTGTATTGGGGACTCGGTGTTTCGATCGGATTGTCTAATTTTGTCTATGTGTTTTTTCCGGGTAATTTTAGAATATGTTAAAAAGTTCGACCGGATTTAAATACCCACTTTCTCCCCTGCCGGGAAATTTCCAATTGTTGGATTTTTCCGTAGTTTAATGACGTTCTAAGTAGTGCAAGTAACGCGATGGTCCCTCTCGAAGACAACAAACCTTAACTCGATTATGTGACCGTCTTGAACTGCCCTTTGAACCTTAGGGTTTGGGGCAGTACAGCGTGCCACATGTGAGGCGTTGGCTTGACCCTTCTACGGCTGGACCGTTGGTACTGAGGCACGAAGTGAATGTTTTTAAACTTATTTCATGTGTTGAGCTGTTTCGGGAAAACTTGGGTGTTTGATCCTTCGATCGGAAAGTTTAACATTTTCTATTTACCCGAAATGTGATACAACATTTGGAATTCACAAGTAGTTATGAGATAACTGAATGATTGTTATAAACATAACAGTTCTGTCTCACTTGATCGGTTGCCACGGAATTTTGATGCGTTCAAAAGTCCGTCACAATCACGTAGTGTACGCGGATACTCGCCAGGTAAACTTAATAGACATCCTCGCCCCATAGCCCCGACCAAGTGACTGTAGGAGAACCCCGTCGCCGAAAGCATCCGTTTGGGTGCTCGCGGCAGCGGTGTTCCGCCTTGGTGCACTTCGTCGACGGTATCAGGGGTGCGGCCGCCTACTAAAGTTTGCGACGAGCATTCGATCATAATGTCGGGAATCTTGTTGAATTTCCCGACTTGATATTGAAAAGAGTTTTAGATAATGAGACTAAAATGCGGGGTTTATAATTGTTAGGCATGTGTTGTCTAAGGAATTCATTGGTTTAGGCATGCGATGTCTAAAGAGGTTGCGGATTCCAACTGTCGTAGTTTTACACTTTCTTTTCTGTGACCGTAAGTGTAATATGTGATATCGCCGGTTTCGTTGCTATATGTCAACGACAATTGGGATGCGTATATTTACTTACGTTGATGACATGTGATGTTATGTGTTGCTGGATATGTTATATTGGATCGTCGTGTTCGAATAACCGGGTTTTTTTTATATGAGATGAGTGTTTTTCATTTTCATTCATGTAAAAACTTGTATGTAATATTCTTTTATTGGGGCACTTCCAGGTTGCGGATGATGACCATTTGTATATTATTTACTTTTCTGCACTAGGATAGACTTAAGGAGGAGGGCACAAGTAACCGGGTTCTAGGGTCCAGTGGGAGACCAACTCGAGGAGTCGAGTCCGGGCCTCCTAACCCTAGAATTGGTAGGGTTGCTTGCCGCTCTCGTAGGGGTCTAGGGGTGTGGGATTGGCTATTCATCACGACCGTGGAATCCGTATTTTATACTGGCTCGTATTGAAAACACGGACGTCCTAGTATATCCAATATTTCATATGATATTTTCTGCTGCGTTATCTGTGATGTGATCATGTGATTTGTTCAGATAGATATATTATATATTATATATGATATATTATATAGACTTTGCTTATGTTTTACACCCGCACTAGCCCTGCCTCGCTCTGGCGTTAGTTACCTAACCTAACGGTGCAGACGGGACATCGAGACGAATGCGGATGGCATAAGGGTACGTTATATTTATCTGTGATGTTTAGGTGGACTTAAATGATGGGATATTCATTAATGAGATTAATGAAAGAAAATAAACCTAATTGATGTTGTGGAATCGCATTTCAAAATAAAACAGGTAGCTACAGTTCTTGCTTTGCACAGCGGTATATATGATATATCCTGCACCTTATTCGATGAGGAAAGGACCGAGATCCCTTCACCGAGAGTGACTCCTTTAGCAATAACTGGCAGATGCTACAACCCTCGGTTTGTTTTTTGATTGTTTCTATAGTTTCTGCTTTGCACAGTGATATATATGATATATCCCGCACCTCATTCGACGAGAAAAGGGCCGACGATCCTTTCACCGGGAGTGACCCCTTTAGCAAAACTAGAAAAGCCTAAAAAACATTCCATTTAAAAACCATTTGATTCCGCAACGAGATCAAGTTAAAAACGTTAAAGGTTTTCTTAAAAACCATTCGCAACCCTCCATCATTTTAGGAAGAAGAGTACTTAGTATTCGTGCTACGTTTGTCGACCATAGCCGAGGCGTAGTGTGCGGTAGCTAAGTGATGTCTTCCTACACAGCATATGATGCGATTAGTTAGGACAGTCATGTGGCTTTGTTGACCTTAGCCAAAGGTCATGTGGGTGGGTCTAATTAATCACGAAATGACGAGCAGAACTTGACTAGTACCTATGATTTGTTGACCTTAGCCAAGGTCATAGGTGCTAGGGGTAAAAACCATTATCGGGAGTTTCAAGTGTTGAAATTTGAAATGAAATTGCATACCTTCTATGTGATATTTGGATCCCGATACCCACTGCGAGTAATTGTTACTCCTGGGAGAGTTTTGCACTTTGCAATTAGCCGATCAAGTAGGTGTCTAGAAAGGTGTCAACGGGGTTACGCCTCTGGGAAAACGAGGTTTACTGTAATTAGGTCCGTGCGAAAGCACGGGGAACCTCCCTCAAAGTACCGACACTGGCCTGGCTGAAAGATTGGCGAACTTGTAGAGTGTAATTAATCCCAGCTAGTCTTTCCTTTTAAGGTTTGAAGGAAGATTTGATAAAAACAGTGGAAGCCATCCTGATTAGATAAAATATATAACCAATCTAATCTTGCAAAAGCGCACGCAGAGTGTTTTTCTTCTCTCTCTCTCCAGGTAGCGACCATATCACGCCTTAATTAAGATAATAATATGGATGTATTGACCGAACCCGCTTGTTATACTGAGCTGGGGAACGTTGGTCCCGCTCCAACTTATAATTGTTATAAGACAGAGCATGAATTAGGGGAATACCAGAATTCCTATGCCGCCAAAACGAAGAAAGTGCATATGATGCATCTCCTTCGGGTGTGTTCATTACAAAGAACTGTTTCTCAGTATCCTCTGCATCCTGGGTATTTGATACCGGATCAGGATCCCAGATATGTAATCTGTTACATAGGGCTACAAAACGGTAGAAAACTGAGAACGGGTGATAAGTTTCATGAGACAGAAAACGCGGCAAGTGTTACAGCCAAGTCTGTTGGTCACTGTCACCCTGTATTACCAATACAATGATTCTGAACAAATGCTATTAGATACCGAACCTGATATACAAAATCATATCAGTCTCTTTATAAGCAATGAAATGATAAAATTTTGTATTGTTGGATAATGTTTTGAACATTTCCTATATCAAAAGTTGATCGGTTCAGGCACGTTATCTAAAAGCATTGATGTTCTAAATCAAACTACAGTTTCTAGTATACAGAACACACACAAGAGGAAGAGTTCAGAAATGAACGAATCCTTCTTGAGGCATTGTAGACTAGGTCATATCAATGCGACCCGACTGGCTGAAATTACATTTTAGATGCATATTTAAATCAGTTTGAATTTACATCTTGTGAAACTTGCCAGTCATGTCACAAAGATAAGATGACTATGGCTCTGTTTATTGGAAACAGAGAAAGAGTTAGTGAACTCTTGGGACTGATACATGATGATATATGTAAGGTCTCCTGTCTACACATGCCGGGACCGGTTCTTTATACTTCATTACGATCTCTGATGATCTCTCAAGATTCAGACATATGTTCCTGTTGAAACACAAGTCTGAACCTTTTGAGATATTCATAGAATATAAGTTAGAAGTAGAGAACCAAAATACGGGTATAAATATTATATCCTATGATGAGATCAGGGAGGAGAATACTTGTGCATAGAATTCCCGGACTATTCTAAAGGAGAATGAGATTCTCTTTCAGCATTTCTCCTCCGTATACACCATAGCACGATGGTATATCGGGGCGGAGCAATCACACCCAATATGATTTGGTGCGCTCTATGATGAGTACTACCGAGTTATCTATTTCCTTTGAGGGAGTTATGCACTTATGAAATTGCATACCTATTGAATAGGGTTCGAATCAAATCAGTGCCTACCACTCCATATAAGATATGGTATGGGAAGAGCCTATCTCTTAAATAAGTTAAGATTTGGGATTTTCCGGCCTATGTCAAAAGCAAAATCCGGACAAAATCGAGGCAAGGTCAGTTCTGTAGAACTGGAAAGGTTCCAGCTATACAAAACTGCAGCTGATTTGACTGGAGCAAAAGAATTCTATAGTCCCCAATGAACCTCAAGCCTCTCCGCCGATCTGGTAGGGTTCCTCACCTGCCTGAGAGATACTTCGGTTTCTCGATGACAGTGGGAGTGACTACTGCATCATGAGATGATGACCCAACTAGATTCGAGCAGGTCTTCAAGAGTAGGGACTCTGTAAGAATGGCTGGATGCTTAGCGATCTGAGATGGAATCCATGTACACCAGCAAAGTATGGACTTTAGCTGCTATATCTGAAAGGTTAAATCCCCATCAGGAGCAAGTATATCTTGAGAAGATTACTTGGTGTAGATGGAAAAGTTGAGACTTTCAATGCTAGACTTGTTAAAGGTTTTAGTCATCAACCAGGTGTGGATAATGATGAAACCTTTTCTAGGGACTATGCTCAAGTCCATCCAGATCCTACTTGCTATTGCTACATACTATGACTACGATATCTGGTGGTTGGGTGCCATGACTACTTTTCTAAATAGTGATTTAGAAGAGAACGTCTATAAGAATACAGCCAGAGGGCGTCGTAAACAGTGGGAGCAGTGGAAACGTGTGCAAGTTGCTTTACAGAATAAAGCAGGCATCACGGAGTTATAACGTCTGTTTTGATGTGATAGTCAAAGTGTTTGACTTCATCAAAATGGTAGACGAACTTTGTATATACAAAAAAGTAGTAGAGAGTAAGGTAGTCATCCTCGTATTGTACGTGGACAACATACTCTTGATAGGAAAAGAGTTTCCTATACTACGATCGGTCGATCTCCTCTTGTCATAAGGATTCTCCAAATAAGATCAAAGTGATACCTCCTAAACCCTGAGTTTTCATCTATGAGATAGATGTAATTGGATGCTAGGATTCTCACTAGATGTAGTGAGATGGTATCAATCGATCCTGGGGAGAATCACTGGAAGGGTTCCAGGGTGATAAAGATGACTGAATGTCAGTCACAGGCATTGTCTTTACCCTCAGTAAAGGGACGGTATGTTGGAAGAGTTCCAAGCTAGATACCGTGGCAAACTAGACGATAAAGGATGGTAACATTGCTATTAAAGATACTACCAAAGAGGCAGTTTGGGTGTATATTGGTTCATAAGATGAACTAGGTTCCTACCATTGTGTGACAATGGAAGTGTGGCTTAGGCCCGTGAACCCCGATCCCATCAGTGACCAAGACATATTCTGAGGCAGTATCACCTGATCATGGAGATAGTTGATCTCCAGGGCGATCAAGGTTAGGAGAGTAGACTCAGAGGATAACACGGCGGATCCACTCGCGAAGGCCTTTTCCCAAAGAGAGACTCTAGGGGATGGTTGAGTATTAGATACTACAACTACTGCTACAGATGGCCCAAGTGCAAGTGGTGGATTGTTAGTTATATGTATGCCCCAGAGGCCATTACTGTACATTGGATGTATATTGTAGTGGATGCTGGGACATATATATGTAGGACTTTCTTGCTCGACATGATAGTACGCTATCTGGTTGCTCTTTATCTTAACATGTATACTCTCTGTCTCTCTGATTACATGTTGATAAAGCCCTTAGGATGTGTGCTCGACTTCCAGGACTATGATGTAGATCATACTAGTGGGGCCTGGATAGTCCATGAGCACATGCTTCAATGTTCCTAGTCGTGGGAATATCGAGACGGGGCATCGATATTCCAGAGTAGACTAGCGTATATCTTCTCGACCCATGTGATGGGTGATGGATGATCCCATATCCATTGGTGTTTGACATCAGAGATGGTATGCGGGTGCTCAGTGGAGACTGGGTACACTGAACGGACCCGCCGAGAGCTCCCAAATGGTATTATACCTCACGTCAGATAGCAGTTCTCTGGTGACACTGGTACAGCTTAGTCTGTTGACCCGAGATCGTCATAGAGTCTTGTGTGTCTCCCATAGTTCTTTGATTTCCACCCTACCACGGCTCTACTGAGTCGTGCAAACAGGCGGTTTTTGGGTACAGTCCCGATTCACACAGAGGCAATGAGCAATAGGTGGGGATTCTTCTCTCCCGGTATTGGGGGTTGATGTTGCGCTATGCTCGACTGGCCAAAATAGGAAATCCCTGGCCAGGGTTGCAGTGATATACTAGTAAGGGTTATTGGTAGTTTCACGATTGTTGTGGACCTTACGTCGGCATGACTTATCGAGCTATTGGGGTCTGACGTTTACCACCCCTAGGCGAGATATGCGACATATCAGACGAACAGACCGGACTGTACGGTAAGTGTTACTGGTTGGATTCACAGGAGTGTGAGCGGGCTTGCTCGTCGATCTTCCGATCGCTCAATACCCGGGTGGCCGTTACGTTTAGCAGACCGCTTGCGGCTTCTGGGTGTCTGATATGATCATCACCTGCTGCCGGCGTATTGACGAGTCTTTAGAGTCCTACACAGAGGTTTCCTGGCTCAAGCGAAACGAAATAGGAGAGCATATTAGATATGTGCGGGACCGAGAATAATGCGTGCATGTGATATCGTATTCTATTCTCGCGATGAATGTATCGATTGGTTGTATGCGATATAACCTTGTTATCGAATCAAGGATTGATTCGATAAGCCGATACATTGGATATTAGTCGGTTATATGCGATATGACCAGATCGTTAAATCAAGTATCGATTTAATGATTTAATGCATAATTATATATTTGATATAATAATTTGCATTAACTAGTATTTGTTCACTTTAAATGGATTTTCTCACTTGAAGTACACAAGTTGTATATGTGATATACTTTTGTGCACTTGTTTGTATCATGTTTGATGATACATGCTAACTTGAGTTTGTGTGTATGATTAAACCATGGTTATATGAATGGTTAGGGTTTTGTTTATTTATCTATTCATTTATCTAATTATTCTTTTTTGCAAAATAAGTCATGGTGGCTTTCTTTGTTTGCTTGTTGAAGCTTCATGAAGCTTTGAACAAGTCCACCTTTTTTGTCTCATGCTTAACCCTAACCATTCAACCTAACCATAGTCTATTCTTTACACCTAACCATGGTTGCTAAATGATAAGTATTCATTTTATTTTCTATTTTGAAATGACTTATCATATTCTTTCATCATCTTCTTCATCTTCAACAATGAAGAAACCTTGCAACCATCAATGGCAACTTGAGAAAAAGAGTGAGAAATCCAATTCTAAAGTGAACCCACTTCCTATTTCTTCATCCTCTACCACTTGCCAAGTAGTATAGGGTGTTTTCTTCACAAGTTTCATGACTTGGTGAAGTTGTAGTTTGATCTTGAGTTGCCTCGACGTAGATCATCTTCGGCATCGAAGTCGGCGACCTAGCCCGATCTTTTCTCCGATGAAACCATCGCAAGAGTCTAGGATTTCGATTTGTACATCGGAGGGACGTCTATGCGGAGCTAAGGAAGTGGAGGACCGGATCTACAAACGTTGTAGTTACTTTCCTTTAGCAATAAAGTTATTTACTTGCTTGCATCGCCTCATTATCTAGTTAACGATCCGTATTAGGGTTTGTAGGCACATGAAATTTTTGAATTGGGCATGTTTGATCTCTTGTGAGACTTCATTAGTGTTCCTAGGAACCCTACACAAGGGATGGCCACAGAAAACTGAGGGCTTTTTGAGGCAGGGGGCCGGCCAGCTCGGCCAGATAAGTTATGTGGCCGGCCAGATGATGAGGGAATGGTCTCGTATTGGAAGTGTAGTCTTGTGTGCTCCCATATATCACATTGGTGCTGCTAGATTTCTCTACTTTAACCTGGTCTTGTTAGTTATATGTATGCCCTAGAGGCCATTACTGTACATAGGATGTATATTGTAGTGGATGCTGGGACATATATAGGGAGGACTTTCTTGCTCGACATGATAGTATGCTATCTGGTTACACTTTACCTTAACATGTATGCTGATTGTCTCTCTGTTACATGTTGGTAAAGCCCTTAGGATCTGTACTTGACTACCTGGACTATGATGCGGATCATACTAGTGGGGACATGGTAGTCCATAAGTACATCCTTCAAAGTCCCTAGTCGTGGGTGTATCGAGACGGGGCATCGATATACCAGAGTAGACTAGCGTATACCTTCTCGACCCATACAGATGGGCGATGGATGATCCCATATCCATCGGTGTTTGACATCAGAGATGATATACGGGTGCTCAGTACAGACTGGGTACACTGGACGGACTCGCCGAGAACTCCTAGATGGTATTATACCTCACGTCAGATGGCAGTTCTCTGGTGACACTGGTACAGAGTAGTCTGTTGACCCGAGATCGTCATAGAGTCTTGTGTGGTTCCCACTGTGCTTTGATTTCCATCTTACCACGTCCAAGAGGGCGTGCAAAACGGTGGTTTTTGGGTACAGTCCCGAGTCACATGGAGGCAATGAGCGATAGGAGGGGATTCGTCTCTCCCGGTATATGGGGGTTGATGTTGCGCTGTGTTCGATTGGCTATAACAGGAAATCCCTGGCCAGGGTTGCTGAGATTTACTGGTAAGTGTTACCAGTAGTTTCTCGAACAGTTATAGACCTCATATTGACACGACTTATTGAGCTATTGGGGTCTGACGTTTACCACCCCTAGGCGAGATATGCGACATATCAGACGATCAGACCGGACTGTACGGTAGTGTTACTGGTCGGATTCACTGGAGTGTGAGCGGGCTTGCTCGTCGATCTTCAGATCGCTCAATACCCGGGTGGCCGTTACGTTTAGCAGACCGCTTGCGGCTTGTGGATGTTTGATATGATCATCATCCGCTGCCGGCGTATTGACGAGTCTTTAGAGTCCTACACAGAGGTTTCCTGGTTCAAGCGAAACGAAATAGGAGCGCATATGAGATATGTGCGGGACCGAGAATAATGCGTGTATGTGATACCGTATTCTATTCTCGCGATAAATATATCGAATGGTTGTATGCGATATAACCTAGTTATCGATTCAAGCGTTGATTCGATAAGCCGATATATTAGATACCAGTCGGTTATGTGCGCATGACCGGATCATTGAATCAAGTGTTGAGTTAATGATTTAATGTATAATTATATATTTGATATATTACTTTGCATTAACTAGTATCGGTTCACTTTAGACGGATTTTCTCACTTGGTTCGTGCGCATTGCATATGCGATATGTTTTTGTGCACTTGATTGTATCATGTTTGATGATACATGTCATGCTAGGGTTCAAGTGTAAAGATTAAACCTTGGTTAATGAAATGGTTAGGGTTTATTATTTGTTATTCATTTATCTTATTTTGTTATCCATTTATTTTTGATAAATGAATAAAAGAAAAGAGAAAAGAATGGTTGCTAGATTTGGAGTTTAGTTGAAGCTTCATGAAGCTTTGATAAAGTCAACCAGACTTATCTCATCCTTAACCCTAACCATTCCCACTAACCATGATTCATTCTCTACACTTAACTCTAGTTAAAATTATGATAAGAATTCATTTTCTTTTCATTTTTCTATTAACTTATCATAATATCTTTCTTCTTCTTCTTCATTCTTCAAGTGAAGAAAAGCAAGGTCCATCAATGGTGATTGTTGGAAATGAGTGAGAAATCCAATTCTAAAGTCTACCCACTTCCTATTTCTTCATCCTCTACCTCTTGCCAAGTAGTAGAGTGTGTTTCCTTCACAAGTTTCATGACTTGGTGAAGGTGGAGCTTGATTCATCGATGCTTCGACGTAGATCATCTTCGGCATGGACATCGACGACCTAGCTTGCCCATTCTCCGACGAAGCCGATCTTAGAGCCCGGATTTGATTTGGACAGCGGAGAGGACCTCGTTGCGGAGCCGTGGAGGTGGAGGACCGGATCTACAAAGGTTGTATTTCCGTATTCCCTTAGTTAATTGTTAACTAGTTCATGTTTTGCCTAGAAATCTAGCAAACGATCCGTACTTTAGGGTTTGTAGGCACCATAATTTTTGAAATTGCCATGTTCGATGCCTTGTGAGACCTCCTTGGGGTGCCTAGGAACCCTGCAGTGGTATCAGAGCCTAGCTAGAGCCTTAGGCGAAGTCCAGACGGAAATTGTAGCCCGAACGAATCCGAAACCCCGAACCAATATTGCTCTCTGTACAATTTTTAAAAACAGGGATTTTTCCATATTAAAAATATCCAGAAAAACATGCAGGAAAATCTAAGAGTAACTTTGCAATTCGTAACCCTAATTCCCTTAAAGCGCCGCGCTTCCGCGGCACGAGCCTGGCTTGTGCGGCGCAAGCGCGGCGGTTTTGTCGTTTTGTGATACGAAATTTACACAGTAACTCCTAGTTTCCAGTGTTGGTCTTCCTGGGTATTTTTAATATTTTTTCAAGAGTTGAATTTTTCTGAGTTGATTTGGGGATTCGGTATTTCGATCGGGGTATCAAATTTTGTCTGTGTGGCTTTCCGGATAAATTTTAGAATATGTTAAAAAGTTCGACCGGATATAAATACCCAATTTTTCCCCTGTCGGGAAATTTCCAAGTGTTGGATTTTTCCGTAGTTTAACGACGTTCTAAGTAGTGCAAGTAATGCGATGGTCCCTCTAGAAGACACAAACCTTAACTCGATTATGTGACCGTCTTGAACTGCCCTTTGAACCTTCGGGTTTGGGGCAGTACGGCGTGCCACATGTGAGGCGTTGGCTTGACCCTTCTACGGCTGGATCGTTGGTACTGAGGCACGAACGGAATGTTGTTAGACGTGTTTCATGTGTTGATCTGTATCGGGAAAACTTGGGTGTTCGATTGTTCGATCGAAAAGTTTAACATTTTCTATTTATCTGGAATGGGATACAATAATTGGAATTCACAAATAGTTATGTGATAACTAAATGAATGTTATAAACGTAGCAGTTTAGTCTCACTTGATCGGTTGCCGCGGAATTTTGATGTGATCAAAAGTCCGTCGCAATCACGTAGCGTACGCGGATACTCGCCGGGTAAACTTAATAGACAGCCTCACTCCATAGCCCCGACCAAGTGACTGTAGGAGAACCCCGTCGCCGAAAGCATCTGTTCGGGTGCTCCCGGTAACGGTGTTCCGCCTTGGTGCACTTCGTCGACGGTATCGGGGGTGCGGCCGCCTACTGAAGTTTGCGACGAGCATTCGATCAGGATGTCGGGAATCTTGTTGAATTGCCCGACTTGGAATTGAAAAGTGTTTTCGATTTTGAGACTAAAATGCGGGGTTTATAATTGTTAGGCATGCGATGTCTAAGAAATTCATTTGGTCAGGCATGCGATGTCTGAGGTGATTGCGGATTCCAACTGTTGTAGTTTTACACTTTCTTTTCTGTGACCGTAAGTGTAATATGTGATATCGCCGGTTTCGTTGCTATATGTCAACGACAATTGGGATGCGCATATTTACTTACGTTGATGACATGTGATGTTATGTGTTGCTGGATATGTTATATTGGATCGTCGTGTTTGAATAGCCGGGGGTTTTTATGTGAGATGAGTGTTTTTCATTTTCATTCATGTAAAAACTTGTATGTAATATTCTTTTATTGGGGCGCTTCCAGGTTGCGGGAGTTGTCACCTTTTGTATATTATTTACTTTTCCGCACTAGGATAGACCCAAGGAGGGGAGCACAAGTAACCGGGTTCTGGAGTCCAGTGGGAGACCAACTCGAGGAGTCGAGTCCGGGTCTCCTAACTCTAGAATTGGTAGGGTTGCTTGCCGCTCTCGTAGGGGTCTAGGGGTGTGGGTTTGGCTATTCATCGCGACCGTGGAATCCGTGTTTTATACTGGCTCGTATTGAAAACACGGACGTCCTAGTATATCCAATATTTCATATGTTTCTTCTGCTGCGATATCTGTGATGTGATCATGTGATGTTCTGTGATAGATGCAATATATAGTATATATGATATATTATATAGACGTTACTTATGTTTTACACCCGTGCTAGCCCTGCCCCGCTCTGCCGTTAGTTACCTAACCTAACGGTGCACGAGGGGACATCGAGGCGAATGCGGATGGCATAAGTGTACGTCATATCTATCTGTGATGTTTAGGTACTTAAATGATGGGACTTCATTAATGTGATTAATGAAATAAAAGAAACCTAAGATGTTGTAGAATCGAATTTCAAAATAAAACAGGTAGCTACAGTTCTTGCTTTGCACGGCGGTATATGTGATATATCCTGCACCTCATCCGACGAGGAAAGGACCGAGATCCCTTCACCGGGAGTGACTCCTTTAGCAATAACTGGCAGATGCTACACACTCGGTTTGTCTTTTGATAGCTTTTAAGAGTTTTTGCTTTGCACAGTGATATATGTGATATATCCCGCACCTCATTCGACGAGGAAAGGACCGACGATCCCTTCACCGGGAGTGACTCCTTTAGCAAAACTGGAAAGGCCTCAAAAGCACTCCATTTTAAAACCATTCGATCCTACAACGATATCAAGTTCATTACGCAATAGGTTTTCAGAAAAACCTGTCGTAGCCCTCCATCATTTCAGATAAGTATTAGTTAGTATTCGTGCTGCGGTTGTTTGGCATGCGTCAAGGCGTAGTGTACGGTAGCTAACTAGTGCTTATCTGCCAGCATATGATGCGATTGGATTAGGGTATTCGTACGGCGTTGTTTGGCATGCGTCAAGGGTCGTGCGGGTGGGTTTAATTCAATCAGGAAATGACGGGTTGAACTTGACTAGCAGACTATGGGTTGTTTGGCATGCGTCAAGGTCATAGCGAGCTAGGGGCAAAATATTATCGGGAATTTCAAGTGTTGAAATTTGCAATGAGATTGCATACCTTCTATGAGATAGTTGGATCCCGATACCCGCTGCGAGTAAGAGTTACTCCGGGGAGAGTTTTATACATTACAATTAGCCGATCAAGTAGGTGTCTAGAAAGGTGTCAACGAGGTTACGCCTCTGGGAAAACGAGGTTTACATTAATTAGGTTCGTGCGAAAGCATGGGGGACCTCCCTCAAAGTACCGACACTGGCCTGGCTGAAAGATTGGCGAACTTGTAGTGTGTAATTAATCCCGGCTAGTCTTTCCTTTTAGGGTTTGAAGGAAGATTTGATAAAAAGCAGTGGGAGCCATCCTGATTAGATAAAATAAAAACCAATCTATTCTTGACAGAGCGCACGCTGAGTGTTTTCTTCTCTCTCTCTCCTGGTAGCGACCATATCACGCCTTAATCAAGATAATAATACGGATTTTTGACCGAACCCGCTTGTTATACTGAGCTGGGGAACGTTGGTCCCGCTCCAACTTATAATTGTTATAAGACAGAGCAGGAAATTGGGGAATACCAGAATTCCCGTGCCGCCCAAACGAAGAGAGTGCATGCTGATGCATCATCTTCGGGTGTGTTCATTACAGAGAACTGTTTCTCAGTATCCTTTACGTCCTGGGTATGTGATACCAGATCAGGATCCCAGATATGTAATCTGTTACATAGGACTGCAGAAAGGTAGAGAACTGAGAACGGGTGATAAGTTTCATGAGGCAGAAAACGGGGCAAGAGTTGCAGCCAAGTCTGTCGGTCACTGTCACCCTGTATTACAATACATTGATTCTGAACGAATGTTATTAGATACCGAACCTGATATACAAAATCATATCAGTCTCTTTATTAGTAAAGAAACGATATAATTTTGTATTGTTGGATAATGTTTTGAACATTTCCTATATCAAAAGTTGATCGGTTCAGGCACGTTATCTAAAAGCATTAATGTTCTAAATCAAACTACAGTTCTTAGTATACGGATCACACACAAGAGGAAGAGTTCAGAAATGAACGAATTCTTCTTGAGGCATTGTAGACTAGGTCAGATCAATGTGACCCGACTAGCTAGAGTTACATATAGATGTATATTTAAATCAGTTTGAATTTACATCTTGTGAAACTCGCCAGTCATGTCACAAAGATAAGATGACCACAGCTCTGTTTATTGGAAACAGAGAAAGAGTTAGTAAACTCTTGGGATAATACATGTTGATGTATGTAGGTCCCCTGTCTACACATGCCAGGACTGGTTCTTTGTACTTCATTACGTTCTCTGATGATCTTTCGAGTTTCAGACCTATGTTCCTGTTGAAACACAAGTCCGAACCTTTTGAGATATTCACAGAATATAAGTTAGAAGTAGAGAACCAGATATACGGGTATAAGTATTATGTCTTTTGATGAGATCAAGGAGGAGAATACTTGAGCACGGAAATCCTGGATTATTCTAAAGGAGAATGAGATTCTCTCTCAGCATTACTCCTCCGTATACACCATAGCACGATGGTATATCGGGGCGGAGCAATAACACCCTATATGATAAGGTGTGCTCTATGATGAGTACTGCTGAGTTACCTATTTCCTTAAGGGAGTTATGCACTTATGAAGCTGCATACCTATTGAATAGGGTCACAATCAAATCAGTTGCCTACCATTTCATATGTGATATGGAAAGGGAAGAGCCCATGTCTTAAGCTAGTTAAGATTTGGGGTTGTCCGGCTTTGTCTAAAAGCAAAATCCGGACAAGCTCGAGGCAAGATCTGTTATGTACAACTGGAAATGTTCCAGCTATGCAAATTGCAGGTGATGATTTGATAGAACCAAAGGATTCAGTAGATTCCAACGAACCTCAGCCTCTCCGCCGATCTAGTAGGGTTCCTCACCCACCTGAGAGATACTTCGGTTTCTCTATGACAGTGGGAGCGAGGATTGCATCATGAGATGATGACCCAACTAGTTTCGAGCTGGCCATCGAGAGTAAGACTCTGTAAGAATGGCTGGATGCTTAGTGATCTGAGATGGAATCCGTATACACCAGCAAAGTATGGACTTTAGCTGCTAGATCTGAAGGGTTAAATCCCCATCAGGAGCAAGTATATCTTGAGAAGATTACTTGGTGTAGATGGAAAAGTTGATACTTTCAAAGCTAGACTTGGTAAAGGTTTTTGTCATCGACCAGGCGTGGATAATGATGAAACCTTTTCAAGTAGCTATGCTTAAGACCATCCAGATCCTACTTGCCACGGCTACATACCATGACTACGATATCTGGTGGTTGGGTGTCATGACAGCTTTTCTAAATGATGTTTAGAAGAGTGCGTCTATAAGTACACAGTCAGAGGGCCTCGTAGACAGTGGGAGCAGCGGAAACATGTGCAAGATGTTTTATATGATAAAGCAGGCATCGCGGAGTTGGAACGTCTGTTTTGATGTAGTAGTCAAAGAGTTTGACATCATCAAAATGGTAGATGAACCTTGTATAAACAAAAGGTAGTAGGGAGTATGATGACGATCCTCGTAGAGTACGTGGATGACATACTCTTGATAGGGAAGAAGTTTCCTTTGCTACGCTCGATCAATCTCCGCTTATCACAAAGATTCTCCGTAAAGGATCAAAGTGATACCTACTAAATCCTGGATTTTGGATCTATGAGATAGATCTAAATGGATGTTAGAATTCTCACTAGATGTAGTGAGACGGTATCAACCGATCCTGGGGAGAATCACTGGAAGGGTTCCAGGGTGATAAAGACGACTGAATGTCAGTCACGGGCATTGTCTTTACCCTCAGTAAAGGGACGGTATGTTGGAAGAGTTCCAAGCTAGATACCGTGACATACTAGACGATAAAGGCTGGATACATCGCTACTTAAGATGCTACCAAAGAGGAAGTCTGGGTGTATATTGGTTCATAAGATGAACTATGTTCCTCCCATTGTGTGACAATGGAGTTGTGGCTTATGCCAAGGAACGCCGGTCCCATCAGTGATCCAGACATATTCTAAGGCAGTATCACTTGATCATGGAGATGGTTGATCTCCAGGGTGATCGAGGTTAGGAGAGTAGACTCAGAGGACAACACAGCGGATCCACTCACAAAGGCCTGTTCCCAGAGAGAGACTTTTATGGGATGGTTGAGTATGAGATACTGCAACCACTGCTACAGATGGCCCTAGTGCAAGTGGGAGATTGTTAGTTATATGTATGCCCTAGAGGCCATTACTGTACATAGGATGTATATTGTAGTGGATGCTGGGACATATATAGGGAGGACTTTCTTGCTCGACATGATAGTATGCTATCTGGTTACACTTTACCTTAACATGTATGCTGATTGTCTCTCTGTTACATGTTGGTAAAGCCCTTAGGATCTGTACTTGACTACCTGGACTATGATGCGGATCATACTAGTGGGGACATGGTAGTCCATAAGTACATCCTTCAAAGTCCCTAGTCGTGGGTGTATCAAGACGGGGCATCGATATACCAGAGTAGACTAGCGTATACCTTCTCGACCCATACAGATGGGCGATGGATGATCCCATATCCATCGGTGTTTGACATCAGAGATGATATACGGGTGCTCAGTAAAGACTGGGTACACTGGACGGACTCGCCGAGAACTCCCAGATGGTATTATACCTCACGTCAGATGGCAGTTCTCTGGTGACACTGGTACAGAGTAGTCTGTTGACCCGAGATCGTCATAGAGTCTTGTGTGGTTCCCACTGTGCTTTGATTTCCATCTTACCACGTCCAAGAGGGCGTGCAAAACGGTGGTTTTTGGGTACAGTCCCGAGTCACATGGAGGCAATGAGCGATAGGAGGGGATTCGTCTCTCCCGGTATATGGGGGTTGATGTTGCGCTGTGTTCGATTGGCTATAACAGGAAATCCCTGGCCAGGGTTGCTGAGATTTACTGGTAAGTGTTACCAGTAGTTTCTCGAACAGTTATAGACCTCATATCGACACGACTTATTGAGCTATTGGGGTCTGACGTTTACCACCCCTAGGCGAGATATGCGACATATCAGACGATCAGACCGGACTGTACGGTAGTGTTACTGGTCGGATTCACTGGAGTGTGAGCGGGCTTGCTCGTCGATCTTCAGATCGCTCAATACCCGGGTGGCCGTTACGTTTAGCAGACCGCTTGCGGCTTGTGGATGTTTGATATGATCATCATCCGCTGCCGGCGTATTGACGAGTCTTTAGAGTCCTACACAGAGGTTTCCTGGTTCAAGCGAAACGAAATAGGAGCGCATATGAGATATGTGCGGGACCGAGAATAATGCGTGTATGTGATACCGTATTCTATTCTCGCGATAAATATATCGAATGGTTGTATGCGATATAACCTAGTTATCGATTCAAGCGTTGATTCGATAAGCCGATATATTAGATACCAGTCGGTTATGTGCGCATGACCGGATCATTGAATCAAGTGTTGAGTTAATGATTTAATGTATAATTATATATTTGATATATTACTTTGCATTAACTAGTATCGGTTCACTTTAGACGGATTTTCTCACTTGGTTCGTGCGCATTGCATATGCGATATGTTTTTGTGCACTTGATTGTATCATGTTTGATGATACATGTCATGCTAGGGTTCAAGTGTAAAGATTAAACCTTGGTTAATGAAATGGTTAGGGTTTATTATTTGTTATTCATTTATCTTATTTTGTTATCCATTTATTTTTGATAAATGAATAAAAGAAAAGAGAAAAGAATGGTTGCTAGATTTGGAGTTTAGTTGAAGCTTCATGAAGCTTTGATAAAGTCAACCAGACTTATCTCATCCTTAACCCTAACCATTCCCACTAACCATGATTCATTCTCTACACTTAACTCTAGTTAAAATTATGATAAGAATTCATTTTCTTTTCATTTTTCTATTAACTTATCATAATATCTTTCTTCTTCTTCTTCATTCTTCAAGTGAAGAAAAGCAAGGTCCATCAATGGTGATTGTTGGAAATGAGTGAGAAATCCAATTCTAAAGTCTACCCACTTCCTATTTCTTCATCCTCTACCTCTTGCCAAGTAGTAGAGTGTGTTTCCTTCACAAGTTTCATGACTTGGTGAAGGTGGAGCTTGATTCATCGATGCTTCGACGTAGATCATCTTCGGCATGGACATCGACGACCTAGCTTGCCCATTCTCCGACGAAGCCGATCTTAGAGCCCGGATTTGATTTGGACAGCGGAGAGGACCTCGTTGCGGAGCCGTGGAGGTGGAGGACCGGATCTACAAAGGTTGTATTTCCGTATTCCCTTAGTTAATTGTTAACTAGTTCATGTTTTGCCTAGAAATCTAGCAAACGATCCGTACTTTAGGGTTTGTAGGCACCATAATTTTTGAAATTGCCATGTTCGATGCCTTGTGAGACCTCCTTGGGGTGCCTAGGAACCCTGCAGGTCTGCACTCTTGTATAAGGAGGGAAACTTGATGATACAAATCACATCGACACTTTATGCATTAACTACCCATCACTTCCATGCCCACTTGTGCCATGATTCATGGCTGCCCCATCCATGGTCCATGAGCCAAAAAGCTTGTGTGCACTTGCATTGTGTTGGACCAATATATTGTGCACACACTTTATTCGCAAAAACTCTTTGGATATCGGTCGGTTTCCAGTTCCGGTTGCAGTGTCGGCTCACAAATGATATATTCATGATTTTAAGTGTATTTCCAGTATTTTGTCACGGATACCTGTAATCTGTATTACTGAGCAGACACTGGTTAATAGTACCGATATATATCAAAATAGATAATTAATGAGCGGTATTAAAATGCAGTTTTCTGATATGAACACTTGAGAAGGACTAAAGAAATGTTCTTGGTGTATGGTAATGGAGAATTCTAGGTGGAGTCCTTTACAGATTCGAGACTTCCAGAGTGATAAGGACGACGGTAAGTCGGTCTCGGATTTTTTCTTCACCCTAAATGGAGGGGCGCTATGTTGGAAGAGTTCCAAGCAAGATGCCTTGGAAGACTCGACGATGGAAGTTGAATACATCGCCGCCAACGATGCTGCCAAAAAGCTATCTGGATGAAGAAGTTCGTTGCTGAACTTGGTATGGTTCCAACCATTGAGAATCCAATACCCTTTGATTGTGATAACAATGGAGCTGTGGCTTTGGCCAAGGAACCCCGGTCCCATCAGCGTTCCAGACATATTCTTAGGCGGTATCACCTGATCCGAGAGATAGTGGATCGCCGAGAGATCGAGATCAGGAGAGTTGACACGAAAGACAATATAGCGGATCCACTCATGAAGGCCCTTCCCCAGATGCAATTTGAGAGACTTTTTAGGATGTTGGGTATGTGATACTGCAACAACTGGCCTTAGTGCAAGTGGGAGATTGTTAGGAATATGTATGCCCTAGAAGCCATTATTGCATGATATAGTGGATGCTTGGACATATATATAGGACTTTCTTGCTCGACATGATAGTATGTTATCTGGTTGCTCATTATCTTAACATGTACGCTAGTATTATTATACTGTCTCTCTGATATATGTCGATAAAGCCCTTAGGATGTTTACTTGACTACCAGGACTATGATGTAGATCATACTATTGGGGCTTATGCAGTCCGCAAGCACATCCTTTAACAGTTCCTAGTTGAGGGGATAACGAGACAGGGCATCAATATTACAGAGTAGACTAGTGTGTACGTTTTTTTGACCCTGTATAGGGCGATGGTTGATCCCACAACCATTGGTGTTTGACTTCATAGATTGTACACAGGTGCTCATAAGAGAATGGGTACACCGAATAGGACTCGTCGAGAACTCCTAGATGGTACCATACCTATCGTCAGAAAGCAGTTCTCTGGTGACACTTGTACAGGCTAGTCTGTAGATCCAAGATCGTCATAGAGACTTGTGTGGTTCCCATTGTGCTTTGATTTCCTCCCTACCATGGCTCAAATGAGTCGTGCAAACGGGTGGATTTTGGGTACAGTCCCGTGTCACATGGAGGCAATAAGAGATAGGAAGGGTTTCATCTCTCCCAGTATAGGGAGTTGATGTTGCACTATGCTTGATTGGGTATAACAGCAAGTCCTTGGACAGGGCTGATGATATGTACCGGTAAGTATTATCAGTAGTTTCTCAAACGGTTATAGGCCACACATCGACATGACTTATCAAGTTACTGTGGTCTGACGATTCTACCCTGTTGGGAATTCACCCATGCGCACAAATGCGTATGTAATGAAACGGATATGAAATTAAGGAAACGGACTGCGGACACTAGATCATTCGATTTAAATATTTATAACCCGCAAGTGCACGACGCGTTGTTGCGAGCCGGCAAGTACGAGTCGATCCGCAGGGAATTATGATTAGGTATTGTGATTTAAGGTTCAACAAATTTATAAATTCGGTTGGTTGTCACAAAAATATAAAAGAATATGAAAACAGGGAAAAAGCAAGTAAAGAAGTTAAGGAAGAATGGTTGTGGCTTTGGCTTGGAAGGTTGAATCGCGACGTTTCCCTCTACACTCCTTTCATCATGAATTGTCCGTTCCTTACGTTGATTCCGGCGTGAAGCACGACATGTCAACGCGGTTGCGGAGCACAAACAGTCAAATTCCGATATTCGCCGCAAAGCACGAAACGAGTCCTTTTGATCACTTACTGTTTGTATGTCCGCGCTTGGGGTATCAACACTAAACACAATGGTTAGCAAGCATACCACAACAACCAAAACACAAAATGGTTAGTGAGAGCAATTGATTTTGGTGTTATGTGTGGTAAGTATTTGTGATTGTAGATGATATATGAAATTACGAGATTTGTCAAGTCTTTAATCATAACATACCATATCCAAACTTAGCAAACTTAACTCCAAAGTGATTATAACATAAACATTGAAATGGGGAAAGGGAATGAATATGGTATATGAGGAGGTTATAAGTAACCATGTGTCTAAATACCATATCATATCAATACATTAACAATCTTTAAGTTAGAATCTTAAATTAAGCACGATAAACATAAATAAGAGGTGGAGGAGGCAAAGCCTTTCATCTCACTTCCTCACCCACACCACAACCAAATAAAAGATTAAAGAACCATGATAATAAGTAATCAAGTAAAAAAAAGAAGCAAGTATGAATGATAACAAAAACAATATATTAACACTTCAAGAAATGAGATACAATATTTTGGTATCCTATTCAACCTCCTTAATGAAGCTCTCTAAAGAGAGATTCAAGAGGGAAGAAGAAGAAACCAATTGAAGTTCACTCACTCTCAAGCCTAAACAAAAGAAAACCAAAACAAAAAAATAGAATATGTGCATAAGAATGACCCTTGATCACTTGCCCACTGGTCTGCTTTTATAGGCACCAAAGAAAAATAAACAAACAATAAAAATGAGGTGACATGGCAACAAGGGAGGGCCTGTGGAAAACTGGGGCCAATTGGGTAAGGGGGGCCGGCCACACCGGTTTTGGGGGGCATGTGCTCAGCCAAATTCCGAGCACATGGCCTCGTTCTTATTGTGTAGACATGTGTGCATCCCAACATCACTCTGGTGCTGTTTGTTTGGTCTAAAATAACCTGGTTTGTATGCAAAGATTTGGAGGGAACACAATGCCACACATCAAATCAAAACTTTATGCATTTATTAGCCATGTCCCCCAATGTGCTCATGGCTTTTCCCCTACTTGCCCATGATAGCCCCCTCCTAGGTCCAAGCTATGTGCACAATTGCATGTGTTGGACCATTCTTGGCAAAAAGTGTGTATACATGCATTATTTCCAAAAGAGCTCTTGAGACATTGATCAGTTTTCTGTTCTGTTTGGAGTGTCGGCTCCCAGACGTTATATCCGTGATTTTGAGTATGTATTCCAGTATTTATCACGGATACCTGTAAACTGTAATTACTGAGCAGAAACTGATTAATAGTACTGATAAATAGCAAAATAGATAATGAATGAAAGGTATTAGAATGCAATTTTCTGTGGTGAACAAATACCCCCAAACTTATGTATTGCTCGTCCCGAGCAAAAAAACAAAAAATCCTAGCCTCACTTTCGCAGGGAACACGATTGCACTAAGCATGTGCAACAAGCCGTTAAACCTCTAGGTGTCCTTAGTAGGAGGAGTGTTGTCTCCTGAGTGTTTTCAGCGGATTACACCCACAAAATCCAGTCAAGTTAGCGTTGCGGATAAACTGTTGATTCTAATCTTACAGTTAGAGATCAAAGTTAGAAGTTCTATTACCCAAGTCAGAAATGTTAAACCTTATTTTTCACTCATCGCAATCAGTTTAACATAAGCTCATACGCATCTTTACGTGATTGTGCGGATAGTGTCCATAATGTTTTAAGAAGTTTGATTAGGGTCATCATATCATAATTATGGACCAGGATAAACTTCTGAAGCATCACACGAGTTTGAAAGGAGTTATGATTTTCTCAAGTTTTGTTCTCCATTTAGGTTTCAAGTCAGAATATATATCAATTTTAACAGAGAACCTAAGTCTTATTTTTCACTCCTACCTTTCACTTGTTTTTGTTCATACACACCTTTCATTATCGTGCAAAACGTCTTAATAAATACAAACCTTCATATCTCCGTGAAAAAAAATATTTTAATAGAAAATTTGTCTCCGATAAGATAATTCTCCTACAAAGAACCGTTAGGACTTTTAACTCGGAGAGAACACTTGCTAATCTTGTTTTATCTGGCGATTGGAAACTTAAAGAGTTTTGGGTCAATGACTCCCAAAGCAGATGGTTTTAGGGCATTAGGTGTGGAGACACCCCCAAGAACTTAATTGCCCAAGTTACCAAGGCCACAAAACAAAATACTCATTTTATAATAATTCTGCACTCAGTGGAAATGGAGATATATCCATATTTTTCTTTTAAATTCGAAGACGTTACATGTGGATAAGGTGTGTAATCACTCCAACAAGGTTGCAGATGGGTTATTTTTCAGACTTATACCTTCTATTAAAACCTCAATAATATCCTTCATATTCACCTTACTTTATGAACTATTCTTGATATTACTTAACTCAGAACAAACATGTTTGATCCTAAAGTTGTTAATCAATTTTAAAAGTTTATAGACATGTCAAACTTTCATCAAATTCTCAAAAACATACGACACGTGTAAAGTGTTTAAAAAGACGCATATTAGCTACGGTTAAACATAAAGAAAGGTTATCTTTCGGGTCGTCAGTCTCTCGAAAAGGATTTAGTTATTTCTAACTTATCAACCGAACCGTCAAACTTCGAATATAAGTTCCCCCACTAGCTAATATGATAAAGTTTTTGTATTTTGGGAAAATTTTATCAATATTTATGGGTTTTTAATATGTATGCAATGCAGAATATACAATATACACATAATGCAGATAAACGCAGTGCTCACCCCCAAATCTAAGTTGTACGATGTCCTCATCGTTGCCCCCGTCTCCGATAGCTAGACTTAGACATCAAGGTGAGAAATTTATTTAAAGAAAAAGAAAAAAAAAACTAAGACTAATTACAACATTTACAAGTTAAAAGACTGGGTTAGTCCAGAAATTAGTACCAGCTATTTATAGATTTAGTCAATATAATGTAATGGCTGGTAAAAGAATATGTATATACAAAAGAAAAAGAAAAAGAAAGGGTATATGTTAGATGTTAGTGAAGGGCATAGGCGTGTAAAAGTTGGGATTGGAAGACGCTGAAGGTGAAGACGAAGTTTTTAAGAGGAAAAAGAATTGTTGTTCAAATGAATTGAATTTTCAAGAAGTATATGTGGAGTTTCAAAATCAGGTACGTTCAAAAACTGGAGTTCATCCGCAAAAAGTTCGGCAAAAGAAAGGTTTTTAGGATGTTCCCAAATTAACCCTGACTCAAACTCACCTAGAATATCAAGTTTATCCGCAAAAATTTCCTCAAAACTCGATATGAAAGAATATTTTTCAAAGCTGTCTTGCTCAGTAAATTGTGTATCACCCATATCAACAAGAATTCACAAATATCACAAAAATAAAGAATATCACACCCCTAGCAGTCTATGGTATGCTAGTCAACTAGACCCACTCAGGAGCCTGATTGTCAAAATAAAACTGTGTCGAGAAACGGGCTCAAGATATACGGATCACGAAGCCAGGTAAGTGCAAGATAGAAGAGGAGGTTTTCCAACGCTTTTGCGAAGTTCTTAATTAGACAACCCTTTCTCTTGAACACTTGCCTAGACACCCCGTGAACAATATACCGTTAAGCAGTGTTCTAAACACAGTCAATTTCTCCTAATGAGCGCGAAGTCTTTAAAGTCAGAGTTCTAGTTGATTTTAAATTACTGGGGGTATGCAAGAATGCAGTTTTGTGATTTGTGGTCTACGGAGAAAGGTGATGAAATCCTTTACCTTATCTTGTTTTGTCATTTTGCCCTTAATTCCGTATTAAGATGCAATGCGCAATCAATTAAAGAATTCAAGAATTCAATCAAATAACGTAATTCTTTTTCATTTAAGTTTTAAGCGCTGCAAAAAATACGGTTAGTTCTCTGTTTAATTGGCGGTAAGTTTGTGCGAAGAATCCTGTAGAAGATAGAAATATTGGACCGCGTCGGATTCGAGAAGAGTGTGTTGGGAAATACGTACCAAAATGATTTGGGTTAAGAAACCCCTTTGAAAGCGATCCGAGCTTTTGATTGTTCGCTTACGCGGGTCAAACTATCAGGATCTTTGGCATTGTACTTTCCTAACGTCTTGTAATTGCATTTGAGCCTCGCTCCGCACGATCGCTGGTCGTAATTCCTTAAAAACCTAAAATGTCGGAAAATACAATATTTAGTGTCAAAAATCGATATATGTGCCCCAATTCCTGCACACTTAAAATTAAAAAAATCAAACAATACCACTAGAACACTGACAACACACTGGAGACAACTCAAAAAGAAAAAAAATCACAAAAACCATCGTTAAGGCGGCGAGGTCGGATTTCCCCTTGTTGTCGCTGACCAAGTGATGCTTGTTTGTGTTGGAATTTTGCGTAGCACCTCCAAGCTATGTTAGTATTATAATGGTCTTACTTGATTTTTTAGTTGAATCACAGAGTGCAATCTGGTATAAAGGACAGAGAACTAAATGGAAAGAATGTCGTATTGTTAGTTTTTTGAAAAATTTGAGTTAGTAGTTAGTTTTATTAGTAAGAACCAAAAATACCAATTCCTAATACTACCAACTCCCCGGTAACGGCACCAAAAACTTGTTGGGAATTCACCCGCGCGCTCAAACGTGTATGTAATGAAACGAATATGAAATTAAGGAAACTGAATGAGCACGCGAGATCGTTCTTGTTTTAAATATTTATAAACCGCAAGTGCACGGCGCGTTGTAGCGAGCCTGCAAGTACGGGTCGATCCGTAGAGAATTGTGATTAGGTATTGTGATTTAAGGTTCAAGAAATTAATGAATTGGGTTGGTTGTCACAAAAATATAAAAGAATACCAAAACAATGAAAAAGCAAGTAAAGAAGTTAAGGAAGAATGGTTGTCGCTTTGGCTTGGAAGGTTGAATCATGACGTTTCCCTCTACACTCCCATCACCATGAGTTGTCCATTCCTTACGTCGATTCCGGCGTGAAGCACGACTTGTCAATGCGGTTGCGGAGCAAAAACCGTTAAATTCCGATATTCGCCGCAAAGCACGAAATGAGTACTTTTGATCAATTACCGTTTGTATGTCTGCGCTTGGGGTACCAACACTAAACACAAGGGTTAGCAAGCTTACCACAACAACCAAAACACAAAGTGGTTAGTGAGAGAAAATTATTTTGGTGTTAAGTGTGCTAAGTGTTTGTGATGGTAGATGATATATGAAATTAAGAGATTTGTCAAGTCCTTAATCACAACATACCATATCCAAACTTAGCAAACTTAACTCCAAAGTGATTATAACTTAAACATTGAAATGGGGAAAGAGAATGAATATGGTATATGAGGAGGTTACAAGTAACCATGTGTCAAAATACCATATCTTATCAATACATTAACAATCTTTAAGTTATAATCTTAAATTAAGCACGTTAAACATAAACAAGAGGTAGAGGAGGCAATGCCTTTCATCTCACATCCTCACCCACACCACAACCAAATAAAAGATTAAGTAAGCATGATAATAAGTAAGCAAGTAAAGAAAAGAAGCTAGTATAAATGGTAACAAAAACAATATATTAACACTTGATGAAATGAGATACAAGATTTTGGTACCCTATTCAATCTCCTTAATGAAGCTCTCCAAAGAGAACTCCAAGAGGGAAGAAGAAGAAACCAATTGAAGTTCACTTACCCTCAAGCCTAAACAAAAGAAAAGCTAAACAAAAAGATAGAATATGTGCATAAGAATGACCCTTGATCACTTTCCCACTGGTCTACTTTTGTAGGCACCAAAGAAAAATAAACAAACAATAAAAATGAGGTGACGTGGCAACAAGGGAGGGCCTGTGGAAAACTGGGGCCAATTGGGTAGGGGGGCCGGCCACACCGATTTTGGGGGGCATGTGCTCAGCCAAATTCCGAACACATGGCCTCGTTCTTGTTGTGTAGAGATGTGTGCATCCCAACATCACTCTGTTGCTGTTTGTTTGGTCTAAAATAACTTGGTTTGTATGGAGAGATTTGGAGGGAACACAATGCCACACATCAAATCAAAACTTTATGCATTTATTAGCCATGTCCTCCATATGCTCTTGTCTTGTCCCCTACTTGCCCATGGCAGCCCCCTGCTAGGTTTAAGCTATGTGCACACTTGCATGTGTTGGACCATTCTTGGCAAAAAGTGTGTACACATACATTATTTCCAAAAGTGCTCTTGGGACATTGATCAGTTTTCTGTTCTGTTAGCAGTGCTGGCTCCCAGAATTTATATCCATGATTTTGAGTATGTTTTCCAGTATTTACCACGGATAGTCAATACTCCAGCAATAGGTAATGATCGCATCAGTCACCCATAAGACGTCAGCGGTACTAGCTAGACATAACAACTACCCAGGTATTGAGTGAATAGAAGATCAACAAGCATGCTTGTCTAAACTCCCGTAAAGCCTATAAGCAACACTTACCATGCAGTCCGGTCTCTTCGTCTGATATGTCGCATATCGAGTCTAAGGGTGTGTTCACCACAGAAAATAACATTCTAATACCTTTCATTCATTATCTATTTTGCTATTTATCAGTACTATTAATCAGTGTCTGCTCAATCGCTTTGATTAATAGACATATCAGACGAATCTTGATGAAATACGAGTACTGATTTATAGAAATATCCCTAAGAAAAACTCTAGCGGGAGCTTGATGAAATACGAGTATATGATATCATATTCTAATCTCGCGATATTTGATATCGGTTAGGTTATATGTGATATAACCGGATTGTTGAATCAATTGTTGATTCATTGATATGTTATATGTATATAAATTTGATATTGGCCGGTTATATATGATATGACCGGATTATTGAATCAAGTGTTGATTTGATATAGTATATTGAATGTTGTCGGTTATATGTGGTATGACCGGGTTATTGAATCAAGCGTTGATTTGATAATTTGATTTACATATAAATGATATTAGTCGGTTATATATGATATAACTGGATTATTGAATCAATTGTTGATTTAATAATTTAATATATATTTATATTTTATATATTTATATATTAACTAATATTGTGCTCATTAATGATTTTCTTCTCTTTATACCCATTTATATATATGTGATATATATAAATATATGTATTTAAATATTGTATCATGCTAGATGATACATTGAACAAGGGTGAATGAGACTCACACCACGACCTAAAGATAATACGGTGATTATTTATTAAGGGAAAAATAAAAATGAGTGGATTAGTGAGCATAGCTTGGATGCTTGTAGGAGCATGTAGAAGCAATGACTCATCTCTCATTTTTGTTTTTACTCTAGATAGTTTTCTCACCCAACCTTATCTTTAACTAATGGTTCACTCTCGCACTTGATCACATGATTTATTTTCTCACACATGTTCATCTTCTTCCTCTCAAGTGCCCACTAGAGTTTTTCTTGAGTTGGAAATAGAGAGAGAGAGAGATTTCTAAGTGAGCCAAAACTCCTACTTCATTAACCTGCTCTAAACTAGCCTTTTAGATTAGGTTGTTTCCTTCACTAATACTTGATTCGTGAAGAGGTAGCTTGACATAGAGAGACATCAAGCTGGATCATCATCGGCCTCGAAGATCGCAAAGCAAGCTCGATCCTTTCTTCAAGTGGAGCCAAGAAGATTTCTAGGGACTACTACTTGGAGCTTAGGGACTACTACTTGGAGCTTTTGAAGTGAAGGACTTGGTCTACAAAGGTTGTAACCTTCTTCACTTAGTATTGATCTTGCTTTCATGTTTGGAAAACCCTAATACTCTAGTTAGATTCTAAATTAATGTAGCTTAGCACTCTAGTTTTTTTAAAATTGCATACTTGATACTTGTATAAACCTAGTGGTGGTGCTAAGACACACTTTCAGGTAGAACTGGAAGTCATTCCAGAACCACAGACGATTACTGAAAATTTATTAGAACCTAAAGATTCAATTGGATTCGACAATCCATTATCCACTCCGCAGATTTGGTGGGTAATCTCAGCCACCCGAGAGGTACTTTGGTCTCCTCAAAGACAGTGGCATGGAGGTTTTTTATAACCCACACTTACCACTACTGTTGTCCTAGACTATGAGATCTGGTAGGTGGATGAGTATAATGTCGTTCTAAATCAGCTTTAGAAGTGCACGTGTATATGACTCTACCTGAGGGTTGTTGTCGTCAATGGGAGCAGCGGAAGCATGGTGGGCAAGTAGCTTATGTCTATTTATTGACTAAAGCACGTACAACGAAGATAGATTATCTATTTTTGATGTGACAGTCAAAGAGTTTGACTTCATCAGAATAATAGATGGACCTGGTAAGAAGTGAATAGGGAGTGATGTCCTGATATTTGGATGACATGCTCTTGATAAGAAGTGATATTCCTATACTACGATCGGTTCTACTGTAGTTGTCACAAGGTGTTTCTCCACATAGGATCTGGATAAAAAAATAAGGCATTCTGGTTACTAGATCTATGATTTTAGATCTATATTTGGGAAGTGTCCCAATTCGGGTTCTTGACAAAATTCTAAAGTGTTTTAGAAATGACGACTCTTGGCGTGGTGGTGTATCCGCAGGTCATGGAGTCACCCTCTCTAATGAGATGTCTTCTAGACTGATGAGGAGAGGTATTTATATGATTGGCTTATCACTTGCTTAGGCAATTGAGTCAATCATGAAATGTCAAGTACCACACCACCAGATATTGCTTTTGCACTGGCTACAATAAGCATATATTAATCCAATCCTGGAGAAACATTGGTAAGCAGTTATGAACATAAGTGGATGTTCTTGGTATATGGTAATGGCAGCCTCTTTAAGGAGGCGGTTATCTTTTCAGGCTTCCAACGTGACCAGGATGACAAAGTGACTGGTAGAGTTATATTTTTCCCTCTTTTGAGGGCATTATGATAGACAGATGGTCCAAGCGTATACTGAGGAAGGCATGGCGTAGGATACTGATTAAATTCAATGGAAGCTACGGTCTAAGAAGTTTGTTAGATTTGGAGTTCATTTGTGAACTGGGTCACATCAGAATCTAGACAAATTCTTGTTAGTTGTATGTATGCCCTAGAGGCCAGTATTGTACAGATGATGTATATTATATTGGATGCTTAGACATATATAGAGATGACTTTCTTGCTCGATATGATAGTATTCTATCTGGTTGCCCTTTATCTTAACATGTATACTTGTCTCTTTATACTGTCTTAGAGTTACAAGTTGGTAAAGCCCTTAGGATGTTTACTTGACTTTCCGGACTATGATGCAGATCATACTAGTGGGGACATGGTAGTCCATAAGTACATCCTTCAAGGTCCCTATTCGTTGGTGTATCGAGACGGGGCATCGATACACCAGTGTAGACTAGCGTATACGCTTCTCGACCCATAAAATGGGCGATGGATGATCCTATATCCATTGGTGTTTGACATCAGAGATGGTATACGGGTGCTCAGTGGAGACTGGGTACACTGGACGGACTCGCCGAGAACTCCCAGTTGGTATTATACCTCACGTATGATGGCAGTTCTCTGGTGACACTTGTACAGGTTAGTCTGTAGACTCGAGATCGTCATAGAGTCTTGTGTGATTCCCAGTGTACTTTGATTTCCACCTTACCACGTCCATGAGGGCATGCAAAACGGTGGTTTTTTGGTACAGTCCCGAGTCACACGGAGGCAATGAGCGATAGGAGGGGTTTCGTCTCTCCGGGTATTGGGGGTTGATATTGCGCTATGCTCGATTGGCCGTAACAGGTAAGTTCCTGGCCAGGGCTGATTCAGAGATTTGCTAGTAGGTGTTATCAGTAGTTTCTCGACCCGTTATGAGCCTCACATCGGCATGACTTATCAGTTATTGGGGTCTGATGTTTACCACCCCTACACTTGGTATGCGACATATCAGACGAGGAGACCGGACTGTACGGGAAGTGTTGGCGATTGGCTCGACGGGACTTGTAGCTGGTTCGCTTGTTTTCTTCTGATCGCTCAATACCCGGGTGGCCGTTACGTTTAGCTGATCGCTTGCGGCTTGGGGGTGCTTGATATGATCATCACCCACTGCCGGCGTATTGACGAGTCTTAGAGTCCCACAAAGGAGTTACCTAGTCCAGGCGAAACGTTGTGGTGCGCGTATGCGATATGTGCATGGACCCGATTAAAATGCGCGTATAGGATACCGTATATTGATCGGGCGGCTTGCTTTTGGTGGGGTCATATGTGATATGGCCAGATTGATAAATCAATTGTTGATTTATCATTTAACCATTACTTTTCTCACTTGAAATCGTTTCTTGTACATGATGCATGCATGCATGCATGTATGCTTTCTTTCTTTTAGTTTCATGCACATATGGATGTGTATACATACATACATACATACATCATCCTTCATGGTTGATTACACAATGAAAATGATGGCAATACAAGACTCACACCATGGTTTAAATATATGAGTTATTATTTTATTTTTGTTAAAACAAAAGAAATAAATAAAAGGATTATTCATGGTTAGTTTCTACACTCTTCCTTAACCTAACCATGCTCACCTACTTCTAACCATGGGTTAACCTTCTCTTTGTGATTTAACTCAAATTAAATAATATCTTAAACTTTTAACCATGGTTTGAGATGAGAAGGAATAAATATATATACATATATTTTCATTTTTCTTTTGAAGGGTTATCTTTTTACTCTTGTTAAAAGAAAGCGATCATCTTCTTCCTCCTTCACCATTTGCTCTTTAGACTTTTGTAGTGAGCAATATACTCATCAAGTTAGGTTTTTGAAGTGAGAAAATCCACCACAACATCATTCTACACAAGTTTAGCCCCCTTGTTTAGATTGTTTTCTTCATTTATTCTCTTGAAAAGTGAAGTTGCAAGCTTGGACTAGGAGCTTCGGGTGGATCGTCGTGGACACTAGGAGACTTCAAGCGAACCATCCTCCAACCCTCAAGTGGCCAAGGAGTCCAGCGCAAGGAGCTACGAAGGTTGTACTCTCAAAACCCTAGCCTTTGTCACTTGTAAAGTTATGAAACCCTAATTTTTCTAGGAACGATTCTTTGTTTGTTAACTTAGCACCCTAAAAATTCCATCTTTGGTACATGTGATGCTTCCAAACCCTTCATGAGGTGCTAGGTTAACCCAACATTGGTATCAGAGATGACCTAGAACATTAGGCGACACATTAACGAAGTAAAAACTCCGATCGAACCAAAATACGACTTTTTAGAACCCTCTCTGGACATTTTTCCGATACTGGTTATTTTCAGAATTAAAAATATGTAAAAATTAGAGCAGGGAATTCTAAGAAATACTCTGAAAAATGAAACCCTAATTCACCAATTCCACCGCGGAACCGCGGCCGTACTGAGCCTTTAAGGCTTCATTTTTCCTACAATGTGTTTTTGTCTTCTTGTAGATGGTTTTGGGTATTTTTAATCTGAATTTAGTACTGTATATTCTGGAGATGGTTTTGGACTCGTCGATTCGATCGGAATTTTCATTTCGTGACTTTTCCGGATAAGTTAGAAAGTATTGAAGTGTTTGAACGAGTATCATTTGCTCACTTTTCACGGGGTTTAAATATTTTGGAGATACGTGCAAGTTTTGTGGTGGACCCTCTAGAAGACAACAAGCCTTAACTCGATTATGTGACCGTCTTGAACTGCCCTTTGAACCTTAAGGTTTGGGGCAGTACGGCGTGCCACATGTGAGGCGTTGGCTTGACCCTTCTATGGCTGGACCGCTACTACTGTGTCACACTCCGGTTTTTTGAACTCCGCTCAAGTGTTGAGCTTTAGCGAATCTTGGGTATTTGATCGTTCGTTCGAAAACTTTAATACTATCTATTTATCTGGAATTTGATGCAATGTGTGGAATTCATATTACTAGACATGAAATACGAAGTATGTGATATTTCGCATTTACGATGTCTAAAGAGAATGTAGATTCCAGATATTGCAGTTTTACACTTTCTTTTCTGTGACCGTAAGTGTAGTATATAGTGGTATTGCCGATTGTCGTTGCTATACGTCGACGACAATCGGTGTATGCATACTTACTTACGTTGATGATATGAGATATTATGTGTTGCTGAGATATGATGTGGAGGATTGTCGCGATTGAATAGCCGGGGGGTTTTATGTGAGATGAGAGTTTTATATTTTAATTCATGTAAATTCAAATGTAATGTAATATTCTTTTATTTGGGGCACTTCCGGGTTGAGGTTGATGCCACTAGTGTTGTATATTATTTACTTTTCCGCATTAGGATGGACCCAAGGAGGGGAGCACGGGTGACCGGGTTCTGGGGTTCAGTGGGAGGCCATCTCGAGGAGTCGAGATCGGGTCTCCTAAACTCCAGAATTGGTAGGGTCGCTTGCCGCTCTCATAACGGTCCAGGGTGTGGGCGTGGCTGTTCATCGCGACTATGGAATCCGTATTTTCTATTGTTGGCTAAATACTAAATATGGACGTCCTAGTATATCCCACATTATATCTACCTTTCTGCTGCGATATCGGTGATGTGATCATGTGATGTGCTGTGATAGATACAGTATATAGTATATATGATATATTATATAGACGTTACTTATGTTTTGCACCCGCACTAGCCCTGCCGTGCTCTGTCGTTAGTTACCTAACCTAACGGTGCACGAGGGGACATCGAGGCGAATGCGGATGGCATAAGTGTACGTCGTATTTATCTGTGATGTTTAGGTGACTTAAATGATGGGACTTCATTAATGTGATTAATGAAAGAAAAGAAACCTAAAAGATGTTGTAGAATCAAATTTTCAAATAAAAGGGTAGCTACAGTTTTGCTTTGCATAGCGATATATGTGATATATCCCGCACCTTATTCGATGAGGAAAGAGCCGAGATCCCTTCACCGGGAGTGACCTCTTTAGCAAAACTGGCAGATGCTACAACACTCGGTTTGACTTTTGATTGCTTTTGGAGTTTTGCTATGCATAGTGATATATATGATATATCACGCACCTTATTCGATGAGGAAAGAGCCGAGATCCCTTCCCCGGGAGTGACCTCTTTAGCAAAACTAATGAAAGCCTCAAAATCACTCCATTTCAAAATTTACTAGATTCTACAACGATATCAAGTTCATTACGCTCATGGTTTTTCTGAAAAACCTGCGTAGCCCTCCGACATTTCAGATAGATATTACTTAGTATTCGTGCTACGGTTGTTCGGCATTCGTCAAGGCGTAGTGTACGGTAGCTATTTACTATTTGTCTATAGCATATGATGCGATTGGATTAGGGTATTCATATGGCGTTGTTTGGCATTCGTTAAGGGTCGTGCGAGTGGGTTTAATTCAATTAAGAAATGTACGGGTTGAATTTGACTAGCGCACTATGGGTTGTTTGGCATTCGTCATGGTCATAGTACGTTAGGGGCAAAAGCATTATTAGGAATTTAAAGAGTTGAAATTTGCAATGAGATTGCATACCTTCTATGAGATAGTTGGATCCCGATACCCACTGCGAGTAATTATTACTCCTGGGAGAGTTTTACACAGGACAATTAGCCGATCAAGTAGGTGTCTAGAAAGGTGTCAACGGGGTTACGCCTCTGGGAAAACGAGGTTTACTTTAATTAGGTCCGTGCGATAGCACGGGGAACCTCCCTCAAAGTACCGACACTGGCCTGGCTGAAAGATCAGCAAAGTTGTAGGGTGTAATTAATCCCGGCTAGTCTTTCATTTTAGGGTTTGAAGGAAGATTTGATAAAAACAGTGGGAGCCATCCTGATTAGATAAAATAATAACCAATCTGATCTTGCAAGAGCATACGCTAAAGTGTTTTCTTCTCTCTCTCTCTCCAGGTAGCGACCATGTCATGCCTTAATCAAGATAATAATATGGATGTATTGACCGAACCCGCATGTTATACTGTGCAGGGGAACGTTGGACCCGTTCTATCTTATAAGTGTCATAAGACTGAACAGGAAACAGGAGAATGTCTGGATTCTCACGCCGCCCAAACGGAGAACATGCATGTTGATGCACCTTCTTCGGGTGTGTTTGTCATTGAGAACTGTTTTTCAGTTCACCCTACGTCCTGGGTATTAGATACCGGATCAGGATCCCACATATGTAAACAGTTACATGGGCTACGGAAAGGTAGAGAACTGGGAATGGGTGATCATTCCGTTCAAGTAAGGAATGGTGCAAGTATTGTAGCCAAAGCAGTTGGCAAATATCACCTTGTATTACCAAGTCGTAATACACTGGTTCTGAATGAGTGCTATTATATACCGAACATGATGTGCAACATTATATCAGTTTCTTTACTTAGTAAAGAAGGATATAATTTTGTAGTACAGGATAATGTTATGAACATCTTCCTTGATCAAAAGTTGAATTCATCAGGCTCGTTACATAATGGCATATTCATTCTCAATCAAAATACAGTCCTCAATTTACAAAACACATACAAGAGGAAGAGTTCAAAAATGAACGAATCATTCTTGTGGCATTGTAGACTTAGTCATATAAATGCGACACGACTAGCTAAGTTACATAAAGATGGATATTTGAAACCGTTCGAATTATCATCTTATGACACTTGCCATTCATGTCTCAAAGGAAAAATGACCAAAACTCCGTTTACGGGACACGGAGAAAGAGTTACCGAACTCTTGGGACTGATACATAGTGATGTATGCGGTCCCATGTCTACACATGCCAGGGATGGTTCTTCGTACTTCATTACATTCACTGACGATCTCTCAAGATACGGACATGTGTTCTTGATAAGACACAAGTCTGAAGCTTTTGAGAAATTTAGAGAATATAAACAAGAAGTCGAGAACCAAACCGGAAAAAGTATTAAAATCCTACGATCTGATCGAGAAGGTGAATACTTGAGCAATGAATTTCTGGACATCCTAAAAGAGAATGGGATTCTCTCTCAGCTAACTCCTCCATATACACCACAGCACAACGGTGTATCGGAACGGAGGAACCGCACCCTATTAGATATGGTGCGCTCTATGATGAGCACAGCTGAGTTACCTATTTCCTTCTGGGGGTATGCGCTAGAGACAGCCATACATCTACTGAATATGGTCCCCACCAAATCTGTGCCTACCATTCCATATGAGATATGGAAAGGGAAGTGACCATGTCTTAACTATGTTAAGATATGGGGTTGTCCACCCTATGTCAAAAGATAAAATCCGGACAAACTCGAGGCAAGATCAGTCTTATGTAAGTTTATAGGATATCCCAAAAATTCACAAGGGTATATTTTCTACCATCCCGAGGAACAAAAGGTGTTTGTTTCTCGACATGCCACTTTCTTAGAAAAAGGTTTTCTTATGAAACAGACAAGTGGCATTGAGGTAGAACTGGAAGAGGTTCCAGCGACACGAACTATAACAGAAGACTTGGTAGAACCAGAGGATTCAGTAGTACCTGACAAACCCCAGCCGCTCCACCGATCTAGCAGAGTTTCTCGTCTGCCTGAGAGATACTATGGTTTTCTCATTGATGGTGGAAGCGAGGATGGCATCATGGAAGATGATGACCCAACTAGCTTCGAACAGGCCATCACGAGTAGGGACTCAGTGAAATGGCTGGATGCAATGCGGTCTGAGATGGAATCCATGTACACCAACAAAGTATGGACATTGGAAGTTGCTCCTGAAGGGGTAAAACCCATTGGAAGCAAGTGGATCTACAAGAAAAAACTTGGTGTAGATGGGAAAGTGGAGACTTTCAAAGCTAGACTTGTTGCAAAGGGTTTTCGTCAAAGACCAGGTGTGGACTATGACGAAACTTTTTCTCCAGTAGCTATGCTTAAATCCATCCGGACCATGCTTGCCATCGCTGCATATCATGATTACGAAATCTGGCAAATGGATGTTAAGACCGCCTTTCTAAACGGTGATTTAGAAGAGTGTGTGTACATGACACAGCCAGAGGGCTTCGTAGATAGTGGGAGCAGCGGGAAGGTGTGCAAGCTGCTTAAATCCATTTATGGATTAAAGCAAGTATTGCGGAGTTGGAACATCTGCTTTGACGTCGTTATCAAAGAGTTTGATTTCGTCAAAAACGTAGATGAACCTTGTATTTACAAGAAGGTAGCAGAGAGTAAGGTTGTCTTCCTCGTATTGTACGTGGACGACATACTCTTGATAGGAAATGATATTCCTATGCTGCAATCAGTCAAGCTCTTCTTATCACGAAGATTCTCAATGAAAGATCTTGGTGATGCCTCTTGCATATTGGGAATAAGGATCTATAGAGATAGATCCAAACGGATATTGGGATTGTCCCAATCAAGGTACATTGACACCATACTAAAGAGGTTTAGTATGGAAGAATCCAAGGGTGGGAACTTACCCACGATCTCTGGAGTCACTTTCTCCAAAGAGATGTCTCCCAAGACTGATTTGGAGAGAGCTCGCATGCAAGGGATACCCTATGCTTCGGCTGTAGGCTCTATCATGTACGCGATGCTATGTACCAGACCCGATGTAGCATACTCACTAAGTGTAGTGAGCAGGTATCAAGCTGATCCTGGAGAGAGTCACTGGACAGCTGTGAAGAGCATTCTCAAGTATTTGCGAAGGACTAAAGAGATGCTCTTGGTGTATGGTGACGGAGAACTCCAAGTGGAGTCTTTTACCGATTCGAGCTTCCAGAGTGATAAGGACGACTCTAAGTCGCAGTCGGGATTTGTCTTTACCCTTTACGGAGGGGCGGTTAGCTGGAAGAGTTCCAAGCAGGAAACCGTGGCAGACTCGATAATGGAGGCTGAATACATCGCTGCCAACGATGCTGCCAAAGAGGCTGTCTGGATCAAGAAGTTCATCACTGAACTTGGAGTGGTTCCATCCATTGAGCATCCAATACCTTTGTATTGCGATAACAAAGGAGCGGTGGCTTTGGCCAAGGAACCCAGGTCCCATCAGCGATCCAGGCATATTCTAAGGCGGTATCACCTGATCCGGGAGATAGTTGATCGTCGGGAGATCGAGGTCAGGAGGGTTGACACGAAGAATAACACAGCGGATCCACTCACGATGGCTATTCCCCAGACACAGTTTGAGAGACTCTTCGGGATGCTCGGTATGCGATACTACAGCAGCTGGCCCTAGTGCAAGTGGGAGATTCTTAGTTGTATGTATGCCCTAGAGGCCAGTATTGTACAGATGATGTATATTATATTGGATGCTTGGACATATATAGAGATGACTTTCTTGCTCGATATGATAGTATGCTATCTGGTTGCTCTTTATCTTAACATGTATACTTGTCTCATTACACTGTCTTAGAGTTACATGTTGGTAAAGCCCTTAGGATGTGTACTTGACTACTTGGACTATGATGCGGAACATACTAGTGGGGACATGGTAGTCCATAAGTACATCCTTCAAGGTCCCTAGTCGTGGGTGTATCGAGACGGGGCATCGATACACCAGTGTAGACTAGCGTATAATCTTCTCGACCCATGAGATAGGCGATGGATGATCCCATATCCATTGGTGTTTGACATCAGAGATGGTATACGGGTACTCAGTGGAGACTGGGTACACTGGACGGACTCGCCGAGAACTCCTAGTTGGTATTATACCTCACGTCAGATAGCAGTTCTCTGGTGACACTTGTACAGGTTAGTCTGTAGACCCGAGATCGTCATAGAGTCTTATGTGATTCCCACTGTACTTTGATTTCTACCTTACCACGTCCATGAGGGCATGCAAAACGGTGGTTTTTGGGTACAGTCCTGAGTCACATGGAGGCAATGAGCGATAGGAGGGGTTTCGTCTCTCCCGGTATTGGGGGTTGATGTTGCGCTGTGCTCGATTGGCCGTAACAGGTAAGTCCCTGGCCAGGGCTGATTCAGAGATTTGCTGGTAAGTGTTATCAGTAGTTTTTCGACTCGTTATGAGCCTCACATCGGCACGACTTATCAGTTATTGAGGTCTGACGTTTACCACCCCTAGACTTGATATGCGACATATCAGACGAGGAGACCGGACTGTATGGGAAGTGTTGGCGATTGGCTCGATGAGAGTTGTAGCAGGTTCGCTTGTTTTCTTCTGATCGCTCAATACCCGGGTGGCCGTTACGTTTAGCTGACTGCTTGCGGCTTGGGGGTGCTTGATATGATCATCACCCACTGCCGGCATATTGAAGAGTCTTAGAGTCCCACAAAGGAGTTACCTAGTCCAGGCGAAACGTTGTGGTGCACGTATGCGATATGCGCATGGACCCGATTAAAATGCGCGTATAGGATACCGTATATTGATCGGGAGGCTTGCTTTTGGTGGGGTCATATATGATATGACCGGATTGATAAGTCAAGTGTTGATTTATCATTTAACAATTAGTTTTCTCACTTGAAATCTTTTCTTGTACATGATGGATGTATGCATGCATGTATGCTTTCCTTCTTTTAGTTTCATGCACATATGGATGTGCATACATACATACATACATACATCATCCTTCATGGTTGATTACACATTGAAAATGATGGCAATACAAGACACACACCATGGTTTAAATATATGAGTTATTATTTAATTTTTGTTAAAACAAAAGAAATAAAGAAAAGAATAATTCATGGTGAGTTTCTACACTCTTCCTTAACCTAACCATGCTCACCTACTTCTAACCATGGGTTAACCTTCTCTTTGTGATTTAATTCAAATTAAATAATATCTTAAACTTTTAACCATGGTTTGAGATGAGAAGGAATAAATATATATACATATATTTTCATTTTTCTTTTGAAGGGTTATCTTTTTACTCTTGTTAAAAGAAAGCCATCATCTTCTTCCTCCTTCACCATTTGCTCTCTAGACTTTTGTAGTGAGCAATATACTCATCAAGTTAGGTTTTTGAAGTGAGAAAAGCCACCACAACATCATTCTACACAAGTTTAGCCCACTTGTTTAGAGTGTTATCTTCCTTTCTTCTCTTGAAAAGTGAAGTTGCAAGCTTGGACTAGGAGCTTCGGGTGGATCGTCGTGGACACTAGGAGACTTCAAGCGAACCCTCCTCCAACCCTCAAGTGGCCAAGGAGTCCAGCGTAGGGAGCTACAAAGGTTGTACTCTCAAAACCCTAGCCTTTGTCACTTGTAAAGTTATGAAACCCTAATTTTTCTAGGAACGATTCTTTGTTTGTTAACTTAGCACCCTAAAAATTCCATCTTTGGTACATGTGATGCTTCCAAACCCTTCATGAGGTGTTAGGTTAACCCAACAATTCTAAGATATGCATCCCTCATTTTGGGAGATATTCTTTCTCCATGAAATTGAGATATAGAGAGATAAAGATAGAAACATTGGAGTGGATCCAGTCACTGAGGCTATTTCTCGAACGCAATAGTTTTACAAACGTGCTTTGTCAGACTGAATAGTAGAGAAGTTGGGTGTTCGGTATCACACGGGCTGTGAGTATACGGCACCGTAATAATTTTCCTTAAGTGCAAGTGGAGGAGTGGAGGATTGTTGGCTATAGTGCCCTCAAGTCAATTATTGTAATCACATGCACGCGATTGTGATGATTGAGAGAGGACCTATACGGGTAGAACGATCTTACTTAAAATGATAATATACTATATGTTTTGTCTCTATCGTCATGTTCATGCATTATGTGGTATTACAGATCACTTTTATATTTTGATAGAGCCCATAAGATTCATGCTTGACTACCAGCATTATGATGGCGATCATATACGTGGGAGCTGGGTGGTTTGTAAGCACATCCTTAAATGTCCTTAGTCGATGGATTATCGAGACTGGGCATCGATACTCCGAAGTAGACTAGTGTATACTTTTCGAGACCCTGACGAGGGGCGGTGTCCAGTCTCACAAGCCATTAGTGTCACTTAGTCACCTAAGATAGTATACACATGCTCATTGGGTTATAAGTTACACTGGACGGACTCGACGTGAACTTGCTAGATGGTATTATACCTATTGTCAGATAACATTTCTCAGGTGACATGAGTACAGGTTGAAAGTGTGTCTTAGCACCTCTACTTTGTTTCCACATGCATCAAGTATCAAATTTTAAAAAATCTAGAGGTCAAAGCTACACTAACCTAGAATCAAACTAGAGAATTAGGGTTTTACGCAAGCAAAATAGTTCTATAACTATGTGAAGAGGATTACAACCTTTGTAGACCAAGTCCATAACTTCTATATCTCCAAGTAGTAGTCCCTTAGCTCCAAGTAGTAGTCCCTAGAACTCTTTATGGCTCCACTTGAAGAAAGGATCGAGCTTGCTTTGATGTCTTCGAAGCCGAAGATGATCCACCCTGATGTCTCTCTAACTCAAGCTAATACTTCACTAACCAAGTATTAGTGAAGCTAACAATCTAAACTAATGGGCTAGATGAGTTTAGGTTGATGAAGTAGGATTTTTGCTCACTTTAGAAATCAATTTCTCCTTTTATTTTCCAACTCAAGAAAACCCTAGAGTGCTCAAGAGAAGGAAGAAGATGAACTTGGGTGAGTTGGAGTTGTTATGGAAATTGTGAGAGAGTGTCACCATGATTTAAAGATAAAGATGGGGTTAAAAAATATCTAGAGTAAAAAAAAAATAAGTGGGATGAGTCATGGCTTCTACATGCTTCTATAAGCATCTAAGCCATGCTCATTTCCAACTCATTTTTATTTTCCTCCAAAAATAAATCACCTAAATAATCCTTAGGTCATGTTTGAGTCTCATACACCCATGTTCAATGTATCATCAACCATGATACAAAATCTAATTACATATATATATATATATGTAAAAAATTAGATATCAAGAGAACAAAATCTTTAAGTGAGCAATATTAGTTAATATATATTTATATATCAAATATATTAATATATATCAAATTATTAAATCAACACTTGATTCAATATATAACCGACTAATATCTTATTTATATGTATATCACATTATTAAATTAACACAAGATTCAATAATCCGGTCATATCATATATAACCAACTAATACTCAATACTAGTTAATATATAATATATATATATATATATTAAATTATTAAATCAACACTTGATTTAATAATCCGGCTTATATCAAATACACAAATATATATCAAATATATATTAACAACATATACATATACCAATGAATCAACACTTGATTCAATAATCCGGTTATACCACATATAACCTGACTGATATCAAATATCGCTAGATTGGTATACGGTATCACATACTCGTATTTAATCAAGCTCCCACACATATCACCATATGCGCCCTACTGCATTTCGCTTGAGCTAGGAAACATCTGTGTGGGACTCTGAAGACTCGTCAATACGCCAGCAGCAGTTAATGATCACATCAGTCACCCACAAGCCGTCAACGGTACTTGCTGGACGTAATGGCTACCCAGGTATTGAACGAAAAGAAAATCAACAAGAAAGCTTTGCCAAACTCCCGTAAAGCCTATAAGCAACACTTACCGCACGACCCGGTATCTTCGTCTGATATGTCGCGTATCGAGTCTATGGGTAGATTCATCAAACCCCGGTAACTTGATAAGTCATGCCGATGTGTGTCCTATAACCGTTCAAGAAACTACTGATAATACTTACCAGGAAATCTTATCAGCTCTGGATAGGGACTTGCTGTTATAGCCAATCGAGGATAGCGCAACATCAATTCCCTATATCGGGAGAGACGAAACCCCTCTTATCGCTCACTGTTTCCACGTGACTCGGGACTGTACCAAAAATCCACCTGTTTGTATGACTCCTTTGAGCCGTATTAGGGAGGAAATCAAAGCTCAGTGGGAACCACACAAGTCACTATGGCGATCTCGATTCTAAAGACTAACCTGTACAAGTGTCACCAGAGAATTTCTATCTGACGATAGGCATGGTACCATCTAGGATTTCTCGGCGAGTCTTGTTCGGTGTACCCATTCTCTAATGAGCACCTGTGTACAATCTTTGATGTCAAACACCAATGGATGTGAGGTCAACCATCGTCTTAAACAGGGTCAAGAAACATACAGACAAGTCTACTCTGGAATATCGATTCCCTGTCTCGATACTCCCTCGATTAGGAACTACTTAAAGGATGTGCTTGTGGACTACACAATCCCCACTAGTGTGATTTGCGTCATTGTCCTGGTAGTCTAGCTAATATCCTAAGGGCTTTATCAACATGTATCAGAGAGACAGTATAACCATACAAGTGTACATGTTAAGATAAAGAGTAACCAGATAGCATACTATCATGTCGAGCAAGAAAGTCCTCTATATATTGTAAGTAGATGTTGCACACCACCACAACTCTTGTGGGAGGCAGAATTAGCAAACAACAATTTTTTTGAGCAAGTAACATTTACTTGAACAGCCGGATCTTATCCTAAACCATAACTAGTAACCCTATTTAGGAGATTTAACTACTATGATAAAGGTTATACCTTCTTGAACCGGTCCATCGGGTCTTCTTTCCGCTTGCTGCACTTTTTGGTTCTTTGGGTGCTAGAATTGATCTTGATCTCCGGTCTCCTCTAAGACATAGATGATCCATTCGAGAGCCTTTGGATCAAGCTTCAACCTCCACTAATGAGGTTACTAAGAAGTCTAGTTTGCTAAAAGAGACTACTTAGAGGATGTAGAGATTGATTAAAGGATTATTTGATATCAAAACCTTAGGGATCAAAACTCATGTGAAGGGTTAGGGTTTGAGGTAGAGGAAGGAGAAAATTTTAGAGAGAGAATGATTGTGTGAAAATGAGCCAAGTCTTGTGCAGATAATAGAATGGTTAAAGTTTCACTTATTGAAGCATAGATTATTTTTGAGAAAAAATAATCAACCATGCATCAATAGTGAAGTCAAATGAATATAATATTCAATTAGCCATGCTTTCATCCATACCATAAAAGTCTCCAAATTCAACCTCATTCATTTTATTTTCCATAAAAGAAAATCAATATATAAGGTGTCTCCTTCTAGAAGCAATTCTTGTACAGTTACAAGAATGACACTCACCGTATGTATATACCCGTATTCGTATTTCAAAAAACACGAATACTATGAGATAACAATAATCTAATAATATAATACTGGCATCCGGCTTAAAGCAAATCCAAACAGTATTATCCGTCCGAAAATCATCCGTGTAGCCAGTACACGTATATGATCGAAACCCTTCCATAAGACCATACCGCATCTACATCGTTTCACCAGAACCAGGGAAACCCTCTGTATGGGACTGAAACGTTTTAAAAATCTTATAGGTAAATTTTTCTGATAATCGATAATATAACTCGTGTTTTCCGTAAAACTCAATTACAATTATTTTTCAACATAGATTTAAATACACTTGTTTTAACTATGTAATTGCTAGTATTGATATTTTATTAGTCACCTATAAATTGCTAGTTTACTTAAATATTTTCCTTAATTGTTTATTTTTAATTATTATTTTAATCATACACTTATACACTAAATTGGTGATAATTACAATTAGAATGGGTTAATATAAGTTTAGTGCACCATGACAACTTCACACTCAATATGTTACATGACATTTCTTTTAAAAAATTTCTATAGGTTTCTAGACAATTCTAGGAAAAGGATTAATTGAAAATAAAAATTTAATAGAAATAATTAAAGAGAAAAGATGACAAGATGTTGATGTGTATGTGGGTGTATGGTTACCTCTCTTTCTTTCACTCACCCACACACACAAAACCCCTCTCATTCTTGGCCGAAACATAGGTAGCCCCCCTTCCTCATTTCTCCATCTCTTTTCCATCTAAAAAATCCTCAAAATTTCATTAAAATCCACACCAAAACCTCACTAACTCCTAATTAAACCTTCAACCCTTGTTTCTTGGTCTAAACTAGCTTGGATCTTGAGGCAAGATGACAATTTTTTAGGTAAGTTTGCAAGTTGGATTTCTAATTCTTTGAGGTATATATCTTAACCCTATGGTTAAATTGTTAGTTAATTACTTTAATCAAACTTAATTTGGTTTAAATATGGTTCTAATTGCATGTTTGAAATTTTAAAGAAAAGGATTTGGGTTCAAGTTATGGTTTTTATCACTTAATTATGTTAACTAAGTGTAGTTTAGCATCTAGTAGTTTTTCAAACATAATCTAGTTGATAACTTGATGATCTTAACTCTTAAATTATCTTAATAATGTGTATAAGCAAATTTATTTCAAGTTTACTGTAAATAGGTGAGGTTAAAATTCTGTTAATAAATGGGTAGCCTAATTAAGTTATTAAATGAACATTGTGGCCACTAGATTTGTTAAAACATCTAGATTTGCACTAAAATGGTTAATGGTTGCTTACTAGGTTTTTGGAATAAATCGATTTTAATTAAGTTTGAGGTTTTGATGATCTCTAACCTTTTCCCTATAATATTTAGTGTGTTGTGAATGCGCGATTGGTACGATCGGGTTCTACGCTTGGTAGTTGTCACATATTGCGGCCCTAGTTGTGGTTTGTGGCGTCGTCGCGAGGGCGTTTTGTGCACCAAGGGCGTCCGCGTCTAGTTAGTGCGCGTGGGTTGACTTGTATCGTTTTTGTCCGCAACTATTCATATATCTATCCTCTTATTTACTTGTGTGCAATTCTAGGTTCGGATGCAGAGCCGTCGGACGTGGCGCGGAAAGGCAAGGCTGAGATCGGATTAGATTACCCGAGTCGTCCCGGTGAGTAGATGTACACATCAATGGGGGGATCGTCTGGATGGCATGAGGAGCCCGATAGTTAGGATTACCGGTAGCTCTTGTATTTATATACGTAGTCTCCTAGTCATTCATCTCATTGTATTGCATCATCTTATATATATATGATATTATCTTATAAGACACTTGCATCATTACCATTGGTCCATGCCGCACGTACACTATTTTATGTGAACACATACGCTATTGGTAATTGCTATGTCACGAATACTATAGAATTTGCTTAGACTCGGTATTTGTGCATTTGCCTCATATATGATCTAAAGGGTTTCCTATCATGGCAGAAAGGTTTCGGGAGGCATCGTCCATACCAATTTCAAATTTTTGCCTTAATAGCTAACCCTAACCCTAGAATCGTAACTAGAAAATCCGACGAAACGATATGCAAACAACTTTACATACAAGTGGATAGGGAATACAACCTTTGTAGACCGGTACTTCACTCCAATAGCTCCGTGTAGTAGTCCCTTCGCTGCGATACATGAACTCCCGGACTCTTGAGAGGCTCCACAAGATGTACGGAACAAGCTTGCTAGAAGTCTTCGAGGCCGAAGATAATCTACGTCGAGGAGACACTAGCCCATGCTACCTCTTCACTAATGGTGTAATTAGTGAAGCAAACACCCTAAACTAAATGGCTAATAGTAGAGGATGATGAAGTAGGAAGTGTGCTCTCTTTAGATTTCTTTTTCTCACTAAAAATCATCACTTGATCACAAGCTAGAGAGCAAACTCATGAGGAAGAAGAAGATGAAGTGAAGTGATGAATGAATAATTCATGAGGTTAGAAATGCAACCATAGTGAGTTGTTATATCATACCTAACTCATGTAGAGAATAAACCATGGTCATGGGTTAATGTTGGGTTAACAAATATCTTAAGCAAGACAAACAAATGGACTTGGTCAATGGTTATCAAGTTTGCACAAAAAATCAACCATGATAAATTCTAAATTCTTGAATTACTTAATAAATATAAAACCTAACATAAACCCTAGCATGGTATGAGTCACTTACATACATGTTGCATGTGTAACCTAGCATGACACAACAATATATATCACATATATATTTATGTGTGCAAAGAAAACAATACATATATCACATATATGTAAAGTATATCAAAAGTGAGAAAAGAAATCTTAAGTGAGCTAATACTAGTTAATGTAATTTAATACATCAAATATATAATTATACATTAAAATATCAAATCAACACTTGATTTAATAATCCGGCTATATCCTGTATAACCGACTAATATCAAATGTAATAGCTTATCGAATCAACACTTGATCCGATAACCCGGCTATATCACATATAACCATTCGATATCACATATCGCGAGAATAGAATGTGGTATCACACATGCATTAATCTGGTCCCGCACATATCACATATGTGCTCCTACTCCGTTTCACATGAACTAGGAAACCTCTATGTAGGACTCTAAAGACTCGTCAATACGCCGATAGTAGGTGATGATCAAATCAAATACCCACAATCTGCAAGCGGTCTGCTAAACGTAATGGCCACCCGAGTATTGAGCGATCAGAAGATCAACAAGCAAGCCTGCTCGTACTCCTGCGAATCCAATCAGTAACACTACCGTACAGTCCGATCTCTTCGTCTGATATGTCCCATAATAACAGCCTGGCGGTGGTATAACGTCAGACCCCATAGCTTGATAAGTCATGCCGATGCAAGGTCCATAACGGTTCGAGAAATTATTGATGACACTTACCGGTAAATCTCAGCAACCCTGGCCAGGGATTTCCTGTTATGGCCAATCGAGCATTGCGCAACATAAACTCCCAATACCGAGAGAGACGAAACCCTTCCTATCGCTCATTGCATCCGTGTGACTCGGGACTGTACCAAAAAACCACCTTTTTGCATGATCTCTTGACCGTGGTATGGTGGAAATCAAAGCACTGTGGGAATCACACAAGACTATATGACGATATCGGGTCTACAGACTAACCTCTACCAGTGTCACCAGAGAACTGCTATCCGACGATTGGTAAAATACCATCTAGGAGTTCTCGGCGAGTCCGTTCAGTGTACCCAGTCTCCAATGATCACCCGTGTACCTTCTCTAATGTCAAACACCAATGGATATGGGATCATTCATCGCCCATTATATAGGTCGAGAAGCGTATACGCTAGTCTACTCTGGAGTATCGATGCCTTCTCTCGATACTCCCACGACTAGGAACATTTGAAGGATGTACTTACCGACTACCCTGTCCCCACTAGTATGATCTGCATCATAATCCTGGTAGTCAAGTACTCATCCTAAAGGCTTTATCAACATGTAATAGAGAGACAATAAGTGTACATGTTAAGATAAAGATCAACCAGATAGCATACTATCATGTCGAGAAAGAAAGTCCTCCCTATATATGTCCAAGCATCCACTACAATATACATCATATGTACAGTAATGGCCTCTAGGGCATACATATAACTAACAATCTCTCACTTGCACTAAGGCCATCTGTTGTAGTATCCAATACCCAACAATATAGCAGTGGTTGTTGTATCCCATACTCAACCATCCCATAGAAGTCTCTCTAAGGGTAAGGCCTTTGTGAGCGGATCCATTGTGTTATCCACAAAGTCTACTTTCATTACCTCGATCCCTTAGAGATCAACGATCTCTCTGATCAGGTGATTCTTTCCTCTGAATATGTCTGGAATGCTGATGGGACCTTCGTTCCTAGGCTAAAGCCACAACTCCATTGTTGTCACAATAATAGTTATTGGACGCTTAATGGTTGGAACCTTGTTCATCTCATGAACAAGAAATGCCCAGACAGCCACTTTGGCAGCATCATTGGTAGCAATGTTTTCATCCTTTATCATCTAGTATGTCACGGTATCTAGCTAGGAACTCTTCCAACATACCGTCCCTCCACTGTGGGTAAAGACAATGCTTGTGACTGACTCTCAGACGTCCTTATCACTCTGGAAGCTCAAACCAAGAACTTTCTTTTAGTGCTTCTCAAGTACTTAATAATGTCTTCCACAGCTTTCCAGTGATTCTTCCAAGATCCGATTGATTCCTGATCACTACACCTAGTGAGTCATCTACATCTGGTCTGTTACATAACATTGCAGACTCTGATAGAGCCTACTGCCGAAGCATAAGGTATACCTTGCACGCGAGCTCTCTCCAAATCAGTCTTGGGAGACTTGTTTTTGGAGGGAGTGATCCATGCGTAAGTGGGCGAATTACCACGCTTAGAATCTTCCATACTAAACCCATTTAGTATGGTGTTAATGTACCTGGATTTGGGACACTCCCAACATCCACTTAGATCTATCACCATAGATCATAGTCCACAAGATGTAGTAGAAATCATCCAAATCTGTTATTGAGAATCCCCGTGATAAGAGGTGCTTGACCGAGTGTAGCATAGGAAACCATTTCCTATCAAGAGTATGTCATCTACGTACAATACGTATAAGACAACCTCACTCTCTACAACTTTCTTTTATATACAAGGTTCATCTACTATTTTGGTGAAGTCTAACTCTTTGACTGCCACATCAAAACAGGTGTTCCAACTCCGCGATGCGCGCATTGATCCTGATGGACTTAAGCATAGCTTTGAAAGTCTCAACCTTTCCATTTACACCAAGAATCTTCTCAAGATCCATTTTCTCCTAATGGGTTTCACCCCTTCAGGTGCAACATTCAAAGTCATATTTTGTTGGTGTACATGGATTCCATCTTTGATCGCATAGCATCCAGCCATTTCACAGAGTCCCCACTTGTGATGGCCTGTCTGAACTTGGTTGGGCCATCATCTACCATGATGCAATCCTCGCTCCCACTGTCACCAAGAAGACTGTAGTATCTCTCAAGTGGATAAGGAACCCTATCAGATTCGCGGAGCGGCTGAGGTTCGTTGGAGACTATTGAATCCTTTGGTTCCACCAAATCATCAGCTGTTAACTTGTCTAGCTGGAACAACTTCCAGTTCTACCTTATGACTACTAATTTCTTCACAAGAAATTCCTTTTCTAAAAAGGTGGCATGCTGGGAAAAAAAACACATTTTGCTCCTTAGAGTGGTAGAAGATATTTCCTCACTAATGTTTAGGATATCCTAACAAACTTACAGAACTGACATTGCCTCGAGCTTGTCCGGATTCTTCCTTTCAACATAGGCCGGGCAACCCCATATCTTAACTCTTTTAAGACATTGTCTCTTCCCATTCCATATCTCATATGTAGTGGTAGGCCTTGATTTGGATGGAACCCCATTCAATAGGTATGCAGCTTCTTATGTGCATAACACCCAAAAGAAAACAGGTAACTCAGTAGTACTAATCATAGAGCGCAACATATCTCATAGTATGCGATACCTCCTCCCCGATACACCGTGGTTATGTAGTGTATACGAAGGAGTAAGCTGATAGAGAATCACATTCTCCTTTTAGAAACTCCAGGAACTCCATGCGCAAGTATTCTCCTCCTCGATCACATCGTTGGACATAATACTTCTACTCGTTAGGTTCTCAACTTCAAGCATATATTCCTTGAATTTCTCAAAAGTCTCAGACTCGTGTTTCAACAGGAATACATGTCCGAATCTTGAGAGATAGTCAATGAATGCAATGAAGTAACAAGAACCAACCGTGCCATTTGTAGACATAGGACTGTATACATCATCATGCATCTGTCCCAAGAGTTCACTAACTCTTTCTCTGTTTCCAGTAAATGGAGTATTGGTCATTTTACCTTTGAGATAAGACTGGCAAGTATCATAAGATGAAAATTCGAACAGATTCTCGTATTCATTCTTATGTAACTTAGCTGGTCGTGTCATATTGATATGACATAGTCTACAATGCCACAAGAAGGATTCGTTCATTTCTGAACTACTCATCTTGTGCGTGTTCTACATACTTTGAACTGTAGTTTGATTTAGAACGTATATGCTATTATGTAACGTGCATGATCGAATCAACTCTTGATTCAGGAAAATGTTCACAACATTATCCTCCAATACAGAATTATATACTTCTTTAACTCAGTAAAGAAACCGATGTAATGTTGTATATCAGGTTCGGTATGTAATAACATTTGTTCAGAATCAATGTATCAAATACAAGGTGATATCTGCCAACTGACTTAGCCGCAACAATTGCACCATTCTCTAACACTTAGAGACATATCACCCATTCTCAGTTCTCTACCTTTCTGTACCCCATGTAACAAATTACATATGCGGGATCCTGATATGGTATCACATACCCAGGACGTAGAGGAAACAGAAAAACAGTTCTCGGTAATGAACACACCCGAAGTCTTAGTTATATGTATGCCCTAGAGGCCATTACTGTACATATGATGTATATTGTAGTGGATGCTTGGACATATATAAGGAGGACTTTTTTGCTCGACATGATAGTATGCTATCTGGTTGCACTTTATCTTAACATGTACTCTGATTGTCTCTATGTTACATGTTGATAAAGCCCTTAGGATGAGTACTTGACTACCAGGACTATGATGCAGATCATACTAGTGGGGACAGAGTAGTCGCTATGTACATCCTTCAAATGTTCCTAGTCGTAGGTGTATCAAGACAGGGCATCGATATACTAGAGTAAACTAGTGTATAGCTTCTCGACCCATGTAGATGGACGATGGATGATCCCATATCCATTGGTGTTTGACAGCAGAGATAGTATACGGGTGCTCAGTAGAGACTGGGTACACTGGACGGACTCGGCGAGAACTCCTAGATGGTATTGTACATAACGTCAGATGGAAGTTCTCTGGTGACACTAGTACAGGTTAGTCTTTAGACCCGAGATCATCATAGAGTCTCGTGTGATTCCTACTGTGCATTGATTTCCACCTTACCACATTCAAGAAAACGTGCAAAAGGGTGGCTTTTGGGTACAGTCCCGAGTCACATGGAGGCAATGAGCGATAGGAGGGGTTTCGCCTCTCCCGGTATAGGGAGTTGATGTTCCGCTCTGCTCGATTGGCGATAACAGGAAGTCCTTAGCCAAGGCTGCTTCTGAGATATACTGGTAAGTGTTATCAGTAGTTTCTCAACCCGTTATAAGCCTCATATCGACACGACTTATCGAGTTACTGGGGTCTGACGTTTACCACCCCTAAACGAGATATGCGACATATCAAACGAAGAGACCGGACTATACGGTAGTGTTACTGATTGGATTCACAAGAGTACGAACAGGCTTGCTTGTTGATCTTCTGATCACTCAATACCCGGGTGGCCGTTACGTTTGGCGGGCCGCTTGGGGCTTGTGGGTGTTTGATATGACCATCACCTGCTGCCGGTGTATTGACGAGTCTTTAGAGTCCTATACAGGGGTTTCCTGGCTCAAGCGAAACGGAGTAGGAGCACATATGTGATATGTGCGGGACCGAGATTAATACGATATGTGATACCGTATTCTATTCTCGCGAATTGTGACATTGGTCGGTTATATGCGATATAACCGGGTTATCGGATCAAGTGTTGATTCGATAAGTTACATATAATATTAGTCGGTTATATGTGATATAGCTGGATTATTAAATCAAGAGTTGATTTGATAATCTAAAGTATAATTATATATATTAGATATATTACATTACATTAACTAGTATTAGCTCACTTAAGATTTCTTTTCTCACTTGATGTGCACATTGTATATATGTGATATGTATATTTGTGTACATGAATTGTGTCATACTTGATGATACATGCAAGATGGGTGTATGAGACTTATACCATACTAGGGTTTGTGTTTGGGTTTTTATTTATCATTAAGTAATTCACAAAACATTTGAATTAGTCAAGGATATGCTTGTAGAAGCTTATGGACTCATTGACTTTTTCAACTCTTTTGTCGTTGCTAAAAATATTTGTTAACCCTGCCCTTAACCTTAGCCCTTGGTTAATTCTCTACATGAGTTAGGCATGAGAGCTTAACTCACCAATGGTTGCAATAATTCATTTGGATTAACTCATATGATGAGTTCTTATTCATCTCAAGCTTTCTAGCTTCAATGGAGGTATAGGATAAAATGTGAGAAAATCAATTCTAATGTAAGCCCACTTCCTGCTTCATCATCCTCTGCTACTTGCCATTTAGTATAGGGTGTTTGCTTCACTTATTCCATGATTAGTGAAGAGATAGCTTGGGTTAGTGTCTCCTCGACGTAGATCATCTTCGGCCTCGAAGTCTTTGAAGCAATCATGTTCGTTTCTTCATCGGAGCCTATCTAGAGTCTGGGACTTCTTGATCGCAGCGAAGGGATTACTACATGGAACATTTGAAGTGAAGGACTGGTCTACAATGGTTGTATTCCTTGCTCACTTAGGATGTAAAGTGTTTACATATGTTATTCCGTCGATTTCTAGTTAACGATTCTTAGTTAGGGTTAGGTAGAAAGGCAAATTTTTGAATTTGGCATGGACGATACCTCCCGAAATCTTGCTGCCGTGCTTGGTAACCCTGCCGTGGTATCAGAGCCATGCTAGAAATTTATACGGATTTTGTTAAGATTACGATACCGAAATACTCCGAAACTTGAAACGCGAAAATCATGTTTCTGTCAATTTTAAATATTTGTCAAATTTTTTTAAAACAAGTACATAGTGCTATATGGGATATAGCATGAACACTATGAAAATTTCAAGGGATTCTATGAAAATTTGGCTGGCCACCACCTAGCACATCTCGGCCATATCTGAGACCCTCCCCTGAAAATTTTTGTGTGTTCCAGTGACTTGGTTTTGATGCTTCAGGTGTTGTTCGCTTTTGCTAATTTTGCATGTGATGTAATCTTACACTATAAACAATTCTGAGTGTTTCGTATTCGTAGTTTTAACATTGTTTCGGGTTATTCACATATTGTCTAGGCAAAATTAAAAAGTTCGATCGAATGTCAAAAAACCCATTTTTCCAAGTTTAACGTATTTGGAAAAATATGCAAGTAAGTCTATGAACCCTCTAGAAGAATGAAACCCTAACTTGACTTTTTGGATCACGGAACCGCGGTCAAACTCTAGGGTTTTTCGTAGTTCCGTGGCGACATGAGTGAGGCTTGGGTTTGCCCTTCTACGGCAGGTGCTTAGGTACTGCGGCTTATTCTGGGTATTATTAAAATTGTACTCAAGTGTTGAGCTGTCGGGAAATTGTGGGACGTTGTTGAATCGATCGAAAGGTTTAACATCGTCCAGATATCGTGTGATGGGATACAATATTTGGAATCCACAAGAAGTTATGAGATAACTAATTTGAATGTTATAAATCTAGCAGTTTTGTCTCAGATGATCGGTTGCCACCGGATTTTGATGTGATCAAAAGTCCATCGCAATCACGTAGCGTACGCAGATACTCGCCGGGTAAACTTAATAGATAGCCACGTCCTATAGCCCCGACCAAGTGACTGTAGGAGAAGCCCAACGCCAAAAGCATCCGTTCGGGTGCTCGCGGCAGCGGTGTTCCGCCTTAGTGCACTTCGTCGACGGCATCGGGGGGTGCAGCCGTCTACTAAAGTTTCCGACGAGCATTCGATCAGGATGTTAGGAATCTTGTAGAATTGCCTGACTTGTTATTGAAAAGCGTTTTCGGTATCAAGACTAAAATGCGGGGTTTATAATTGTTAGGCATGCGATGTCTAAGGAATTCATTTGTTAAGGCATGAAATCCAAAGTATGTGATACGTTGGGTTTATGATGTCTAAGGTGGTTACGGATTCCATCTGTTGTAGTTTTACACTTTCTCTTCTGCGACCGTAAGTGTAATATGTGGTGTGTAACACCTTAGGTCGTGTTTAGAGGTTAATTATATTTTAATACATAGTTCTTGGTAAAAAGTTTACCAAATTAAGTTTCTGATATTTATTCTAGTTAATGAATATTTTATTAGGATTTTTCTAGGAACACACACACTTGTGCATGTAAACTAGGGTTTAGATTTGGTGTTAAAACCATGATTAGCAACCATGATGGGTTAACCTATTTGTATTAAGTGTTTTGGGATTTAATTGGGTTTTATTTAGTTGTGTATTTTGTTATTTGAATTTCTTTTCTTTTCTTTTGTTGACTTGGTGCATGAGAGAGGGAGTATTGGCATGGCTTGAGCCATGCTCATTAAATGAAGAGAGAGGGAAAGAGAGAGGGGGTTGTTGACTTGGGGCCTCATTCTCTCACTCTCACTTCTCATTCTCCCAACTCTCACACACACACACACACTCAGCTGAGAGAGAGAGAGGCAGCAGCTGCAGCAGCATCATCAGCAGCCGCAGCACCAGCATCAGCTGCAGCTGCAGAAGCATCAACATCAGCAGCAACTACAGCATCAGCAGCAGCACAGCAGGCAGCAGCAGCCACAGCAGCTCACCTCTTCTCCTCCTCCTCCCTCTTCCTGCTTCATAGGGTCTAGTAAGGTATAATCTTTGAGCCTAACCCTCTAGATTACTTAACTTACGTAGGAATTGCTTCGGTTTGTGTAAAAAGGTGAGATTTTGTGCTTGAAATGGTGATTGTGTAGACTTATGGTTTAGTGCTGTTAATATTGGTTAACCTAGCCTAATTAGGTGTTATTAAGACCATGTAAACCTAGTTAGACCACAGATTACACCAAAATACCATAGGATTTCAAATTGTGCAAATTTAGTGTTTTAAGTGAACAAATTGGATTTCTGTGATCTGCTTTAGGCCCGAGTAGTTCAGGTTGAAATTGAGTTAACTGGAGCATGTATACAAGGTATAGACCACACAACCAGAGCCCGAGACCCCCACCCCATAGCGAGGCCGCCAATTTATTCATTCTGGCCGCAATTTGCGGCCAGATAGGGGAATTTTTGGGTGATGTTTGGATGGGTAGGAGTCTGTTGTGATTTCTAGGCCAGTGGTATGTATAGTTTTGTAAGTTGTTAGCCTGGATAGAATCTGGGATGTTATATCGTATTTCTAGTACTTTTGGTTCGCGCGATACGCGAGAGGGTTCCATGATTCAGCGTATCGCGGCGTATCGGGGTTAGTTTTAGACGCATGCACACGTTTAGCGTATCGTATACACGCGCGTTTAGTTCGCGACGCGAGCGTATCGTTTGACGTCGATATCACGTTTTGCGAGATAGTTGCTTATATATGGATTCTTGTGTAATTCCAGGTTCGCAGGCGGGTACGTCGGACGAAGCTAAGAAAGGGAAGCAGGTGGTCGGCTACGAGTAGTGCATGACCAGGTGAGTAGATTTAACATCTACGGGGAAATCGCCCATATGGCGTTAAGCGTCAGGGCGAGTTAGGATATTAGATTGTAGATGTTCATATGGACTGTAGTAGCATACATTGTTGTTGCATATAAGAAAAGATAGCATAGGACACTGCACTGTCACTAACAGTTCAAGTCGCACGAGCACGCTTGATATGCTACACTCACACCGTTAGTGCTTGCCATGACACTCACATTATAGGATTGCTATAAATCATATATCATACTGATTCCACCCTATTGATGTTGTCATGAATTGCCGCATAACAGCATATGTTATATCCATATTCAGGCACATATGCATCACATACCCATACTGGTACTACATGCACACTGTATATTCGTACCAGTGCACACATATATTGATATCTTCATACCTGCGCACATGCACACCGTATATTCATACCAGTGCACACATATATTGATATCCTCATACCTGCACACATGCACACCGTATATTCATACCAGTGCACACATATATTGATATGCTCATACCTGCACACATGCACACCGTATATTCATACCAGTGCACACATATATTGATATGCTCATACCTGCACACATGCACACCGTATATTCATACCAGTGCACACATATATTGATATGCTCATACCTGCACACATGCACACCGTATATTCATACCAGTGCACACATATATTGATATGCTCATACCTACACACATGCACACTGTATATTCATACCAGTGCACACATATATTGATATCTTCATACCTGCGCACATGCACACTATATATTCATACCAGTGCACACATATATTGATATCTTCATACCTGCGCACATGCACACTGTATATTCGTACCAGTGCACATATATATTGATATCTTCATACTTGCTTAGATTACGCATTGAGATATGTTGTTCCCATGTTAATTCTGGATTTGGGAAACCGTGGATATTTCAAAGAGAATAGTTAATTATTTAAAAACTCGGTTTCCCTTGATATGATATTTCGGTGCGTCCACCATATGTTTTCTCGGTACTAGAGTGATATATGTGAACCCTAATCGAGGAGTTGGATGATGCCGATTACGGGTACATGGTGGACCCGGTATGGTACCCCGGGGCGAGAACGGTTTCGCTGTGTAGTAGACGGTGAGCCTGGCAGAGGGACTACTACCTACCGGTGATTGGTTGAACCTGGAGGTTATCCGGAGGATACCGACCCGAGTCTATGGATGGATACGGGACGACTCGTACTACCGGGTCCGAGGGCCGATACCGCAGACAGAGCCCGTGGGCTGATCCGGACTGACGGATGCCCTATACAGGAGGATTTACGTGTCGATGCTTGGCACGAGTATTTCTTGATATTTTGGGTGCCGATGTTGGGTACTCACGGTTATATGAGATTTACAGGATTGGAGGACCGAGGAGGATGACGACGCCTCAGTAGTATTGGGTTATTGGGTACATTGATGGGTACCGATTATACTTTCAACGATGACATTCCGTGTAGATGTTATATTTCCCATGCTCAGTATGTAGTAATTGATATCTCATCCTGTACCTATTATACCTGATATAGTATACATTGCTATACCTGATCATTGCATACCCTGTTCAATCTATATAGGGTTGTTAGACTACATTGCTATACCTGATCATTGCACACCCTGTTCATTCTATATAGGATTGTTAGATTGCATTGCTATACCTGATCATTGCATACCCTGTTCATTCTATATAGGGTTGTTAGATTGCATTGCTATACATGATCATCACATTTCTTGCTCATTACATGGAGATGTTATTAGATCGCACTTGTTGCATGCTTGAGCATCCAGTTCATCATATAGATGTTATCTGTTAATATAGGTTAGAGTATAGTAGCACGTGCATACTCGCGATTACCTTTATATGTTATCTTCTATTCACGAGTTGGCAACTCACCCCCGTTGTGCCACAGTGTTTGCAGGTTGCCCTTCGGAGTAGTCGCGGCAGGCTGCATTCTTGCATCTTTTCACACAGATACCCCTACAGTTGGTGTGCTAGCTCTTTTGCTGATAGGTGGGTTTTGTGCGGTATCTGGTTATCTTTCAGTTATGTACATTGTTGTATCTAGTACTCTCCATCTACCACTTATGTATTGACTTAGAGGCCAGTTGTGAGGACGATATATATTATTTTGTATTCTGGTGTCGAGCTCGCTGTGAGCCGACTCTACTTATGTAGTTTATTCTATCTGTGATGTTTCCCACCTGTTGCTCATTTTCTTCGCTACGGCGTCGTATATTGTTATCTTAGTAATTTGTTCTATTAAATGCTTAAATCACTCTATACTTTTACTGGTTTGATTTCTGGGTTTTTCGGCTTACTTAGTCGTGTTACGCCTGTAGACGTTACATGGTTAAGTGCCGGTCACGGACCAAACTTTGGGTCGTGAAAAAGTTGGTATCAGAGCGTAGGTTTTACCTTCGGAGTGTAGGATGACCCTGGTATGATGGAGTAGGTAGCTGCAGCAGAGTGGCGTAGCGTGCGTATGTTCCGCGGCATACTCACGACACGGTACTCCGCCTAAGCGACCTTAGGACTTATTGATTGAATTTCCTTTATGATCGTATATATCCTTGTGATTCGATTTTCATATCCTCATCGAATTCTACCTTCTTTCCAGCCATTATGCCGCCAAGGACTACGAGGGTGCAGAGAGAGGCCGGGAGAGCCGAGGTTCGAGTTGATTTATCTGAGACGAGGACTGATCCGAGTAGTACCCATGTTGTACCAGGACAGATTGTTTCTCCTACGAAAGGTCAGATCGCTAGACTAGTGGCAGAGAGCAGAGCTTGCGCCAGACGATGAGCTCATTAGTAGAGGTCGTTCGAGCGCAGCGACAGGTGGTTGTCACCCCTGTTAACCAGTTGTTCCTTGCGATCATCATGCAGTATTCCGTCCCCTACATAGCACCGGTGGAGGCAGCCCCAGTTTACGAGACACGTCTTCTAGAGACCGTGAGAGTTCCGGAACAGTTGTGGAATCGTACTGGTGTACCAGCCCAGAGCAGAGGCTTAGGACGAGGACAGTCATTTGGCTTCCATCCCCAGGCAGGACAGCAGGCATCGCGTAGGTGTTTACGATGCGGAAGCCTTCAACACCTCATCAGGCAGTGTTCCTTCACAGCACGTCAGGGTCGTATTTTGAGACGTCGTGGACGCAGAGGGTTTGCACAGAGGGGTCAGGCTAGTAGAGGAGGAGTTCGATCAGTCGCAGATGAAGGACATGCACAAGTTTTCGTTTCGACTCATCGGGACGCGAGGGCGTCCAATGCGGAGCCTACAGGTACTCTTTCAGTATGTTCTTTTGTTGCACTCGTATGTTTACACTTTTCTTCCCGAGTTTAGGACGAGAGTCGTGCTGGGTTGATTAGCCGTTTGTTGTGTTAACTTCCATCAGCAATCCTTTTGTTGTGCAACACGTACTTCGGTCTTGTGCCGATCGGGTAGGAGATAGAGAATTATCTGCTATTTGATCCTCCTAGAGATGTTGGATTTGGCGATCTCCTGGGCACGGAATGGTTAGCTACGTGTTAGGCGTTGTGGGCTACCGTGAGGAAACAGTTAAGGTTTGTTTTCCCGGGCAAGTCAGTTCTTGTTGTGCAGGTGGATAGTGGTGCCGCCTCTTACAGCTTGAATTCAGCCTTATTTGCTAGACGGCTCTGAGGAGATGTCGTGGATTCTTGGCGTTTTTCATGATGCTGTAGCCACAGTTGGTTTGTTGGACCAGTTCTCTTTCGTGCGAGAATTTTTCCGACGTCATTCCAAGATGAGCCGGCGAAGCTTATGGAGCTAAGGATCTTCTGCAGAGTGGTTGTTGAGGGAGTTGTGCGTCTGAGTGTTTCGCATTTAGGAAGCTCCTATTTCTGTTCGTCCAGGAGGAAAACGACAGATTGAGGTTGTGTATTGATGGATCGTCACTTGAATCGGCTTACGGTGCGGATAAGTATCATGTACCTCGCATTGACGATTTCTTCGATCAGCACCAGAGTGCGAGACTTTGTCTAGGTTCGTTTGGGATCGGGTCATCATTGTTGCAGGTCCGGAGTGATGATATTCCGAAGACTGCCTTGTGCGTGCTACGGGCTTTGTGTGTGTTTTGGGTGTGTCACTGGACTCACCAATGCTCTAGCAGCATTCGTAGGTGTGATGAACTAGTTTTCTTCGGGTCGTTCCTCGACTAGTTATTGTTGTGTCATTTACGACATCCTAGTCTTTTTAGTGTGTCTTGAGGATTAGGAGTAGCACTTGAGGATCTGTTATACGGATACTGGGAGAGCCCGAGCGGTTTACTAGATTCTCGGAGTGTTCCCTTTAAGCTTGTTGTGTTGACTCCTAGGTTTTGTAGTTACGGAGACGAATTGGTATGGTTTCAAGGAAGATCGTGGCCGTACAGCTTAGGTCCAATTGTGAGCAGGACGGAGGCCCGCAGATTTTTGGCTTAGCAGGTGTTACCGCCGTCTCATGCAGGATTGATAGTGTAATGCTGCCCCGTTGACTAAATTGACCGGATTGGAGGTTTTTTTTTCTGTAGACTGAGGCTTGTGTACGGAGTTTCCGCAGTTGAAGACTCGGTTAACAACTGCATCAGCTCTTTCTTTGCTTTTGGCTCAGGCGACTTTGTGGTTTAACTGTGATGTTTCGTGAGTAGGACTCGAATGTGTACCGAGGTAACACAATGGAGTTATCGCTTTTGCTTTCTTACATTTAGAAGAAGTACGAGAAGGATATTCCACTCATGATCTGGAGATGGCCGCGATGGTTTTGAGTTGGAGATTAGAGACACCACTTGTTTGGAAGTCGTGTCAGATTTTCACGGACCACCAGAGTTAAATGTACATCTTCCTGCGGTGAAAAAAAAATTGATTGTTGTGATAATCCTCCGCAGATTCACAGTTCTTGTGCGATCGTTGAGTACAGCATAAGTTTGTCTCTTCTGAGGAGACAGCTTGCTCATGTCCGCGCCCGACCACTTTTCTTAAATCGCTTTTGCGAGACACTGCTCGCCGACGCTCGTTCGTTAGAGGTATTGGAGCCTACTCGGCTGGGTAATGATTTGGAATCTTTGACTGGTGGCAAGGGTGTGCTAGGCTAGAGAGGCACTTGTGTACCTAATTTTATAGGAAAGAGACGAGGAATCCTAGGGCAGGCACATCGGTCAACTTTCTGTACTCATTCAAGCCCCACCAACTGTTAACGTGACTCGTAAGGTAGTTACGGGAGGGGGCAGGGATAGAAAGAGAAGTCTCGGGATTCGTTTCAAGGTGTCTGTCTTATTGTGTGCTTGAGTTGAGCAGCTGAGACTGACGGGAGAGTTGCAACCTTTAACCGTTCCGAGGAGGGAACGAGAGCAGATCTCCCCGAATTTTCATTATGGTGTCCACCCAGGAGTTGTCAGGATGTGACTCCATTCGGATGCTTGTCATCCAGTGATACTCAGTTGTTCTTGTTAGGATGTGCGTATGTAGAAATTGATATCGGCAGTTGGGAATCGTCGCTTGCCATCGATAGGGTTCTCCTTGATAGCAGTTATCAGGAGACACTCCAATTGGTAACCTTTAGGATTAGAGGTTAGGTTATGTCGATCACCAGTCTGTTTTTCCTAACTCCGTGTTATAGGATTATTGGACCTCAGCTAGTTTAGGAATTTCGGAAATGACCCGGTTGTTTTGGGTCAGGATGAGAATGGTCTATTGCGGATAGAGATCAGATGCTGACCAAGATGGTCGCAGATTCGAGTTCACAATGGCAGATCATGTATTCCCACGGAAATTTCCGATAGATGACATGTTGAGTTTTGGGCAGCTTTCCTGGATAGTAAGTCTTTTTAGGATTCCTAAGGCGAGTTGGTTCGTTGCCTTAAGTTGGGCACTTCCATCCAGATTATTGAGTATTCACCCCGTATTCCCTATGTCGATACCTTGCATTTACCTTCATGACCTTTCTCATTGGATTCAGCGCCAGACCATTTAGTTCGAGCGTGATCCTTCGTTCACCCAACAGCCAGCCGTAATTTTGGGCCGGCAGGTGAAGAAACTTCGATCGAAGGTCTTGCCATCAGTGAAGGTATTTGGGTGCATCCCAAACAGTGAAGAGGTCACCTGGGAGGCTGAGGGCGAGGTGCGGCAGAAGTTCCCTCATCCCTCTGAAGGTATGCGTAGCTTTGTATTTTAAAATTCGGGGACGAATTTTCTTTAAGGGGGGAAGATTGTAACACCTTAGGTCATGTTTAGGGGTTAATTATATTTTAATAGATAGTTCTTGGTAAAAAGTTTACCAAATTAAGTTTCTGATATTTATTCTAGTTAATGAATATTTTATTAGGATTTTTCTAGGAACACATACACTTGTGCATGTAAACTAGGGTTTAGATTTGGGGTTAAAACCATGATTAGCAACCATGATGGGTTAACCTATTTGTATTAAGTGTTTTCGGATTTAATTGGGTTTTATTTAGTTGTGTATTTTGTTATTTGAATTTCTTTTCTTTTCTTTTGTTGACTTGGTGCATGAGAGAGGGAGTATGGGCATGGCTTGAGCCATGCTTATTAAATGAAGAGAGAGGGAAAGAGAGAGGGGGTTGTTGACTTGGCCCACTCTCACTTCTCATTCTCCCAACTCTTACACACACACACACACACATTCAGCTGAGAGGGAGAGAGGCAGCAGCTGCAGCAGCATCATCAGCAGCCACAGCACCAGCATCAGCTGCAGCTGCAGAAGCATCAACATCCGCATCAGCAGCAGCACAGCAGGCAGTAGCAGCCACAGCAGCTCACCTCTTCTCCTCCTCCTCCCTCTTCCTGCTTCATGGGGTCTAGTAAGGTATAATCTTTGAGCCTAACCCTCTAGATTACTTAACTTACGTAGGAATTGCTTCGGTTTGTGTAAAAAGGTGAGATTTTGTGCTTGAAATGGTGATTGTGTGGACTTATGGTTTAGTGCTGTTAATATTGGTTAACCTAGCCTAATTAGGTGTTATTAAGACCATGTAAACCTAGTTAGACCCCAGATTACACCAAAATAGCATAGGATTTCAAATTGTGCAAATTTAGTGTTTTAAGTGAACAAATTTGATTTATGTGATCTGCTTTAGGCCCGAGTAGTTCAGGTTGAAATTGAGTTAACTGGAGCATGTATACAAGGTATAGACCACACAACCAGAGCCCGAGACCCCCACCCCATAGCGAGGCCGCCAATTTATTCATTCTGGCCGCAATTTGCGGCCAGATAGGGGAATTTTTGGGTGATGTTTGGATGGGTAGGAGTCTGTTGTGATTTCTAGGCCAGTGGTACGTATAGTTTTGTAAGTTGTTAGCCTGGGTAGAATCTGGGATGTTATATCGTATTTCTAGTACTTTTGGATCGCGCGATACGCGCGATACGTGAGAGGGTTCCATGATTCAGCGTATCGCGGCGTATCGGGGTTAGTTTTAGATGCATGCACACGTTTAGCGTATCGTATACACGCGCGTTTAGTTCGCGACGCGAGCATATCATTTGACGTCGATATCACGTTTTGCGAGATAGTTGCTTATATATGGATTCTTGTGTAATTCCAGGTTCGCAGGCGGGTACGTCGGACGAAGCTAAGAAAGGGAAGCAGGTGGTCGGCTACGAGTAGTGTACGACCAGGTGAGTAGATTTAACATCTACGGGGAAATCGCCCGTATGGCGTTAAGCGTCAGGGCGAGTTAGGATATTAGATTGTAGATGTTCATATGGACTGTAGTAGCTTGCATTGTTGTTGTATATAAGAAAAGATAGCATAGGACACTGCACTGTCACTAACGGTTCAAGTCGCACGAGCACGCTTGATATGCTACACTCACACCGTTGGTGATTGCCATGACACTCACATTATAGGATTGCTATAAATCATATATCATACTGATTCCACCCTATTGATGTTGTCATGAATTGCCGCATACCAGCATATGTTATATCCATATTCAGGCACATATGCATCACATACCCCTACTGGTACTACATGCACACTGTATATTCATACCAGTGCACACATATATTGATATTCTCATACCTACACACATGCACACCGTATATTCATACCAGTGCACACATATATTGATATTCTCATACCTGCACACATGCACACCGTATATTCATACCAGTGCACACATATATTGATATGCTCATACCTGCACACATGCACACCGTATATTCATACCAGTGCACACATATATTGATATGCTCATACCTGCACACATGCACACCGTATATTCATACCAGGGCACACATATATTGATATGCTCATACCTGCACACATGCACACTGTATATTCATACCAGTGCACACATATATTGATATCTTCATACCTGCGCACATGCACACTATATATTCATACCAGTGCACACATATATTGATATCTTCATACCTGCGCACATGCACACTGTATATTCGTACCAGTGCACACATATATTGATATCTTCATACTTGCTTAGATTACGCATTGAGATATGTTGTTTCCATGTTAATTCTTGATTTGGGGAACCATGGATATTTCAAAGAGAATAGTTAATTATTTAAAAACCCGGTTTCCCTTGATATGATATTTCGGTGCGTCCACCATGTGTTTTCTTGGTACTAGAGTGATATATGTGAACCCTAATCGAGGAGTTGGATGAGGCCGATTACGGGTACATGGTGGACCCGGTATGGTATCCCGGGGCGAGAACGGTTTCGCTGTGTAGTAGACGGTGAGCCTGGCAGAGGGACTACTACCTACCGGTGATTGGTTGGACCTGGCGGTTATCCGGAGGATACCGACCAGAGTCTATGGATGGATACGGGACAACTCGTACTGCCGGGGCCGAGGGCCGATACCGCAGACAGAGCCCGTGGGCTGATCCGGTCTGACGGATGCCCTATACAGGAGGATTTGCGTGTCGATACTTGGCACGAGTATTTCTTGATATTTTGGGTGCCGATGTTGGGCACTCACGGTTATATGAGATTTACAGGATTGGAGGACCGAGGAGGATGACGACGCCTGAGTAGTATTGGGTTATTGGGTACATTGATGGGTACCGATTATACTTTCCATGATGACATTCCGTGTAGATGTTATATTTCCCATGCTCAGTATGTAGTAATTGGTATCTCATCCTGTACCTATTATACCTGATATAGTATACATTGCTATACCTGATCATTGCATACCCTGTTCATTCTATATAGGGTTGTTAGACTACATTGCTATACCTGATCATTGCACACCCTGTTCATTCTATATAGGGTTGTTAGATTGCATTGCTATACCTGATCATTGCATACCCTGTTCATTCTATATAGGGTTGTTAGATTGCATTGCTATACATGATCATCACATTTCTTGCTCATTACATGGAGATGTTATTAGATCGCACTTGTTGCATGCTTGAGCATCCAGTTCATCATATAGATGTTATCTGTTGATATAGGTTAGAGTATGGTAGCGCGTGCATACTCACGATTACCTTTATATGTTATCTTCTATTCACGAGTTGGCAACTCACCCCCGTTGTGCCACAGTGTTTGCAGGTTGCCCTTCGGAGTAGTCGCGGCAGGCTGCATTCTTGCATCTTTTGATACAGATACCCCTACAGTTGGTGTGCTAGCTATTTTGCTGATAGGTGGGTTTTGTGCGGTATCTGGTTATCTTTCAGTTATGTACATTGTTGTATCTAGTACTCTCCATCTACCACTTATGTATTGACTTAGAGACCAGTTGTGAGGACGATGTATATTATTTTGTATTCTGGTGTCGAGCTCGTTGTGAGCTGACTCTACTTATGCAGTTTATTCTATCTGTGATGTTTCCCACCTGTTGCTCATTTTCTTCGCTACGGCGTCGTATATTGTTATCTTAGTAATTTGTTCTATTAAATGCTTAAATCACTCTATACTTTTACTGGTTTGATTTCTGGGTTTTTCGGCTTACTTAGTCGCGTTACGCCTGTAGACGTTACGTGGTTAAGTGCCGGTCATGGGCCAAACTTTGGGTCGTGACATGGTGTATCGCCGGTTTCAGTGCTATATGTCAACGATAACTGGGACACGCATATTTACTTACGTTGATGACATGTGATGTTATGTGTTGCTGTGATATGTTATATTGGATCGTCGTGTTTGAATAGCCAGGGGTTTTATGTGAAATGAGAGTTTTTCATTTTCATTCATGTAAAATTCATTATATGTAATATTCTTTTATTGGGGCATTTCCGGGTTGAGGATGATGTCACCATTGTATATTATTTACTTTTCCGCATTAGCATAGACCCAAGGCGGGGAGCACAAGTAATCGGGTTCTAGGGTCCAGTGGGAGACCATCTCGAGGAGTCGAGACCGGGTCTCCTAACTTTAGAATAGGTGGGGTTGTTTGCCGCTCTCGTAGGGGTCTAGGGGTGTGGGATTGGCTATTGATCACGACCGTGGAATCCATGTTTTATACAGGCTTAAAATAAAACCCGGAAATCCTAGTATATCCAATATTTCATATGTTATGTTCTGCTGCGATATCTGTGATGTGATCATTTGATATATTGATGAGATAGATATTGGATATAGTATATGTGATATATTATATAGACGTTACTTATGTTTTACACCCGCTCTAGTCCTGCCCCGCTCTGCCGTTAGTCGCCTAACCTAATGGTGAACGAGGGGACATCGAGGCAAATACGGATGGCATAAGCGTACGTTATATTTATCTGTGATGTTTAGGTAATTTAAATGATGGGACATCATTAATGAGATTAATGAAATAAAAGAAACCTTAAGATGTTGTGGAATCGAATTTTCAAAAACGGGTAGCTCTAGTTCTTGCTTTGCATAGCGGTATTCCTTGTAGAATATCCATCACCTTATTCGAGAAGGTAAGAGCCGAGATCCCTTCACTGGGAGTGACCACTTTAGCGAAACAAGAAGATGCTACAAACTCGGTTTGTCTTTTGATTGCTTTTATAGGTTTTTCTTTGCATAGTGGTATTTCTGAAATATCCTGCACCTTATTCGATAAGGAAAGAGCCGACATCCCTTCACCGGGAGTGACCTCTTTAGCAAAACTAGTAAAAGCCTAGAAAACACTCCATTTTAAATCACTCGATTCTATGATGATATAATGTTAATTAAGCAAAAGGTTTTCTTAAAAACCTGTCGTAGCCCTCCGTCATTTCAGATAAGTACTACTTAGTATTCTACGTTTGTTGACTATGTTAAGGCGTAGTGTGTGGTAGCTAATTAGTGCTTATCTGCTAAAACATGAGATGTGATTGGATTAGGGTAGTCGTACGAATTTGTTGACAATTTTAAGGGTCGTGCGGGTGGGTTTAATTCAATCAGGAAATGACGGGTTAAACTTGACTAGCACTTATGGTTTGTTGACTATGTTAAGGTCATATAGCTGTTAGGGGTAAAATATTATCGGGAATTTCGAGTGTTGAAATTTGCAATGAGATTGCATACCTCCCATGAGATAGTTGGATCCCGATACCCACTGCGAGTAAGAGTTACTCCTGGGAGAGTTTTACACATCACAATTAGCCAATCAAGTAGGTGTCTAGAAAGGTGTTAAGGGGGTTACGCCCGTGGGAAAACGAGGTTTATTTTAATTAGGTCCGTGCGAAAGCATGGGGAACCTCCATCAAATTACCGGCACTGGCCTGGCTGAAAGATTGGCGAACTTGTAGGGTGTAATTAATCCCGGCTAGTCATTCCTTTTAGGGTTTGAAAGAAGATTTGACTAAAACAGTGGGAGCCATCCTGATTAGATATATTAAAAACCAATCTAATTTTGCAAGAGCATACGCTGAGTGTTTTCTTCTCTCTCTCTCTAAGTAACAACCATGTCACGCCTTAATCAAGATAATAATATGGATGTATTGACCAAACCCGCTTGTTATACTGAGCTAGGGAACATTGGTCCCGCTCCAACTTATAGTTGTTATAAGACCGAGCAGGAAATAGGGGATTACCAGGATTCCCGTGCCGCCTAAACGAAGAAAGTACATGATGATGCATCTTCTTCGGGTGTTTTTATTACAGAGAACTATTTCTCAGTATCCTTTACGTCCTGGGTATGAAATACAGGATCAGGATTCCACATATGTAATCTATTATATGGGCTACAGATATGTAGAGAATTGAGAATGGGTGATAAGTTTCAAGAGTTGGAAATGGTGCAAGTGTTGCAGCCAAGTTGTTAGCAGTTATCACCCTGTATTACTAAATACATTGATTCTGAACAAATATTATTAGATACCGAACCTGATATACCACATCATATCGTTCTCTTTATTTAATAAAGAAGGATATAATTTTGTATTGTTGGATAATGTTTTGAACATTTCCTATATCAAAAGTTGATCGGTTCAGGCACGTTATCTAAAAGCATATACGTTCTAAATCAAACCACGGTTCTTAACGTACAGAACACATACAAGAGGAAGAGTTCAGAAATGAACGAATCCTTCTTGAGCTATTGTAGACTAGGTCATATCGATGCGACCCGACTAGCTAAGTTGCATAGAGATGCATATTTAAATCTGTTTGAATTTACATCTTATGAAACTTACCAGTCATGTCACAAAGATAAGATGACCATAGCTCCGTTTATTGGAAACAGAGAAAGAGTTATTGACTTTTGGGATTGATACATGATGATGTATGTAGGTCCCTGTCTACACATGACAGGACCGGTTCTTTGTACTTCATTACATTCACTGATGATCTCTCAAGATTCGGACATATGTTCCTGAAGAAACACAAGTCTGATGCTTTTGAGAAATTCGATGAATATAAGTTAGAAGTAGAGAACCAAAATGGGTATAAGTATTATGTCCTTTGATGTGATCAAGGAGGAGAATACTTGAGCACGGAATTTCTGGAATATTCTAAAGGAGAATGAGATTCTCTCTCAGCTTTACTCCTCCGTATACACTACAGCACGCTGGTATATCGGGACGGAGCAATCGCGCCTTATGTGATAAGGTGTGCTCTATGATGAGTACTACCGAGTGGCCTATTTCCTTTTGGGGGTTATGCACTTGAGAAGCCGCATACCTATTGAATAGGGTTCCAACCAAATCAGGTGCTTACCACTCCATATGTGATATAGTATGGGAAGAGCCCATCTCTTTAGGATGTTAAGATTTGGGGTTGTCCGGCCTATGTCTAAAAGTAAAATCCGGACAAGCTCGAGGCAAGGTCAGTTTTGTGTAAGTTTGTTGGATATCCCAAGCATTAGCAAGGGAATATCTTCTACCACACTGAGGAACAAAAGGTGTTTTATTTCTCAGCATGCCACCTTTTAGAAAGGGAAGTTCTTGTGAAGAAATTAGTGGTCATGATGTAGAACTAGAAGGAGTTCCAGCTATACAAACTGCAGCTGAAGATTCGGTAGAACCGGAGGATTCAATAGTTCCCAACGAACCTTGGCCTCTCCGCCGATTTAGTAGGGTTCTTCACCTACCTGAGAGATACTTCGGTTTTCTCTATGACAGTGGGAGCGAAGATTGCTTCATGAGATGATGACCCAACTAATTTCAAACAGGCCATCAGGAGTGGGGACTCTATGAGAATGGCTGGATGCTAAGCGATCTGAGATGGAATCCATATACACCAACAAAGTATGGACTTTGGTTGCTTTATCTAAAGGGTTAAATCCCCATCAGGAGCAAGTATATCTTGAGAAGATTACTTGGTGTACATGGAAAAGTTGAGACTTTCAAAGGTAAGACTAGTTGTACAAGGTTCTCGTCATCGACCGGGTTTGGATATTGATGAAACCTTTTCTAGTGGTTATGGTTAAGTCCATACGGATCCTACTTGCCATTGCTACATACCATTACTACGATATCTGGCATTTGGGTGTCATGACTGCTTTTCTAAATAGTGATTTAGAAAAGAACGTTTATAAGTACACAGCCAGAGGGCTTCGTAGACAGTGGGAGCAGCGGAAACGTGTGCAAGTTGCTTTACGGGTTAAAGCAGGCATCGCGGAATTGGAATATATGTTTTGATGTGGTAGTCAAAAAGTTTGACTTCATCAAAATGGTAGATTAACCTTTTATATACAAAAAGGTAGTAGAGAGTATGGTGATGATCCTCGTATTGTACGTGGATGACATACTCTTGATAGGGAAGGAGTTTCCTATGGTACGCTCGGTCAATCTCCTCTTATCACAAGGATTCTCCATAAAAGATCACGGTGATACCTCATAAATCCTGGGGTTTTGGATCTATGAGATAGATCTAAGTGGATGTTAGGATTCTCACTAGGTGTAGTGAGATGGTATCAATCGATCCTGGGGATGGATTGCTTCCAGGGTGGTAAGGTCGATTGAATGTCAGTCACAGGCATTGTCTTTACCCTCAGTTGATGGACGGTATGTTGGAAGAGTTCCAAGCTGGATACTGTGGCATACTAGACGATAAAGGCTGGATATATTGCTACCAAGAATGCTACCAAAGAGGCAGTCTGGATCTATATTAGTTCGTGAGATGAACTTCGTTCCTACCATTGTGAGACAATGGAGTTGTGGCTTTGGCCTAGAAACCCCCGTCCCATCAGAGATCCAGACATATTCTTAGGCAGTATCACCTGATCATGGAGATGGATGATTTCCAGGGAGATCGAGGTTAGGAGAGTAGACACAGAGGACAATACGGCGGATCCATTCATAAAGGCCTATTCCCAGGAGAGACTTTAATGGGATGATTGAGTATGGGATATTTCAACCATTGCTTATTGTTGGGTATGAGATACTACAATAGATGACCCTAGTGCAAGTGGAAGATTGTTAGTTATATGTATGCCTTATAGGCCATTACTGTACATACGATGTATATTGTAGTGGATGCTTGGACAAATATAGGGAGGACTTTCTTGCTCGAAATGATAGTATGATATCTAGTTTCACTTTATCTTAACATGTACTCTGATTTTCTCTATGTTACATGTTGATAAAGCCCTTAAGATAAGTACTTGACTACCAGGACTATGATGCATATCATACTATTGGGGACAGAGTAGTCGCTAAGTACATCCTTCAAATGTTCCTAGTCGTAGGCGTATCGAGACAGGGCAACGATATACCAGAGTAGACTAGAGTATAGCTTCTCAACCCATGTAGATGGGCGATGGTTGATCCCATATTCATTGGTGTTTGACATCAGAGATAGTATACAAGTGCTCAGTAGAGACTGGGTACACTGGACGGACTCGCCGAGAACTCCCAGATGGTATTATACCTAACGTCAGATGGCAGTTCTCTGGTGACAATGATACAGGTTAGTCTGTAGACCCGAGATTGTCATAGAATCTTGTGTGATTCCCACTATGCTTTGATTTCCACCTTACCACGTTCAAGAGAACGTGTAAAACGGTGGCTTTTGGGTACAGTCCCGAGTCACATGGAGGCAATGTGCGATAGGAGGGGTTTCGTCTCTCCCGGTATAGGGAGTTGATGTTGCGCTGTGCTCGATTGGCTACAACAGGATGTCCATGGCTAAGGATGCCTCAGAGATATACCGGTAAGTGTTATCAGTAGTTTCTCGACCCGTTATGAGCCTAATATTGACACGACTTATCGAGTTACTGGGGTCTGACGTTTACCACCCCTAGACAAGATATGCGACATATCAGACGAAGAGACCGGACTATACGGTAGTGTTACTGATTGGATTCGCTGGAGTACGAGCAGGCTTGCATCTTGATCATCTGATCGCTCAATACCCGGGTGGCCGTTACGTTTGGCAGACCGCTTGCGGCTTGTGGGTGTTTGATATGATCATCACCTGCTGCCGGCGTATTGACGAGTATTTAGAGTCCTACACAAGGGTTTCCTGGCTCAAGTGAAACGGAGTAGGAGCACATATGTCATATGTGCGGGACCAAGATTAATACGATATATGATACCGTATTCTATTCTCGCAAATTGTTAAATTGGTCGGTTATATGCGATATAGCCGGGTTATCGGATCAAGTGTTGACTCGATAAGTTGTTACACATTATATTAGTCGGTTATATATGATATAGACGGATTATTAAATCAAGAGTTGATTTGATAATCTAATGTATAATTAGATATATTAGATATATTACATTACATTAACTAGTATTAGCTCACTTAAGATTTCTTTTCTCACTTGATGTGCACATTGTATATATGTGATATGTATATTTGTGTATATGAATTGTGTCATACTTGATGATACATGCAAGATGCGTGTATGAGACTTATACCATACTAAGGTTTGTTTGGGTTTTTATTTATCATTAAGTAATTCACAAAACATTTGAATTAGTCAAGGATAAGCTTGTACAAGCTTATGGACTCATTGATTTTTTCAACTCTTTTGTCATTGGTTAAGATATTTGTTAACCCTACCCTTAACCTTAGCCCTTGGTTAATTCTCTACATGAGTTAGGCATGAGGGCTTAACTCACCCATGGTTGCAATAATTCATTGGGATTAACTTATATGATGAGTTCTTATTCATCTTCTTCTTCCTCTCAAACTTTCTAGCTTCAATAGAGGTATGAGATAAAATGTGAGAAAATCAATTCTAAAGGGAGCCCACTTCCTACTTCATCATCCTCTACTACTTTCCATTTAGTATAGGGTGTTTGCTTCACTAATTCCATGATTAGTGAAGAGATAGCTTGGGTTAGTGTCTCCTCGACGTAGATTATCTTCGGCTTCGAAGTCTTCGTAGCAAGCATGTTCGTTTCTTTATCGGAGCCTTTCTAGAGTCCGGGACTTCTTGATCACAGCGAAGGGAGTACTACACGGAGCTATTTAAGTGTAGGACCGGTCTACAAAGGTTGTATTCCTTGCTCACTTAGGATCTAAAGTGTTTACATATGTTATTCCGTCGATTTCTAGTTAACGATTCTTAGTTAAGGTTATCTAGAACGAAATTTTTTTGAATTTGGTATGGACGATGCCTCTCGAAACCTTGCTGTCGTGCTAGGTAACACTGCACCGAAGAAGATGCATCAACATGCACTTTCTTCGATCGGGTGGCATGGGAATCCGGATATTCCCCTATTTCCTGCTCGGACATATGACAATTATAAGTTGGAACGGAACCAACGTTCCCTAGCTCAGTATAATAAGAAGGTTCGGTCAATGCATCCATATTATTATCTTGATTAAGACGTGACATGGGCACTACCAGGAGAGAGAGAGAGAAAAAAGAAAATACTCTGCGTGCGCTCTTGCAGGATTAGATTGGTTATTAGTTTATCTAATCAGGATGGCTCCCACTGTTTTTGTCGGTACATTGAGGGAGGTTCCCCGTGCTTTCGCACGGACCTAATTAAAATAAACCTTGTTTTCCCAGGGGCGTAACCCCGTTAACACCTTTCTAGACACTTACTTGATCGGCTAATTGTAATGTGTAAAACTCTCTCAGGAGTAACTCTTACTCGCAGTGGGTATCGGGATCCAACTATCTCATAGAAGGTATGTAATCTCATCGCAAATTTCAACACTTGAAATTCCCAATAATATTCTACCCCTAGAAACTTATGACCTTAACACGGTCAACAAATCATAAGTGCTAGCCAAGTTCAACCCGTCATTTCATGATTGAATTAAACCTACCCGCACGACCCCTAACAAGATCAACAAAGTCGTACGACTAACCTAATCCAATCGCATCATATGCTTAAGCAGATAAGCACTAATCAGCTACCGCACACTACGCCTTAACATAGTCAACAATCATAGCATGAATACTAAGTAGTACTTATCTTAAATGACGAAAGGCTACGACAGGTTTTTATGAAAACCTTTTGCGTATAAACTTGATATCGTTGTAGAATCGAGTGAATTTAAAAAAAAGGAGTGTTTTTTAGGCCTTTACTTGTTTTGCTAAAGAGGTCACTCCCGGTGAAGGGATCTCGGCTCTTTCCATATTGAATAAGGTGCAGGATATTTCATAATTACCACTATGCAAAGCAAAAACTAAAAAAGCAATCAAAAGACAATCCGAGTTTGTAGCATCTACTAGTTTCGCTAAAGAGGTCACTCCCGGTGAAGTGATCTCGGGTTTTTCCTTATCGAATAAGGTGCTGGATATTCTACAAGGAATACCGCTATGCAAAGTAAGAACTAGAGGTACCAGTTTTTAAAATAAGTTTCTACAACATCTTTTAGCTTTCTTTTTTTCATTAATCTCATTAATGACTTCCCATCAAATTATACTCCCAAGTATCACAGAAGAAATGAAAGCAGGAATATTTATTATAAATCATATATATAATATAGGCATTCTTCTCAGAACATATCAAGTGATCACATCATAGAATATCAGCAGCAGAAGAATCACATATGAAATAATGGATATACTATGAATTCCGTGTTTTGTTTAAGCCAGTAAAAACGCGGATTCCACGGTCCTGATGAATAGCCAAACCCACATCCCTAGACCCTTACGAGAGCGGCAAGCAACCCAGCAAATTCTAGAGTTAGGTGACCCCGTCTCAACTCCTTGAGATGGTCTCCCATTGGACCATAAAACCCGGTTACTTGTGCTCCCAACCTTGGGTCTATCCTAATGCGGGAAAGTAAATAATACACATCAATGGTGACATCATCCTCAACCCGGAAGTGCCCCAATAAAAGAATATTACATACAATGAATTTTACATGAATGAAAATAAAAACGCTCATCTCACATAAAACCCCCGGCTATTCAGAACACGACGATCCAATATAACATATCACAGCAACGCATAACATCACATGTCATCAACGTAAGTAAATATGCGTATCCTAATTGTCGTTGACATATAGAACCGAAACCAGCGATACACCACATATTACACTTACGGTCGCAGAAAAGAAAGTGAAAAACTACAACAGTTGGAATCAGCAACCACCTTAGACATCATAAACTCAATGTATCACATACTTTTGATTTCATGCAGAACAAATAAATTCCTTAGACATCGCATGCCTAACAATTATAAACCCAGCGTTTTAGTCTCGATATTGAAGACACTTTCCAATAACCTGTCGGGTAATTCAACAAGATTCCCGATAACCTGATCGAATGCTCGTAGGAAACTTTAGTAGACGGCCGCACCACCCGATGCCATTGACGAAGTGCTCTAAGGAGAAACACCGCAGCCGTGAGTACCCGAACGGATGCTTTTGGCAACGGGGTTATCCTACAGTCACTTGGTCGGAGCTATGGGATGTGGCTATCATGACCCGAAAGTACGAAGCATGACTGGCACTTAAATTACGAAACGTCTTAAGGCGTATGTAATCTAAGTAAGCCAAAACCCAATTAAGAAAAAGAGTGAAGGAAAAACAATTTATTGAAAACGATTTTAATCAAATAAGTCACATCAAGCTTTTTAAAAGCAACATCCATTTTTCCGAAAATTTCGGCAGTCTCCTTTGTAAATACTGGCCCCAAACGGGTACAAAACAGGAATATATGAATAATATGAAATAAGGCATCCCCAAGCGGGAGCTAGCTCTTCACCCCAAGGCAGACTCAAATCCCACGCAATATAAATCATCAATGTGCAAAATAAGCATAAAAAGGCACAAGTAATAAGCATCATGTCGGCTCAAGTGAGCTCGACCTAAAGATACAACATAAAAGTCCAAAAATCTCACTGTCTTGTCTCTAAGTCAATATACATCAGTACTGGTAGATGATACAGTAGATGGAGTGCTCTAGATACAATAAATATACAAGGTGGAACAAAATAATCTCACAACCCACCTACGAGCAAAATCTCAGATCCAAGCAAAAGAAGGAAGTGCGTCCGCCGCTACAGCGCTGACGGATCGGACCTGCAAAAAGGAAGTGGCACAACAGAGGTGAGTTGCCAACTCGTGAGTAATATGTAACATTTATAAAGACTATCGTAAGCATGCACGCAATGTGTCACAATCTACATATACTAATATGATGCGATACGAGAAAATGCATGCTACATGAATGCAATAAAAATGCGAGATCTAGAAATAAATAACATGAAAATCTGTGTTTTATCTTAAATAAACTTCTCAAATTTTGATTGTAGTTTTATCAATGAAGTCAATATATCAATATCTCAAATTCTCATATCTCAGGCATCCGTATCATCTGCGAGATCGGCCTGTGGTCTCCGGCAGAACGGATCAGCCTGTATCTATCTCATTACTCCGGTCGGTATCCTCCGGATAACCACCAAGTCCCAATAATATCACCGGTAGGTAGTGTCCCCTGCCAGGCTCATCATCCTCCATGAAATCACTCTCGCCTCGGGGTACCTCACCGAGTCCACCATATACCTGCAGACGGTTCATCCAGCTCCTCGAATCGTGTCTCGAAATCCATCTCATAACCGAGAAAACATCAAGGTGGACGACACATATAACATATCATATGAAAACCGCAAACTTACAATTTTTAAAATGGTAATATTTTTTCAGATTCTTGCGGTTCCTCCAAATCCATAAATATCATAAATACGGAAATCCACGAGCGAATCTTGATACATGAATGTCTATGATGTCAATAATATGAAATGCAATGCGGAAACTGGGAAGCTATGCTTGAACAGCGATGCAATAGGATGTATGCACATACCTAGCAATCCTACATATCCATATTAAAGAATTTAATATATCAATTGCAGGTTATTAAACATAATGGCGCAAGTGATAAGATTTAGATTTTAACTAGTTAGGTGTTCATGGCATAACAATTAGCATGGCATGTGTGTGTGCCCGCATGAATAGTGCTCGTGCTGCATAAAACCATGGTAATGGTGCATGTGTCGTATGAGATGAAGTTGAACAATTATATATATATGATGAACTAAGCAAGCCAAATATTACTTGTGTCGCATAACTCATTTTAATGGTTTCTATAGGATGAATTAACACATATATGGATATAAAGGTCATGCAATGCAGTAAAATAGGTAACTAGAAACTACATGCAACAAGCTGGTATTATTAGAAATTCTAAACTATCAGGCGTCTCGCGCCATCCAAACGATTTCCCCTATAGATGTATACATCTACTCACCGGAAATCCCCAGCTAGCTTGGTCCAATCACCGCTTTCCCCTTTCGTGCCGCGTTCGAAGTCTCCGCGACCGATCCTTGAAATGCACAACACAAATCATAAGATTACATATCCTGAAATGATGCCAAGTCACAAAATGAAAGGATCAACGTCCACAAGTTATGCACATTGTGCACTTGGTGCGCGGAACACATACGACAAACACAACAACCATTACTAGAATTGTCGTTCGGAACAACCGTCAAAACTAAGACCCGAACAAACCAATTCACATTCACATACCCTAATTACCGTAGGAGATTCTAATAATATAACCAACATAACAAAATTAATTCACCTCCTAATTGTATCGAAAACCTAGTAAGCATTAAAATAGCAAATTTGATGCAAACATCGAAGATTAACGACTTAATGGCCACATTCACAATTAATCATCTATGTTAAACCACTAGATAGCCACTACATTTAAATTTAACCAATTTGCAATGCTTCAAACCCCAATTCCAAAATCAACCCTTCTCTTTAATTTCATAAACTAGAAATTCCAATCAAATTTCACACTTGAAATAAACTAAATTAGCATAATTTGAAGCCCACTTAAGCAAGTAACCTCTTAGATTAGGTTTGTATAAGAACTAGATAACAAAATAAACTTAATAAACCTAGTAATTGTGCTTTAAAACCCTAGTTCTAACTCAAACCATCCTCTTGGCAAACCTAGATTAGAAATTAGTACTGAAATTAACACTAAATCAATTTAGCTTAAGGAAATTAACCACGAGTGTTAATTGGGTAAAAATTATACCTCAAATTTCTAGAGATCGAGCATCATGTTTTAGCCTCCCCAAAATGGTCTCATTGCTCCATGATTCAAGCAAGATTTGGCCAAGGGGAAGAGGATAAGGAATTAGCTTTGCATTTGTGAGATAATTGGTGGATTTTTGATGTGTTTTTAGTGAATTTTGAGGTGGGATCAAGTGGGGAAATGTGGATTTTTTTTTTTTGCACCAATGAGGTCGGCAGTTTGAGAGGGGGAGAGAGAGTGGTGAGTGAAAAAAATTGCTAAGAAATGAAAGCCCATAGCTCACTTAATTACACCATACTCCTTTGTCCTTTTTCTTTTTCTTTTCTTTTCCTTTCTATGAAGTTTGAAGTGGAAAATGGGGAGAGTGACTAAGTTTGGCCAGGCCATAAGTGGTGAGGGGTGTGTGTGAGATTTGCAAAGAAAATTTGATGCAAAAAGACCCCCTCAAGTTACAAAATTGCAAGTTTTAGTTTATTTTATTAACTTTTAATTTTCCTTTGACTAAAATCAACTAGAAATTGGAATAACATGATAAAAATATCTATTACAAACTAGATTTTAGTTGTCATGGTTCTTAAGTATGTAATTAACCCATTCAAATTTGTATCATCACTAATTTAATGTATATTTAAAAGCCTAAAATAATACTAAAAAATAATAAATTAAGGGAAAATATTTAAACGACTAGAAATTTATAAGTGACTCATTAATTACCAAATACTAGAAATTACCTATCTAAATTTGGTATAATTATGCCTATATTGAAAAAATAATTATAATTACAATTTACAGAAAAATACCAATTATTTACCGATTATCGGGAAAATACCTAAACGACTTTTCAAGGCGTTACATTCTTCCCCCCTTCCCCCCTTTAAGAAATTCGGTCCCCGAATATAAAAATCTAGCTACGCGTACCTTCGAAAGGATGGGGATATTTCTTCCTCATCTCGTCCTCGGTCTCCCTAGTGACCTCCTCGCTGCTCGGGCCACGCCAAAGGACCTTGACGGTCGGTATAACCTTCGATCTCAATTTCTTCACCTGCCGATCCAGGATGACCACCGGCTGCTCTGCAAAACAAAGGTCGCCCTCCAGCTGGACCGTCGGGTGCTGAATAGCATGGGAAGGGTCGTGAAGGTACTTGCAGAGCATCGAAACATGGAAGACGCGATGAACATCAGGAAAGCTAGGTAGAAGAGGCAAACGATACGAAACTGCGCCGACACGCTCGAGGATCTCGAAAGGACCCACAAATCTGGGACTAAGCTTTCCTTTTCGCCTAAACCTCATCACGCCCTTTATCGGAGAGACCCTAAGAAAAACATGATCGCCAACTGCGAACTCTAGTCTGCAACGGCGTCTGTCCGCATATGATTTCTGCCTGCTCTGGGCCGCTCTCATCCGGTCTCGAATAAACTGTATCTTCTCGGTCGTCTCATGCATGATCTGCGGCCCTAAAATACTGCTCTCGCTGAGCTCTGTCCAACTGACGGGCGATCTATATCTCCTCCCATACAAGGCCTCGAAAGGTGCCATCTGAATAGTATCCTGGAAGCTATTGTTGTAGGAGAACTCCATTAAAGGTAAATGATGATCCCAGCTACCACCGAAATCTAAAATGCACGCTCGGAGCATGTCCTCAAGAGTCTGAATAGTCCGCTCTGACTGGCCGTCGGTCTGCGGATGAATGCTGTGCTGAAACTCAATCGGGTGCCCAACGCCTCCTAAAGTCTCTTCCATAGTCGACTGGTAAACTGGGTGCCTCGGTCGGACACGATACAAGTCGGGACGCCATGCAACCGTACGATCTCGTCGATGTAAATTTGGGCATACTGAGCAAATCCGAAAGTGGTCTTCACTGGCAGGAAGTGAGCCGCTTTCGTCAAACGATCCACGATCACCCAAATGGAGTCATACCCTCGACTAGTCCTGGGTAGACCCACAATGAAGTCCATAGAAATCTGCTCCCATTTCTACTCCGGAATGGGCAAAGGCTGCAACTCTCCCGCGGGCCTCTGGTGCTCGGCCTTGACTTGCTGACAAGTCAGGCATCTTGACACGAAATCTGTGACGTCCCTCTTCATTCCGTCCCACCAATAAACATCTCGCAAATCGTAGTACATCTTGGTGGAACCGGGATGAACGCTATATATCGATCTATATGCCTCCTCAAGAATCTCATGCCGCAGTCCCTCAGAATATGGTACGCATAATCGAGTCCCAAAGCGCAGTACCCCTGATCATCAACCACGAACTCGGAATCTCTGCCCTGCCTAATCTGCACCATGATCTCTGAAAGACGGTCATTACTGGGCTGTGCCTCTGGAATATGGTCAAGCAACCGCGAACATGCTCGAATATGCGCAAGCTGTCCCCCGGTCGGAGTGAACTCGAACTCCACTCGGCTGTCGCATAGAATCTACAAATCTGCGGATGACTGCCTCTGCATGGCACTCAAACAAGATAAACTACCTCCGAGCCTCCGACTCAAAGCATCTGCCACCACGTTCGCCTTGCCCGGATGGTAAAGGATCTCGCAATTATAGTCTTTCACCAGCTCCATCCAACAGCACTGTCTCAGATTCAAGTCTCACTGCTGAAATATGTACTTCAGGATCTTGTAGTCCGTAAATATCTGGCATGACTCGCCGTATAGGTAATGTCTCCAGATCTTGAGTGCAAACACAACTGCGGCCATCTCTAAATTGTGCGTAGGATAGTTATGCTCATGTGTCTTCAGCTGCCGAGAAGTATACGTAATAACCCTGTCGTGCTGCATCAACACGCAACCTAGTCCCACTCGAGAAGGTAAACCGCGAATCCGCCCGATCCCGAAGGCAATGACAACACTGGTGCATTAGTCAGACGAGTCTTCAACTGCTGGAAGCTATGCTCGCACGCCTCGGTCCAATCAAAAGGAACTCCCTTCCGGGTCAACCCAGTCAACGGTGCAGCAATACGGGAGAAGTCATGAACAAATCACCGGTAGTAGCCAGCAAGGCCTAGAAAACTGCGGATCTCCGTAACTGATGCTGGTCTGGGCCAATGCTGAACGGCCTCGATCTTCTTCGGGGCCACACATATGCCATCTCTCATAATCACGTGACCCAAGAAATCAACGTTGTCAAGCCAAAACGCGCACTTAGAGAATTTCGCGAACAGCAAGTGCTCCCTCAAAGTCTCTAATGTGATCTGCAAGTGCTGCTCGTGCTCCTCTCGGCTCCGGGAATACACCAAAATGTCGTCAATAAACTCGATGATAAACAGATCTAGATACGGCCTGAAAATGCGGTTCATCAAGTCCATAAACGCGGCTGGTGCATTGGTGAGTCCGAATGAAATCACCAAAAACTCATAGTGCTCGTAACGTGTGTGAAAAGCCGTCCTCGGAATATCCTCCTGCCGCACCAGCAACTGATGGTAACCCGATCGCAAGTCAATTCTTGAAAAGTATCCCGCACCCTTAAGCTGGTCAAACAAATCATCGATACGTGGTAAGGGATATCTGTTCCGTACTGTAACCCTGTTCAGCTGGCGGTAATCAATGCTTAAGCGCAAACTGCCATCTTTCGTCTTGACGAACAGGACAGGAGCACCCCATGGAGACACACTAGGTCGAATAAGCTCTTTATCTAACAAATCCTGCAACTGATCCTTCTGCTCTCTAAGCTCCGCTGGGGCCATCCGATAAGGCGGTATGGAAACAGGCCCCGAGCCGGGAATCAAGTCAATGCAGAAAGCAATATCGCGCTCAGGCAGTAACCCAGGCAGCTCGTCAGGGAAAACATCAGGGAACTCACTAACAATCGGGACCTGGTCCAAAGGACCCTTTGCAGCTCGAGTATCAAAAACATATGCTAAGAATCCCTGACATCCCCTCCGCAAGAGCTGACTGGCGCGAAGAGACGAAATCAAGCTGGGAAGGGTGACACTGCGGTCTCCCTGAATAACAAAGACTGGCTCTCCCGAAAATCTAAATCTGACTACCTTCTCACGGCAGTCCACAGATGCATAACAAGTGGCAAGCCAGTCCATGCCCAGAAGCACATCAAAGTCCAACATATCTAGGAGAATCAAATCAACCGACGAATCCCTCTCCCCGATACGAACAAAACACAATCGAAACACAAAACGAGCGACAAACGACTCGCCTACCGGAGTAATAACAACAAGCGGCTGATCTAACGACAATGACTCACAGCCCAACATCGGTGCAAAGTGTGTAGATACATACAAATGTGTGGAACCTGGGTCGAATAATACTCGTGCGTCGAAAGAACTTACTGGCAAGGTACCTGTCAGAACGGCATTGGATTCCTGCGCATCCTGCGGAGTCAAAGCGATCACTCAGGCCTGTCCACCACCAATAGCCGGCTGTCCTCGGCCTCGGCCTTCGCCTCCTCATCCTCTCTGAATAGGACCGCCACGTCCACGGCCTCTGGGGGCGCCTAACTGACATGGAGCATCACCGGGGGTAGGAAGTAGAGCTCTCAGAGGAGGTGGTGAAGGTGGTAAAGTCACGTGTGGAACCGTCGCCGCTCCCTGTCGTCTCACCATACAGTCTCTGATATGATGGTACGGACTCCCGCACCTAAAACATCCTGGCGACGCCTGCTGGCCCTGCGGATAAGAACCAAATAGCTAACCCCGTCTGACTCCTCTGCTGCCACCTTCTCTCGGAAAGAATCTGTCACGATGCCTCTGAGCTGGAATATCAGTATGAATCCTCTTCGGCCCAGAAATGACCGAAGTCCCTGAAATGCGTGCCTCCATCTGTAAGGCCGTGTCCATAACAGCTGTATAAGTGTCAAAGTGCTGGGCGCCGATGGCAAGGAATAACTGGTGTCAAGTCCCTGCATAAACCACTTTACCCTCTTCTCTTCAGTATCAACAAAGTACGGAGCATATCGGGACAACTGAGTAAACTGGATATCATACTCGAACACTTTCATCCTTAGAGTCTTCAGCAAAGCCTCAAAACTGTGAGCTCGAGCATCACGAATGCTCTTTGGAAGGAAACATGCTAGAAATACTGCTGTGAACTCGTCCCAAGTCATAGGAGATAGACCTGCAGCTCGACCTCTCTTAACCGAATCACACCATGTCTGCGCAAGGCCCTATAGACGGAAACTCGTAAGCTCCACCTATCCATCGCCGGAACATCTGAGCGAACGACAAATCCTAGCTAATTTGTCGAATGTCTGTGGATCCTCCGCTGCATCTGCGCCGGTGAAGATTGGGGGCCTCAGTCTCATGAAATCCTGTAGTCATACTGGAATAGCCACTGCAGTAGTAGAAGCAACTGTCTGGACAACAGGTACTATCGTAGTCTGTGTTGTGGTAGGTACGTCCTCCGATCTCGGTGCACGACTAGCCTCTACTAAGGATCCCACCATCTGTCGTAAATCCTGCATACCTCCCATCATCTGTCGTAACTCCTCCATGCCTGACTCTATCCTATCCATGAGGCCTAGGGAAGGCAGATCAGTCTGTCCCTGAGGGGTAGGTATGCCGTCCTGCTCGGTCCTCGTCTCGGACGAGCCTGCTCGGATCTCATTTCGGGCGGCAGCCCTCTGCACTCTCGTAGCCTTCGGCGGCATAGTGGCTGGTACAGGAAACAGGATAATAAGAACAGTGGAATAGAATCATAGGATTCATGGAATTGAAGAAGGAATTTTCAAGCAAGTATATCCTAAATTCACTTAGGCGGAGTACCGTATCGCAAGTATGCCGCGGACATACACACTCTACGTTACCCTGCTTAAGTCACTTACTCCATCTACCAAGGGTCATCCTACACTCAGAAAGATAAAACCTATGGCTCTGATACCAACATTGTCACGACCCCAAAGTACGAAGCATGACTGGTACTTAAATTACGAAACGTCTCAAGCCGTACATAATCTAAGTAAGCCAAAACTCAGAAATCAAAACCCAATTAAGAAAAAGAGAGAAAGAAAACAAATTTATGGAAAGCGATTTTAATCAAATAAGTCACATCAAGCTTTTTAAAAGAAACATCCATTTTTCCAAAAATTTCAGCAGAGTCACCTTTGTAAATAATTGCACCAAACGAGTACAAAACTGGAATATATGAATAACATGAAATAAGGCATCCCCAAGAGGGAGCTAGCTCTTCGCCCCAAGGCGGACTCAAATCCCACGCAATATAAATCATCAATGTGCAAAATAAGTATAAAAAGGCACAAGTAATAAGCATAATGTCGGCTCAAGTGAGCTCAACCCAAAGATACAACATAAAAGTCCACAAATCTCACTGTCTCGTCTCTAAATCAATATACATCAGTATTGGTAGATGATACAGTAGATAGAGTACTCTAGATACAATAAATATACAAGGTGGAACAAAATAATCTCACAACCCACCTACGAGAAAAATCTCAAATCCAAACAAAAGAAGGAAGTGCGTCCGCCGCTACAACGCTGATGGATCGGACCTGCAAAAAGGCTGTGGCACAATGGGGGTGAGTTGCCAACTCGTGAGTAATTTGTAACATCTATAAAGTCTATCGTAAGCATGTACGCAAGGTGTCACAATATATATATACTAATATGATGCGATACGAGAAATTGCATGCAGCATGAATGCAATAAAAATGCGAGATCTAGAAATAAATAACATGAAAATCTGTGTTTTATCTTAAATAAACTTCTGAAATTTTGATTGTAGTTTTATCAATTAAATCAATATATCAATTGTAGGGATGTTAGGCACTGCCACAAGGGTCTACGAGGCATCAACCATGCCCGATTAAAAAATTAGCCGTGCCGAACAACCCAAAGCCGGATCATTAAACTAGAGTTTATGCGAAAACAAACATGTTAAACACTTTAACACTAAGTGAGAGGGATTATAACCTTTGTAGATCCGGTCCATCACTTCTTAAGCTCCGTGTTGAGGCCCCTTCGCTGCGATCATCGTGTTCCGGACTATTGAGAGGCTCCACGAAGAGAAAGATGCAAACTTGCTTCCTATCTTCGATAACAAAGATGATCTACCTTGAAGTTTCATTAACACAAGCTAACACTTACTAAATGAAGTGAACACCCTTATCTAAATGACAAGGGTAGATGAGGATGATGAAGTAGGATTTTTGCTTTCATTTATAATCTTATTCTCACTCACTTTCATCACAAAAGCAAAACAAGAAAACTCATCCATGAAAAGAGATGGAAGAAGAAGAAGGAATCCTTTTGTGATGAATAATGAATAACCCATTTGTGCGGTTAGAAATGCAACCATAGTTAAGAATGAATCCTTAACCCTTGTAGAGAAACAACCATGGTCAAGGGTTTGGGTTTAGTTAAGCAAATATCTTCACAAAATATCTTACAAAAAACAAAACATAACCTTCTAGAAACTTCTAGAAGAGCTTAACCCAAATCAAACCCTAACCATGTTTAATCTCCACTAATCTTGTCGCATAATAACCATATCATGTTACAATATTATATATCACATATATAATATTTATCGTAACAAAATAAATTAATACAATTAACATATAACGCATATATATCAATGTATTACCCGAGTGAGAAAAAGAATCTTTTAGTGAGCTAATATTAGTTAATGTAATTTAATATATAATATATATTATTATACATTAAATTATCGAATCAACACCTGATCCGACAATCCGGCTATTTCGCATATAACCGACTAATACGATGACCCGGCTATATTGTTGGAGATAGTGCCCTCAGAGTCAATTATTAGATCACAGGCACGTGATTGCAATGATTGAGGGAGGACCTATCCCGGTAGAACAGTCTTACTCGAGATGATAGTATGCTATCTGGTTTACCTTTATCATCGTGTACTGCTTTAGGTGACCTGACAAGTCGCTATTGCACGTTGATAGAGCCCATAGGATTCTTGCTTGACTGCCAGTAGTATGAGGGCGATCATATAAGTGAGAGCTGGACTCTATAAGCACATCCTTAAAAGGTCCCTAGTCATGGGAGTTTCGAGACTGGGCATCGATTCTCCAGAGTAGACTAGTGTATACAATCGAGACCCCGACGAGGGGCGGTGGCCGGTCTCACAAGCCACTGGTGTCAGTTGGTTCACCTAAGATGTATACAGGTGCTCATTTGGTTATGAGTACACCAGACAGGACTCGCTGGGAACCTGCTAGTTGCTCTTATACTTGACGTCAGATAGCAGTTCCCTGGTGACATGTGTACAGGTTAGTTCATCGACCTGGGGATCGTCATTTGTCTCGTGTGAGTTCCCACTGTGCTTTGATTACTACCCTACCACGGCTCAAAGGAGTCGACAAACAGGTTTTAGTTGGGTACAGTCCCGAGCCACATGGAGGCAGTGAGCGGATCTTCAGGGGTTCGTCTCTCCCGGTATTGGGGGTGAGGTCGCGCTGTGTCTAGGAGAGCCATTACACGAAGTCCTTGGCCAAGGCAGGAGATTTACTGGTAAGTATTCCAGTAGTATCTCAGGGTGTTCTGGGCTACACTCTGACACGACTTGTACCGCTTTTGGGGGTCTGACTTTTACCAACCCCCTAGGCCCGACATGCGATGCTCATAGACGAACGGACCGGACTGTACGGATATTGTCACTGACAGGCTCTGTAGGGTGTCAGGATGAGTTCGCTCATCGACGTCCCTTTTGGTCAATAGATGGTGGCCCGTTACGTATTGGCTTATACCTCTGACATGCTAGTGGTTAAATCCACAGCCATAGTATTGACGAATCTTTAGAGTCCACCACACTTTCAGTTACTCAGCTTTTGGGCGAAATGCTGTAGAGGCCGTATGGAGATATGGCAGGGTCCGATCAGATACGTGCGGTATTGCACGGGTCAGGATCGGACGGTTTGTACTAGTGGCCGTATGGATATATGGCAGGGTTCGATCTGATACGTGCGGTATTGCACGGATCAGGATCGGACGAACATTACTAGCCGGCTTTGGTTTAAGCCGGATCCTAGTATAGTACAGTGTAGATTTTGTCTCTCTGCATTTGTATCCGGACGGAATACAGATACGGGTGTGTATGCACAGTATCAGGGTTTTCCTGTAATTTATTACGGGACCAGTTTTCTAGAGTTGCCAGTTTGCATTCCGTTACGGCCGGTTTTCCTTTGTTCTTTCCCGGCTGGACTTTTCCGATGGAGGGGGTTATTTGCAATTGTGCAAATAACTTTTGTGGAGGGGGTTTCTTGCAAATGTATTCATTATGATAGGATAAGCATCCTTGCTTTTTCATGATGGTTTTTGCATTAATGAGATTTGATGTGATTAGAAGTGATAAGCATGGTTGATGTTTTCTTTGCTTTATGGTGTGGTCACCTCTTCTCTTCTCCTACCATCACCTCCCTCTTGTATTTGTTTTGCCCTCCACCATTTTCCACCAATATGAGGGCCGGCCATTTTGAGAGAGAGAGAGAGGATCATTTTCATTTGGTATGAGGGAAAATTTATTCATCTCATTTTCATGCTACAAAATTCTAGCTCCACTTTGAAGTTCATTTCACAACCTCATTCCTCCATCAAAGCAACATAACCCCAAAGAGACAAAGCACTACACTTTCTATAGCACATCTTGGGCATGTCGACTTGCCGGCTTCATGCCCGAGTTGCCTCGGTATAGAGGCGGGAGCCCGTAAAAGATACAGACGATGTGGTGCCCTTCCGGCAAGGAGGCGACGACTGGAGTTTCCGCGGGAGATCGGGACGATGACGAGAAGACCGGAGGACTCGGATCACTCGGTATATTTCTCACCCTTTCTCTTGTTAGCTAGTATCGGTTAATGGTTACGATCCGGGTATATTGTCCGCGGTAGCGCCAGTTTAAAAGTTAAGAAAATTTTGATTCCGCATTTTGGCCTCGGATAGACGGCCGTGGCTCTGCCGTGGCGCAACATGGTATCAGAGCCACGCCATTAACCCTGCCTAGCTTGTTTTAATGCATTTTACTTATCCGATCGACCAAAATTCCAAAATCCGCGTTTTGCATGCATCAGTTTTCTGTCGATTTTTTCCGGGCTCGAAAATTTTTTCAGGTGATTGCAGAATGATGTACAGAGAATCCTAAGAACACTGCAAAAATTTGGTAGCTTGATCATTCCATACGACCGCGGAACCGCGGCAATGACCCCTCTTTTGCCGCGGTTCCGCCGCAGGAATAGTGTATCATTCCACCAATTTTTTGCAGTAGGCTTTTGGGCTTAAGATAGGGGTTTTGGAATATTAAAATTGGGCCCAGAATTTCTGTGAGTGCTACAGTATTACTTGGGGGCCCACTTGTTAATTTTTGATCGATTGGATATTTTAAACACATTATTTCACAGTATTTACATTATATCTGCGACCGTGAATATCACTTGATCGGTAAATCCTGTCTAACTGCTATAGCCCGGTTAGACGGATTTGCGAACGTGATTTTCACGTTGATGTTCTGTGTTTATGCTGTGTTGTTGTGGATCGGTCGTGGGGGATAGCCTGGATGCAATGCTAGTACTATTTTGTTTTATATGTACATTTGATATTGCGGGACGAGCGTCCGATATGTGGACTGCCGTCCCTGCCTGTTTGTATTATTCTTTTGGGGCACGACCTGGTTGCGGTTGATGTACCCGGTGTATGTATATTTTACTTTCTGTACTAGGATTGCCCCGCGGCGGGGTGCACGGATAGCCGGGTTCTGGAGGGCAACAAGCCCGCATCTCATGGCATTGGGACAGAGGGGGCTTCACTCCAGGATTGGCGGGCTATTCGCCGCACTCGTAGGGGGTACAGGTTGACCCAGGAGGGGTGCCCGAGTTACCGGATTCCGTGAAGTGCTGGGTGGTCCATTCACGTTGCTGAAGGGGGCTGCCTCGCTTCAGGTTTTGGCGGGTGACTTGCCGTGCCCGTAGGGGTCTAGGTTTTCATTGCACAGGCTATCCACACGACCAGGGGAACGTCGGGTTTCAGCAGCGGCTCTGTGAAACCCGGGGCTTCCAGATATCTGTATTGTTCTGTGATGCTGCATATTTCTGTGATGTTGCATTTTATCACGCCTTGAGCGAAATATAATATATTGGTATATATATTAGTAGATGTTGTATATGTTTTACATCCGCGCTAGTCCAGTCCCTGCTCTGTCGTTAGTTAGCTAACCTAACGGGTAATGACGGGACCCAGTGGCGAATGCGGATGGCATATACGTACATCAGTATATTTTCGTTCTTTATGGTGTGATCAATTGATGGGACTGCGTTGATTCGGATCAATGCAAGCTAAACAAACCTATTCTGATGTTGTTGGAACATTTTTCAAAAAGCTGTTATTGCAAGGACGTTCACTTTTGTTTTGCATCGTGGTATTCATTTGGAATATCCTGCTCCTCAGTCGACGAGGCAAGGGCCGAGATCCCTTCACCGGGAGTGACCCCTTGGACAGAAGTTTGCGTCAGGGCATTAACTTCACTATAGCCGATTACTTTTGCTTTGCATCGTGGTATTCAGTTGGAATATCCTGTACCTCATTCTACGGGGAAAGAGCCGAGATCCCTTCACCGGGAGTGACCTCTTTAGTAAAGGTTTTCGTCACTATATTTTCTAAAAAGGCTATGCAGTTCTTTCAACGATATCAAGTTCATTACGTTAAAGGTTTTTCGCCAAAAACTAGACGTAGCTCTCCGTCATTTCTTACAAATATTACTTAGTATTCGTGCTCCATTTGTTGACTGTGTCAAGGCATAGTGTGCGGTAGCTAAGTAGTGTTTGTTTGTAGCATATTAATGGGATTAGTTAGGACAGTCGTGCGGCCTTGTTGACTGTGTCAAGGGCTCGTACGGGTGGGTTTAATGCAATCCAGGATAATGACGGGTTGAACTTGACTAGGACTCTTTGATTTGTTGACTGTGTCAAGATCACTTGGGTCCTAGGGGTAAAAACACACATCGGGAGTTTCAAAAGAACTGAAACTTGCCAGATATGCGCATACCTTCTGGAGTGTGGTGACTTGAGTGGATTCCGTCAAGTTATCATGCGATGATAGTTGGATCCCGATTCCTGCTGATGAGTTGGTTTGCTCCTCGGGTGATCCCGACTAGTTCTTCTTTCAGGTTTGGAGGAGAATTTGACGGTACAGTGGGAGGTTTCCTGATTAGATAAAGTGATAACCATTCTGATCTAGGTTAGAGTGCACGCTGAGTGTTTCTTTTCTCTCTCTCTTTGGCAGCAACCATTGACCCGACCCTGGACTATGACTCAGTGACCAAGTTGACCGAACCTTCTTAACACTGGCTTTTGGATTGTCAGAGTTGCAGACCTCGTTGCCACTCCTACTACTACCCTTTTCTCCAGGACACCCCGTATTACTACGAACGTCCACTTCCATTGGACAAAACCATCGTATGGTTAGATACGAACTCGAAGGAATTTATTCGGGGATGGTTTCCGGTTCTGGAGAAAACGAATAGGACTATTCAGTTGTCTTTTCCTTTTACCTTCTCTCAGGTTGCGAGTACTCCTTGGTTTAGGAGATAGTACACCTATTATGCAAATTGGATAGTCTTCTTCCAAACCTTAGGCTGGTGCCGAACGGCGGGGAATGAAGAAAACCAATTAGCATAACGAAGGTGTACAGAAGGTATTAAGTTAAGACAAAGCAAGGGATTAGTAAGAGGGCAAAGTAAATTGCGACTGCTATTCACGACCAAACCGAGTATATCTTCGCCAAACCTAAATCACCTTTGTATTTCTCCAGGACACTCCGTATCACTACGAAGATCCACAGTTTATTTGGATACTCCATCGTATGGTTATATACGGACTCGAAAGGAACTTGTTCCAGTTCGGGGATGGATTCTGGTCCAGGAGAAATAGGAATAAGGTTTATTCGGTTGTCTTTTATCTTCACCTTCTCTCGCATTGCGAGTGCTCCTAGGATTAGGACAGTACACCCATTATGCTTATTGGATAGTCTTCTTCCAAACCATAGGCTGGTGCCGAACGGTAGGGAAGGAAGAAAACCATTTGGCCTAAGGGGGTGTGCAGACGGTAATGACTAAAGACATATAAAGGGATTTGGAAAGATGGCAAAGAGATATACGGTTACAGTTGTGAATCTGGATAATGGTAGAGGTATTACTAGGAATACCAGGATACCCTATCGAAACATTTCAATGTTTCAGTTCAACTGTGTACTGTTAAAAGAAAACTGATTTCCTGATTAGACACTTGCTCCAGTGTATGTATTTACCAGGTTTGATTCTCACATCTGTATAGTTTTACAGATGATGAGTGGGAGTAAGTTATTGGGAATAGGGTGATCATCCTCATTATATCGGGATTCGTTGTAATCGATGATATTTGAGGAGATCACCTGGGCTGTTTGCCAGTCGGCAAATATTTGGTTTTGAATATCCGTTGTTATGCACCAATTTCAAATTGATATATCTGTACGTCTATATTTATAGAGTGAGATATACCTTTTGAAATTATGTCTATGACATTTACCTATATCAGTGGATGGTTAGGTAAGGAGCATTGAACAGCGGTGTAATTCTTCTTAACCATAGTACAGTTTTCAACCTACGACACACAGTGAATGAGTTGTTAGACTCAGGGACTTATACATAGTATTGTATGTTGTCCAGTGTCCATAAGGACAGAGGGGTTGGTCCTCATACTATATTCTGTTTACTTTTAACTTCTCTAGTTCTTAGACATGTGTTTCGTAGAAACACAGGGTCTATGTTTTGAGGAGTTATAGGTATTTGAATAGAGTAGAGAACTAGGTGTAGCAAGTATCGGGATTCTTCAAGGTGATCGAAGATGTAGATACTTGTGTATGGTATTCAGTTGATAGTAATGATAAAGAGAAATTGCTTCTCTTTCAGGTTACTTATAATTGGAAGCATTCCTAAGTTGAGTAACGCTGATCGGCCTCTCTCCATTTAGTTGACATGCACTGGAGACAGCTGCATGATTTGAATCTGGTTCAATTAAATCAGTGCCTCTGGTTCTATATTGGATATAGTACAGTTCATATCTTAACATTGTTATGGTACGGGGAGTTGTCCGGCTTATGATTAAAACCAGACTCTGGATAACTCAAGGTACGTTTCTGTAATGGCTGTTTGTGGGTTGACCCAGGCTATGACGAGGGTTGACTTTCTACCATAAGAAAGATCAATAGTGATATTGTTCTTGACTCGCCACAATTTTAATAAAAATGGATTTTTTCAAAAACAGTAGTGGGAGTATGGTAGAACTGGAAGTGATTCCAGAACCGCAAACGATTACTGAAGATTTGATAAGGAACCTAAAGATTCAATCTGATTTGACATTCCATTGGCCACTCCGCAGATAAGCTGGGTAACTTCAGGCACCCGAGAGGTACTCCGGTAGCCTCAAGGACGGTGACAGGGAAGTTCTTGTTTACCTACACTTGCCATTGTTGTTGTTCCAGACTGTGAGACCCGGCAGGAGGATGAGTATAGCGTCGTTCTAAACTAGCTTTAGAAGTGCACATCTATATGACTCTGCCAGAGGGTTTTCGTAGTCAGTGGGAGCAGCGGAAGCATTGGTGGACATCAGGCTTATGTCTATTTATAGACTAAAGCAGATATAGCGGAGTTAGATCATCTGTTTCTGATGTGACAGTCATAGGTTTGATGTCATCAGAATAGGGGATGGATCTGTTGAGAAGGTAGTAGGAAGTGATATTCCTATACTACGATCGGTTATATTTTGGTCATTACACAGTGGTTTCTCCACATGGGACTTAGACATTATATCAGACATACTGGTTACTAGATCTATGGTTTTAGATCTAGCTTTGGGTGGTTTCCCAATCAGGGTACTTTGACAGCATTCTAAGAGTATTTAGAATGGACGACTCCTGGCATGGTAGTGTACCTGCAGGTAATGGAGTCACCCTCTCTAAAGGTATCTTATAGAATAAAGTAGAGAGGGATGTGCATGACTGGCAGATCACTTGCTTAGGCTATTGAGTCAATCATGAGATGTCAAGTACCACACCAGATGTTGTTCTTGCACTAGATGCAATAAGTTGATATTGATCCAATCCTGGAGGAACAGTCGGAAGCAGTTTTAGAACATAAGTGAATGTTCTAGGGATATGATAACGGCTGCCTCCTTTATGAGACGGTTATCACTCCAGGCTTCCAAGGTGACATGGACGACAAGGAGGTTGTCAGAGTTATAGTTTTCCCTCTGACAAGGGACAGTATTCTGGACAGGTGATCCAGGCAGATACTGAGGGAGGCATGGCGCAGGATACTGATTAAGTTCAGTTGACGATACAGTCTAAGAAGTTTGGATTTGGAGGTCATTTATGAACTAGGTCCCATCAGACATCCAGACATTCCAAGACAGGTATTGCTCATTACGGGAGATGGTTTTCTCCGCGAACTTGAGATATAGAGAGACATAGAAAGAAACATCTAGGCGGATCCACTCACTGAGGCTTTTCATCGAACACAATAGTTTCGCAAACAGGCTTTGTGCGACTGACTAGTAGAGGAGTTGGGTGTTCAGTATCACACGGGCTATGAGTATGCGACATCGCAATAATTAGCCTTGAGTGCAAGTAGGAGATTGTTGGAGATAGTGCCCTCAGAGTCAATTATTGGATCACAGGCACGTGATTGCAATGATTGAGGGAGGACCTATCCCGGTAGAACAGTCTTACTCGAGATGATAGTATGCTATCTGGTTTACCTTTATCATCGTGTACTGCTTTAGGTGACCTGACAAGTCGCTATTGCACGTTGATAGAGCCCCTAGGATTCTTGCTTGACTGCCAGCAGTATGAGGGCGATCATATAAGTGAGAGCTGGAGTCTATAAGCACATCCTTAAAAGGTCCCTAGTCGTGGGAGTTTCGAGACTGGGCATCGATTCTCCAGAGTAGACTAGTGTATACAGTCGAGACCCCGACGAGGGGCGGTGGCCGGTCTCACAAGCCACTGGTGTCAGTTGGTTCACCTAAGATGTATACAGGTGCTCATTGGGTTATGAGAACACCGGACAGGACTCGCTGGGAACCTGCTAGTTGGTTTTATACCTAACGTCAGATAGCAGTTCCCTAGTGACATGTGTACAGGTTAGTTCATCGACCTGGGGATCGTCATTTGTCTCGTGTGAGTTCCCACTGTGCTTTGATTACTACCCTACCACGGCTCAAAGGAGTCGTGCAAACAGGTTTTAGTTGGGTACAGTCCCGAGCCACATGGAGGCAGTGAGCGGATCTTCAGGGGTTCGTCTCCCCCGGTATTGGGGGTGAGGTCGCGCTGTGTCTAGGAGAGCCATTACACGAAGTCCTTGGCCAAGGCAGGAGATTTACTGGTAAGTATTCCAGTAGTATCTCAGGGTGTTCTGGGCTACACTCCGACACGACTTGTACCGCTTTTGGGGGTCTGACTTTTACCACCCCCCTAGGCCCGACATGCGATGCTCATAGACGAACGGACCGTACTGTACGGATATTGTCACTGACAGGCTCTGTAGGGTGTCAGGATGAGTTCGCTCATCGACGTCCCTTTTGGTCAATTGCTGGTGGCCCGTTACGTATTGGCTTATACCTCTGACATACTAGTGGTTAAATCCACAGCCATAGTATTGACGAGTCTTTAGAGTCCACCACACTTTCAGTTACTCAGCTTTCGGGCGAAACGAGGTAGAGGCCGTATGGAGATATGGCAGGGTCCGATCAGATACGTGCGGTATTGCACGGGTCAGGATCGGACGGTTTGTACTAGTGGCCGTATGGATATATGGCAGGGTTCGATCTGATACGTACGGTATTGCACGGATCAGGATCGGACGAACATTACTAGCCGGTTTTGGTTTAAGCCGGATCCTAGTATAGTACAGTGTAGATTTTGTCTCTTTGCATTTGTATCCGGACGGAAATCAAATGCGGGTGTGTATGCACAGTATCGGGGTTTTCCTGTAATTTTTTACGGGACCAGTTTTCTGGAGTTTCCAGTTTGCATTCTGTCCCGGCCGGTTTTCCTTTGTTCTTTCCCGGCCGGACTTTTCCGATGGAGGGGGTTATTTGCAATTGTGCAAATAACTTTTGTGGAGGGGGTTTCTTGCAAGTGTATTCATTATGATAGGATAAGCATCCTTGCTTTTTCATGATGGTTTTTGCATTAATGAGATTTGATGTGATTAGAAGTTTTAAGCATGGTTGATGTTTTCTTTGCTTTATGGCGTGGTCACCTCTTCTCTTCTCCTACCATCACCTCCCTCTTGTATTTGTTTTGCCCTCCACCATTTTCCACCAATATGAGGGCCGTGAGAGAGAGAGAGAGGATCATTTTCATTTGGTATGAGGGAAAATTTGTTCATCTCATTTTCATGCTACAAAATTCTAGCTCCACTTTAAAGTTCATTTCACAACCTCATTCCTCCATCAAAGCAACATAACCCCAAAGAGACAAAGCACTACACTTTCTATAGCACATCTTGGGCATGTCGACTTGCCAGCTTCATGCCCGAGTTGCCTCGGTATAGAGGCGGGAGCCCGTAAAAGATACAGACGATGTGGTGCCCTTCCGGCAAGGAGGCGATGACCGGAGTTTCCGCGGGAGATCGGGACGATGACGAGAAGACCGGAGGACTCGGATCACTCGGTATATCTCTCACCCTTTCTCTTGTTAGCTAGTATCGGTTAATGGTTACGATCCGGGTATATTGTCCGCGGTAGCGCCAGTTTAAAAGTTAAGAAAATTTTGATTCCGCATTTTGGCCTCGGATAGACGGCCGGGGCGCTGCCGTGGCGCAACATATATAACATATACCCGGCCGATATCTCATATCGCGAGAATCCAATACGGTATCGCATACAGCATTATCCTCGGTCCCGCACATATCACATATGTGCTCCTACTCCGTTTTGCCTGAGCCAAGAAACCTCTATGTAGGACTCTAAAGAATCGTCAATACGCCGGCAGTAGGTGATGATCATATCAAATACCCACAAGCTGCAAGCGGTAAGCTAAACGTAACAGCTACCCAGGTATTGAGCGCTCAGAAGATCAACAAGCAAGCCTGTACATTCTCCTGTTAATCCAATCAGTAACACTCCCGTACAGTCCGGTCTCATCGTCTGATATGTCGCATATCTTGCCTAGGGGTGGTAAACGTCGGACCCCAGTAGCTTGATAAGTCGTGTCGATATAAGGTCTATAACAGTTCGAGAAACTACTGATAAAACTTACCAGTAAACTCAGCAACCCTGGCCAGGGATTTCCGGTTATTGCAAATCGAACACAGCACAACCTCAACTCCCTATACCGAGAGAGACGAATCCCCTCCTATCGCTCATTGCCTCCATGTTATTCGGGACTATACCCAAAAGCCACCTTTTTGCATGCCCTCTTGGACGTGGTATGATGGAAATCAAAGCACAGTGGGAATCACACAAGACTCTATGACGATCTCGGGTCAACAGACTACTCTGTACCAGTGTCACCGGAGAACTGCCATCTGACTTGAGGTATAATACCATCTGGGAGTTCTCGGCGAGTCCGTCCAGTGTAGCTAGTCTCTATTGATAACCCGTACACCATCCTTGATGTCAAACACCGATGGATATGGGATCATCCATCGCCCATCATATGGGTCAAGATGCGTATACGCTAGTCTACTCTGGTGTATCGATGCCCTGTCTCGATACACCCTCGAGTATGAACTGTTATAGGATGTACTCATCGACTACCGTGGCCCCACTAGTATGATCTAATCATAGTCCCAGTAGTCAAGTACATATCCTAAGGGCTTTATCAACATGTAACATAGAGACAATCAGAGTACAAGTTAAGATAAAGTATAACAAGATAGCATACTACCATGTCGAGCAAGAAAGTCCTCCCTATATATGTCCAAGCATCCATTACAATATACATCGTATGTACAGTAATGGCCTCTAGGGCATACATATAACTAACAATCTCCCACTTGCACTAGGGCCATCTGTTGTGGTATCACATAGCCAACAATTAGCTGTGGTTGAAATATCTCATACTCAACCATCCCATAAAAGTCTCTACTGGGAAAAAGGCTTTTGTGAGTGGATCCGCGCTGTTGTCCTCTGTGTCTACTCTCCTAACCTCGATCTTCCTGGAGATCAACCATCTCCATGATCAAGTGATACTACCTAAGAAGAATATCTGGATTTCTGATGGGACGGGGGTTCCTTGGCCTAAGCCATAACATCATTGTCATACAATGGTAGGAACGAAGTTCATCTCATGAACTAATATATCCGGACTGCCTCTTTGGTAGAATCCTTGGTAACGATGTATCTTGCCTTTAATCGTCTAGTATGTCATGGTATCTAGCTTGGAACTTTTCCAACATACCGTCCCTCCAATAAGGGTAAAGACAAAGCCTGGGACTGACATTCAGTCGTCCTTATCACCCTGGAACCTTTCCAGTGATTCTCCACAGGATTGATTCATACCATCTCACTACAACTAGTGAGTACCCTAACATCCAATTAGATCTATCTTATAGATCCAAAACCCAGGATTTAGGAGGTATCACTTTAATCATATATGGAGAATCCTTGTGATAAGCGGAGATTGACCGAGCATAGCATAGGAAACTCCTTCCCTATCAAGAGTATGTCATCCACGTACTCTATGAGGATCACCACCATACTCTCTACTACCTTTTTGTATATATAAGGTTCATCTACCATTTTGATGAAGTCAAACTCTTTGACTACCACATCAAAACAGACGTTCCAACTCCGCGATGCCTTCTTTATCACATAAAACATTTTGCACACGTTTCCGCTGCTCCCGCTGTCTACGAAGCCCTCTGGATGTGTACTTATAGACGCTCTCTTCCAAATCAACATTTAGAAAAGCAGTCATGACACCCAACCGCCAGATATCGTAGTCATTGTATGTAGCCGTGGCAAGTAGGATCTGGATGGATTTAAGCATAGCTTTGAAAGTCTCAACTTTTCCATGTTCACCTAGTAATCTTCTCAAGATATACTTTCTCCTGATGGGGATTTAACCCTTCAGATAGAGCAACCAAAGTCCAAACTTTGTTGGTGTATAAGGATTCTATCTCAGATCGATATGCATCAAGCCATTCTTACAGAGTCTCACTCCTGCTGGCCAGCTCGAAACTAGTTGGGTCATCATCTCATGATGAAATCCTCGCTCCCACTGTCATAGAGAAAACGAAATATCTCTCAGGTGGGTGAGGAACCCTACTAGATCGACGGAGAGGCTGAGGTTCGTTGGAAACTATTGAATCCTTTGGTTCTACCAAATCATCTGCTGTAGTTTGTATAGCTGGAACTCCTTCCAGTTCTACCTCATGACCACTAATTTCTTCATAAGAAATTCCCTTTCATAAAGATGGCATGCTGAGAAACAAAATATCTTTTGTTCCTCTGTTTGGTAGAAGATATTCCCTTGCGAATACTTGGGATATCCAACAAACTTCCATAGAACTGACTTTGCCTCGAGCTTGTCCAGATTATGCTTTTAGATATAGGCTGGACAACCCCAAATCTTAACAAAATTAAGATATGGGCTCTTCCCATTCCATATCACGTATGAAGTGGTAGGTAACTGATTTGATTTGAACCCTATTCAGTAGGTATGCATCTTCTCAAGTGCATAACTCCCAAAAGGAAATAGGAAACTCAGTAGTACTCATCACAGAGCGCACCATATCAAATAGGGTGTGATTGCTCCACCCCGATATACCATCTGCTATGGTGTATACGGAGGAGTAATGCTAAGAGAGAATCTCATTCACCTTTAGAATAGTCCAGGAATTTCGTGCTTAAATATTCTCCTCCTTGATCTCATCAAAGCACATAATACTTATACCCGTTTTTGGTTCTCTACTTCTAACTTATATTCTATGAATATCTTAAAAGGTTCAGAATTGTGTTTCAACAGGAACATATATCCGAATCTTGAGAGATAAACAGTGAATGTAATGAAGTATAAAGAACCGGTCTTAGCATGTGTAGACAGGGGACCTTCATACATCAGCATGTATCAATCCCAAGAGTTCACTAACTCTTTCTCTGTTTCCAATAAACAGAGCTATGGTCATCTTATCATTGTGACATGACCGACAAGTTTCACAAGATGTAAATTCAAACAAATTTAAATATACAACTAAATGTAACTTAGCTAGTCGGGTCGAATTGATATGACCTAGTGTCACGACCCGCAGGGTACGGAACGTGACTGGCACTTAAGTTTACGAAACGTCTCAAGACGTCCGTAAAATAAGTAAGCCAAAGCCCAGAAACCAAAACCAAATAAGCAAAAGAGTGAAGAAAACCCAATCAATTGAAAGCGAGTTTATCAAATAAGTCATGTAAAACCCTTTTTAAAAACGATACCAATTTTTCCGAAAATTTCGGCAGAGTCTCCTTTGTAAATACTGGCCCCCAAAATGGGTACAACAAGAATATATATGAATCCAACAAATAAGGCATCCCCAAGCGGGAGCTAGCTCTTCTCCACAAGGCGGTCACAAATCCCACGTAATATAAAACAACATCATGCAAAATAATCATAAAGAAGCATGAGAAAAACAGCATGTCGACTCAAGTGAGCTCGACCCCAAAATACAGCATAAAAAGTCCACAAATCTCACAGTCTCATCTCTAGGTCAATATACAACAATACTGGTAGATACAGTAGATGGAGTACACTAGATACAAGAATATACAAGGTGGTACAAAAATAATGATATAACTCACCTAAGAGCAAAACCCCGAGTCCAGGCAAAAGAAACAAGAGCGCCCGCCGCTACTGTACTGACGGAGCGGACCTGCAAAAGGCTATGGTACAACGGGGGTGAGTTGCCAACTCGTGAGTAATAAATAACATTTACACAGGCTATCGTATGCATGCACACAAGTATTCTAGCATCTCTAAAACAGGTATGGCAGGACATAATAGCAGGTATGTATGCAATATGAATATACAAGCAGGTATGAATGCAATGCGAATCAACTCATGATCTGAATGTGTAATTATAAGAATCATGTTTTTCATTTAGGAATCTCTTTTGATATACCAGCACAATACCAATAGAATCAACAAGAACCTGTGTCCAGCAACGACACCTCAAAACTATCACACATCTCATATATCCATGTCATAGTATCTCTGGCCTCAGCCATCCGGCTGACCCAGCTCAATATCAAAATCTCATCATCTCGCGGCCACGGTCGGTATCCTCTGGATATCCGCCGTGCCAAACAGTCACCGGTAGGTAATCCGTCCCCTGCCAGGCTCAACGTCAACACCACATTCATCTTGCCCCGGGGTACCATACCGGACCCACCATGTACCCGTGACGGTTCCTCCACTCCTCGACACGGATCTCGAAAACCACAGCAAACTCATGGTGGACGACACTTTACATCACTAGCAAACCGCAATTACATATTTTAAAAAAATATAATTAGTTTAGAAATTTTGCGGCTTTCCCCCGTAATCCAGAAATATCATAAAATCTCAAGAAATCCTCATAAGTGCATATGTCAATGGTGATGAATGCATATGGTATCAATAATTAAGCTACGATGTATGATTAATAGACTAGGCATGAAAAAATAATATGATGAGGTACGCGCACATGAATAGCAATCCTACGATTTCATTTTAAGGAAATAAAGGCAATAGCACAGGTTTAAGCATCAATTAGTAAAAGGTTTCACATTATAGGTTATCTAGTGTGGTGGCATGGCAATTACCAGGGCGTGTGTGTAAGCATGAATAGTGCTCGTGCTGCATATAAAAACCCTGGCAATGGTGCAGGTGTCCTATAGAATGGGTTCGTATATGTATGTCAATATAGGGCATGAATGTAGCAAATAATCATACAAGTATTACACCCCTAATTACTAACATTACTAAGAATCTTTTTAAGTTACTAAAACTATCGGGCGACTTGCGCCATCCAACGATAGTCCCCCGTAGATGTTACATCTACTCACCGGAATCCCTAGCTAGTCACGTCCAATCACCGCTTTCCCCTTTCGTGCCGCGTCTGACGTCTCCGCGACCGAACCTGGAATTTACATCAATACCAAACATAAGGTTACATATCAAGAACGACGCAAAACCCAAACGAAAATACTAACGTTCCCGAGCTAGGTACAACGTGCACAAGGTGCGCGGAACACACGCGAAAATCGCAAAAACTGCAAAAATCGTCGATTTGGTCGCCCGGCAAAACTAAAATCCGATTACTCAAAAATCCGCACTCACGCATCCTAAATGTCATAGGATATGCCAACAATAATCTAGATATCGCAATTAATTCATCACAATAATTTACATAAAAACCTAGTAAGCTAGAAATTTGCAATTTGAGCAAACATCGAAAATTAGCGACAAAGTTAACACAATCCAACACAACAATCCAAACTAACCCACTAGCTAGCCATTACACTAATTTTAAACCATTAACTATGCATCAAACCATAATTCCAACACAAACCCTTCTCTTGTTTTTTGCCAATTAGCAACAACAATGAAAATTTCACACAAGTTTAACATAGATTAGCATAACATCAAGCCACTTAAGCAATGTAACCTTATCGATTGGTTAAGTAAACAACTAGATTAATTAAAAAGATTTAATTAACTAAAACATGGTTTCAAGAAACCCTAATTAACTCAACCATTAACTTTTTAAAAAACTAGATTAGGATTAACACTAAAATTAACACTAAACAACTAGATTAAAGAATTCTAACCATATTAACTTAAATGAGTAGAAATTATGCCTCAAATCTATGGATCTAGCAAGAAGAAATTTGCTTCAATTGATGGCCTCAAAGCATCATGATTCAAGCAAGGGAGATGAAGGAAAAAGGGATGAAGGATGGGGTTTAAATTGTGAGCTTTAAATTGCAATTTTTGGAGCAAACTTTGAAGAATTTTTTGAAGAAAATGAAAAGAACAAAGAGATGAAGGGGGCTGCTGGAATTTCGGCCAGAACAAGGGAAGGGGATGGTGTGGGGTGTGTGGGAAAAGTCTTGGTCAACTCCTACCAACCCACAAAAGACCATACCCAATTAACAATTCAAAAACCTTTAAAAAAACCTTCATTTCCACACAATATACAAAGTCAAAGGAGCATGGAATTTTTTTCCCCATGAGCTGCTGGAAATGGCCGGCCTAGGGTGAGGGAAAAGTGAGAGGGAGTGCACAAAAAAACTTTTATGCAAAAAGACCCCCTACAAGTCCAAAATTGCAAGTTTAAGCTTAAATTCAATAAATTTCGTTTCCTATAATAAAAATTAGCTAAAACTCAAAATAAAATACTAAAAATTTATGTTACAATTAGATTTTAATTAAAATAATTTTAAAAATTAAAATTAGCCCAGAAAAATTTGTATTTATCGCTAATTTAATGTATTTTCTTACCGGCTTAAAATAATATTAAAAAAATTGAAAAATAGGGAAAAATTTTTAAATGACCAAAATTTAATAAGTAACTCATTAGCTACTAAAAACAAGCAATTACCTATCCATTTTAGGTATAACTAGTCCTAAACTGCAAAATAACAAAAAAGACGGTTTACGGAAAAATACCGAATTTTCACCGATTTTCAGGAAAACTCCAAAACGACTTTTCAAGACGCTACACCTAGTCTACAATGCCTCAAGAAGGATTCGTTCATTTCTGAACTCTTCCTCTGTGTGTGTTCTGTATACTAAGAACTGTTGTTTGATTTAGAACGTCAATGCTCTTAGATAACGTGCCTGAACCGATCAACTCTTGATATAGGAAATGTTCAAAACATTATCCAACAATACAAAATTATATCCTTTCTTTACTAATAAAGAGACTGATATGATGTTGTATATCAGGTTCGGTAACTAATAACATTCGTTCAGAATCAATGTATTCTGGTAATACAGGGTGATAGTGACCAACAGACTTGGCTGCAACACATGCACCGTTTCTATCTCATGAAACATATCACCCGTTCTCAGTTCTCTACCTATCTGTAGCCCATGAAACAAATTACATATGTGCCATCCTGATCCGGTATCAAATACCCAGGACGTAAAGGATACTGAGAAACAGTTCTCTGTAATGAACACACCCGAAGAAGATGCATCAGCATGCACTTTCTTCGTTTGGGCGGCATGGGAATTTTGGTAATCCCCAATTTCCTGCTCTGTCTTATAACAATTATAAGTTAGAGCGGGACCAACGTTCCCCAGCTCAGTATAACAAGCGGGTTCGGTCAATTCTTCCGTATTATTATCTTGATTAAGGCGTGATATGGTCGCTACCTGGAGAGAGAGAGAAGAAAACACTCTGCGTATGCTCTTGCAAGATTAGATTGGTTATCTAATATATCTAATCAGGATGTCTCCCACTGTTTTAATCAAATCTTCTTTCAAACCCTAAAAGGAAAGACTAGCCGGGATTAATTACACGCTATAAGTTCGCCAATCTTTCAGCCAGGCCAGTGTCGGTACTTTGAGAGAGGTTCCCCGTGCTTTCGCACGGACCTAATTAAAGTAAACCTCATTTTCCCCGGGGCATAACCCCGTTAAAACCTTTCTAGACACCTACTTGATCGGCTAATTGTAATGTGTAAATCTCTTCCAGGAGTAACTCTTACTCGCAGCGGGCATCGGGATCCAACTATCTCATAGAAGGTATGCAATCTCATTACAAATTTCAACACTTGAAATTCCCAATAATATTTTACCCCTAGCGTGCTATGACCTTGACGCATGCCAAACAACCCATAGTCCGCTAGTCAAGTTCAACCCGTACATTTCTTGATTGAATTAAACCCACCCGCATGACCCTTGACGCATGCCAAACAACGCCGTACGAATACCCTAACCCAATCACATCGTATGCTAGCAGATAAGCACTAGTTAGCTACCGTACACTACGCCTTGACGCATGCCAAACTACCGCAGCACGAATACTAAGTAGTACTTATCTGAAATGACGGAGGGCTACGCAGGTTTTTAAGAAAACCGTGAGCGTAAAGAACTTGATATCGTTGTAGAATCGAGTGATTTTAAATGGAGTGTTTTTTTAGGCTTTTCTAGTTTTGCTAAAGGGGTCACTCCCGGTGAAGGGATCGTCGGCCCTTTCCTCATCGAATAAGGTGCAGGATATTTCACAAATATGACTATGCAAAGCAAGAACTATAGAAGCAATCAAAAGACAAACCGAGTTTGTAGCATCTGCTAGTTTCACTTAAGATGTCACTCCCGGTAAAGGGATCTCGGCTCTTTCCTTATCGAATAAGGTGCTGGATGTTCTACAAGGAACACCGCTATGCAAAGCAAGAAGTAGAGCTACCAGTTTTTAAAAAAGTTTCTACAACATCTTAGGTTTCATTTATTTCATTAATCTCATTAATGAAGTCCCATTTTAATATACTTCACAAGCATCACATTTGAAATGAAATCTGCAATATAACATATATATCATATATATAATATAAACATTCATCTCAGGCAGTAATATGATCTCATCACAGAACATTGCAGCAGAAGAACATATATGAAATATTGGATATACTAGGGCGTCCGTGTTTTCAATACGAGCCTGTATAAAACACGGATTCCACGGTCGCGATGCATAGCCAAACCCACATCCCTAGACCCCTACGAGAGCGGAAAGCAACATTGCCAATTCTAGGGTTAAGAGGCCCGGTCTCGACTCCTCGAGATGGTCTCCCACTGGACCCTAGAACCCGGTTACTTGTGCTCCCCGCCTTGGGTCTACCTAATGCGGAAAAGTAAATAATATACAATTGGGACATCATCCTCAGCCCGGAAGTGCCCCAATAAAAGAATATTACATACAAATGAATTTTACATGAATGAAAAAGAATAACTCTCATCTCACATAAAACCCCCGGCTATTCAGAACGCGACGATCCAATATAACATATCACAGCAACACATAATATCTCATATCATCAACGTAAGCAAGTATGCGTATCCCGATTGTCGTTGATGTATAGCAACGAAGCCGGCGATACACCACATACTACGCTTACGGTCGCAGAAAAGAAAGTGTAAAACTACAACAGTTGGAATCCGCAACCTCTTTAGACATCGCATGCCTAACCAAATGAATTCCTTAGACATCGCATGCCTAACAATTATAAACCCCGCATTTTAGTCTCATTATCAAAAACTCTTTTCAATATCAAGTCGGGTAATTCAACAAGATTCCCGACATCCTGATCAAATGCTCGTCGCAAACTTTAGTAGACAGCCGCACCCCCGGATGCTGTCGACGAAGTGCACTAAAGCGGAATACCGCTGCCGCGAGCACTCGAACGGATGCTTTTGGCGACGGAGTTCTCCTTCAGTGGCAACCGATCATCTGAGGCTAAACTGCTATGTTTATAATATTCAACTCAGCTATCTCATAACTATTTGTGGATTCCAAATATTGTATCACATTCTAGATAAATAGACAATGTTAAACTTTCCGATCGAATGATCAAACACCCAAGATTTCCCAAATAGTTCTCAACACTTGAAATTAGTTTAAAAACATCCATCACATGTATCAGTACCAATGGTCCAGCCGTACAAGGGTCAAGCCAACGCCTCACATGTGGCACGCCGTACTGCCATAAACCCTAAGGTTCAGAGGCAGTTCAAGACGGTCACATAATCGAGTTAAGGTTTGTTGTCTTCTATGGGGTCCACCGCGTTACTTGCACGACTTAGAACGTTCCTAAACTATGAAAAAATCCAACGCTTGGAAATTTTCCGGCAGAGGAAAAAGTGAGTTATTGATATCTGGTCGAACTTTTTAACACGATCTAAAAATTACCCGGACAAACTAAACAAAGTTAAATTATCCGAACGAATCAACCCTAGAAAACTCAACACTTGAGTGGAATTAAAAAATTCCCAGAAACAAGTGACAAGAAAGGACCTGAGAATAAATATATGAAATATGAGGGACTAAGTCAAATTTTGGCCGCGGAACCGCCGCCAAACCCTTGGTTTGGCCGCGGTTCCGCCGTTACGTGAGCGACTTAGTGGCCGTATTTCACAGTAATTCTTAGTTTTTCCTTCTTGTTTTTCTGAGCATTTTTAATTCATAAAAAATCACATTTTCAGAAAATGTCCAGAGAAGGGTTCAAATTAGGGTTTCGGGGTTCGATCGGAGTTTAAACATCGTCTAGACTTCGCCTAAAGCTCTAGCTTGGCTCTGATACCACTGTTGGGATGCTAGGCACTGCCACAAGGGTCTACAAGACATCAACCATGCCCGATTAAAAAATTAGCTGTGCCAAACAACCCAAAGCCGGATCTTTAAACTAGAGTTTATGCGAAAACAAACATGTTAAACACTTTAACACTAAGTGAGAGGGATTACATCCTTTGTAGATCCGGTCCTTCACTTCTTAAGCTCGGTGTTGAGGTCCCTTCGCTGCGATCATCGTGTTCTGGACTCTCGAGAGGCTCCACGAAGAGAAAGATGCAAACTTGCTTGCTATCTTCGATAACAAAGATGATCTACCTTGAAGTTCCATTAACACAAGATAACACTCACTAAATGAAGTGAACACCCTCATCTAAATGGCAAGGGTAGATGAGGATAATGAAGTAGGATTTTTGCTCGCATTTATAATCTTATTCTCACTCACTTTCATCACAAAAGCAAAACAAGAAAACTCATCCATGAAAAGAGAAGGAAGAAGAAGAAGGAATCCTTTTGTTATGAAGAATGAATAACCCATTTGTGAGGTTAGAAATGCAACCATAGTTAAGAATGAATCCTTAACCCTTGTAGAGAAACAACCATGGTCAAGGGTTTGGGTTTGGTTAAGCAAATATCTTCATAAAATATCTTACACAAAACAAAACATAACCTTCTAGAAACTTCTAGAAGAGCTTAACCCAAATCAAACCCTAACCATGTTTAATCTCCACTAATCATGTTGCATTAATAACCATATCATGTTACAATATTATATATCACATATATAATATTTATTGTAACAAAATAAAAAAATATAATTAACATATATCGCATATATAGCAATGTATTACCCGAGTGAGAAAAAGAATATTTTAGTGAGCTAATATTAGTTAATGTAATTTCATATATCATATATATTATTATACATTAAATTATCGAATCAACACTTGATCCAACAATCCGGCTATATCGCATATAACCGACTAATTCGATGACCCGGCTATATCACATATACCCGGCCGATATCTCATATCATGAGAATCCAATGCGGTATCACATCCGCAATATCCTCGGTCCCGCACATATCACATATGTGCTCCTACTCCGTTTTTCCTGAGCCAAGAAACCACTGTGTAGGACTCTAAAGAATCGTCAATACGCCGGCAGTAGGTGATAATCATATCAAACACCCATAAGCTGCAAGCGGTCAGCTAAACGTAACAACTAACCAGGTATTGAGCAGTCAGAAGATCAACAAGCAAGCTTATACATTCTCCTGTGAATCCAATCAGTAACACTCCCGTACAGTCCGGTCTCGTCGTCTGATATGTCGCATATCTCGTCTAGGGGTGGTAAACGTCAGACCCCAGTAGCTTGATAAGTCGTGTCGAGATGAGGTCTATAACAGTTCGAGAAACTATTGATAAAACTTACCAGTAAATCTCAGCAACCCTGGCCAGGGATTTCCGATTATAGCCAATCGAACACAGCACAACAACAACTCCCTATACCGGGAGAGACGAATCCCCTCCTATCGCTCATTGCCTCCATGTAATTCGAGACTGTACCCAAAAGCCACCTTTTTGCACGCCCCCTTAAACGTGGTATGATGGAAATCAAAGCACAGTGGGAATCACACAAGTCTCTATGACGATCTTGGGTCAACAGACTACTCTGTACCAGTGTCACCGGAGAACTGCCATCTGACGTGAGGTATAATACCATCTGGGAGTTCTGGGCGAGTCCGTCCAGTGTACCCAGTCTCTACTGAGCACCCGTACACTATCCTTGATGTGAAACACCGATGGATATGGGATCATCCATCTCCCATCATATGTGTCAAGATGCGTATACGCTAGTCTACTCTGGTGTATCGATGCCCTGTCTCGATACACCCTCAACTAGGAACTGTTATGGGATATACTCGACGACTACTGTGGCCCTACAAGTATGATCTCATCATAGTCCCAGTAGTCGAGTACATATCCTAAGAGCTTTATCAACATGTATCATAGGGACAATCATAGTACATGTTAAGATAAAGTACAACCAGATAGCGTACTATCATGTCGAGCAAGAAATTCCTCCCTATATATGTCCAAGCATCCATTACAATATACATCGTATGTACAGTAATGGCCTCTAGGGCATACATATAACGAACATCAATATCTCAAATCCTCGTATCTCAGGCATCCGTATCATCTGTGGGATCGGCCCGCAGGCTCTGGCTGAATGGATCAGCCTGTATCCATCTCATTACTCCGGTCGGTATCCTCCGGATAACCACCGAGTCCCAATAATATCACCGGTGGGTTGTGTCCCCTGCCAGGCTCATCATCCTCCATGAAATCACTCTAGCCTCGGGGTACTTTACCGGGTCCACCTTGTACCCGCAGACGGTTCATCTGGCTCCTCGAATCGGGTCTCGAAATCCATCTCATAACCGTGAAAACATCATGGTAGACGACTCATATAACATATCATAAGAAAACCGCAAACTTACAATTTTTAAAATGGTAATATGTTTTCATATCCTTGCGGTTCCTCCAAATCCATAAATATCATAAATACGGAAATCCACGAGCGAATCATGATACATGAATGTCTATGATATCAATAATATGAAATGCAATGCGGAAACTGGGAAGCTATGCATAAATAGCGATGCAATAGGATGTTTGCATGTACCTAGCAATCCTACATATCCATATTAAAGAATTTAATATATCAATTGCAGGTTATTAAACATAATGGCACAAGTGATAAGATTTGGATTTTAATTAGTTAAGTGTTCGTGGCTGTCACGACCCGAAATAGCCCGTGACTGGCACTTGAATCATATGAAGTCTACAGGACCACATCTAATTCAAGTAGCCGAAAGCCCAGAAATCTAAAACCATTTTAGGTAAGAAGAAACTTATTTTAAAACGAGTCGTTTAATAGCATAAGCCGAATTATGTGTTTTTAAAACATCAAGTCTTTTCTAAAAATTTCGGCAGAATTTTCTTTGTAAAAACTGGCCCCGAATGGGGTACAACAAGATAATATATACATGAATGATAAAAGGTATCCCAAAGCGGGAGCTAGCTCTTCGTCAATCGACGATAACAACCATGCAAGCAATACAATATACAACACCAAAGGGCGAGGAAAAACTGAAAAGGAAACTCAAACAGTATGAAATCCATAGTAATACAACACGCGACTCTAATGTCGAAAGAATAACAACTCTAGTCTCTAAGTCTGAAATAAATACATGTTTAGTTGATGGAGTTTACTAGATACACTGAATAAATAAAATACAATGGTGGTCACGATACAAGTGAACCCACCTACTTGCAAATCACCCGGAATGGAAGCAGTGTACCAGCAAAGCCGTAACGGAACCTGTACGGCAAAACCTGCAAGAAACTTTGGCACAACGGGGGTGAGTATCCAACTCGTGAGTAGAAAACATCACAGAGCAGAAATCGTATGTATGACGCAATCCTAGGTCATACGATCAGTAATATCCTCAAATGATAAAGTCTGAAGCATGAAAAGGTGGCAAGTGTAAACATGTATAGATAAGTGTAATCCCAGTGCTCGTGTCAGTGCCTCAGGTAGCAATATATCATATGTATGAGATATGAATGTAATATAATGAAAAGAGTGAGACAACTGTTTTATTCAATGGGATTTCTATAAGTATATATAAATCGAGTATCATCAATGAAATCAACAGAGAAATCCGTGTCAAGCATTGACACAAAACATAAATCCTAATATCTCAGGCTCTGGCTACCCGGACTGGCCTGTATCATCAAAACTCAAAATCTCAGTGTCTCAAATCTCAATATCTCAGGCATACTTATCATCTGCGGGATCGGCCCGCAGGCTCCGGCAGAACGGATCTGCCTAAAACCATCTCATGACTCCGGTAGGTATCCTCCGGATAACCGACGAGCCCAGATAATATCACTGGTATGAAGTGCTCCCCTGCCTGGCTCATCGAATACAACTCGAACTTCTTGCCCCGGGGTACCATACCGGGCCCACAATGTACCCGAAAGGGTTCATCCAACTCCTCGAATCGGGTTTCCAAATCCAACAACAATCATGAAAACTCATGGTGGACGACTCATACATCATGGGAAAACCGCGCTTTTCATTTTAAAAAGAGAAAGAAGTTTATATATATTCTTTCTGTTTTCCCCCAAGTCCAGGAAATCTCATGAAAATCCGAAATCCAATCATCAATAGCAAGTAAACGGTGAATAATAATTTGCATGAAGTAGCAAGTAATAACTGCAATGTCTAAACTAGCATATACAGCAAGTACACTAATATCATGTCGAAATTATCAGCCAACAAGCTATATCAATGAAATAATATTCTCTAAAGTATAAGTGACATGGCAATTACCGAAGACGATGTGTGTGAGCCGGCAAGTAAGTGTATGTGGAACATACGCATCATCGGTAATGGTGCTGGTGTCCTGACAGCATAATCTCAATAATGGCATATGGAAATACAATATAAACCTGCAAATGCGACGCGAACAGTAATAATATGCGGGAGCTGAATAATAAACACAAAGATAACTAATCTTCATTTAAATAATATAAGTCATACAGTTTTGCCATTTGAAATAACACAAATCATGGTGTTTTTAAGAAAAGATACGTCCTTTTGAAATATCCGTAGAATCTCTTGGCCTGTCTTTTAAAGTACCCACGATTCTTTAGTTTTGAAATAGATAGGAATCGAATCAAGTCTAACAACTACACTAACTATAGTGCTGAGCTAACAGGCTAAACGAAAGGTAAGGAAACCGCCTAACATCTGAGTCGATACATACATACATATATATATATATATATATAATAGTCGGTGATCCTGTCTCAATAGTATCATATACGATACAATATCTATAATATGACATCCTCAAGTCAAGAGTGCGAATCTATCATCAATATAAAGCTTGTACGGAAAATCCGTCGTACGGCCTCCCAAATCTTGGTACGGGTCAAATGTCACATATATCACATTATTCATCTAGTATCCTCTTTATCAAATATCATGATCCGGGGGACTGATCTACGTCTAGTACAATACTGATACCATCTATGTATACATGCATGTGTATGAAAACACCACGTCAAAGGACCCGCTAAAACATCATGTCGTATCTCAAATATGAACCCTGTCACATCACCGATCTCATGGCCTCAAGCCCAATCTCATCGACTCATCTCAAATCCCAAGTACTATCCTCATAATCCATGTATATGTATACGTATATATATATATATATATTTATATAGACACATAGTCCCATACCTATGTGTGTGTGTGTGTATATACATATCCCCATATACGCACATGTTAAAGAATGAATGTATGTGAGTGTGTGTGCGTGTGTGGGTGCAACAACTACACTAGGGTTTCGCAAGCAACACTACTAATCCATGAACACCTAGTATCTATCATAATCATCAGTAATCTCATATCAACATAATATTTCTATATGTATATACGTATTCGTATACATCATAACGAACTGCGGGGGTGCTATACGCCATCTACCCGACTTCCCCCGTAGATATATATCTACTCACCTTGCTTCTTGTGTGCTGATGTCGATGTCGCAATCTTCATCTTCAATGTCTCAACATCACATGGGGTACCTACACATATAATCCAATTTCAAATGCGTATTAAAATCACATCGGAAAACCAAAAACGGCACACGCTACGCTCAAAGGTAAAAAACTATAGCCTCGCATGCAAACAAGACCAATAATCTTAGTCGTTGACGTTCAAACACCACCCGACAGAAAGGAATTATCAAATACCAAAATCCAAGTTAAAACAAGTCGTAAAACAATGCGCCAACACAAGAAAGTGATCCCAGATTATACCCTAGGTCAAATCAGCCAATTTTGCATATGCCAAGGGTTAAATTTACTGGAGATAAGGCCCTGGAACAAAAACGAACCATTTCCAAACTGCTCTGGCCGCAAATTGCGGCCAGAAAGAAATAATTTGTGGCCGAGAAGAGAGGGTACGGGCTAGAATTTTTTTGGCACACTGCAGGTTGCCTGCACATCACTTTGTGTTAGCAAAATAATTTTCAAAGGTTCCGGGTGTTAGCAGATTTCATAAAACACTCACAGAATCCAAAATCCTTCTGATATCGGGTTTCTTAGTCCGCTAAAATGGGTTCTAGTCTCTAGTTTAGGTATCCAATCAATCACCACAGGGGTTGTGTATCCTCTACTAGCCTTAATTTCACCTTTAGGTTCAACTAAAACCCTAATCCTCAACTCAAGTTTTCAAAATTCTCAAAACCACACAATATCGGTTCTAATTTAACATGGATGTAAAAACAATGGAAATACTAGGCTAATGGTTAAGAGAATAACTCATTTGGCAACTCAAGAAAATTCTTGAGTTGCCCAAAGTGTCCAAAATCAAATTTTACTTGGCTCCCTATGCTTGTAGTGAGCTTGTGCATCTTTTTATTGAAATGGGTATTGGGTTTTGAGGTGTTTTTAATGGAGTTTGAGAGGGTACAAGAGGGGGAGGGAGTGCGGGCAGCAGCAGCAGCATCAAGAGAGTGAGGGAAAGGAGAGAATGTGAAGAAAATGGTGAGATGAGAGGATGACAAGTCAAAGATAACCCCCTTACCTTTCTCTCTCTCACCTATACCTAATACTATATTCATATCCTTTTCTTTTCTTTTTCTTCTCTCCTCAATATTAAACCCAAAACAAACCATACACCCAAAATCATGTAGGAAAAAGGTAACAAGTGAAAAAAAGACATAGTGCATGTTTTGCACAAAACAAGCTTAATGCGCGATTAGCGATATTTAATCGCGATTCGCACTAATTTAGCGTATAATTAATCATAAAAACATATAATTTGCATAATTCACATAAAACACCCTCATTTTAGAAATTTCCATAATTTTCCAAAAAAAAAATTCCCCAATTTATCGGTATTTAATTATACCGCCTTATTAAAATATTCAATAGTTTATTATTTAATTATAAAAATTCCCAAAACCAATATTTTATTTTTGTTTTGAAATGTTATAATCTTCCCCCTTAAAGAAATTCGGTCCCCGAATTTAAATTTAAACCCCTCAAATACTAAAATATTTCAGTAAAAGTCCAAGTCGTCGGGGCTCCGAAATCATCAATACATAAAACGCATCGTAGCGCAATGCATACGCATGAACAAAGAGCAGATAACTCAAAATCAAAACTCCGTCAAGCAACCCTCAATCATTGGAGTCACGGTGAAGACACAATTGTCAAATCCAAAACAAAACCAATATGATATATATCAAAACTATACATGTAGACATCAAATCTATACATGTAAATATCTGAAGGGAAATGCATGCCAAACCTTTTTAAGTTGCTGTGCGATGTGCATAACACTGCACAGTGGCGGACGTCTATTATAAGAAAGTAACCATATATGTATATATCTTTTGTTTAATATGTACGTTCCGCCGTTTTGAAAACAATTTATAAGGGTTTCCTTGTTTTTAAACGTTTCGTGTCATATCAGACACGTAGGTAAATACTGAGACTATATCTCCTTTTTTTTTGGAAATCCCTTCGATAACTATCAATGCATGCAAAATATATCCAGGTAATGTCCTCCGACTAGTTCTGCTCAGTACGAAACAAATAAAAAAAATCATCAAAACGTACTGCTCCATAAGAAATCAATCCCAAAATGTGCATAAGAATGCTGTGTGCGTCTGGTGCGCACGAAAATCAGAATCCATATATATGCCATACATGTGCACAGAAACAACATCTAAGTGCAACGGGTGTGCATGAAACCCCTATCAGAGGCAACGTGTATGCCTGACAGCAAAATCAGGTGCATCTGATATGCACGAAGAATCCCGATTTAGTGCATCTGGTGTGCACCAAAATCTCATCCCATAACATGCGCCCAACATGCGCGAAAATCCAAATCAGGTGCATCCATCATGCATAAAATCACAAAATCCAATATCAAGCGCCGAATATGCGCAAAATCCAATCCAAGTGCGTCAAACATGCGCAAGAATCCAATCGGGTGCACAACGTGCACAAAACAAATGTCGAATATCACAATCGAAATCGACGGTATACAACACATCTCAAATCCAAATCAGGTATACCATGGTATCAAATCTCACAACCATGTGCATCAGCGTGCACACAATCTAACCAAAACACTAAATGTGCATGAAAACTATGCCGTAAGCATAAGTCAAATCATATGCATGCCCTAAGCATGAAGTCAAAATAAATACCTCAAATAACATCAAATCGAAGTCCTGTGCAACTGTAGTGCACAAAATACGTATCAATGCACTGCAAGCATATGTGAACTATATCGAGTGCAAAAACCAAATCGTGTGCGTATCATATGCACAAAATCAACTCAACTGTATAAAGTCCATGAAATCATAAACATGTGCAGCCAAGGCACAAAATGATATCAAGTGCATTAACTGTACACAAAATATAAATACCCAGTAGGAGCAACCATGGTGCACGAAAATAAATATCATGAAACCCAGTCATCAAAACTCAATCTTGCGAATAGATCGCCCAAAACACTCGAAAGCAAGTATAGCGGAAACAGTCCCGCTCAAGCACATCCACTAAGAATCTCTGACCAACTGTCGTGGTCACACATGACATGTCTCATCGACGATGCCGAACTTTGGCCTGCAGGGTGTGCGTAATATGACCGCTCCTAGGTCCAAGTTTTCTCGTAAAATATTTCAGAAAGGTCCTGTCGAGGTCTCTCCCAATTCTCGTCTTTGCCGAACTGTCCGGAAGTCATCGTCCTTTAGTATATCTGTTTCTTGTTACGGAATGGCTGCATACTCATCGCGACTCCTTCTGGTAGATATATCCATAAATAACGCCTCTGCATGCGTATCACATCTCTTATGTCGGCGGAGTGGAACGTCATATTATCAAGATCTCGTACGAACCTCTTACTCCATTTTTCTCTAATGTCGACTGCTTCGGACTCGTCTCTTCGTGGCTGCATGGACTGTGCTACAAGGGCTATACTCATATCTGGAGTCTCCCAAGCAATGCATCCCATCACATGATCTCCGAAAGTTGTCAAACCATTCGATCGACTCGTTAAAACCTCATAATCCCCTAAGAGATCAACATCTTGGGTACCGTTTAATAATATCGAGTACACACCACTGCACCTATGGGCCAACCGTAGAAGGGGAAACCCAAGCCTCATAAATGGCACCGCTAAACTGCCGCAAACCCAAAGTTTCAAAGGCGTTCCATGGTCATTACGTCGAGTTAGGGTTTCATTCTTCTAGAGGGTTCGTAAAGTTACTTGCATGTTTTCTTCAAATACTTAAAACTTGGAAAATGGGTTTCTGACATTCGATCATCTCTATCGACTCCCAACGTATCCGTGTGAAGTCTTCTCAAGCTGGAATCAATCAATCTGATGACCACGCATCGGGGTAAGCGAACAAAACACATGTCCTAGTCTTTCACCCTCGTGTGACTAGTGACCATCTATCATATCTCTGAGTATAACTCGTACTGCAATAGCTCCAACTTCGGGGCGATATCGTGCCGTTCGCAGCAACTACTGGCTCATTCGTCTGCAAGCTGAACTGTGCCTCACTCATCATGAATAAGAGATACATCAATGGTCATCACATTCTAGCTGGCCTCTATCAGTGGCTCAATCCTCTGGTGCCGATCTGCACGTCCAAGTAATCTCGTAGAAGCGACCCATCAAACGCTCAAAGCGCGAAAACACAATAAAACGACGCCTCTCTATGCAATCGTATCCCTGGAATCACGCCCTGGTCAGTCTTCATTCATGACGAGCTCATGCTGACCGCAACTCTAGCCGTAGCTCTCTCTGCCCGTGTAATCGTGGCAGCAAAATCACATACCGATATCGATTAGGATAGATCATGAATGAATATAATGTTGTGCAAAGAAATGTACATCCTAAGGTTTCTTAAGCGGAGTATCGTATCATAGATATGCCGCGGAACATACGTACGGTACGCCACTCTACTCAAGCTACCTACTCCATCAACCATGGGTCATCCTACGCGACGAAAGTTCGGGTCTAATACCCCCTCGACTAAGTCTAAGTTCCGTAAGGTCAAGCCTAGATTCCGTATATATACAACGCCCTAGGCTCCACATAGTCAAACCTAGACTCGAACCAAGGTTAACCTAGCGCTCTGATACCAACTTTGTCACGACCTGAAATAGCCCGTGATTGGCACTTGAATCATATGAAGTCTACAAGACTACATCTAATTCAAGTAAGCCAAAAGCCCAGAAATCTAAAACCATTTTAGGTATGAAGAAACTTATTTTAAAATTAGTCGTTTAATAGCATAAGCCGAATTATGCGTTTTTAAAACATCAAGTATTTTCTATAAATTTCGGCAGAGTTTCCTTTGTAAAAGCTGGCCCCGAACGGGGTACAACAAGATAATATGTGAATAATAAAAAGCATCCCCAAGCGGGAGCTATGTAACATTTCAAAATAATAAAATATTATTTTTGGGAAATTTATAATTTAATATTATTTTATTGAATATTTTAATAATTCAGTATAATTAAATACAGATAAATGGGGGAAAATTATGGAAAAATTCTAAAATATGGTAATTTAGAGAATTATGCCATTTCTAAGTTTTTATGATTAGTTATATGATAATTTAGTGCTAATCGCGATTAAAAATCGCTAATCGGTTTTTCTAGCTTTTTGTGCAAAACATGCAAATATCATCTTTTCTTACACTTGTGCATTTTTCCACCATGTTCCTTTTGGGTTTACCATTCTAGTGAGAAGGGTTTAGTGTGGAAAGAAAAGGAAAAGAAAAAGAAATGGAAAAGGAATTTTATATTGAGGTTGGTGAGAGAGAGAGGTATGGTCTCCTTTGACCCAAGGACTTAGCCATCTCCTTCATTCCTTTCACTCATCTCTCTCCCTCTTCTTTGCTTGCTGCTGCTGCCTCTTCCCTCACTTCCTCCTCTTTCTTCAAGCCACCAAAAGACCATGATAAACTCATCAAAACCTCACTCTCATTTCACGAAAAGTGTGCATAAGCTCAAGGTCTACACATTGGACCAAGGAAGTAAGGATTTTGGTCACTAGGGGCAACTCAAGAAAATTCTTGAGTTGCCAAATGAGGTATTTTCTGAACTCTTAGCTTTGTTTTAGTATTACTTATACCCCATGTTTAGTTTAGAACCGATATTGTTTGATTTTGTGGACTTGAGGAAAACCTAGTTAAGGTTTGAGGGAAATTTGAGTTATAATGTGAAATTGAGCTCAGTAGAGGTTAGATAAAAACCCTAGTGCATGAATTGAGACCCAAACCTGAGACTTAAGGCCCGGAAAACGGATTTAGAAACCGATATCGGAAAGTTTGTGGAATCTGTGAAGCTTATATGAGATCGGCTATCACCCGAGACATCCTAAAATAAAATTGATTGGAAAGTGAGATGTGCAGGCACCCAGGAACCACCACACAAAACCCCAACCCCCAACTCCATCTTCAGGCCGCAGATTTATCCTGTTTGGCCGCAAATTGTGGCCTGGACCCCACCATTTTTCCTCGTTCTGGTTCTGTAGCTCCTACATGTGTAGATTAGGCCCCTGGCATGTATAGATTTGTTTAATTTGACCTAGGGTGAAATCTGGAGCCTTTTTCCTCAGTTGCTGTTATGGATTCGTGTTTCCGTATTCCGTATTTTTAGTTCTGAAATTGTGTTTTGTGTTTTTTCTCGACTATTTGGCGTTTATACGACGATATCGAGGACTGATTGATGGTTTTGAAGGCGTGCCCATAGGTTCTAACCTGTAGGCCCCTTATCGTATCGTTTTGGGTTTGGTGTGCCGTTTTAGCTTTGATTTGGTTTTAATGCGCATTACGATACATTGACGTATAGGAACCCATGAAGACTTCGGGATGACAAGCGAGCGCGTGGCGACGTCGACAAATAAAGACGCAAGGTGAGTAAATTATATCTACAGGGGGAAGTCGGGTGGATGGCGTATAGCACCCCCATAGTCCGTAATTGCTATACTATATATTATATATGATAGTTATAGTGTGTCATGGATATTGTGTTAGGTGTATTATGGATAGCTTAGGGTTAGAATTAAACTAGTATAGTTCATAGTCGCAAACCCTAGAATTGGTTTACACCCACACGCGCATCCTTGCATATTCCCTATACTTACACTGTGTTGATGATGATTTTGGATGACATTGGAGTCGATGATTTTGGGCATTGTGCCGTGAGAACGGTGATGTGATGTGATTCATACTTGCGATACAACATGTGACCTTAGCGGGCCGTTGGGCATGTGTTTTACCCCCGCTTTCATACTTATATAGATGGTATTGATTTGTACTAGACTTAGATCTGTACCCCAGATTATGTGATATGATGATAATGATACCTGATATTTGATGAGAGGAATGTGATACTCACCCGTACCCAGCTATTGGGATGCCGTACGACGATATACCGTACGAGCTTTATATTGATGATAGATCCGCACTCATGACTTGAGAATGTCATATGATATACTGTATCGTAAGCGATACTATTGAGGCGGGATCACCGACTATTATATCTATATATCGACTCGGATTTAGGTGGTTTCCATACCCCTCCCGTTTGACTTGATACTTAGATCAGTAGTTTGCATAGTAGATGTTAGACCAGACCCGAGTCATACCTATTTCAAAACTATGAATCGGGAATGTCTTAAATACACCGTAGCCCTTATTGTTAGTAAAAATCCTGATTCGTCTTATTTCAAATGGTATAACTGCATGACATATACATATGGGTGTAGATTCTTTACTGTTGCGTTGATTATTCTATTTCCGCCTATTATTGCTATTCACATTGCTTTGCATATGTTTATTGCTATATTACTATCATGTTGCTAGGACACTAGCACCATTATCGATGATGCGTATGTTCCACGTACACTTGCTTGCCGGCTCACACACTTCATCAACGATAATTGCCATGTCACTACACAGTATCATTGTTGCATCAGGTTATGACCTTGTATGTGCATACTATTAATTCCATGTTGCAAGATATACTGTCATACTTGCATTTCATTTATATGTCATATACATCATGCTTTATGATTATGCGCATTGAGATACGTTGTTTCCATGTTAATTCTGGATTTGGGGAACCGTGGATATTTCAAAGAGAATAGTTAATTATTTAAAAACCCGGTTTTCCTTGATATGATATTTCGGTTAGTCCATCATGTGTTTTCTCGGTGCTAGAGTGATATATGTGAACCCGAATCGAGGAGTTGGATGAGGCCGATTACGGGTACTTGATGGACCCGGTATGGTACCCCGGGGCGAGAACGGTTTCGCTGTGTAGTAGACGGTGAGCCTGGCAGAGGGACTACGACCTACTGGTGATTGGTTGGACTTGGCGGTTATCCGGAGGATACTGACCAGAGTTGATAGATGGATATGGGCGTACTGCCGGGGTCGAGGGCCGAATCCGCAGACATAGCCCGTGGGCTGATCGGAACTGACGGAGCCTGATAGATGAGGATTTACGTGTTGATGCTAGGCACGGGTTTCATGATGTTTTCCATGATTTTGATTATATCCTCACAATTTTATGGATGATGCTTATTGTCATTGGCTGAAGGGTGGAAGGGATCCACATATATACAGACATTGATCATATACAGACTTTGACTACATTAATCATACTTCATTTGTATATATAACAGGGTACGAGGGCGCTGTTATATATACCATTACACCAATATTAGTGGAATGGGACGCTAATATATATGTATTGATATCCATTTGATACTTCATCATGTTTACTTTATGCAGACATACCTTACATTTATGACAAGTTATTATCTGAGGCACTGGCACGGGTACTTGGCACTACCTACATGATTAGTTGTTACATTACCACATTATCATGCTTCAGACTTACTCTTAAGGGTTATATTATATACTAATTGTATTGACCTAGGATTATGTCTTGCATTCGATTTCTGCTTGTAGATATTTTCTATTCACGAGTTGGCAACTCACCCCCATTGTGCTACAGTTCTTGCAGGGTTTGCCGTACAGGTTCCATAGCGGCATTTCTGGCACACTGCTTTCTTTTGCGGGTGATTTGTTTGGTAGGTGGGTTCTTTGTATCAGAACCGCCGTTGTACATGTATTATTTTTTTGTATCTAGAAATTCCATCAACCAAAACTTGTATATATTGTTTCAGACTCAGACACTAGTGATGTATTATTTCAACCTTAGAGTCGCGCTCAGTAGTGTTACAGTTTTCATGCTTATCTGGGTTTCTTTTAAATTTTAATCCTCGCCATTCGGCGTTGTATAGTATATTGCTTTTATGTTTATTTATCCTTAAAATGCTTTTAGATTTCTGGGCTTTTGACTTACTTGGATCAGATGGAGTCTTATAGATTTTATATGGTTCAAGGGCCAGTCACGTGCTTTTTCGGGTCGTGACAAAGTTGCTATCAGAGCGCTAGGTTAACCTTGGTTCGAGTCTAAGTTTGACAATGCGGAGCTTAGGGCGTCTATATATATACGGAACTTAGGCTTGACTTTACGGAACTTAGACTTAATCGAGCGGGTATGAGACCCGAATTTTCGTCGCGTAGGATGACCCTTGGTTGATGGAATAGGTGACTAAAGTACAGTGACGTACCGTGGGTATGTTCCGTGGTATACATACGACACGCCACTCCGATTATGGAACCTTAGGATGTACATATTTTTTGAGATCAGTGATTCTCTTCATATCCATGATTATATATCCGTTTGAGACCCTCGATTCTATTAGTTTCATGATCATACCTTCATTGATGCTGTTCCTTCTTATGATCATGTATCCACTCTGGATCTGTTGTTCTTTTTCTTGCCATTGATCTGCTCTCTTCGATACTCAATTGAGGTTCCTGTCGCCATTGTTTGAGCACAGTTGAGTTGCTGCTAGTGTTACGGTCAGGGCGAGCTCGTCTGGTACGAGGGCCGACCATTGTGTTTTCTGGCTACATGGGAACGTCTCGAGTTAATATTGATGATTGTGACCTCTAGTAGAGGCGAGTGCTTGGTTTTGCACCGGATGATCGGGCCATTGTTAGAGCTGCCAGTTAAGAGAGGACTGTTGATGTACAGCATACCTCAGAGATTATGATGTCGCCTACCGTGCAGACCGATGGACCAGCTGTTGCTGAGATTCATAGGATGTCGCTTCCGGAGCTTATGAGCTGAGATCGCCGGAGCTTCCAGGCAGATATGAGATAGATGATAGCTAGTCTACCCGATTTGAGAGACGAAGGTGATTCGTTCGATTTATGTGCCGGAGCAGGCCCAGTTGAGTTGAATATTTCCGGTGTGGAGAGTCTTACTCGGATCTAGAGCAGACCGCCAATGTATTGCCTTTCCTGGAGGATTGAGGCGCTGTTCAGCGTACAGACGAATGAGGCAGTTGTTGCTGCAAATGACGAGACATCGCCCAGATGATTGGAGCTACTACAGCATGAGTATACACTTAGAGATATAATGGAAGGTCGCTAGTCACTAAGGATGAAGGACTAGAACGTGTGGTTCATTCGCTTACCGATGCGAGGTCATCAGATAGATTGTTTCCAGCTAGAGGCGACTTCAGGCGGAGATGTTGAGAGTCGACAGAGATGATCGAATGTCAGAAACCTGCTATTCCAAGTTTAAACTATTCGGAAAGACATGCAGGCAATTCTATGGACCCTCTAGAAGAATGAAACCCTAACTCGACATAATGACCGTGTGAAAGCCTTTGAACCTTAGGGTTTGCGGCAGTTCTGCGGCGCCATTAGTGAGGCTTGGGTTTGCCCTTCTACAGCTGGACCATTGATGCTGTGGTATGTACTCGATGCTGTTAAACTGTACCAAAGATGTTGAGCTCTTAGGGGATTATGAGGTTTTGACGAATCGATCGAATGGTTCGACTTCCTTCGGATGCTAGGTGGTGAGATGCATTTCTTGGGAGACTCCAGATACGGGGATAGCCGTTGGAGCGCAGTCCGTGCAGCCACGATGAGACGAGTCCGAAGCAGTCGACATTGAAGCAGAGTGAAGTAAAGAGTTCGCAAGAGATTTCGACGAGATGACGTCCCACTCCGCTGATATCAGAGATGCGATACGCACGCAAAGGTGTTGTATATGGATATATCTTCCAGAAAGAGGCGCGATAAGTATGCAGCCGTTCCGGAATAGGAATTAGCTTCAGCAATGGATGACTTCCAGGAAATTCGGCAGGAATGAGATTTGGGAGAGAGACCTCGACAGGACCTTTCTGGAATACGATACAAGAAGACCTAGACCCAGGAGTGGTCATATTGCGCACACCCAGCAGGCCAGAGTTCGGCATCGTCGACGAGGTAATTGACCAGGTTTGGATAAAGGACCTCACCCAGATGCGTTGTAACTTGACCGAGGACGAAAGAGTATTGAATATTCCTCCGATCGTTGGGACGCGTTCCCGAGGGCCTGTTCGGCCACACATCTTCTACCGAACGATGAAGCTATAGAGTACGTGATTTCGAGTCCGTGCGAGAGACTTCGGATTGACCGTGGCCAAGAACAGTGCAGTGCGTAGATAGCATGGCATGACGTTATAGTGGACGACAATAGAGATAAGTGGAACCAGAGGTTCGTGCGAGACGCTGACGAGCTGTCATTACTTCCCGTCGAGGCTAGAGACCTGATATACTTACAGAGGCGTTGGGATGCGACCAACTTCCGAGAAAATGTTGTGCTGAGGATACAGATGTCCATTGAGTGAGAAGAGATTATACAAGAGAGCCAGTCTCCGTACAATTCGGCATAGGCAAGATTGGAAGAGACCTTGAGCAGGATTCCTTCCAGGACACTGCTGCAATGATATTTGCACCCAGGATCAGATGTGTCACGGGCAGTCAGAGAGCCAGAGGCCGACGCCTGTAACATGCTACCTTACGAGTGGTCATGATGATTGACCGAGAGATGACTAGAGATGTGCCAGAACGGAATCGTCCCCGTTAGCACACCTGACAGGGCCGATGAGCCGATTGATTGCAAGATAGGTAATCCGCAGAGAAGATAAGGACCCCAGAGATAGAGGACGCCAGACCGTGAGCAAGAGGCAAGTGGATATCTTGCGCTGCTAGCATTGGATACACCGACACCTTCTCGACTTTGAAGGAGGGACTACCGACGACGGTATTTGTGATTTTGTGATTTGATTATCACGTCTCCGACAACTTCGATTGTTACTGAATGTTTTAGTAGTTGGGGGTTTAAATTTAAATTCGGGGATCGAATTTATTTAATAGGGGTAAATTGTAACATTTCAAAATAATAAAATATTATTTTTCGGAAATTTATAATTTAATATTATTTTATTGAATATTTTAATAATTCGGTATAATTAAATACAAATAAATGGGGGGAAATTCTGGAAAAATTCTAAAATAGGGTAATTTAGAGAATTATACCATTTCTAAGTTTTTATGATTAGTTATATGATAATTTAGTGCTAATCGCGATTAAAAATCGCTAATCGATTTTTCTAGCTTTTTGTGCAAAACATGCACATATCATCTTTTCTTACACTTTTGCATTTTTCCACCATGTTCCTTTTGGGTTTATTATTCTAGTGAGAAGGGTTTAAAGAAGAAAGAAAAGGAAAAGAAAAAGAAATGGAAAAGGAATTTTATATTGACGTTGGTGAGAGAGAGAGGTATGGTCTCCTTTGACCCAAGGACTTAGCCATCTTCTTCATTCCCTTCACTCATCTCTCTCCCTCTTCTTTGCTTGCTGCCGCTGCCTCTTCCCTCACTTCCTCCTCCTTCTTCAAGCCTCCAAAAGACCATGATAAACTCATCAAAACCTCACTCTCATTTCACGAAAAGTGTGCATAAGCTCAAAATCTACACATTGGACCAAGGAAGCAAGGATTTTGGTCACTAGGGGCAACTCAAGAAAATTCTTGAGTTGTCAAATGAGGTATTTTCTGAACCCTTAGCTTAGTTTTAGTATTACTTATACCCCATGTTTAGTTTAGAACCGATGTTGTTTGATTTTGTGGACTTGAGGAAAACCTAGTTAGGGTTTGAGGGAAATTTGAGTTATAATGTGAAATTGAGCTCAGTAGAGATTAGATAAACACCCTAGTGCGTGAATTGAGACCCAAACCTGAGACTTAAGGCCCGGAATACGGATTTAGAAACCGATATCGGAAAGTTTGTGGAATCTGTGAAGCTTATTTGAGATCTGCTATCACCCGAGACATCCTAAAATAAAATTGATTGGAAAGTGAGATGTGCAGGCACCCAGGAACCACCACACAAAACCCCAGCCCCCAACTCCTTCTGCAGGCCGTAGATTTATCCTGTTTGGCCGCAAATTGCGGCCTGGACCCCACCATTTTGCCTCGTTCTGGTTCTGTAGCTCCTACATGTGTAGATTAGGCCCCTGGCATGTATAGATTTGTCTAATCTGACCTAGGGTGAAATCTGGAGCCTTTTTCCTTAGTTGCTGTTTTGGATTCGTGTTTCCGTATTCCATATTTTTAGTTCTGAAATTGTGTATTGTGTTTTACCTAGACTATTTGGTGTTTATACGACGATATCGAGGACTGATTGATGGTTTTGAAGGTGTGCCCATAGGTTCTAACCTATAGAACCCTTTTCGTATCGTTTTGGGTTTGCTGTGCCGTTTTAGCTTTAATTTAGTTTTAATATGCATTACGATACTTTGACGTGTAGGTACCCATGAAGACTTCGGGATGACAAGCGAGCGCGTGGCGACGTCGACAAATGAAGACGTAAGGTGAGTAGATTATATCTACAGGGGGAAGTCGGGTGGATGGCGTATAGCACCCCCGTAGTCCGTAATTTCTATACTATATATTATATATGATAGTTATAGTGTGTCATGGATATTGTGTTAGGTGTATTATGGATAGCTTAGGGTTAGAAGTAAACTAGTATAGTTCATAGTCGCGAACCCTAGAATAGGTTTACACCCACACGCGCACCCTTGCATATTCGTTATAGTTACATTGTGTTGATGATGATTTTGGATGACATTGGAGATGAGTCGATGATTTTGGGCATTGTGCCGTGAGATCGGTGATGTGATGTGATTCGTACTTGCGATACGACATGTGATCTTAGCGGTCCGTTGGGCATGTGTTTTACCCCCGCTTTCATACTTATATAGATGGTATTGATTTGTACTAGACTTAGATCTGTATACCAGATTATGTGATATGATGATAATGATACCTGATATTTGATGAGAGGAATGTGATACTGACCCGTACCCAGCTATTGGGATGTCGTACGATGATTTATCGTACGAGCGTTATATTAATGATAGATCCGCACTCATGACTTGAAGATGTCATATGATATACTGTATAGTACGCGATACTATTGAGGCGGGATCACCGACTATTATATCTATATATCGACTCGGATTTAGGTGGTTTCCATACCCCTCCCGTTTGACTTGATACTTAGATCTGTAGTTTGCATAGTAGATGTTAGACTAGACCCGAGTCATATCTATTTTAAAACTACGAATCACGAATGTCTTAAAAACACCATAGCCCTTATTGTTAGTAAAAATCCTGATTCGTCTTATTTCAAATAGCATAACTGCATGACATATACATATGGGTGTAGATTCTTTACTGTTGCGTTGATTATTCTATTTCAGCCTATTCATGCGATTCACATTGCTTTGCATATGTTTATTGCTATATTACTATCATGTTGCTAGGACACTAGCACCATTATCGATGATGCGTATGTCTACGTACACTTGCTTGCCGGCTCACACACTTCATCATCGATAATTGCCATGTCACTACACAGTTGCATTGTTGCATCAGGATATAACCTTGTATGTGCATACTATTAATTCAATGTTGCATGATATACTGTTATACTTGCATTTCATTTATATGTCACATACATCATGCTTTATGATTATGCGCATTGAGATACGTTGTTTCCATGTTAATTCTGGATTTGGGGAACCGTGGATATTTCAAAGAGAATAGTTAATTATTTAAAAACCCGGTTTTCCCTTCATATGATATTTCGGTGCGTCCACCATGTGTTTTCTCGGTGCTAGAGTGATATATGTGAACCCGAATCGAGAAATTGGATGAGGCCGATTACGGGTACATGGTGGACCCCGTATGTTACCCCGGGGCAAGAACAGTTTCGCTGTGTAGTAGACGGTGAGCCTGGCAGTGGGACTACTACCTACCGGTGATGGGTTGGACCTGGCGGTTATCCGGAGGATACCGACCAGAGTCGATAGATGGATATGGGCGTACTGCCGGGGCCGAGGGCCGATTCCGCAGACATAGCCCGTGGGCTAATCCGGACTGACGGAGCCCGATAGATGAGGATTTACGTGTCGATGCTAGGCACGGGTTTCATGATGTTTTCTATGATTTTGATTATATCCTCACATTTATATGCATGATGCTTATTGTCATTGGGTGATGGGTGGATGGGATCCACATATATACAGACATTGATCACATACAGACATTGACTACATTGATCATACTTCATTTGTATATATAAAAGGGTACGAGGGCGCTGCTATATTTATACATTTACACCAATATTAGTGGAATGAGACGCTAATATATGTGTATTGATATCCATTTGATACTTCATCATGTTTACTTCATGCAGACATACCTTACATTTATGACAAGTTATTATCTGAGGCACTGGCACGGGTACTTTGCACTACCTACATGATTAGATGTTACATTGCCACATTATCATGCTTCAGACTTACTCTTGAGGGTTATATTATATACTGATTGTATTGACCTAGGATTATGTCTTGCATTCGATTTCTTCTTGTAGATATTTTATATTTACGAGTTGGCAACTCACCCCCGTTGTGCCACAGTTCTTGCAGGGTTTGCCGTTCAGGTTCCATAGCGGCATTTCTGGCACACTGCTTTCCTTTGCGGGTGATTGGTTTGGTAGGTGGGTTCTTTGTATCAGAACCGCCGTTGTACATGTATTATTCTTTTGTATCTAGAAATTCCATCAACCAAAACTTGTATATATTGTTTCAGACTCAGACACTAGTGATGTATTATTTCGACCTTAGAGTCGCGCTTAGTAGTGTTACAGTTTTCATGCTTATCTAAGTTTCTTTTAAATTTTGATCCTCGCCATTCGGCGTTGTATAGTATATTGCTTGTATGTTTATTTATCCTTAAAATGGTTTTAGATTTCTGGGCTTTTGGCTTACTTGGATCAGATGGAGTCTTATAGACTTCATATGGTTCAAGGGCCAGTCACGTGCTCTTTCGGGTCGTGATAAGCTAGCACTTCGTCAATCGACGGTCACAACCATGCAAGCCATACAATATACAACGCCAAAGGGAGAGGAAGAACTGTAAAGGAAACTCAAAACAGCATGAAATCCATAGTTATACGACACGCGACTCTAAGGTCGAAAGAATAACAACTCTAGTCTCTAAGTCTGAAATGAATACATGTTTGGTTGATGGAGTTTACTAGATACAATGAATAAATAAAGTACAATGGTGGTCATGATACAAGTGAACCCACCTACTAGCAAATCACCCGGAATGGATGCAGTGTGGCAGCAAAGCCATAACGGAACCTGTACAGCAAAACCTGCAAGAAACTGTGGTACAACGGGGGTGACTTGCCAACTCGTGAGTAGAAAAACATCACAGAGCAGAAAAACATCACAGAGCAGAAATCGTATGTATGATGCAATCCTAGGCCATACGATCGGTAATATCCTCAAATGATAAAGCCTGAAGCATGAAAAGGTGGGAAAGGTAAACATGTATACATAAGTGTAATTCCAGTGCTCGTGTCAGTGCCTCAGGTAGCAATATATCATATGTATGAGATATGAATGTAATATAATGAATAGAGTGAGACAACTATTTTATTCAATAGGATTTCTATAAGTATATATAAATCGAGTATCATCAATGAAATCAAGAGAGAAATCCGTGTCAAGCATCGACACAAAACATAAATCCAAATATCTCAATATCTCAGGCTCCGGCTACCCGGACTGGCCTGTATCATCAAAACTCAAAATCTCAGTGTCTCACATCTCAATATCTCAGGCATCCGTATCATCTGCGGGATCGGCCCGCGGGCTCCGGCAGAACGGATCAGCCTAAAACCATCTCATGACTCCGGCCGGTATCCTCCGGATAACCGACGAGCCCAAAGAATATCAACGGTAGGTAGTGCTCCCCTGCCCGGCTCATCGAATACACACTACTACAAATAAGGGTTACCCCTACGGATTTATCCGTAGGGGCAACCCACTGCCCCTACGGATATATACGTAGGGGCGAAAAAATACCCCGTAGGTGCAAAGGCCGCAGATGCAAGTTGAAGCCCTGAACTTGCCCCTACGGGCAAATTATTACCCCTACGGATTTCTATGTAGGTCCTGTTGCCCCTACGGAGTAGGCCGTAGGGTAAAACAAGTTATATTATTTACGGTTTTTATAAATATATTAAATGTACCTACGGACATAACCGTAGGGCCATGTTCTAACCCCTACGATATTTGCGTAGGTACCTCTCCGTAGGGGCAAAATATCAGGAATCCTGATATTTTGCCCCTACGGATAACGCCGTAGGGGCGAGGCTATGGCCCCTACGGATAGGTCCGTAGGGGCACTCCCAACCCCCTGGTACTGAGATCAGGGGGGAAATATCAGTTACTGCTGATATTTTGCCCCTACGGATATAGCCGTATGGCAACATGTGTACCTACGGATTAATCCGTAGGTACATATTATCTGTATTTTTTTTTAAAAAAATGGGCTGCTTGATTTTTTCCCACCCTGTGCACAATAATATATACACCAATCAAATATAAAATTAATCATCACACAACATATATCGCAGTATTCATAATCACATCTCACGCATATATATAATATACAAAAGAAACCCAAAAACTGAATATGATATAAATATAAACCAATATCAATATCGTTTCAAAATGTAGTACAATGTGTATGATATAAATAAATACATGTTTCAAAAAATAAGAACCAAAAAGCTACCCTAGTTCGGTCTAACTCCACCTCTGAATAACGATAGAATAATGCGCGCCTGATCCTCGGTCAATAAACTCTGCAATTCGGCGCGAGCGGGAGTCTGAGCGGCCTGTGGAGCTGGCGATGTGGTCTGCGCAGCCGCCGTCAAAGTTGTCGCTTGTGGAGCCGCGGCTGCGGGAGTCTGAGCGGGCGGTGGAGCTATAGGAGCTGTCTGCGGAACCGCAGCCGATGTAGTGGCTTGCGGAGTCGCAGCCGAAGGAGATACATGTGAAGGCTCGGCCGATGTACCCTGTCGCGTCTAGACATAACGTGTGTAATAAGCGTGTAAGAACTGTGTATTATTCGAATTCGTATCATTATTAAGTTATTTCGAAACACCGACTGGATATCTAGTTTGTTGTTTATTTTAATTACATCTATATGTATGATTAATCAAACTTAAGTCTAAAACAAAATAAGCTCAAGCTACGTACTAATTATGGATATGTTGATATCTATATAATATGACATGATATTTTACTATAAAGTAGTATACATACCAGCATCTCCTTCAACTCCTGAACGGTGGCCCTCAAGCTCTCCAGTTCCTGATGGACACGTCGGTCACTGGAGACGGAGGAAGTAACCGCCGGGGTGGAGTCCAACCTCATATGAGCCCTGCTAGGGCCCAGTCCCCGGCCTCTCTCCCAACCTCCGTGGTGCCCTCCGTGTGCGACGTCCAGAACTGGGGTCAGCAGCCTCGGATCGCTCTGTCCGGTAAAATCGATCCACGAGGCCTGGGCCTGCTCAACCACCCGCTCCTACACCCACATTAAGCAATAAAGTATAAGTATAAAATTTAAACTTGAACCTTCCAAAACTAAAATTTCAAATTTGGGTAGAAAAAATATTAACACTTACGCAGTACTCCTGGGTAGCGACGTCGGGATATCGAAGCTCGCCCGTGGCGGGATCTGTCGAGGTGCCGTGGACAGCAAGATATGCGGACAGCACGCTCGGTGTACCACCTGACGCCACGGTCCGAGATGTCTGCAATATTAGAAAGTAACTGTTAATATTAGAAATATTATAAAATAACTCTTAATATTGCAGAATATCACAAAGGTCGGTCTATTGTAATTTACAGATAACTCCATGGCTCGAGTAATGTTCCTCGAGCCACCTGTGTAAGTGGGGCGACCCCTCTTCGCCGACTTCCTGTTCTCTGTATTCTGAGCTGCCTGTTTCTGCACAACGCATTAACATTTAGTTTTCTAAATACGAAACACAAAGAAATAAATTATATCATAAATAATGAATTACATTTAAAATACATACCTGTTTGCATTGGGAGTCGAAATAAGTGCACAATAGAGGCCATGTCTCTACGTCGACTCTCGCAAACGCCGGAGTAGATAGGAGGGCCGCTCTCTCAGCCTCGGGGGTCGCCATCCACAGGGACTAGCAGTCGGCCTTTAGCTCATTCCTGTTTTATCGGACCTTGGCCTTCATGTTCTTCATCAGGCCATTGTACTGAGCATGAAGATCGAGCACCCTCCCCGGGTGATCAGGGTCGGCTACAGGCTGAAAATTGTAATCCAACTGAAAATACAAAAAAATACATTGTTATTAGATTGCAAGTGTTAATAATAAATATATTGGATAGATCAAATGAAAATATATATTAATACATACCCGAGCCTGATCAAAGAAGAGGGCGAATGAGCGCTGGTGCTGCTCGCCCCACTCAACGTGAAGTGGATAGTTCTTCACGAGCCGGCTCTCGTCCCCCAAATACCGGCCGAACCTCTCGGCATGAGGACCAATATAGCGATAGTCAAGGGTAAAAAAGGGGGGGAATGCTGCCTCCCCCGTAACTCTGTCAGGCCTCAGCCTATGGGATTGATTCGGGCCTCGAGTCCCCCTCTGGGGATGGGGAGGCCCTGCGTCTGCACGAAATATCAAGACAATCAATAATAAGACAAAGTTATATTAAGAAATCAAGGTTAAACGAAAATTCAAGTGTGATATATACCTTTGGTGACTATCGCACGAGCGAGGGCCCGGGCAGCAGCACGAGCGGGACGATAGTTCCTCCGGTGAGGAACAACCGGGGTCCCGGATGCGGACGCATCCCCTCCAACAAGAAAAGAAACATCGACGCTAAATTTCCATGAAGTTCATATTTATTCTATAGAGCATATGTAAAATGAATAAATATTTTAAATTTATTCATACTAACCTGCAGACGACGCGGAGGGTACGGAAGCGGCAGGAGTGGCCCTGCGGAAGATGTGGACGCACCACCTATAATTAGACAATTAAAAATAGATTATAAAAGTAATTGCAAAAAGAATGTGTAGATCAATAATATAACGTTCTAAATCAATATGCATGCACTATAGGATATATAAACATACCCGCAGGTGTGGTGATGTCACCACCTACAGCTAGACAATAATAAAAATTGCTAAGTAAGAGCAAAAGGAATGTGTGTATTTATGATATAGCATTCTAAATCAATATACATCCACTCTATGATATATAAACATACCTGGAGGAGCGGGGGTGGCCTATGTCCCAGATGTGGACGCATCACCAACAACTAGACAATCAAACATTGACTATATAAGTAATTTTGACATAAATAGGCATGAATATCTGTAATATTACATTCAAAATGGATATGCATGCAGTATACCTGGAGATGTGGCAAAATCCACACGTAAGGAGGCATCCGAAGGGGTCTCCGATCTGGGTGCATGAACGGCCCTCTGAAGCTCCCTACGGAGCTCTCCGGGCGGCAGAACCGCTCTGCCTCTGCCGCGGCTGGAGCTCCTGCCACCCCTCGCTGCTCTTGACATCGTCATCAAATCAAGATAAACGGTTCTTGGACGCATTAGACAATCATTAAAGTATTGACTATATATGTATAGAGTGTACAATGTGAAGTAATAATATAACATTACTGATAACCTTTTTCGTTTCGTGGGCGCATTATACATATCTACTTGGAATTCATCGTCGATGTCATTTCTAACCCACGTAACTTCTTGATCGGTCGAAGACAACCCGTCCTTCGCAACAGACGGTCGGAGCACTTTAAGCCTTCTCTCTTCTTCGTCCTCATCGCTGTCCTCGTATTCTGGGACATCATACACATCTCTGGGTTTCCATCGGCATACAACACTCTATCCCGGATGCTTCAAACACTGTGAGTAGTATACTTGGAACGCTTGGTTCGGAAAGATAAACGGATCGTCCTGACCGTAAAATCGAAGTGTGTTCACACTGTTCAATCCATATTCATCTTTCTAAGTCCCAAGACTGCTTCTCCTCCTGTCCGTATCGGTTCGCGGATCGTACCAAGTACACTGGAATATATAAAAGGGTTCTGATCGTCCGGGATAATGGATGCCGAGTATACAATTTAAGTACCCATAGTAAATCACACCGTCCGATCCTACCGTCGTAATTCCACTATTCTGACTGGTTCTAGATGTTTCTATGTCCTTAACTTCGAATTTGTATCCAAGGACACCAAATCCTTTGTAATATGCAACCTCCATACTAGGAAATTGAGCTAAACATCTTGAATCACTCTCAAATGATGCAGACAAGTTCGGATCGTGGATCTAACAAAACAAATTTTCTGACAAATACATAACGATACAAGTTTAGATTAAAACTGATAGCAATAAAATGTTATTCGAATAACTTACATGATCTGTGACCCAATCACAAAAATTATCCTGATGGTATTTTTCCAAACGTTCTTCGTTCCAATCAGGATGCCCCTCACGTACCTCGTTAAAATGAATTCTGTTTTCGACAAATAATTGTGACATTAATATTATATCATTTCATACACACACAAACACAGATATAACAATTAATCCAAAAGAACTTACTCTCTAATTTGTTCAAGACATGCGCAATTAAGCAAGATAAACCGGTATATCTTGTTGATAAACATAGTATCTACCCTCTTATACTCGGCTTTATCATATGGCCCGTCTTGAATTCTTCGTGGTCGGTTAAGCCTTGTCTCAATGTTCTCGTCCAGATAGCGGAAAAAAAATGTGGTTGCTTCATCAAGAAGATAACCTTGCATGATAGAACCATCTGGTCGATTTTTATTGCGTATATACTTCTTAAGAGTGTAGAGGTACCTAATGAGAATATGTTGAATAAATAAATACGGGCATACAGGACAACAATAAATTTATAAATTGCGCGAAATGAAAAATTACACGTACCTCTCGACGGGATACATCCATCGATATTGTACCGGTCCGGCTAACTTCGCCTCAGTTGCAAGATGAACCGTCAAGTGTATTATGATATCGAAGAATGACGGTGGGAAAATATGCTCAAACTTGCAAAGTATCAACGCAACAGAATTTTCTAGTTTATCCAGCGTCGCAACCTCCAGTGTTTTAGCACACAACTCCCTGAAAAAACAACATAGGTCGTTGATTACTAGACCAACCGAGTCGGGGAGAGAAGTCCTGAGGGCTAATGGAAAAAGGTGCTCCACTATAACATGGTGATCATGACTTTTCAGCCCATCGATCTTGCCCTTCACAATTTTTATTTTCTTGCTGAATGATCCTGAGAAACCTGTGGGGACTTTCAAATCATGCAACACCTGCAGGAATCTTTTCTTCTCCGGTTGTGACATATGATAAGCGGCATTAGGAAGTACAAACTTGCCCGGTTTACCCGCTACAGGTCTAGGGTGCAATTCACTTCTTATTCCCCACTCTTGTAGATCCATCCGAGCATTCATCTTGTCTTTCGATTTCCCGTCTTTATAAAGAAGCAAGTTAAGTATGTGCTCTGATACTCCCTTCTCTATATGCACGACGTCCAGACAACGACGCACTAAATTTGTAGACCAGTATGGAAGCTCGAAGAAAATGCTTAACTTGTTCCAATATTGTGGTTTGACCTGTTTCGTCGGATCCATCCCAAAGGTCACGTTATTGTAACCATCCCATTTAGCAGTTACGTCCTCTCCGGACAATGGGGATGGAGGTCCAAGAAACTCCTGATGACCATCAAAGTGAACCGTATCTAACCTATAGGGGTGGTCTGGAGGCAGAAAACGTCGATGGCCGCAATAACAAACCTTCCTGCTAAAATTCAAGAATTTTGATGTTGTGTGTTCATGGCAATGAGGACATGCTTTGTGACCATGTACGGACCAACCTGATAGAATTCCATACGCAGGAAAGTAATTAATTGTCCACATTAAAGCCGCACGCAGTATGAAGGTTGTATTTGTGTTTGAATCATATGTCTCTACACCATCAATGAACAAAGATTTCAACTCCTCGATCAGAGGTCGGAGATAGACGTCGATATTGTTCCCCGGTGAGGTTGGTCCGTCGATAAGAAGAGGCATCATAAAGTATGATTGGTCCATAGCCAACCAAGGTGACAGATTATAAATTATCATTACAACGGGCCATGTGCTATGACTTCCAGCCATATAGTTGAATGGGCAGAAGCCATCAGTAGCCAGTCCGAGCCGGACATTACGAGGATCGCTACTGATTATTGCGTGCCTCCTTTCGAAATCCTTCCATGCCGGTGAATCTCTTGGATGGCTCATTTTTCCATTTTCGCTTGGAGGAGCACGGTGATGCCAAATCATTGCCTCGGCTGTTTTCTTGCACCTGAATAGCCTCTGTAGCCTCTGTGTTATGGGAAAGTATCGTGCTATCTTCACAGGTATATCAGGCTTCTTATCAGAATCTTTCGGCTTATACCTGGCCTCTCCGCATGTTAGACACTCTTTTAAATCTAAATTCTCTTTCCGGTACAACACGCAATTTTTAGGACATGCTTGAATCTTCTCGCACTTTAGACCCAAATCAGACATCATCTTCTGGGCTTCGTACCAGCTTTCGGGCACATTATTTCCTGGAGGTATAGAATCTTTCAAGAACGAAAGAAGCATTGTGAATGACTTGTTACTCCATCCATTTAGGCACTTAATCTGGAAAAGTTGGACGAACCATGAGAGGGTGGAATACTTCGCATTCTCATAAATTGGTTTCCTAGCATCATTCATGAAATTTTCATATTTATCCCCACGCGGTCCTTGACCGGAAGGAATGTCATCTTCGGTACGAATAGATTCACCTAGGGCAGCCTCTACCATATCCTCCATTTCTTCTGATGGAAATAAATTTCCGTCTCCTGCCGCATTACCGAATTCTTCTTCTTCTCCTGCCGCATTATCGTGTTCTCCTTCTTCTTCTGCCGCAGTACTGCATTCTTCTCCTTCCCCGTGATATTTCCAAGTTGTATAAAGTCTAGTAAACCCATGTTTTACAATATGAAGCTCTGCCAATTCTACCTTCTGCCAGTACTTATTTCCACATCTATCACACGGACAGAGAATCTTCTCTATTATGATCTTATTATGTGCGCGTGCAAATTCAAGGAAAGCAGCAACTCCTGCGACAAACTTAGGTTGCATACGTTGTTTCCAATCCACATACATCCAGTCCTTAACTCTGACGTACTCATGGGCCATGTTAGACTGTATAACATATAAATTGTAGGTTATGCTGACTATATTGAGAAATATAAGAATGGGATAGTTACTGACAAAGGAGAAAATCCGTGTATATGCTTTGTGTGTGCGTTGTCATTGAAAAGAATAAATTATCGCACGTATGTTAACCGATAGACGGGGACTAAGTGGCGCTTTTAGTTTCATATATGAGTATCGATGGCAATATGAAGGTTTCATATTATCATATATTGGTTTTAACCCGAACATCTCGAATCGCTCTCTAATTATGTGTTTTTTGTGTATTCTTGTTGTATGTGTGTGTTCCGGCTGTCGGGCGTAGGCTTCTATCCCATTAAGAATGTATAGAGCGAACGCCCATCACTTGTGCTTTCAACTGTTTCGAGTAAATTTCGGCAGCACCTCCCCGCTGTTCTCCGAGTACACTGTAATAGAATAGATAATCATTTCGAAGCTGTGAAACAACGTTGAAATGAACATCTAATCTATCTTTGTACACGGAGAACCAGCGGAAAGGTACCGACGAAATATCTCGAAACGGATGAAAACACAAGTGAATGAAGGCGTTTGCTTTATACATTCTTAACTTGTCCACACGGGACAAATCTATGGGTTACCATACGATTGAATTTTCTCGTCGCGTAGACTATACGACGGCTGTTAATATCGAGCTATACTTTCCGATATTTAACAACCTTCGTATAGTTCTAGGTCACGACGAGCATCGTACATATGTTAACCGATAGACGGGGACTAAGTGGCGCTTTTAGTTTCATATATGAGTATCGATGAGAATATGAAGGTTTCATATTATCATATATTGGTTTTAACCCGAACATCTCGAATCGCTCTCTAATTATGCGTTTGTTGTGTATTCTTGTTGTATGTGTGTGTTCCGGCTGTCAGGGGTAGGCTTCTATCCCATTAAGAATGTATAGAGCGAACGGCCATCACTTGTGCTTTCAACCGTTTCGAGTAAATTTCGACAGCACCTCCCCGCTATTCTCCGAGTACACTGTAATAGAATAGACAATCATTTCAAAGCTGTGAAACAACGTTGAAATGAACATCTAATCTATCTTTGTACACTGAGAACCAGTGGAAAGGTACCGACGAAATATCTCGAAACGGATGAAAACACAAGTGAATGAAGGCGTTTGCTTTATACATTCTTAACTTGTCCACACGGGACAAATCTATGGGTTACCATACGATTGAATTTAATCGTCGCGTAGACTATACGACGGTTGTTAGTATCGAGCTATACTGTCCGATATTTAACAACCTCCGTATAGTTCTAGGTCACGACGAGCATCGCACGTATGTTAACCGATAGACGGGGACTAAGTGGCGCTTTTAGTTTCATATATGAGTATCGATGGGAATACGAAGGTTTCATATTATCATCGAGTATCATATATTGGTTTTAACTTGAACATTTAACATGAATAGTTTTTACGTTTACGTTTCGTTATTAAGGGTTCGAAATTTCAAGTTTAGGGTAAATTTTTCTTGCGTTTACGGTAAAGTTGTACATTTACGTTATCATCGAGTATTTTACTGCAATGAACTATTGTATCCTACTAAATAATAGTGCACCATAAACCAAAATAATCCAAATTAACCAAAGAAACCACAATTAACCATAATCGTTACCCAAACACAAATTATCTTTAATTAACCCAAACTTAACCCAATTTACCCAAATTAACCTAATTAACCCTAATCAACCCAAACTTAACCAAATTAAACCTAATCAACCCCATAACCCTTTCAAATTAGCACTAATTAACCCAAATTAATCCTACCCTTTAATTAACCCAAATTAACCCTAACCTCTAACACTAAACCCACATTAACCCTAGCCTTTAATTAGAGTTGTTTTCAAGAAAAAACAACCCTAACCCCAATTCTGAACCCTAACTCTAACCCTAACCCCAATTCCGAACCCTAACCCTAACCCCAACCCCAACCCCAACCCTAAACCCAACCCCAACCGCAACAAAACCCTAATCCCAACCCCAACCGACCCCTAACCCTAACCTTAAACGTAACCCTAACTGAAACTGACCCGATACCTAACCCTAACCCTCACCCGTACCCGTACCCTGCCCTGAACCTAACATCAACAAAAAGTAGGAAATAAAAGAATTAAATTAGAAGTAGAAATTGGAGATTTACTAACCTTTTCGCGGTGGAAGAGACGACGGAGGAGGCGACGAGGAAGTCGACGAGGCTCGGGATCGAGGCGCTGGAGGAAGTCGACGAGGTTGTTATGAGGAGGCGACGGAGGAGGACACGAGGAAGTCGACGAGGCACGGGAGGAAATCGATCGCGAGGCGCGGGAAGATGATAAAGATTTTTGGGAACGAAAGGATTTTCTGTGCCATTTTTTTATTATTTATTAACCCATATACATACCCCTACGGACTAATCCGTAGGTCTTTTGTTTGCGGCTTCGTAGGGCCAAACATCAAATTACGATTAAATATTTTTAAATTAAAACGTAGAGAACCGTAGGGCTAAGTATATAGATCTACGGTTCTATCCGTAGGGGCAATAAATTGTTGCCCCTACGGATTCCATTATCCGTAGGGGCAACCCCATATTGTAGTAGTGACAACTCGAACTTCTTGCCCCGGGGTATCATACCGGGCACACCATGTACCCGAGACGGTTCATCCAACTCCTCGAATCGGGTTTCCAAATCCAACAGTAATCATGAAAACTCATGGTGGATGACTTATACATCATGGGAAAACCGCGCTTTTCATTTTAAGAAGAGAAAGAAGTTTATATATATTCTTGCGGTTTTCCCCCAAATCCAGGAAATCTCATGAAAATCCGAAATCCAATCATCAATAGTTACTAAACAGTGAATAACAATATGCATGAAGTAGCAAGTAATAACTGCAATGTCTAAACTAGCATATAAAGCAAGTACACTAATATCATTTCGAAACTATCAGCTAACAAGCTATATCAATGAAATAATATTCTCTAAATTGTAAATGACATGGAAATTACCGATGATGATGTGTGTGAGCCGGCAAGTAAGTGTATGTGGAACATACGCATCATCTGTAATGGTGCTGGTGTCCTGACAACATAATCTCAATAATGGCATATAGAAATACAATATAAACCTGCAAATGCAATGCGAACAGTAATAATATGCGGGAGATGAATAATAAACACAGCGATAACTAATCTGCATTTATATAATATGAGTCATACAGTTTTGCCATTTGAAATAACACAAATCGTGGTATTTTGAAAATAAGGACTACGGTGTTTTTTAGGAAAAGATACGTCCTTTTGAAATATCCATAGAATCCCTTGGCCTGTCTTTTAAAATACCCACGATTCGTTTGTTTTGAAATAGGTAGGAATCGAATCTAGTCTAACAACTACACTAACTATAGGGCTGAGCAAACAGGCCAAACGAAAGGTAAGGAAACCGCCTAACATCTGAGTCGATACATATATAAATATATATAAAATAGTCGGTGATCCCGCCTCAATAGTATCATATACGATACAATATCTATAATATGACATCCTCAAGTCAAGATTGCGGATCTATCATCAATATAAAGCACGTTCGGTAAATCCGTCGTACGGCCTCCCAAATCTGGGTACGGGTCAAATGTCGCATCTATCACATTATTCATCTGGTATCCTCTTTATCAAGTATCATGATCCGGGGTACTGATCTACGTCTAGTACAATACTGATACCATCTATGTATACATGCGTATGTATGAAAACACTACGTCAAAGAACCCGCAAAAACGTCTTGTCGTATCTCAAATACGAACCCTCTCACATCACCGCTTTCATGGCCTCAAGCCCAATCTCATCGACTCATCTCAAATCCCAAGTACTATCCTCATAATCTATGTATATGTATATGTGTGTGTATATATATATATACACACACAAACATAGACCCATACTTGTCACGACCCGAAAGTACGGAACGTGACCAGCACTTAGGTTACGAAGCGTCTAGAGGCGCCACGTAACCTAAGTAAGCCGAAGCCCAGAAATCTAAACCATAAAAGAAGAAGAAGAAGAAAAAGAAAACAAGTTTAAAAGCATCAGCAAATTTTCTCAAAAATTTTGGCAGAGTCTCCTCTATAAAAACTGGCCCCCAAACGGGTACAACAAGTATAATATACATAAACAATAAAAAGCATCCCCAAACGGAAGCTAGCATCAACGCCAACAGGCGGTAACAACCACAACAAGCACAATAATATACAACGCCAAAAGGCGAGGCTCAAAACTCAATAGAAAACAAAACCACCAGATCAGAATAATACATGCGCGACTCTAAGGTCGAAATAAAAGACTGGTCCAATAAACTTATCAAGTAATACTTGTTAGTTATATGTATGCCCTAGAGGCCATTACTATACATAGGATGTATATTGTAGTGGATGCTGGGACATATATAGGGAGGACTTTCTTGCTCGACATGATAGTATGCTATCTGGTTGAACTTTACCTTAACGTGTATGCTGATTGTCTCTCTGTTACATGTTGGTAAAGCCCTTAGGATCTGTACTTGACTACCTGGACTATGATGCGGATCATACTAGTGGGGACATGGTAGTCTATAAGTACATCCTTCAAAGTCCCTAGTCGAGGGTGTATCGAGACGGGGCATCGATATACCAGAGTAGACTAGCGTATACCTTCTCGACCCATACAGATGGGCGATGGATGATCCCATATCCATTTTGACATCAGAGATGATATACGGGTGCTCAGTAGAGACTGGGTACACTGGATGGACTCGCCGAGAACTCCCAGATGGTATTATACCTCACGTCAGATGGCAGTTCTCTGGTGACACTGGTACAGAGTAGTCTGTTGACCCGAGATCGTCATAGAGTCTTGTGTGGTTCCCACTGTGCTTTGATTTCCATCTTACCACGTCCAAGAGGGCGTGCAAAACGGTGGTTTTTGGGTACAGTCCCGAGTCACATGGAGGCAATGAGCGATAGGAGGGGATTCGTCTCTCCCGGTATATGGGGGTTGATGTTGCACTGTGTTCGATCGGCTATAACAGGAAGTCCCTGGCCAGGGCTGCTCAGAGAATTGCTGGTAAGTGTTACCAGTAGTTTCTCGACCCGTTATGAGCCTCATATCGACACGACTTATTGAGCTATTGGGGTCTGACGTTTACCACCCCTAGGCGAGATATGCGACATATCAGACGATCAGACCGGACTGTACGGTAGTGTTACTGGTCGGATTCACTGGAGTGTGAGCGGGCTTGCTTGTCGATCTTCAGATCGCTCAATACCCGGGTGGCCGTTACGTTTAGCAGACCGCTTGCGGCTTGTGGATGTTTGATATGATCATCATCCGCTGCCGGCGTATTGACGAGTCTTTAGAGTCCTACACAGAGGTTTCCTGGCTCAAGCGAAATGAAATAGGAGCGCATATGAGATATGTGCGGGACCGAGAATAATGCGTGTATGTGATACCGTATTCTATTCTCGCAATAAATATATCGAATGGTTGTATGCGATATAACCTAGTTATCGATTCAAGCGTTGATTCGATAAGCCGATATATTTGATACCAGTCGGTTATGTGCGCATGACCGGATCATTGAATCAAGTGTTGATTTAATGATTTAATGCATATTTATATATTTGATATATTGCTTTGCATCAACTAGTATCGGTTTACTTAAGATGGATTTTCTCGCTCGGGTGTGCACATTACATATGCGATATGATTTTGTGCACTTGATTGTATCATGTTTGATGATACAAGTTTACTTGGTTAAGTGCAAAGAATAAACCATGGTTAAAAGAATGATTAGGGTTTTATTTTCCATTACTTATTTATTCATTTATTTATTTGTTTATTCACTTTGGAAAATAAAAAGAAAAGAGAAAAGAATGGTTGCTAGATTTGGAGTTTAGTTGAAGCTTCATGAAGCTTTGATAAAGTCAACCATACTTATCTCATCCTTAACCCTAACCATTCACACTAACCATGATTCATTCTCTACACTTGACCATGGTTAGAATTATGATAAGAATTCATTTTTCTTTTCAATTTCTAATAACTTATCATAATATCTTTCTTCTTCTTCTTCATTCTTCAAGTGAAGAAAAGCAAAGTCCATCAATGGTGATTGTTGGATATGAGTGAGAAATCCAATTCTAAAGTTAACCCACCTCCTATTTCTTCATCCTCTACCTCTTGCCAAGTAGTAGAGTGTGTTTCCTTCACAAGATTTTAGGGTTTGGTGAAGGTGGAGCTTGATTCATCGATGCTTCGACGTAGATCATCTTCGGCATGGACATCGACGACCTAGCTTGCCCATTCTCCGACGAAGCCGATCCTAGAGCCCGGATTTGATTTGGACAGCGGAGACGACTTCGTTGCGGAGCTTTGGAGGTGGAGCACCGGATCTACAAAGGTTGTATTTCCGTATTCTCATTAGTTATTTTGTTAACTAGTTTTGTTCGCCTAGACATCTAGCAAACGATCCATACTTTAGGGTTTGTAGGCACCATATTTTGAAATTGCCATGGTTGATGGCTTGGGAGACCTCACATGTGTGCCTAGGAACCCTGCAGTGGTATCAGAGCCTAGCTAGAGCCTTAGGCGAAGTCCAGACGGAAATTGAAGTCCGATCGAACCCGAAAGTCCAAAACAAACATGCTCTCTGTCCAATTTTTAAAATCTGGGATTTTTCAACATTAAAAATATTCAGAAAAATCAGCAGGCAATTCTATGAGAAACTGTAAAATTCGGTTGGGTAATTCAAACAGTGCGCCGCGCTTCCGCGGCACGAGCATGGCTCGTGCGGCGGAAGAGCGGCCAATTTGTCGTTTTTCGCATACAAATTTCTACAGTAATTCATATTCTGCTGTGCTGGTTTTCCTGGGTATTTTTGATATTTTTTCAAGAGTTGATTTTTCTGCAGTTGTTTTGGGGATTCGTATGTTCGATCGGAGTATCAAATTTTGTCTGTGTGGCTTTCCGGATAAATTTTAGAATATGTTAAAAAGTTCGACCGGATATAAATACCCACTTTTTCCCCTGTCGGGAAATTTCCAAGTGTTGGATTTTTCCGTAGTTTAACGACGTTCTAAGTAGTGCAAGTAACGCAATGGTCCCTCTAGAAGACACAAACCTTAACTCGATTATGTGACCGTCTTGAACTGTCCTTTGAACCTTCGGGTTTGGGGCAGTACGGCGTGCCACATGTGAGGCGTTGGCTTGACCCTTCTACGGCTGGATCGTTGGTACTGAGGCACGAACGGAATGTTGTTAGACTTGTTTCATGTGTTGATCTATTTCGGGAAAACTTGGGTGTTCGATTGTTCGATCGAAAAGTCTAACATTTTCTGTTTATCTGGAATGGGATACAATAATTGGAATTCACAAAAGTTATGTGATAACTGAATGAATGTTATAAACATAGCAGTTTAGTCTCACTTGATCGGTTGCCACGGAATTTTGATGTGATCAAAAGTCCGTCGCAATCACGTAGCGTACGCGGATACTCGCCGGGTAAACTTAATAGACAGCTTCACTCCATAGCCCCGACCAAGTGACTGTAGGAGAACCCCGTCGCCGAAAGCATCCATCCGGGTGCTCGCGGTAGCGGTGTTCCGCCTTGGTGCACTTCGTCGACGGTAACGCGGGTGCGGCCGTCTATTGAAGTTTGCGACGAGCATTCGATCAGGATGTCGGGAATCTTGTTGAATTACCCGACTTGGTATTGAAAAGTGTTTTCGATAATGAGACTAAAATGCGGGGTTTATAATTGTTAGGCATGCGATGTCTAAGTAATTCATTTTGTCAGGCATGCGATGTCTGAGGTGGTTGCGGATTCCAACTGTTGTAGTTTTACACTTTCTTTTCTGTGACCGTAAGTGTAATATGTGATATCGCGGTTTCGTTGCTATACGTCAACGACAATTGGGATGCGCATATTTACTTACGTTGATGACATGTGATGTTATGTGTTGCTGGATATGTTATATTGGATCGTCGTGTTTGAATAGCCGGGGGTTTTTATGTGAGATGAGTGTTTTTCATTTTCATTCATGTAAAAACTTGTATGTAATATTCTTTTATTGGGGCGCTTCCAGGTTGCGGGAGTTGTCACCTGTTGTATATTATTTACTTTTCTGCACTAGGATAGACCCAAGGAGGAGGGCACAAGTAACCGGGTTCTGGAGTCCAGTGGGAGATTAACTCGAGGAGTCGAGTCCGGGTCTCCTAACTCTAGAATTGGCAGGGTTGCTTGTCGCTCTCGTAGGGGTCTAGGGGTGTGGGTTTGGCTATTCATCACGACCGTGGAATCCGTGTTTTATACTGGCTCGTATTGAAAACACGGACGTCCTAGTATATCCAATATTTCATATGATTCTTCTGCTGCGATATCTGTGATTAGATCATGTGATGTTTCTGTGATGGATATAGTATATAGTATATATGATATATTATATAGACGTTACTTATGTTTTACACCCGCGCTAGCCCTGCCCTGCTCTGCCGTTAGTTACCTAACCTAACGGTGCACGAGGGGACATCGAGGCGAATGCGGATGGCATAAGTGTACGTCATATCTATCTGTGATGTTTAGGTATTTAAATGATGGGACTTCATTAATGTGATTAATGAAATAAAAGAAACCTAAGATGTTGTAGAATCGAATTTCAAAATAAAAACAGGTAGCTACAGTTCTTGCTTTGCACAGAGGTATATGAGATATATCCTGCACCTTATTCGATGAGGAAAGGACCGAGATCCCTTCACCGGGAGTGACTCCTTTAGCAATAACTGGAAGATGCTACACACTCGGTTTGTCTTTTGATTGCTTTTAAGTGTTTTTGCTTTGCACAGTGATATATATGATATATCCCGCACCTCATTCGACGAGGAAAGGACCGACGATCCCTTCACCGGGAGTGACTCCTTTAGCAAAACTAGAAAAGCCTAAAAAACACTCCATTTCAAAATTCATTCGATCCTACAACGATATCAAGTTCATTACGCAATAGGTTTTTAGAAAAACCTGTCGTAGCCCTCCGTCATTTCAGATAAGTACTGGTTAGTATTCGTGCTACGTTTGTTGACCTTAGCCAAGGCGTAGTGTGCGGTAGCTGATCAGTGCTTATCTGTATAAGCATATGATGCGATTGAGTCAGGGTAGTCGTGCGACTTTGTTGACCTTAGCCAAGGGTCGTGCGGGTGGGTTTAATTCAATCGGGAAATGACGGGTTGAACTTGGCTAGCACTTATGATTTGTTGACCTTAGCCAAGGTCATAAGCTGCTAGGGGCAAAATATTATCGGGAATTTCAAGTGTTGAGATTTGCAATGAGATTGCATACCTTCTATGAGATAGTTGGATCCCGATACCCACTGCGAGTAAGAGTTACTCCTGGGAGAGTTTTACACAGTGCAATTAGCCGATCAAGTAGGTGTCTAGAAAGGTGTCAACGAGGTTACGCCTCTGGGAAAACGAGGTTTACATTAATTAGGTTCGTGCGAAAGCACGGGGGACCTCCCTCAAAGTACCGACACTGGCCTGGCTGAAAGATTGGCGAACTTGTAGTGTGTAATTAATCCCGGCTAGTCTTTCCTTTTAGGGTTTGAAGGAAGATTTGATAAAAAGCAGTGGGAGCCATCCTGATTAGATAAAATAATAACCAATCTATTCTTGCAAGAGCGCACGCTGAGTGTCTTCTTCTCTCTCTCTCCTGGTAGCGACCATATCACGCCTTAATCAAGATAATAATACGGATTATTGACCGAACCCGCTTGTTATACTGAGCTGGGGAACGTTGGTCCCGCTCCAACTTATAATTGTTATAAGACAGAGCAGGAAGTTGGGGAATACCAGATTTTCCGTGCCGCCCAAACGAAGAGAGTGCATGCTGATGCATCATCTTCGGGTGTGTTCATTATACAGAACTGTTTCTCGGTATCCTTTACGTCCTGGGTATGTGATACCAGATCAGGATCCCAGATATGTAATCTGTTACATAGGGCTACAGAAAGGTAGAGAACTGAGAACGGGTGATAAGTTTCATGAGGCAGAAAACGGGGCAAATGTTGCAGCCAAGTCTGTTGGTCACTGTCACCCTGTATTACCAATACATTGATTCTGAACGAATGTTGTTAGATACCGAACCTGATATACCAAATCATATCACTCTCTTTGTTAGAAAAGAAAGGATATAATTTTGTATTGTTGGATAATGTTTTGAACATTTCCTATATCAAAAGTTGATCGGTTCAGGCACGTTATCTAAAAGCATTGATGTTCTAAATCAAACTACAGTTCTTGGTATATAGAACACACACAAGAGGAAGAGTTCAGAAATGAACGAATTCTTCTTGAGGCATTGTAGACTAGGTCAGATCAATGTGACCCGACTAGCTAGAGTTACATAAAGATGCATATTTAAATTAGTTTGAATTTACATCTTGCGAAACTCGCCAGTCATGTCACAAAGATAAGATGACCATAGCTCCGTTTATTGGAAACAGAGAAAGAGTTAGTGAACTCTTGGGATGATACATGTTGATGTATGTAGGTCCCCTGTCTACACATGCCAAGACCGGTTCTTTGTACTTCATTACATTCTCTGATAATCTCTCAAGATTCAGACATATGTTCCTGTTGAAACACAAGTCCGAACCTTTTGAGATATTCATAGAATATAAGTTAGAAGTAGAGAACCAAAATGAGGGTATAAGTATTATGTCCTTTGATGTGATCAAGGAGGAGAATACTTGAGCACGGAAATCCTGGACTATTTTAAAGGAGAATGAGATTCTCTCTCAGCATTACTCCTCCGAATACACCATAGCACGATGGTATATCGGGACGGAGCAATCACACCCTATATGATATGGTGTGCTCTATGATGAGTATTACTGAGTTACCTTTTTCCTTTTGGGAGTTATGCACTTGAGAAGCTGCATACCTACTGAATAGGGTTCAAATCAAATCAATGCCTACCACTTCATATGTGATATGGAAAGGGAAGAGCCCATGTCTTAAGTTAGTTAAGATTTGGGGTTGTCCGGCCTATGTCTAAAAGCAAAATCCGGACAAACTCGAGGCAAGGTTAGTTATGTACAACTGGAAAGGTTCCAGCTATGCAAACTACAGATGATGATTTGATAGAACCAAAGAATTCAGTAGATTCCAACGAACCTCAGCCTCTCCGCCGATCTAGTAGGGTTCCTCACCCACCTGAGAGATACTTCTGTTTCTCTATGACAGTGGGAGCGAGGATTGCATCATGAGATGATGACCCAACTAGCTTCGAGCTGGCCATCAGGAGTAAGACTCTGTAAGAATGGCTGGATGTTTATCGATCTGAGATGGAATCCTTATACACCGACAAAGTATGGACTTTAGTTGCTATATCTGAAGGGTTAAATCCCCATCAGGAGCAAGTATATCTTGAGAAGATTACTTGGTGTACATGGAAAAGTTGAGACTTTCAAAGCTAGACTAGTTAAAGGTTTTCGTCATCGACCAGGCGTGGATAATGATGAAACCTTTTCCAGTAGCTATGCTTAAGTCCATCCAGATCCTACTTGCCACGGCTACATACCATGACTACGATATCTGGTGGTTGGGTGTCTTGACTGCTTTTCTAAATGATGATTTGGAAGAGAGCGTCTATAAGTACACAGCCAGAGGGCTTCGTAGACAGTGGGAGCAGCGGAAACGTGTGCAAGATGTTTTATATGATAAAGCAGGCATCGCGGAGTTGGAACATCTGTTTTGATGAATTAGTCAAATAGTTTGACATCATCAAAATGGTAGATGAACCTTGTATAAACGAAAAGGTAGTAGGGAGTATGGTGACAATCCTCGTAGAGTACGTGGATGATATACTCTTGATGGGGAAGGAGTTTCCTATGCTACGCTCGATCAATCTCCGGTTATCACTAGGATTCTCCATATAGGAACAATGAGATACCTACTAAATCCTGGATTTTGGATCTATGAGATAGATTTAAATGGATGTTAGGATTCTCACTAGTTGTAGTGAGATGGTATCAATCGATCCTGGGGAGAATCACTGGAAGGGTTCCAGGGTGATAAAGACGACTGAATGTCAGTCGCAGGCATTGTCTTTACCCTCGGTAAAGGGACGGTATGTTGGAAGAGTTCCAATCTAGATACCGTGACATACTAGACGATAAAGGCAGGATACATCGCTACTTAAGATGCTACCAAAGAGGATGTTTGGGTGTATATAGGTTCATGAGATGAACTATGTTCCTCCCATTGTGTGACAATGGAGTTGTGGCTTATGCCAAGGAACGCCGGTCCCATCAGTGATCCAGACTTATTCTAAGACAGCATCGCCTGATCATGGAGATGGTTGATCTCCAGGGAGATCGAGGTTTAGGAGAGTAGACTCAGAGGACAACACAGCGGATCCACTCACAAAGGCCTGTTCCCAGAGAGAGACTTTTATGGGATGGTTGAGTATGAGATACTGCAACCACTGCTACAGATGGCCCTAGTGCAAGTGGGAGATTGTTAGTTATATGTATGCCCTAGAGGCCATTACTATACATAGGATGTATATTGTAGTGGATGCTGGGACATATATAGGGAGGACTTTCTTGCTCGACATGATAGTATGCTATCTGGTTGAACTTTACCTTAACGTGTATGCTGATTGTCTCTCTGTTACATGTTGGTAAAGCCCTTAGGATCTGTACTTGACTACCTGGACTATGATGCGGATCATACTAGTGGGGACATGGTAGTCTATAAGTACATCCTTCAAAGTCCCTAGTCGAGGGTGTATCGAGACGGGGCATCGATATACCAGAGTAGACTAGCGTATACCTTCTCGACCCATACAGATGGGCGATGGATGATCCCATATCCATCGGTGTTTGACATCAGAGATGATATACGGGTGCTCAGTAGAGACTGGGTACACTGGATGGACTCGCCGAGAACTCCCAGATGGTATTATACCTCACGTCAGATGGCAGTTCTCTGGTGACACTGGTACAGAGTAGTCTGTTGACCCGAGATCGTCATAGAGTCTTGTGTGGTTCCCACTGTGCTTTGATTTCCATCTTACCACGTCCAAGAGGGCGTGCAAAACGGTGGTTTTTGGGTACAGTCCCGAGTCACATGGAGGCAATGAGCGATAGGAGGGGATTCGTCTCTCCCGGTATATGGGGGTTGATGTTGCACTGTGTTCGATCGGCTATAACAGGAAGTCCCTGGCCAGGGCTGCTCAGAGAATTGCTGGTAAGTGTTACCAGTAGTTTCTCGACCCGTTATGAGCCTCATATCGACACGACTTATTGAGCTATTGGGGTCTGACGTTTACCACCCCTAGGCGAGATATGCGACATATCAGACGATCAGACCGGACTGTACGGTAGTGTTACTGGTCGGATTCACTGGAGTGTGAGCGGGCTTGCTCGTCGATCTTCAGATCACTCAATACCCGGGTGGCCGTTACGTTTAGCAGACCGCTTGCGGCTTGTGGATGTTTGATATGATCATCATCCGCTGCCGGCGTATTGACGAGTCTTTAGAGTCCTACACAGAGGTTTCCTGGCTCAAGCGAAATGAAATAGGAGCGCATATGAGATATGTGCGGGACCGAGAATAATGCGTGTATGTGATACCGTATTCTATTCTCGCAATAAATATATCGAATGGTTGTATGCGATATAACCTAGTTATCGATTCAAGCGTTGATTCGATAAGCCGATATATTTGATACCAGTCGGTTATGTGCGCATGACCGGATCATTGAATCAAGTGTTGATTTAATGATTTAATGCATATTTATATATTTGATATATTGCTTTGCATCAACTAGTATCGGTTTACTTAAGATGGATTTTCTCGCTCGGGTGTGCACATTACATATGCGATATGATTTTGTGCACTTGATTGTATCATGTTTGATGATACAAGTTTACTTGGTTAAGTGCAAAGAATAAACTATGGTTAAAAGAATGATTAGGGTTTTATTTTCCATTACTTATTTATTCATTTATTTATTTGTTTATTCACTTTGGAAAATAAAAAGAAAAGAGAAAAGAATGGTTGCTAGATTTGGAGTTTAGTTGAAGCTTCATGAAGCTTTGATAAAGTCAACCATACTTATCTCATCCTTAACCCTAACCATTCACACTAACCATGATTCATTCTCTACACTTGACCATGGTTAGAATTATGATAAGAATTCATTTTTCTTCTCAATTTCTAATAACTTATCATAATATCTTTCTTCTTCTTCTTCATTCTTCAAGTGAAGAAAAGCAAAGTCCATCAATGGTGATTGTTGGATATGAGTGAGAAATCCAATTCTAAAGTTAACCCACCTCCTATTTCTTCATCCTCTACCTCTTGCCAAGTAGTAGAGTGTGTTTCCTTCACAAGATTTTAGGGTTTGGTGAAGGTGGAGCTTGATTCATCGATGCTTCGACGTAGATCATCTTCGGCATGGACATCGACGACCTAGCTTGCCCATTCTCCGACGAAGCCGATCCTAGAGCCCGGATTTGATTTGGACAGCGGAGACGACTTCGTTGCGGAGCTTTGGAGGTGGAGCACCGGATCTACAAAGGTTGTATTTCCGTATTCTCATTAGTTATTTTGTTAACTAGTTTTGTTCGCCTAGACATCTAGCAAACGATCCATACTTTAGGGTTTGTAGGCACCATATTTTGAAATTGCCATGGTTGATGGCTTGGGAGACCTCACATGTGTGCCTAGGAACCCTGCAATACTAGTATGGTTGATGGAGCTTACTAGATACAAATGAACGAATAAAAGTACAATGGTGGTTCGGATACAAGTGAACCAACCTACCGTGCAAATCACCCTGAAAGAATAGATGTGCCAGCAAGCTGCCAGGGAAACCTGTACACCGAACCTGTAATAAAATTTGGCACAACGGGGGTGAGTTGCCAACTCGTGAGTAGAAAACATCTACGAAAAGAAATCGAATGCACGACGCTATCCTAGGTCATAATAATACACTATTATATCCCAATCATCTAGTAATAGCAGGGTAAAACTACGTGTAAATGCTGATACTTCATGCTCGTGTCTGTGCCTCATATAATACTATGTCATATGAATGTATATGCATGCATCATGAAAATAAAATAACCAATCCTGAAATCGAGAAATATCTGTATAAGAAATCTTTAGCTGTTATCATAGTAAAATGTGTATAAGAATCTGAAATCTCAACAATGAAATCCATGGAAATCCGTGTCAAGCCTCGACACAACACATGTAATCTCAAGTCTCAATATCTCGGGCTCCGTCAGTCCGGATCGGCCCATATCATCAAATCTCAAGACAACAGTCGGTATCCTCCGGATATCCGCCGCGCCAGACATCACCGGTAGGTAGCCTTCCCCTGCCAGGCTCATCGTCTACAACTCGATCTTCTTGCCCCGGGGTACCATACCGGGCCCACCATGTACCCGAGACGGTTCATCCACTCCTCGAATCGGGTCTTGAAATCCAACAGAAAACAAGAAATCTCATGGTGGACGACACATACATCACGAGAAAACCGCATCTTATATTTTAAAAAGAGAGGAGGAGAGAGAGAGAAGCTTTTATATACTCTTGCGGTTTTCCCCAAAATTCCAAAAATCTCATAGAAACCCAAATCTCAAAATCATGAGTAAGTATAAGATAAGTGTCGGCATATGCCCATAATACTGTATGATAACATGAAAATATGAATGCATGAATGTCTAAGTAATCAATACCATGTCTATACTAACATCCGAGAGAAATCACAATATTATATCGGTCTGGTTGTTAACTGATTCTATTAATAAAAGACAATATGATCTAAAGTGTACGTGACATAGCAATTACCGATGATGATGTGTGTGAGCCGGCAAATAAGTGTGCGTGGAATATGCGCATCATCGGTAATGGTGCTGGTGTCCTAACAGGTATGGTTTATACTGATTATAGCAACATATGTAAGAACATGCACCATGATGATTACAGTATGAATGTATAAACAGATGTGCAGTATCCACCCCTCTGCGACATACGAGTACAACTATCACTATATGGTGTTAGTGTATATGCCCTAGAGGCCATTATTGTATCATACTAGATTGTATATTACTTAATGGAAGCTTGGGATATTCACAGTTATATATACAGTCTTGCTAAAAATGGTAGTATGCTACTTGGTTTGTGTCTACTTTAATATGTGCATATGTCTCTTATAACATATCACTTATACATATTAGTAGAGCCCATAGGATCTTTGCTTGATTACCAGCGTCGTGATAGCAGTCACACTAGTGGGGGCTGGGTAGTCTGTAAGCAACATCCTATACAGGTCCCTGGTCGTTGGATTGTCGAGATAGGGCATCGATATTCCGGAGTAGACTAAGTGTATACGCTTCTCATCCCAGTTGGGGAAATGGTCTGTCCCACAGCCATCAGTACGCCGTACTGGAGATAGTATACATGTGCTCATTAGGTTACGGGTACACCGGACAGGACTCGCCGAGGAACTGATTGGTTGGTATTATACCCATCGTCAGTTGTCAGTTCCCAGGTGACATAAGTACAGCATAGTCCGCAGACTTGACACTGCTGCTTCGCCTCGAGTGTGTCCCACTGTTCTTAGATTGCTACCCTACCACGGCTCAAAGGAGTCGTGCAAACAGGTAGCAGTTGGGTGCAGTCCCGAGCACTTGGAGGCAGTGGCGGTTAGATAGGATTCGTCTCTCCCGGTATTGGGAGATGATATCGCGATGTGTCAGAGAGCCATTACACAAAGTCCCTGGCCAGGGCAAACGAGATATACTGGTAGGTTCCAGTAGCTTCTCAGGGTGTAATGGGCTTCACTCCAACACGACTTATACAGCTATTAGGGGACTGACGCTTGCCGCCCCCTAGGCTTGATATGCGATAGTCTTAGACGAACAGACCGGACTGTACGAAGATTGTCACATCAGGCTCAGTGGGAGTTCGGATGATTTTCCTCATCGGCCTTCTTATCGACATCTACCTGGGGACCGTTACGTACAGCTAGTGCCGCTTGCGGTCTGTGGTTAAACCCACTGCCAGCGTAGTGTCGAGTCTTTAGAGTCCCACACAGAGAGTTTCCCTGCTCCAGGCGAAACGATATGGACGTCGTATGGTTTTACGACAAGGGTTCGGATGCATACGTGTGTTTTCGCACGTACGACTTTTCGGACAGTTTATACTAGCCGGCTTTGGTTTAAGCCAGATTCTAGTATAAGGTTATTGGATTTATACAGTCTAAAGTTTTTCCGTGTTTTCACGGATTGGAGGGGCGTTCTCGTAATTTGTCGAGAAGGTTCTAGAAGAGTGGTGACATGAGGGGTTGAGGTGGCTTTTTCATGATTACTTTGTGTGACTCATTTATATGATTCATCATATCATTAATGCTTCATTAATGATCTAATGACTCACATGATGAATCACTCTCCTTGATTAAATGAAACATGGTGAATAATCAATTAATTGATATTTTTTGATAATTCATTATGTATCATATATTCAAGTGAGAAGGATTTTTGTTCTCATTCTCATCTTCTCCTTCTCTCTCCTCAAGCTCACTCTCTCTTGAAACCCTAACCCTAACCTCTCATGTGTTGAGATCAAGGGTTAGCTAGACTAAAACATCCATAACCTCACTCTATATCCCCTAGGTAGCTTAGATTAGCACTTTAAGCAACCTAGTTATCTCAAGTTTGAGATTTAGCTTGGCGTAGGAGCTTTCGGGTGGATCGTCTTTGATTTGAGGAGGCCGTGAAGTTGCCGATGTTCCAAGGAGCCTACGAGGAGTGGAGGACAGCGATGAAGGCCCGAAGGACATGTAACGTGAGGTATAACTCCGGTACCGAGTAGTTAAACCTCTAGTATATCGTTAGCAATGGTTTAGATTACGATTCATGCGCTCAAGTCCGTGTTACGAAGCTTTGATAATCGTTTTTCATATATTCCGCCTCCCCGCGAGTTAGTGGGGTGCGTGACATGGACTTACAGTGGTATCAGAGCCAACTAAACCATTACTAGCTTGTTAGCAACTGATTAGAAGTTCGATCGACGGAAAAACACGGAAAACAAAACCCTAATCCTTGACAGTTTCTGTAAATTTTAAAAGTGTCGCAAAATTTTTTTGACATACCTTAAAATTCACAGCAGGGAATTATAAGAAATCTGGGAAAATTCGAGGAGGCAACTCGACTGAACGACCGCGTTTCCGCGGCAATAGAGAGCTATTGCCGCGGAACCGCCGCCGAGTCAACGCCGAGTTGACTCGGAGTTTCACAGTAATTCTTTTTTTTTTGGTTTTGTGTTTTCCTGTATATACTGTTTCTGCCCAGGTTGCCTCTGTGATGATTTGCTTTTGGGGTAGACACGGATATAGGTAATCGATCGATGTTCTAATCAATTTGCTAATTGGATCTTTATCTGTAATGTTTAATGTGTTCGTAAACCTCCCCTAACTGCTAGTATGTAGGTTGGCAGGGGGTTGCACATTTCTGAAATGTTTGCTGTTTGTGTATATGAACTGTATTGGACTGTTGTGATGATTAGCCGGGGGTTTGAGATGTATTTAATATTCATTCAATGTAAATGTAATTTGATGTAATATTATTTTGCGGGGCACATCCAGGTTGCGGTTGTAGCCACCGTTGTATTATTATTTCTTTTTACTGTTTTTGCTCCTAGGATAGACCAAAGGTGGGGTGCACAAACTACCGGGTATTTTGAAGTGTCGAGGCAGACTGCTTCACTTCTGGTATTTGGCGGGTAGTTTGCCGTACCCGTAGGGGTCTGGGATGGGGTAATGGCTATTCATCACAACTGTGTAATCCGTCTTTCATTGCAGGCTCAAAAGAAACGCGGTTTACTTGCATATCCAATAAAGTTTATCTGTGATCTGGAATGCTTATTATTGCGTCTGACGAATGTACAATATCTATATATAAATAGCTATTAGACGTCACTTATGTTTTACACCCGCGCTAGCCCAGCCCCCGCTCTGTCGTTAGTTAAGTAACCTAACGGGTGATGACGGGACCCCGTGGCGAATGCGGATGGCATAAGAGGACGTTGTATTTTCGTTGTTTTCTGCAATGATAGGTTAAATGATGGGACGCACTATTATAATACAAAGAAAATAAACCAAAGTTTAAATCGTTGGAACAAATTTAAAAGAAACCACTCGGTTATTTTAAAAGAGCAGAATTTTTAATTGCGGAGCTTTAGCCACTCCATTTAAAAAGTATCAGGTTCCTTCGATTATATCAAGTTCACTACGTTTACGATTTTTCCAAAACCATTCGTAGCCCTCCGTCATTTCATATAGATAGTCAATAGTATTCAAGCTGTGTTTGTTGACTAAAGTCAAGGCACAGTGTTTGGTAGCTGTTGGATATTTATATGCAGCATAGATAGATGCGTTGGTTTGGGACAGTCGTATTACCTTGTTGACTAAAGTCAAGGGTATGTACGGGTCGGTTCAAATTAACCTGGACAATGATGGGTAGAACTTGACATGTGACTTATGATTTGTTGACTAAAGTCAAGGTCATAAGAGCATGGGGCAAAAATCCACATCGGGAATTTCTAAAGAAACTGAAATTTGCAGAGAAAGCATACCATTTGTTGGTAGGATTCCTTCAACATTATCATACGATAATATTTTGGATCCCGATCCTACTGTGAGTATATGCTACTTATCAGGAGATTCGTCACTTAACGATCAATGCTATAAACCAAGTAGGTGCCAAGAAAGGTGTCAGCGGGATTACGCCCCCAGAGAAAAGATGTTATTTAATTAAGGAACTTCGCGAAAGCGTTGGAAAACCTCCCTCGAAGTATCGACACTAGCCTGGCTGAACGGTTAAGCAAGTATTGTACGGTGAGAATTGTCCTGGCTAATTCTTCTTTTATGGTTTAAGGAGGGATTCGAGAAACAGTGGGAGCCATCCTGTTTAGATAAATTAAAACCACTCTAAACTTACAAGAGCATCATGCTAATAGTATCTTCTTCTCTCTCTCAAATTGCAGCGACCCTGTGACCACACATAAGTTACATCTAGATAAAAATTTGACTGAATCTGACTTATATGAATGGCAAAAGTCTGTCCAGATGTCCATTGCCTATGACAAGCTGGACCACCCTATTAAGGGACATTCCTATTGGTATGGGATTGGGCATTGGCAAAGTGATTGCAGGGCTTTAGAAGCCAGTAGCCAGGATATGAAGCATGTTGTGGCTTCGACTTCGGGTGTGTTTATGATAGAGAACTGTATGTCAGTTAACCCTACTTCCTGGGTATTGGATACCGGATCAGGAACTCACATTTGTAATTCATTACAGGCTCTGAGAAATCGTAGGGTTATCGGGATAGGTGACATGACCCTCACAGTTGCTAACGGAATGAGCATGGACGCTGAATCCGTAGGGGAATATCATCTTGGGATGACAACTGGGCAGATATTGATTCTGCGTAACTGTTATTATGTACCAGGTACGACTTGTAATATCATATCTGTACCCTTACTTTCTAAGGAAGGATATGATTTTTCTTTTACAAGAGATGTGGTTCACATCCACCTAAATCAAGATTTGATTTGGTCAGGTACATTAGAAAATGGAATATACGTATTAAATCAAGCTCAGATTTTCAGTGTCCAGAACACACTTAAAAGAAAGTCTCCGGAAACAAATCAGGCTTTCTTATGGCATTGTAGACTAGGTCAAATCAATGAGAGAAGGTTGACTAAGTTACATAGAGAAGGATATTTAAATCCGTTCGAATATCAATCTTATGCTACTTGTGAATCTTGTCTCATAGGAAAGATGACAAAGACTCCGTTTACTGGACACGGAGTAAGAGCAAGCGAGCTCTTAGGGCTCATACACAGTGATGTGTGCGGTCCAATGTCTATACATGCGCGAGGTGGTTATTCATACTTCATTACTTTTACAGATGATTTCTCTAGGTATGGATATATCTTCTTAATGAAGCATAAATCCGAGGCCTTTGAGAAATTCCAAGAATACAAGAATGAAGTGGAAAAACAAACCGGCAAAAGTATCAAGACACTGAGATCTGATCGAGGTGGTGAATACTTAAGTGCCGAGTTCCTAAGTTACTTAAAAGAGAATGGAATTCTCTCTCAGCTTACTCCTCCATACACACCAGAACATAACGGTGTATCGGAGAGACGGAACTGAACCCTATTGGATATGGTACGTTCCATGATGAGTAACGCTGAGTTACCGCGATTTTTCTGGGGTTATGCACTAGAATCAGCTGCATATCTTTTAAACCGAGTTCCAACCAAGACTGTGCCTACCACACCATATCAGATGTGGAGTGGGAAGAAACCCTGTCTTAAGTATCTTAAGACATGGGGATGTCCATCTTTTGTAGAAGCAGCATGCGGACAAGCTCGAGGCACGCTCAGTACAGTGTAAGTTTGTGGGATATCCAAAGAACTCTATGGGATATTGTTTCTATTACGCAGAGGAACAAAAGGTCTTTGTTTCTCAACATGCCCGCTTCTTGGAAACTGAGTTTTTAGAAAATCAGAAGAGTGGGAGCGCAATAGAACTGGAAAAAATTCCAGAACCACAAGCTATTACTGAAACCTTGGTAGAACGAGAAGGTTCAGGAGAACAGGACATCCCGACGCCACTCCGCAGGAGTAGTAGGCAATCTCATCCGCCCGAGAGATAGTACGGTTTTCTCATTGACGGGGATAGAGAGGATTGCACTATTGACTATGATGAGCCTACTAGCTTCCAGCAAGCCATTCAGAGCGGTGACTCAGTAAAATGGCTGGATGCAATGCGGACCGAAATGGAGTCCATGTACACCAACAAAGTATGGACTTTGGACATTGCTCCAGATGGGGTAAAACCCGTAGGATGCAAATGGATCTTCAAAAAGAAAATTGGTGTAGATAGACAGGTTGAAACCTATAAGGCTAGACTTGTTGCAAAGGGTTTCCGTCGAAGACCTGGTTTGGACTATGACGAAACCTTTTCTCCAGTGGCTATGCTTAAATCTATTCGGATCCTTCTTGCTATTGCTACCTTCCACGATTATGAAATCTGGCAGATGGACGTAAAGACGGCCTTTCTAAATGGTAATTTGGAAGAAAGCGTCTATATGGATCAGCCAGAAGGATTCATTCAGAGTGGGAGCAGGGGTAAAGTATGCAAGCTGCTTAAGTCCATTTATGGACTAAAGCAGGCATCGCGGAGTTGGAACATCTGTTTTGATGATGCTGTCAAAGAATTTGACTTTATCAAAAATTCAGATGAACCATGCATATACAGTAAGATTATAGGGAGAGCTGTAGTATTCCGCGTCTTGTACGTGAATGACATTCTCCTAATAGGAAATGATATTCCTATGTTACAGTCAGTCAAAAGATTCTTGTCACATAAATTCTCCATGAAAGACCTGGGTGATGCCACCTACATTCTGGGGATCCGGATCTATCGTGATAGATCAAAGAGGATATTGGGATTTTCACAGTCCAGGTACATAGACACCATAGTAAAGAGATTCAATATGGATGATTCTAAGCGTGGTAACCTACCGGCTTGTCACGGAATCACCCTCTCCAAAGAGATGTCTCCCAAGACTGATTTGGAAAGGGATCGCATGTCAATTATACCCTACGCTTCTGCGGTAGGCTCTATAATGTATGCGATGTTATGTACCAGACCAGATGTAGCATACGCATTGAGCGTAGTAAGCCGGTATCAAGCAAACCCAGGGGAGAAGCACTGGATAGTAGTAAAGAACATTCTCAAGTACCTGAGAAGGACTAAGGAGATGTTCTTGGTATATGGCGGAAAAGACCTTCAGATGGAGGCCTTTGCCGACTCCGGCTTCCAGAGTGACAAAGATGACTCCAAGTCCATGTCGGGTTATGTCTTTACCCTCAATGGAGGGGCGGTCTGTTGGAAGAGTTCCAAGCAGGAGACCGTTGCAGACTCAACGATGGAAGCAGAGTACATAGCTGCTTGCGATGCCGCAAAAGAAGCAGTCTGGATGAAGAAGTTCCTCACAGAACTTCAGGTGGTTCCTACCAGTGTTGATCCAATACCTCTGTATTGTGACAACAACGGCGCTATTGCTTTAGCGAAGGAACCCAGGTCCCATCAGAAGTCCAGACACATCTTAAGGCGGTATCACCTGATCAGGGAGATCATAGATCGCCGGGAGATCGAGGTGAAGAGAGTAAAGAAGGAGGATAACATTGCTGATCCATTCACAAAGGCCATTCCTCAGATACAGTTCGAGAGGCTATTCGAGATGATAGGTCTACGATATGCCAGCTCATGGCCCTAGTGTAAGTGGGAGATTGTTAGTGTATATGCCCTAGAGGCCATTATTGTATCATACTAGATTGTATATTACTTAATGGAAGCTTGGGATATTCACAGTTATATATACAGTCTTGCTAAAAATGGTAGTATGCTACTTGGTTTGTGTCTACTTTAATATGTGCATATGTCTCTTATAACATATCACTTATACATATTAGTTGAGCCCATAGGATCTTTGCTTGATTATCAGCGTCGTGATGGCAGTCACACTAGTGGGGGCTGGGTAGTCTGTAAGCAACATCCTATACAGGTCCCTGGTCGTTGGATTGTCGAGATTGGGCATCGATATTCCGGAGTAGACTAAGTGTATACGCTTCTCATCCCAGTTGGGGAAATGGTCTGTCCCACAGCCATCAGTACGCCGTACTGGAGATAGTATACAGGTGCTCGTTAGGTTACGGGTACACCGGACAGGACTCGCCGAGGAACTGATTGGTTGGTATTATACCCATCGTCAGTTGTCAGTTCCCAGGTGACATGAGTACAGCATAGTCCGCAGACTTGACACTGCTGCTTCGCCTCGAGTGTGTCCCACTGTTCTTAGATTGCTACCCTACCACGGCTCAAAGGAGTCGTGCAAACAGGTAGCAGTTGGGTGCAGTCCCGAGCACTTGGAGGCAGTGGCGGTTAGATAGGATTCGTCTCTCCCGGTATTGGGAGATGATATCGCGATGTGTCAGAGAGCCATTACACAAAGTCCCTGGCCAGGGCAAACGAGATATACTGGTAGGTTCCAGTAGCTTCTCAGGGTGTAATGGGTTTCGCTCCAACACGACTTATATAGCTATTAGGGGACTGACGCTTGCCGCCCCCTAGGCTTGATATGCGATAGTCTTAGACGAACAGACCGGACTGTACGAAGATTGTCACATCAGGCTCAGTGGGAGTTCGGATGATTTTCCTCATCGGCCTTCTTATCGACATCTACCTGGGGACCGTTACGTACAGCTAGTGCCGCTTGCGGTCTGTGGTTAAACCCACTGCCAGCGTAGTGTCGAGTCTTTAGAGTCCCACACAGAGAGTTTCCCTGCTCCAGGCGAAACGATATGGACGTCGTATGGTTTTACGACAAGGGTTCGGATGCATACGTGTGTTTTCGCACGTACGACTTTTCGGACAGTTTATACTAGCCGGCTTTGGTTTAAGCCAGATTCTAGTATAAGGTTATTGGATTTATACAGTCTAAAGTTTTTCCGTGTTTTCACGGATTGGAGGGGCGTTCTCGTAATTTGTCGAGAAGGTTCTAGAAGAGTGGTGACCTGAGGGGTTGAGGTGGCTTTTTCATGATTACTTTGTGTAACTCATTTATATGATTCATCATATCATTAATGCTTCATTAATGATCTAATGACTCACATGATGAATCACTCTCCTTGATTAAATGAAACATGGTGAATAATCAATTAATTGATATTTTTTGATAATTCATTATGTATCATATATTCAAGTGAGAAGGATTTTTGTTCTCATTCTCATCTTCTCCTTCTCTCTCCTCAAGCTCACTCTCTCTTGAAACCCTAACCCAAACCTCTCATGTGTTGAGATCAAGGGTTAGCTAGACTAAAACATCCATAACCTCACTCTATATCCCCTAGGTAGCTTAGATTAGCACTTTAAGCAACCTAGTTATCTCAAGTTTGAGATTTAGCTTGGCGTAGGAGCTTTCGGGTGGATCGTCTTTGATTTGAGGAGGCCGTGAAGTTGCCGATGTTCCAAGGAGCCTACGAGGAGTGGAGGACAGCGATGAAGACCCGAAGGACATGTAACGTGAGGTATAACTCCGGTACCGAGTAGTTAAACCTCTAGTATATCGTTAGCAATGGTTTAGATTACGATTCATGCGCTCAAGTCCATGTTACGAAGCTTTGATAATCGTTTTTCATATATTCCGCCTCCCCGCGAGTTAGTGGGGTGCGTGACATGGACTTACATATGGATCGAACCTAAACTAGTGTCCATCTAACCTCCTAAAGAACTTAACCTAAGAAACTAGTCAATAAGAAACAACAGTCTACCTAAGGTCTGAATCAATATCTCTAATAGTCGGTGATCCAGCCTCAATAGCGTCATGTACGAAGTACGGCTTTCTCGAACCAAGAGTGCGGATCAATCATCATATCTATGCTTCGTACGGTAAAATCCATCGTACGGCATCCCAATATCGGTGTACGGGTCAAGTATCTCCTAGGTGTCTCGTTATTCATACAATGTCATCACCAACACATCTCATGATCAAGGTGCTAAACTGTAATCGCCTACATCAATCATATATCATTGCCATCATAATAAGTATCATTAGTTTATCCTCAGAAATATCATGTCATATATATCATATCGTAATCAAGTCATATATATCCCATATCGTGATCAATCACAAGTTATAGTCCAGGTACTATTTTAGAGTCCCATGTATCTCAATATCATCACTACCCCTTATAATTTAAGTATACATGTTCATTATCTCATTCTCTAATGATCCGCTAACACTTAATACGACTGTATAGCCAAGAATCACGGCATCAAGCCCAGTTATACTATTTCATCATACCTCGGATATCATATCACATCAATGAATCACATATACGTGTTGTATATATATGTATATACCTATACCTAGTTCTATATATATACACATACACGTATACCCCATGTCGAGTTTCAGTGTGTTTCTATCTGAAACCTACGAACCTCTTCCAAGGTACTCATCCTCTGATATGGTTTTCCTAAATCAGTTTAGTCCAGCCTAGGGTCAATACTAGGGTCCCACTAGGGTCACATCTGGTTTCCTAATGTCAATAAGTACTATTCCTATTCTACGTTGCGGGGGTGCTAATCGCCATCCACCCGACTTCCCCCCGTAGATATACATCTACTCACCTGGTCCATGTCTGCCGAAGACGGTGTCGCCATCCTCGTCTTCATCGCCCGCAGTCCACGTGAGGGGTACCTAAACACAAACATATAAATAGTATCGTAAACTGAATCACATACAAAAGTCAAAACAACGCAAGGAACAAGCATAGGTTAAAACCTATGTCCCGTCCACGCAAAAGCACCAAATATCGCCCGAAATCGGCGTACAAACTCCGATGGATCGAGATAAACATCAACAAATGACTCGTAGTTTTAAAACACATTACTTATATTAAAAAACATGATTAAATCCATCGAAACCCTAAAATCCATCAAACCGTCCAATTTCGTAAAACCCGAAAATGCCAATTTACCGTTTTTCATCAAAACTTGACATTTAAATGAAACCAATAGTTATAAAACTCATTAAATAGCATAACTAGACTATATAAACCATTACTACATTTTTATTACACAAATTTGTATTAATTTGGAATTTCTAGTTTGCAACCTTTAACAATTTTCAACATTTTTCAAGCAAAATTTTACAAATCAACAACTAAACTAAGTTTGCATGATCTAAGTTGCTAAACAACAAACTAGAATGTTAATAATATCATGAAAACCATAATTAGATTTTAATTCCCATTATTTAGTCCATTTCCAAAAACCAAGTTAGCAAAATTAAGCATATTTATCCAAATTTCCAACTAACAATTTGAAACTAACAACTAGATTAGCCTTTGCATTAAATTAACATGCTAATCTACCCATTAAACCATGAACATTTGATAAACATTCTCATTAGAATTTTATCTAACCTATTTATATGTTTTGTAAAAATCTAGTTTGCAAAAAGAACCTAATTCACAAATTTTAAATGCAACATCTAGCAAATTTTGCTACTAGATTAGATTTAACATTTCCTAATGTGTTAAACTAAAAATTTAGATCAATACCCAAGAATCAATACCCTAATAATAATTTAATAACCATATTCTAGAAATTTAAAATTTAAACTTAAAACTATATTAAACAACACAATAATCAATTTTGGATTAAATAAACAACACATGACAAAAGGATTAAGATTTTACCTCAACAACTTGAGATCCAAACATGCAACTTGACATAAAAATATGGCTCTCTCACTTCCAAATCCAAGTTAAATAGGAGCGAAGGATTTGGATAGGGTTTTGTGATGCATTTGTTCTAATATGTGTTGATTTTTGATGAATTTTGGAGGGTTTTTTGAAGAAAACTGAAATGGACAAATGTGGGGAGGGGGAGGACCTGAGCTCGGCCAGGAAATTGGAGGAGGGAAAGTGAGGGGGTGAGGTGTGTGGAGAAGTGTAGAAGTTTCCCCCTTTAATTCCTTCTTTATGTCTTTTCATGTTTTACTCATTTTCTTTTCATTTTTCCATTAATCCTAAATTCTAGAAGCCACTTGAAGAACCAAGTGAGAGGGGGGGCTACCAAGGCCGGCCACAACTGTTGGGGTAAGGGTGTGGATTTTGTTTGGATGAGAAAAGAAATAAATGCTGTACCCAACTTCCATTTATACTAATTTCACCGAAAAAAGCCTTTTTCTTCGATAGTTTCTAACTCCGGTTAACAACTCCATTTCAATTCAAAAACCACATGTTAAAATTTTGTTTAATGTGTTATGATGCACAAAATTTGTTTCAACTCAATCCAGTTTGAAATTTTCCCAAATTAAATGTATTAGTGACAGCTTAAAATAATATTAAAATAATTAATTTCGGAAAATTTTTCAGAAAATTTGAAATTTTACCAGTGGCTCAATAAACACTAAATACTAGCAATAACATAGCTAGAATATTTATATTTAATTTTAAAATAAAGATATTTGTATTTTGACTTTTTACAGAAAACCCCCTTTTTTTACCGATTTTCCGAAATTTCACCAAAACGATTTTCAAAACGTTACAATCTTCCCCCCTTAAAGAAATTCGGTCTCCGAATTTAAATTAAAACTATCCCCAAACACTAAAACATCTAAGCAAAACCATCAAGTCGTCGGGGCTCCGAAATCGTAAATACATAAAACAAATCGTAGCGCAGCGCATGCGCATGAAAAATGAGCATATAACTCAAAATCAAAACTCCGTCAAGCATAACGCAATCATCGGAGTTATGGTGAGAATAGAATATCCAAGCCCAATACGAAAACCAACATAATATACATTAAATCTATAACTTATATATAGTGCGCATCGTAGTAAAACCGTCTAAACATCTTAATAAAGAAGCATGCCAAAAAGACCTTTTTGAAAAAGAAAAAAAAAATTCGCCGTGCGATGCACCTGTCACGGCATAAGTAGCGGACGTTTTATTTTAAAAAAAGCTATATATATATATATATATATTATCTTTTATTTAACATACACGTCCCGCCTGGTTACTAAATCAAATAGTAATGATTATGAAAACATACTGATCAAACTGAAATCAATCCCAATCACATCAATAAAATATCATGTGCGTCCGGTGCGCACTGAAGTCGAAACCAAATACAGATACCATGAATACACACAACAACAAAACTAAGTGCAACAGGTGTGCACCAAAAACATCTGTCAAGTGCAACGGGTGTGCACGACTCAAAATCAGGTGCATCTAATCTGCACAAAACCCCGATTTAGTGCATCCGGTGTGCACAAAATCGCATCAAGTGCGCCAAGTATGCGCAAGAATCCTAATCAGGTGTACATGGTGCACGAAAACATACATCGAATATCAGAATCGAAATCACAGTACGAAATTGGATAAAAACTAGGTCGAAGCATATATCAAAATCATGTGTGACCCATATGCACAAAATCAAATCAAACATCTCAAAATATATAAAACCAAATCAAGTGTACTGGGTGTATACTAAGCAACATGAATACAGCTGATATGTGAAACACAGATAGAATGCAATGAAGGTACACATAAGAAATACCAATCGTAGAACAAAATCCTCAAAATACCAAAATCCAATAACAGAAATATGAAATTCAAATCACCAAGTCACATCGTAATCACTATCGTCAATGTGCGCTTCTTTCTTCTGATGTCGATTGCTTCGAACTCGTCTCTTTGTAGCTGTGCTGACTGCGCTACCAACGACAATCCTTATATCTAGAGTCTCCCACGTAGTCGATCCCTTCACTTGATATCCGGACTACATTAAACCTTTCGATCGATCCATCAAAATCCCATAATTCCCCGAGAGCTCAACACTCAAGTACGGTTTAAAAATATCCGGTACATACCCCAGCATCGATGATCCAGCCGTAGAAGGGCAAACCCAAGCCTCACTAATGGCACCGCGGAACTGCCGTAAACCCTAAGGTTCAAGGGCGTTCTCGTGGTCATTATGTCGAGTTAGGGTTTCATTCTTCTAGAGGGTCCATCGAAATACCTGCATGTTCTTTCGAATACTTTAAACTTGGGAAAATGGTTTTCTGATAATCGTTCGAACCCTTTAACTTCATCCGGACGGCATGTGAATACCTTTCGTCCGCACGCTAAGCAATGCTTCAATCCTCAAGAATAACCAATACTCCAATTGTTATCGTATTCGAGCCGCATCTCCCTCTGCCAGTGTGTCCGTGGTAACAGAAACTACCCTCCAACATTGACGAAGATAGATCAAAAGAACGAATGGAATACGGTGCAAACAATGTACATCCTAGGGCTCCTTAAGCAGAGTAGCGTATCGTAAGTATGCCGCGGACCATACCCACGGTACGTTACTCTACCTAAATCGCCTACTTTATCAACTAAGGGTCACCTAGACTTATACAAGGTTAAACCTAACGCTCTGATAACAACTTTGTCACGACCCGAAAGTACGGAACGTGACCGACACTTAGGTTATGAAGCGTCTAGAGGCGCCACGTAACCTAAGTAAGCCGAAGCCAAGAAATCTAAACCATAAAAGAAGAAGAAGAAGAAAAAGAAAACAAGTTTAAAAGCATCAGCAAATTTTCTCAAAAATTTCGGCAGAGTCTCCTCTATAAAAACTGGCCCCCAAACGGGTACAACAAGTATAATATACATAAACAATAAAAAGCATCCCCAAACGGGAGTTAGCATCAACGCCAACAGGCGGTAACAACCACAACAAGCACAAAAATATACAACGCCAAAGGGCGAGGCTCAAAACTCAAAAGAAAACAAAACCACCAGATCAGAATAATACATGCGCGACTCTAAGGTCGAAATAAAAGACTGGTCCAATAAACTTATCAAGTAATACAAGTATGGTTGATGGAGCTTACTAGATACAAATGAACGAATAAAAGTACAATGGTGGTTCGGATACAAGTGAACCAACCTACCGTGCAAATCACCCTGAAAGAATAGATGTGCCAGCAAGCTGCCAGGGAAACCTGTATACCGAACCTGTAATAAAATTTGGCACAATGGGGGTGAGTTGCCAAATCGTGAGTAGAAGACATCTACGAAAAGAAATCGAATGCACGACGCTATCCTAGGTCATAATAATACACTATTATATCCCAATCATCTAGTAATAGCAGGGTAAAACTACGTGTAAATGCAGATACTTCGTGCTCGTGTCTGTGCCTCATATAATACTATGTTATATGAATGTATATGCATGCATCATGAAAATAAAATAACCAATCCTGAAATCGAGAAATATCTGTATAAGAAATCTTTAGCTGTTATCATAGTAAAATGTGTATAAGAATCTGAAATCTCAACAATAAAATCCATGGAAATCCGTGTCAAGCCTCGACACAACACATGTAATCTCAAGTCTCAATATCTCGGGCTCCGTCAGTCCGGATCGGCCCATATCATCAAATCTCACGACAACGGTCGGTATCCTCCGGATATCCGCCGCGCCAGACATCACCGGTAGGTAGCCTTCCCCTGCCAGGCTCATCGTCTACAACTCGATCTTCTTGCCCCGGGGTACCATACCGGGCTCACCATGTACCCGAGACGGTTCATCCACTCCTCGAATCGGGTCTCGAAATCCAACAGAAAACATGAAATCTCATGGTGAACGACACATACATCACGAGAAAACCGCATCTTATATTTTAAAAAGAGAGGAGGAGAGAGAGATAAGCTTTTATATACTCTTGCGGTTTTCCCCAAAATTCCAGAAATCTCATAGAAACCCAAATCTCAAAATCATGAGTAAGTATATGATAAGTGTCGGCATATGCCCATAATACTGTATGATAACATGAAAATATGAATGCATGAATGTCTAAGTAATCAATACCATGTCTATACTAACATCCGAGAGAAATCACAATATTATATCGGTCTAGTTGTTAACTGATTCTATCAATAAAAGACAATATGATCTAAAGTGTACGTGACATAGCAATTACCGATGATGATGTGTGTGAGCCGGCAAATAAGTGTGCGTGGAATATGCGCATCATCGGTAATGGTGCTGGTGTCCTAACAGGTATGGTTTATACTGATTATAGCAACATATGTAAGAACATGCACCATGATGATTACAGTATGAATGTATAAACAGATGTGCAGTATCCACCCCTCTGCGACATACGAGTACAACTATCACTATATGGATCGAACCTAAACTAGTGTCCATCTAACCTACTAAAGAACTTAACCTAAGAAACTAGTCAATAAGAAACAAGAGTCTACCTAAGGTCTGAATCAATATCTCTAATAGTCGGTGATCCAGCCTCAATAGCGTCACTTACGAAGTACGGCTTTCTCGAACCAAGAGTGCGGATCAATCATCATATCTATGCTTCGTACGGTAAAATCCATCGAACGGCATCCCAATATCGGGGTACGGGTCAAGTATCTGCTAGGTGTCTCGTTATTCGTACAATGTCATCACCAACACATCTCATGATCAAGGTGCTAAACTGTAATCGCCTACATCAATCATATATCATTGCCATCATAATAAGTATCATTAGTTTATCCTCAGAAATATCATGTCATATATATCATATCGTAATCAAGTCATATATATCCCATATCGTGATCAATCACAAGTTATAGTCCAGGTACTATTTTAGAGTCCCATGTATCTCAATATCATCACTACCCCTTATAATTTAAGTATACATGTTCATTATCTCATTCTCTAATGATCCGCTAACATTTAATACGACTGTATAGCCAAGAATCACGGCATCAAGCCCAGTTACACTATTTCATCATACCTCGGATATCATATCACATCAATGAATCACATATACGTGTTGTATATATATGTATATACCTATACCTAGTTCTATATATATACACATACACGTATACCCCATGTTAAGTTTCAGTGTGTTTCTATCTGAAACCTACGAACCTCTTCCAAGATACTCATCCTCTGATATGGTTTTCCTAAATCAGTTTAGTCCAGCCTAGGGTCAATACTAGGGTCCCACTAGGGTCACATCTGGTTTCCTAATGTCAATAAGTACTATTCCTATTCTACGTTGCGGGGGTGCTAATCGCCATCCACCCGACTTCCCCCCGTAGATATACATCTACTCACCTGGTCCATATCTGCCGAAGACAGTGTCGCCATCCTCCTCTTCATCGCCCGCAGTCCACGTGAGGGGTACCTAAACGCAAACATATAAATAGTATCGTAAACTGAATCACATACAAAAGTCAAAACAACGCAAGGAACAAGCATAGGTTAAAACCTATGTCCCGTCCACGCAAAAGCACCAAATATCGCTCGATATCGGCGTACAAACTCCGATGGATCGAGATAAACATCAACAAATGACTCGTAGTTTTAAAACACATTACTTATATTATAAAACATGATTAAATCCATCGAAACCCTAAAATCCATCAAACCGTCCAATTTCGTAAAACCCGAAAATGCCAATTTACCGTTTTTCATCAAAACTTGACATTTAAATGAAGCCAATAGTTATAAAACTCATTAAATAGTATAACTAGACTATATAAACCATTACTACATTTTTATTACATAAATTTGTATTAATTTGGAATTTCTAGTTTGCAACCTTTAACAATTTTCAACATTTTTCAAGCAAAATTTTACAAATCAACAACTAAACTAAGTTTGCATGATCTAAGTTGCTAAACAACAAACTAGAATGTTAATAATATCATGAAAACCATAATTAGATTTTAATTCCCATTATTTAGTCCATTTCCAAAAACCAAGTTAGCAAAATTAAGCATATTTATCCAAATTTCCAACTAACAATTTGAAACTAACAACTAGATTAGCCTTTGCATTAAATTAACATGCTAATCTACCCATTAAACCATGAACATTTGATAAACATTCTCATTAGAATTTTATCTAACCTATTTATATGTTTTGTAAAAATCTAGTTTGCAAAAAGAACCTAATTCACAAATTTTAAATGCAACATCTAGCAAATTTTGCTACTAGATTAGATTTAACATTTCCTAATGTGTTAAACTAAAAATTTAGATCAATACCCAAGAATCAATACCCTAATAATAATTTAATAACCATATTCTAGAAATTTAAAATTTAAACTTAAAACTATATTAAACAACACAATAATCAATTTTGGATTAAATAAACAACACATGACAAAAGGATTAAGATTTTACCTCAACAACTTGAGATCCAAACATGCAACTTGACATAAAAATATGGCTCTCTCACTTCCAAATCCAAGTTAAATAGGAGCGAAGGATTTGGATAGGGTTTTGTGATGCATTTGTTCTAATATGTGTTGATTTTTGATGAATTTTGGAGGGTTTTTTGAAGAAAACTGAAATGGACAAATGTGGGGAGGGGGAGGACCTGAGCTCGGCCAGGAAATTGGAGGAGGGAAAGTGAGGGGGTGAGGTGTGTGGAGAAGTGTAGAAGTTTCCCCCTTTAATTCCTTCTTTATGTCTTTTCATGTTTTACTCATTTTCTTTTCATTTTTCCATTAATCCTAAATTCTAGAAGCCACTTGAAGAACCAAGTGAGAGGGGGGGCTACCAAGGCCGGCCACAACTGTTGGGGTAAGGGTGTGGATTTTGTTTGGATGAGAAAAGAAATAAATGCTGTACCCAACTTCCATTTATACTAATTTCACCGAAAAAAGCCTTTTTCTTCGATAGTTTCTAACTCCGGTTAACAACTCCATTTCAATTCAAAAACCACATGTTAAAATTTTGTTTAATGTGTTATGATGCACAAAATTTGTTTCAACTCAATCCAGTTTGAAATTTTCCCAAATTAAATGTATTAGTGACAGCTTAAAATAATATTAAAATAATTAATTTCGGAAAATTTTTCAGAAAATTTGAAATTTTACCAGTGGCTCAATAAACACTAAATACTAGCAATAACATAGCTAGAATATTTATATTTAATTTTAAAATAAAGATATTTGTATTTTGACTTTTTACAGAAACCCCCTTATTTTACCGATTTTCCGAAATTTCACCGAAACGATTTTCAAAACGTTACAATACTCATGTGTGTGTGTGTGTGTGTATACATATCCCCATATACGCACATGTAAAAGAATGAATGTATGCAAGTGTGTGTGCGTGTGTGGGTGCAACAACTACTCTAGGGTTTCGCAAGCAACACTGCTAATACATGAACACCTAGTATCTATCTTAATCATCAATAATCTCATATCAACATAATATTTCTATATGTGTATTCGTATTCGTATACATCGCAACGAACTGCGGGGGTGCTATACGCCATCCACCCGACTTTCCCTGTAGATATATATATCTACCCACCTTGCTTCTTGTGTGCCGATACCGATGTCGCCATCTTCATCTTCAACCTCTCGACATCACGTGGGGTACCTACACATATAATCCAATCGAAAATGCGTATTAAAATCACATCGGAAAACCAAAAACGGCACACGCTACGCTCATAGGTAAAAACCTATAACCTCGCATGCAAACACGATCAATAATCCTAGTCGCTGACGTTCAAACGCCACCCGACATAAACGAAATATCAAATACCAAAATACAAGTTAAAACAAGTCGTAAAATAATGCGCCAACACAAGAAAGTGATTGTTCATATCATAATTTTGCATTATTATATTTCCCATTCTTATTCATTTTACACATAAACAGGTGCGTTTGATCCATGTCTGCTACATAGTTGCAGGTTATAGGTTCTCGGAACAAAAACAGTGAAAAAGATGAAAAAACGGTACAAAAGTGAGACTACGACCGACAAATGGAAGAATCTTGATCATGCTTACAGTTTGAGAGACAATGAAGATCAACGAACAAGTTCACAAAGTACTAAGGCAGTGCAAGGTTCAAGACTTCGACACGAATCAAACGGTAAAGTCCACGACATTAATCACTGTGGAAATCTGGATGAAATCTAGAAGACAATCTGAGAAACCAAGTGAAGAAACGAGAAGAAAAATGCAACCAGAATCATCCCTAGAAAGTGCAGCCAACAAGCTCCCTACATGGCCGCGGATCCGCGGCCAAACATGGGTTTTGGCCGCGGTTCCGCGGCCAAAAGGAACCTGTGTCGGTGGAAAATTCTTGCGGCGTGGCGATGCGTTGACTAGGTTTCTTAGGGGTAAAATTGTAAATGCAAATGTGAATCGAATGTAACCCTAGGGTTTCTATGCTCTATAAATAGAAATCCTAAACCTCTTTTTGAGGTATGCCTCTTCTTGTGCCTCATTTTATTCATCTATTTCAGAATTTTCAACTCTTGTAATGTTGAAGAGTGCATCAAATAAAGTAAGTCTTTTTCTTTTTCATTGCCCTAATTAACTTTATTATCTGCCCTAGTATAACTTTTATTATCTGCCCTAGTAAATTAGTCTAGAACTTTTATTAATCTGCCGTAGTTTAGATTTCAATTCCCTAATGAGTGAGTAGCTCCTAAGTTGTTTGGGTTAGGAATAGGGAAGGTTTGAGAGATGAAAATCTCCCACCCCTTTCTTGCCCATCGCATATTTTTATAGGACTCCATGCATACATACACACATTGCTCCCTACGGCACCCTATCCCACAAAGTAACGGTGATACCGTAGTATAAATGACCGGTTGTATATGTTTTCCATGGAGGTTAGGGTAAGAATTAAAAAAGGAAGGACAAGAACCTAGAGGAAGAAACCTAGTTTCTTCCCGATAGTACTAATCCACTTTATTAATCATTACCATAACACCTAATAGATCTTAATTAGGGCATAGAAAGCGGTGAGGAATATTGACTTTCCAAACTTAACCTAAAGCGGTGAGGAATATTGACTTTCCAAACTTAACCTAAACCCAACCCTAGCAAGGTTTTAATCCTAGTATAGATCAACTTTAGTTTTTAGTGATAATTGATCCAACACCGATTGGAATTAACTCGTTAGAACAAAATGAGAATACACAAAATCCCCGTGGACCGACCCGTACTCACCGGCTAGCTACCAAGCGACGCCGTTCTTGATTGCGGTTAACAATTATTTGATGCAAAATAAATCTCTATCAATCAGTGATCCCAGATTATACCCTAGGTCAAATCAGCCAATTTTGCATATGCCAAGGGTCAACTTTACTGGCGATAAGGCCCTGGAACAAAAACAAACCATTTCCAAACTGCTCTGGCCGCAAATTTCATCCAGAAAGAATTAATCTGCGGCCTAGAAGAGAGGGTAGGGGCTAGGGTTTTGGTGGTACACTCCAGGTTGCCTGCACATCACTCTATGTTAGCTAAATAATTTTCAGAGGCTCCGGGTGTTAGCAGATTTCATAAAACACTGACAGAATCAAAAATCCTTCCGATATCGGGTTTCTAAGTCCACTAAATTGGGTTCTAGTCTCTGGTTTAGGTCTCCAATCAATCACTACAGGGGCTGTGTATCCTCTACTAGCCTTAATTTCACCTTTAGGTTCAACTAAAACCCTAATCCTCAACTCATGTTTTCAAACTTCCCAAAACCACACTATATCGGTTCTAATTTAACATGGATGTAAAAACAATGGAAATACTAGGCTAATGGTTAAGAGAATACCTCATTTGGCAACTCAAGAAAATTCTTGAGTTGCCCAAAGTGTCCAAAATCGAATTTTGCTTGGCTCCCCATGCTTGTAGTGAGCTTGTGCATCTTTTTATTGAAATGGGTATTGGGTTTTGAGGTGTTTTTAATGGAGTTTGAGTGGGTTGAAGAGGGGGTGGGAGTGAGGGCAGCAGCAGCAGTAGCAAGAGAGTGAGGGAGAGGAGAGAATGTGAAGAAAATGGTGAGATGAGAGGATGGCAAGTCAAAGTTAACCCCCTCACCTTTCTATCCCTCACCCATACCTAATACTATATTCATATCCTTTTCTTTTCTTTTCTTTTCCTTTTCTTTTTCTTCTCTCCTCAATAGTAAACCGAAAACAAACCATACACCCAAAATCATGTTGGAAAAAGGTAACAAGTGAAAAAAAGACATAGTGCATGTTTTGCACAAAACAAGCTTAATGCGCGATTAGCGATATTTAATCGCGATTAGCACTAATTTAGCGTATAATTAATCATAAAAACTTATAATTTGCATAATTCACATAAAACACTCTCTTTTTAGTAATTTCCATAATTTTCCAAATTTCCCCCCCAATTTATAGGTATTTAATTATACCGCCTTATTAAAATATTCAATAGTTTATTATTTAATTATAAAACTTCCCAAAACTAATATTTTTATTTTGAAATGTTACAGTGGCATAGCAATTACCAAGTCGTGTGTTTGTGTCTTCATGAATAGTGCTCGTGCTGCATAAAACCATGGTAATGATGCAAGTGTCCTATGAGATGAAGTTGCATAATTATATACATAGGATGAACTAAGTAAGCCAAATATTACTTATGTCGCATAACTCATTTTAATGGTTTCTATACGATGAATTAACACATATATGGATATAAAGCTCATGCAATGCAGTAAAATAGGTAACTAGGAACTACATGCAACAAGCTGGTATTACTGGAAATTCTAAACTATCGGGCGCCTCGCGCTATCCAAACGATTTCCCCCGTAGATGTATACATATACTCACCGGAAATCCCCAGCTAGCTTGGTCCAATCATCGCTTTCCCTTCTCGTGCCGCGTCCGAAGTCTCCGCGACCGATCTTGGAATTGCACAACACAAAACATAAAATTACATATCTTGAAACGATGCCAAGTCAAAAAATGAAAGGATCAACGTCCACAAGTTAGGCACATTGTGCACTTGGTGCGCAGAACACACATGACAAACACAACAACCTTTACTAGAATCGTCGTTCAGAACAACCGTCAAAACTAAGACCCGAACAAACCAATTCGCATTCACATACCCTAATTACTGTAGGAGATGCTAATAATATAACCAACATAACAAAATTAATTCACCTCCTAATTGTATCGAAAACCTAGTAAGCATTAAAATTGCAAATTTGGTGCAAACATCGAAGATTAACGACTTAATAGACACATTCACAGATAATCATCTAAGTTAAACCACTAGATAGGCACTACATTTAAATTTAACCTATTTGCAATGCTTCAAACCCCAATTCCAAAATCAACCCTTCTCTTTAACTTCATAAACTAGAAATTCTAATCAAATTTCACACTTGAAATAAACTAAATTAGCATAATTTGAAGCCTACTTAAGCAAGTAACCTCTTAGATTAAGTTTGTATAAGAACTAGATAACAAAATAAACTTAATTAACCCAGTAATGGTGCTTTAAAACCCTAGTTCTAACTCAAACCATCCTCTTGAAAAACCTAGATTAGAAATTAGCACTAAAATTAACACTAAATCAATTTAGCTTAAGGAAATTAACCACAAGTATTAATTAGGTAGAGATTATATCTAAAATTTCTAGAGATCTAGCATGATGATTTAGCCTCCCCAAAATGGTCTCATCGCTCCATGATTCAAGCAAGATTTGGCCAAGGAGAAGAGGATAAGGAATTAGCTTAGCATTTGTGAGATAATTGGTGGATTTTTGATGAGTTTTTAGTGAATTTTGAGGTGGGATCAAGTGGGGAAATGGGGATTTTTTTTTGCAGCAGTGAGGTCGGCAGTTTGAGAGGAGGAGAGAGAGTGGTGAGTGAAAAAAAAATTGCTAAGAAATGAAAGCCCATACCTCACTTGATTACACCATACTCCTTTGTCCTTTTTCTTTTTTTTTTCTATGAAGTTTGAAGTGGAAAATTGGTTTGGAAAATGGGGAGGGTGACTAAGTTCGGCCAGGCCATAAGTGGTGAGGTGGGTGTGTGTATGTGTGAGAGATTTGCAAAGAAATTTCATTCAAAAAGACCCCCTCAAGTTACAAAATTGCAAGTTTTAGTTTATTTTATTAACTTTTAATTTTCCTTTGACTATAGTAACCTAGAACTTGGAATAACATGATAAAAATTTATATTACAAACTAAATTTTAGTTGTCATGGTTCTTAAGTATGTAATTAGCCCATTCAAATTTGTATTATCACTAATTTAATGTATATTTAAATGCTTAAAATAATATTAAAAAATAATACATTAAGGAAAAATATTTAAACGACTAGAAATTTATAAGCGACTCATTAATTTCCAAATACTAGCAATTACCTATATAAATTAGGTATAATTAGGCCTATATTGAAAAAATAATTATAACTACAATTTACGGAAAAATATCAATTATTTACCGATTATCGGGAAAATACCTAAACGACTTTTCAAGGCGTTACAATGGCTATCTCGTAAGGTTACCCGGAGAGTATCCGCGTACACTACGTAGTTGCGATGGACTTTTGATCCACATCAAAATTCTCTGGCAACCGATCAAATGAGACTAAACTGCTAGATTTATAAAATTCAAACTAGTTATCACATAACCATTCATGGATTCCAAATATTGTATCACAATCACAGATGGATAGATGAAGTTAAACTTTTCAATCGAATAATCAAACACCCAAAATTTCCCGAAAAGCTCAACACTTGATCCGAGTACAAAAAATACTCAGAAACTGCCACAGCTCCTATGAACCATCCGTAGAAGGGCCGACCCATGCCACACTCATGTCGCCACGGAACTGCGGCACACCCTAGGGTATGATCGCTGTTCCGCGATCCAAAAGTCTAGTTTGGGTATCGTTCTTCTAGAGGGTCCACAGAATCGCTTGCATGATTTCCTGAAAATTTTAAATTTGGAAAAATCCCACTCTTGGAAAATTTCCAGCGGGAAAAGATTGGGTTATTGATATCCGTTCAAACTTTCTAATATCGTCTAAATAACCTAAATACATGTTAGAATTACGATTACGAAACACTCTGAATTGCTTTTGCAGAAAGTTAACATCATATGCAAATTTAGCAAAAATAAACAACACCTGAAAGCCTAAAACCCAGAGACAGGAACACAACCAAAATTTGAAGCCAGAACTCCACTATTCATCCGAGGAGCTCGGATTTTAAGCCATTGTGGCCGGCCGCTTTTGGTCAAAATTGCCTCAATTTTTGGTGGTGTTCATGTGACATCACATATAACATTCTGCGGTTGTTTAAGAAAAATTTTGAAGACGTTTTAAATTCGACAGAAACCATGTTTTCGTATCGGGTGTTTCGGAATAGTTTTGGTTTCGTAATCCTAGCAAACATTGTAATACCCGGTCTTCATCTCCGCCAATACCTGTATTCGAATAAAATATTTTTACCCAATTTAAATTTTATATTATATTCTATTTATTTTTTCTTTCCCATGAACCCAACCCTAAGCCCACGTCCGTATTTAAATCCTATACTTTTCCTTCAAAATTCTTGAGCCCAAGCCCAACAACCCAAGGCCCTATTTTAAAACAACAAATTTTATTCAAATTATTTACATTCTCCTCTCTTTTCAAAATTCAAAATTTTATACCCTCATTTAAACCCAAATCTTACCCAATTAAAATTTCATTAAAAACCTATTTAATTTATTCCCGTTATCTCTCTCTCCTTCTTCTTTAATTTTATTAATTAAAACCACCGTTTCTCTCTCTCCCCCAAGTTTTCACTCTCTCTCCCCCTGTTCACTCCCCTATCTCTCTCCTCTCGTAACTTTCTCTCCCCCACATTTTCTCTCTCTCTCTCCAACACGTTATCTCTCTCTCTCTCCCCCTATCTCTCATCTCGCGATCATTCTTCCTCACTCTCAAAATCATTCTCGCCTTCCTCCTTCTTCTCGAGGAGCCGAACCCACGTCGGCCAACCCCTTGCCTCCAACCTCTACGCCCGCACCACCAGCAACCCTTGCCATCAGCCTCCTCCTCGTCGGCCTGTCCCCTCACCATCGCGACCATCGGCCAACAAGCACCCGAGCCAACCTTCCTCCTCACCTTTGTTCCAACAACTGCCCGAGCTCCCCAACACGGCTGCCTGCTGTAAGTCCATGACACGCACCCCACGATCTTGCGGGGATGCGGAATATATGAAAAACGATTATCAAAGCTTTATAACACGGACTTGAGCACACGGATCGTGTCTAAACCATTACTAGCAAACTACGAAAGGTTTAATTACTCTGATTCGAAGTTATACCTCACGTTACTTGTCCTTTGGGTCTTCATCGCTGTCCTCCATGCCTCGTAGGCTCTATGGAACGTCGGCACCTCAACGGCCTGCTCGAGTTAAAGACGATCCACCCGAGAGTCTATAGTCCGAGCTCCTATCTCGAATCCGAGATAACTACGGCTTCTAGATTTCTAATCTAGAAGTCCTAGAGGGTGTAGAGTAATTAGATGGATTACTTAGTCACTTAAACCCTAGGATTCTCAACTCATGAGAGCTTTTAGGGTTTGAGGAAAAAGATGAAGAAGTTAGGAGAGAGAAAGCTTTTGTGATAATGAAATGAATAATGTCTCATCTTAGAATAATATGACGCATCAAAATATCATAACAAATATCTATCATAATATCTTGCATGCTTCATTTAATTCATTGGAGATGAATCATCTCATGAGTCATTATACATTTAATGAAAACCTACACCTCATCTCTCCAACTCATTTGTTTAAATCCTAAAAAGAATTAAACACAAATGAGTCACCTTCTTCTAGAAGCTTCCCGACAAATTACGAGACTGCCCTTCCTATCCGTATTTCCGAAAAACACGAATAATCTTTGACTGAATAAATCCATCTGTATAATACTAGAATATGGCTTAAAGCAAAGCCCGCTAGTATTATCTTCCCGATCATAATACGTGCACAAGTGTATGTAAGTGATCGCGGCCATGCCGTAAAACCATACGGCCTCTACACCTTTTGCCCGGTGCAAGGAAACTCTCTGTGTTGGACTCTAAACACTCGACACTATGCTGGCAGTGGGTTTAACCACAGGCCGCAAGCGGTACTAGTAGTACGTAACGGACCCCAGGTAGATGTCGATAAGAAGGACGATGAGGAAACCCATCCGAACTCCTACTGAGCCTGATGTGACAATCTCCGTACAGTCCGGTCTGTTCGTCTAGGACTATCGCATATCGGGCCTAGGGGGCGGTAAACGTCAGACCCCTAATAGCGGTATAAGTCGTGTCGGAGTGCAGCCCATTACACCTTGAGAAACTACTGGAAGCCACCAGTAAATCTCGCTTGCTCTGGCCAGGGACTTTGCGTAATGGCTCTCCATACACAGCGCGATATCAACCCCCAATACCGGGAGAGACGAATCCTGTCTAACCGCCACTGCCTCCAAGTGCTTCGGGACTGCACCCAACTACTACCTGTTTGCACGACTACTTTGAGCCGTGGTAGGGTAGTAATCTAAGTACAGTGGAAACACACCCGAGGCGAAGTAGCAGTATCAAGTCGACGGACTAAGCTGTACTCATGTCACCTGGGAACAGCTATCTGACGATGTGTATAAATCCAACCTGCAGTTTCTGGCGAGTCCTGTCCGGTGTACCCGTAACCTAACGAGCACCTGCATACTATCTCTAGTACGACGTACTGATGGCTGTAGGACAGACCATCTCCCTATGCTGGGATGAGAAGCGTATACACCAGTCAACTCCGGAGTATCGATGCCCTATCTTGATAATCCTATGACCAGGGACCTGTATAGGATGTTGCTTATAGACTACCCAGCCCCTACTAGTGTGACTGCCATCACAACGCTGGTAATCAAGCAAAGATCCTAAGGACTCTACGAATATGTATAAGCCATACGTTACAAGAAACATATGCACATATTAAAGTAGACACAAACCAAGTAGCATACTACTATTTTTAGCATGACTGTCAATACAACTGTGAATATCCCAAGCTTCCATTAAGTAATATAGAAACTAGTATGATACAGTAATGGCCTCTAGGGCATAAACACTAATAATCTCCCACTTGCACTAGCGCCATGTACTGGCATATCGCAGACCTATGATCTAAAATAGCCTCTTGAACTGCGTCTGAGGAATGGCCTTTGTGAATGGATCAGCAATGTTATTCTCCGTATCAACTCTCTTTACCTCGATCTCCCGGCGATCTACGATCTCCCTGATCAGGTGATATCGCCTTAAGATGTGTCTGGACTTCTTATGGGACCTGGGTTCCTTCGCTAAACTATAGCGCCATTGTTGTCGCAATACAGAGGTATTGGACCAACACTAGTAGGAACCACTTGAAGTTCTATGAGGAACTTCTTCATCCAGACAGCTTCTTCTGCGGCATCGCAAGTAGCTATGTACTCCTCTTCCATCGTTGAGTCAGCAACGGTGTCCTACTTAGAACTCTTCCAACAGACCGCCCCTCCATTAAGGGTAAAGACATAACCCGACATGGACTTGGAGTCATCCTTGTCACTCTGGAAGCTTGAGTCGGCAAAGGCCTCGATCTGGAGGTCTTTTCCGCCATACACCAAGAACATCTCCTTAGTCCTCCTCAGGTACTTGAGAATGTTCTTTACTGCTATCCTATGCTTCTCTCCTGGGTTTGCCTGATACCGGCTTACAACGCTCAATGTGTATACTACATCTGGTCTGGTACATAACATCGCATACATTATAGAGCCTACCGTAGAAGCGTAGGGTATAATCGACATGTGATCCTTTTCCAAATCAGTCTTGGGAGACATCTCTTTGGAGAGGGTGATTCCGTGACAAGCCGGTAGGTTACCGCGCTTAGAATCTTCCATACCGAACCTTTTCAATATGGTGTCTATGTACCTGGACTGCGAAAGTCCCAACATCCTCTTTGATCTATCACGATAGATCTGGATCCCCAGAATGTAGGTGGCATCACCCAGGTCCTTCATGGAGAACTTCTGTGACAAGAATCTTTTGACTGACTGTAGCATAGGAATATCATTTCCTATTAGGAGAATGTCATCCACGTACAAGATGAGGAATACAACAACTCTCCCTACAATCTTACTGTATATGCATGGTTCATCTGGATTCTTGATAAAGTCGAATTCTTTGACAGTATCATCAAAATAGATGTTACAACTCCGCGATGGCAGCTTTAGTCCATAAATGGACTTAAGCAACTTGCACACTTTACCGCTGCTCCCACTCTGAATGAATCCCTTTGGTTGATCTATATAGACGCACTCTTCCAAATTACCATTTAGAAAGGCCGTCTTTACGTCCATCTGCCAGATCTCATAATCGTGGAAGGCAGCAATGGCAAGAAGGACCTGAATGGATTTGAGCATAGCCACTAGAGAAAATGTTTTATCATAGTCCAAGCCAGGTTTTTGACGAAAACCCATTGCAACAAGTCTAGCCTTATGGTTTCAACCTGTCCATCTACACCAATCTTCTTTCTGAAGATCCACGTGCATCCTACGGGTTTTACCCCATCTGGAGCAATGTCCAAAGTCCATACATTGTTAGTGTACATGGACTCCATTTCGGTCCGCATTGCATCCAGCCATTTTACCGAGTCGCCACTCTGAATGGCTTGCTGGAAGCTAGTAGGGTCATCATTATCAATGATGCAATCTTCTCGATCCCCCTCTAACACTAGTAAAATAGGGGGTTTCCCCTATGGATATTGGAATCCGTAGGGGCAGATTTAACTTGGCCCTACGGATTAATACGTAGGACTAAAAGGTTGCCCCTACGGGCCCAGACGTCCAAGAATAAAAATATTAATTCTTAATTTGGTGTTTGCCCCTACGGAGCCGCAAACAAAGAACCTACGGGTATATCCGTAGGGGCAACTAAATATCAAATTACTAAAGCTCAGATCGATCGCCTACGCTCACAATTTCTTTCTCTCTCGATCTCGATCGCGCGCGAAAACAACTCCTCGTCGCCACCGTAGTCCTCCTCGTCGCCACCGGCGTTCTCATCGCCACCGCCGTTCAGGTCATCGCCAGCGCCGTTCAGGTCGTCGCCAGCGCCGTTCGGGTCGTCGCCACCGCCGGTCACGTGAGTAAATCTTGAGGTAAATTAAAGAATTTTTTGATTAACATACGCGCAGGGTCTGGGGTCGGGGGGTTGCGCGCGCGCGAGTTGAGGTTCGGCAGGGGTCGCGGTCGGGGTCGGGGTCAGGGTTGGGGTTAGGGTTAGGGTTAGGGTTGGGGTTCGCTGCTGTTGGGGCTGGGGCTGGGGTTAGGGTTTGCCTTAGGGTTGGTGTTGGGGTTTAGCTGGCCGCGATGGGGTTAGGGTTAGGGTTAGGTTGGGGCTGGGCTGGGCTGGGGCTGGGGGCTGGGGGCTGGGGGCTGGGGCTGGGCTGGGCTGGGACTGGGGGCTGCCCCTTGGGCTGGGTGGTGCTGGGGCTAGGGTTAGGTTGGGGTTAGGGTTAGGTGGATTGATGACAACAAAATACATGGATGGATCGATGAATTTAGTGATGTTATGTGTCCCGCCAACATAGGGAATTCAAACTTATACTCCGTTTTCTCATCTTAAAACTAGCAACCAAAATGTGACTAAAAAATCTTTCTAAATATATTTGAAACACATTTATTAGTTGGGTTGAATATTTGTGATTCCATTATATTATATTGTAAGATGCAGAAATTGTATCCTAAAACTACTTGATCCGATCATCCAACAAATACATTCATAAGATACTTATTAATTTTCCTGTATCTTGTATTGAATCGTAAGATTGATTTGCATGTCGTAAGATATTTGACAACACTAGGATGCCTTTCATAAAACAGAAAGTAAATTGGTGTAGGGAGAAAGCTGCTTGATGGGTGGTGACTGGGTCCATTCTTTCATCATAATCCCCTTCAACTCTATGCCTTTCAATTATTGTGGGAAAATTAGATATTACTTGAGTGATCATGATATCATTTTTTTTGAATATTTCTTCCGAGAATTTATGCATGGTTTTGACATTGAACTTTATCATACTCCTTAATATTACTTTAGTGATTGATAATATTCAATAAGCTTATGTTGTTGACCAAAATTAAGTAAGGGGGTTAGTCAATTGGAATTGGTGTTTGGAACTTTGAAGTATATCTTTAATGGGATAGGTTTATTTGGTGTCAGTTAAATAAAATGAGAAGTAGAACCTTTTATTGTTAGTTATGAATGAATCTAATATTGGAAGTTGATGGTTTCAGTTAGAACTTTTTTGGTATATGATAGATTTCCGCCTACCAAAATCGTTCCATCCAAAAACTGAATACAGTGGAACTTCTGTTCTCCTTGCCCATCCACTTTTTCTCTCTGGAAATTTGTAGTCTATATAACTATCTAAAATGTATTTGCTAATACAATTATTTTAACCTGACATACTAAAATATTATTATATTGTTTATGTTATCAATAAGTTATTAGTAGTATTCTCTTGATTGGTAAAAGGGGCATGGGCGTTCGCTCTATACATTCTTAATGGGATAGAAGCCTACCCCCCACAGCCGGAACACACACATACAACAAGAATACACAACAAACGCATAATTAGAGAGCGATTCGAGATGTTCGGGTTAAAACCAATATATGATACTCGATGATAATATGAAACCTTCATATCCCCATCGAAACTCATATATGAAACTAAAAGCGCCACTTAGTCCCCGTCTATCGGTTAACATACGTGCGATGCTCGTCGTGACCTAGAACTATACGAAGGTTGTTAAATATCGGACAGTATAGCTCGATACTAACAACCGTCGTATGGTCTACGCGACGAGAAAATTCAATCGTATAGTAACCCCATAGATTTGTCCCGTGTGGATAAGTTAAGAATGTATAAAGCAAACGCCTTCATTCACTTGTATTTTCATCTGTTTCGAGATATTTCGTCGGTACCTTTCCGCTGGTTCTCCGTGTACAAAGATAGATTAGATGTTCATTTCAACGTTATTTCACAGCTTTGAAATGATTATCTATTCTATTACAGTGTACTCGGAGAACAGCGGGGAGGTGCTGCCGAAATTTACTCGAAACGGTTGAAAGCACAAGTGATGGGCGTTCGCTCTATACATTCTTAATGGGATAGAAGCCTACCCCCGACAGCCGGAACACACACATACAAATGCATAACTAGAAAGCGATTCGAGATGTTCGGGTTAAAACCAATATATGATACTCGATGATAATATGAAACCTTCATATCCCCATCGAAACTCATATATGAAACTAAAAGCGCCACTTAGTCCCCGTCTATCGGTTAACATACGTGCGATGCTCGTCGTGACCTAGAACTATACGAAGGTTGTTAAATATCGGACAGTATAGCTCGATACTAACAACCGTCGTATAGTCTACGCGACGAGAAAATTCAATCCTATGGTAACCCATAGATTTGTCCCGTGTGGACAAGTTAAGAATGTATAAAGCAAACGCCTTCATTCACTTGTGTTTTCATCCGTTTCGAGATATTTCGTCAGTACCTTTCCGCTGGTTCTCCGTTTACAAAGATAGATTAGATGTTCATTTCAACGTTGTTTCACAGCTTTGAAATGATTATCTATTCTATTACAGTGTACTCGGAGAACAGCGGGGAGGTGCTGCCGAAATTTACTCGAAACAGTTGAAAGCACAAGTGATGGGCGTTCGCTCTATACATTCTTAATGGGATAGAAGCCTACCCCCGTCAGCCGGAACACACACATACAAATGCATAACTAGAGAGCGATTCGAGATGTTCGGGTTAAAACCAATATATGATAATATGAAACCTTCATATTCCCATTGGTACTCATATATGAAACTAAAACCGCCATTTAGTCCCCGTTCTTATATTTCTCAATATAGTCAGCATAACTTACAATTTATATGTTATTCAGTCTAACATGGCCCATGAGTACGTCAGAGTTAAGGACTGGATGTATGTGGATTGGAAACAACGTATGCAACCTAAGTTTGTCGCAGGAGTTGCTGCTTTCCTTGAATTTGCACGCGCACATAATAAGATCATAATAGAGAAGATTCTCTGTCCGTGCGATAGATGTGGCAATAAGTACTGGCAGAAGGTAGAATTGGCAGAGCTTCATATTGTAAAACATGGGTTTACTAGACTTTATTCAACTTGGAAATATCACGGGGAAGGAGAAGAATGCAGTACTGCGGTAGAAGAAGAAGGAGAACACGATAATGCGGCAGGAGAAGAAGAAGAATTCGGTAGTACTGCAGGATACGGAAATTTATTTCCATCAGAAGAAATGGAGGATATGGTAGAGGCTGCCTTAGGTGAATCTATTCGATAGGAGGCACGCAATATTCAGTAGCGATCCTCGCAATGTCCGGCTCGGACTGGCTACCGATGGCTTCTGCCCATTCAACTATATGGCTGGAAGTCACAGTACATGGCCCGTTGTAATGATAATTTATAATCTGTCGCCTTGGTTGGCTATGGACCAATCATACTTTATGATGCCTCTTCTTATCGACGGACCAAACTCACCGGGGAACAATATCGACGTCTATCTCCGACCTCTGATCGAGGAGCTTAAAACTTTGTTCATTGATGGTGTAGAGACATATGATTCAAACACAAATACAACCTTCATACTGCGTGCGGCTTTAATGTGGACAATTAATGACTTTCCTGGGTATGGAATGCTATTAGGTTGGTCCGTACATGGTCACAAAGCATGTCCTCATTGCCATGAACACACAACATCAAAATTTTGAATTTTAGCAGGAAGGTTTGTTATTGCGGCCATCGACGTTTTCTGCCTCCAGACCATCCCTATAGTTAGACACGGTTCACTTTGATGGTCATCAGGAGCTTCTTGGGCTTCCATCCCCATTGTCCGGAGAGGACGTGACTGCTAAATGGGATGGTTACAATAACGTGACCATCGGGATGGATCCGACGAAACAGGTCAAACCACAATATTGGAACAAGTTAAGCATTTTCTTCGAGCTTCCGTACTGGTCTACAAATTCAGTGCGTCATTGTCTGGACATCATGCATATAGAGAAGGGAGTATCAGAGCACATACTTAACTTGCTTCTGTGTAAAGACGGGAAATCGAAAGACAACATGAATGTCCGGATGGATCTACAAGAGTGGGGAATAAGAAGTGAACTGCACCCTAAACCGGTAGCGGGTAAACCGGACAAGTTTGTACTTCCCAATGCTGCTTATCATATGTCACAACCGGAGAAGAAAAGATTCCTGCAGGTGTTGCATGATTTGAAAGTCCCCACAGGTTTCTCAGGATCATTCAGCAAGAAAATAAAAATTGTGAAGGGCAAGATCGATGGGCTGAAAAGTTATGATCACCATGTTATCGTGGAGCACCTTCTTCCATTAGCCCTCAGGACTTCTCTCCCCGACTCGGTTGGTCTAGTAATCAACGACCTATGTTGTTTTTTCAGAGAGTTGTGTGCTAAAACACTGGAGGTTGCGACGCTGGATAAACTAGAAAATTCTATTGCGTTGATACTTTGCAAGTTTGAGCGTATTTTCCCACCGTCATTCTTCGATATCATAATACACTTGACGGTTCATCTTGCAACTGAGGCGAAGTTAGCCGGACCGGTACAATATCGATGGATGTATCCCGTCGAGAGGTACGTGTAATTTTTCGTTTCGCGCAATTTATAAATTTATTGTTGTCCTGTATGCCCGTGTTTATTTATTCAACATATTCTCATTAGGTACCTTTACACTCTTAAGAAGTATATACGTAATAAAAATCGACCAGAGGGTTCTATAATGCAAGGTTATCTTCTTGATGAAGCAACCACATTTTGTTCCCGCTATCTGGACGAGAACATTGAGACAAGGCTTAACCGACCACGAAGAATTCAAGACGGGCCATATGGTAAAGCCGAGTATAAGAGGGTAGACACTATGTTTATCAACAAGATATACCGGTTTATCTTGCTTAATTGCGCATGTCTTGAACAAATTAGAGAGTAACTTCTTTTGGATTAATTGTTATATCTGTGTTTGTGTGTGTATGAAATGACATAATATTAATGTCACAATTATTTGTCGAAAACATAACTCATTTTAACGAGGTACGTGAGGGGCATCCTGATTGGAACGAAGAACGTTTGGAAAAATACCATCAGGATATTTTTTGTGATTGGGTCACAGAGCATGTAAGTTATTCGAATTACATTTTATTGCTATCAGTTTTAATCTAAACTTGTATCGTTATGTATTTATCGTAAAATTTGTTTTGTTAGATCCACGATCCGAACTTGTCTGCATCATTTGAGAGTGATTCAAGATGTTTAGCCCAATTTCCTAGTATTGAGGTTGCATATTACAAAGGATTTGGTGTCCTTGGATACAAATTCGAAGTTAAGGACATAGAAACATCTAGAACCACTCAGAATAGTGGGATTGCGACGGTAGGATCGGACGGTGTGATTTACTATGGATACTTAAATTGTATACTCGGCATCCACTATCCTGGACGATCAGAACCCTTTTATATATTCCAGTGTACTTGGTACGATCCGCGAACCGATACAGACAGGTGGAGAAGCTGTCTTGGGACTTGGAAAGATGAATATGGATTGACCAGTGTGAACACACTTCGATTTTACGGTCAGGACGATCCGTTTATCTTTCCGAACCAAGCGTTCCAAGTATACTACTCACAGTGTTTGAAGCATCCGGGGTAGAGTGTTGTATGCCGATGGAAACCTAGAGATGTCTACGATGTCCCAGAATACGAGGACAGCGATGAGGACGAAGAAGAGAGAAGAATTAAAGTGCTCCGACCGTCTGTTTCGAAGGACGGGTTGTCTTCGACCGATCATGAAGTTACGTGGGTTAGAAATGACATCGACGATGAAATCCAAGTAGATATGTATGATGCGCCCACGAAACGAAAAAGGTTATCAGTAATGTTATATTATTACTTCACATTTTACGCTCTAGATCATATATAGTCAATACTTTTAATGATTTTCTAATGCGTCCACGAACCGTTTATCTAGATTTGATGACGATGTCGGGAGCAGCGAGGGGCGGCAGGAGCTCCAGCCGTGGCAGAGGCAGAGACAGAGCGGTTCTGCCGCCCGGAGAGCTCCGTAGGGAGCTTCAGAGGGCCGGTCTTGCACCCAGATCGGAGACCCCTTCTGATGCCTCCTTCCATGTGGATTTTGCCACACCTCCAGGTATACTGCACGCATATCCATTTTGAATGTAATATTACAGATATTCATGCATTTTTATATCAAAATTACTTATATTGTCAATGTTTGATTGTCTAGTTGTTGGTGATGCGTCCACATCTGGGACAGAGGCCACCCCCGCTCCTCCAGGTATATTTATATATCATATAGTGTATGTATATTGATTTAGAATGCTATATCATAAGTACACACATTCCTTTTGCTCTTACTTAGCAATTTTTATTATTGTCTAGCTGTAGGTGGTGACACCACCGCACCTGCGGGTATGTTTATATATCCTATAGTGCATGCATATTGATTTAGAACGTTATATTATTGATCTACACATTATTTTTGCAATTACTTTTATAATCTATTTTTAATTGTCTAATTATAGGTGGTGCGTCCACACCTTCCACAGGGGCCACTCCTGCCGCTTCCATACCCTCCGCATCGTCTGCAGGTTAGTATGAATAAATTTAAAATATTTATTCATTTTACATATACTCTATAGAATAAATATGAACTTCATGGAAATTTATCGTCGATGTTTATTTTATAGTTGGAGGGGATGCATCCGGGTCCGGGACCCCGGTTGTTCCTCACCGGAGGAACTATCGTCCCGCTCGTGCTGCTGCTCGGGCCCAGGCTCGTGCGCTAGTCACCGGAGGTATATATCACACTTGAATTTTTGTTTAACCTTGATTTCTTAATACAACTTTGTCTTATTATTGATTGTCTTGATATTTCGTGCAGACGCTGGGCCTCTCCATCCCCAGAGGGGGACTCGAGGCCCGAATCAGTCCCATAGGCTGAGGCCTGATAGAGCTCGGGGGGAGGCAGCATTCCCCCTATTTTTTACCCTTGACTATCGCTATACCGGTCCTCATGCCGAGAGGTTCGGCCGGTATTTGGGGGACGAGAGCCGGATCGTGAAGAACTATCCACTTTACGTTGAGTGGGGCGAGCAGCACCAGCGCTCATTCGCCCTCTTCTTTGATCAGGCTCGGGTATGTATTAATATATATTTTCATTTGATCTATCCAATATATTTATTATTAACACTTGCAATCTAATAACAATGTTTTTTTTTTGTATTTTCAGTTGGATTACGATTTTCAGCCTGTAGCCGACCCTGATCACCCGGGGAGGGTGCTCGACCTTCATGCTCTGTACAATGGCCAGATGAAGAACATGCAGGCCAAGGTCCGATACAACAGGAATGTGCTGAAGGCCGACTGCTACTCCCTGTGGATAGCAACCCCCGAGGCAGAGAGAGCGGCCCTCCTATCTACTCCGGCGTTTGCGAGAGTCGACGTAGAGACATGGCCTCTATTGTGCGCTTATTTCGACTCCGAACGCAAACAGGTATGTATTTTAAATTTAATTCATTATTTATGATATAATTTATTTCTTTGTGTTTCTTAATTAGAAAACTAAATGTTAATGCGTTGTGCAGAAACAGGCCGCTCAGAATATGGAGAACAGGAAGTCGGCGAAGAGGGGTCGCCCCACTTACACAGGTGGCTCGAGGAACATTACTCGAGCCATGGAGTTATCGGTAAATTAAGAGTTATTCTCTAATATTCTGCAATATTAAGAGTTATTCTCTAATATTTCTAATATTAAGACTTACTTTCTAATATTGCAGACATCTCGGACCGTGGCGTCAGGTGGTACACCGAGCGTGCTGTCCGCATATCTTGCCGTCCACGGCACCTCGACAGATCCCGCCACGGGCGAGCTTCGATATCCCGACGTCGCTACCCAGGAGTACTGCTTAAGTGTTAATATTTTTTCTATCCAAATTTGAAATTTTAGTTTCGGAAGGTTCAAGTTTAAATTTTATACTTATACTTTACTGCTTAATGTGGGTGTAGGAGCGGGTGGTTGAGCAGGCCCAGGCCTCGGGGATCGATTTTACCGGACAGAACGATCCGAGGCTGCTGACCCCAGTTCTGGACACCGCACACGGAGGGCACCACGGAGGTTGGGAGAGAGGCCGGGGATTGGGCCCTAGCACGGCCCATATGAGGTTGGACTCCACCCCGGCGGTTACTTCCTCCGTCTCTAGTGACCGGCATGTCCATCAGGAACTGGATAGCTTGAGGGCCACCGTTCAGGAGTTGAAGGAGATGCTGGTATGTATACTACTTTATAGTAAAATATCATTTCATATTATATACATATCAACATATCCATAATTAGTACGTAGCTTGAGCTTATTTGGTTTTAGACTTAAGTTTGATTAATCATACATACATATGTAATTAAAATAAACAATGCTTTTCCAAACTAGATATCCAAACAGGGTTTCGAAATAACTTAATAATGATACGAATTCGAATAATACACAGTTCTTACACGCTTCTTACACACGTTATATCCAGATGCAACAGGGTAGATCGGCCGAGCCTCCACATGCATCTCCTTCGGCTGCGGCTCCGCAAGCCACTACATCGGCTGCGGTTCCGCAGACAGCTCCTGTAGCTCCACCGCCCACTCAGACTCCCGCAGCCGCGGCTCCGCAAGCGACTACCTCGATGGCGGCTGCACAGACCACATCGCCAGCTCCACATGCCGCTCAGAATACCGCTCGCGACGCATTGCAGAGTGTATTGACCGAGGACCAGGCGCGCGTTATTCTAACGTTATTCAGAGGTGGAGCTGGACCGAACTAGGGTAGCTTTTTGGTCCTTATTTTTTGAAACATGTATTTATTTATATCACATTGTACTACATTTTGAAACGATATTGATATTGGTTTGTATTTATATCATATTCAGTTTTTGGGTTTCTTTTGTATATTATATATATGCGTGAGATGTGATTATGAATACTGCAATATATGATTTGATTGATGTATATAGTATTGTGCACTGGGCGGGAAAAAATCTAGCAGCCCATTTTTAAAAAAAAATACAGACAATATGTACCTACGGATTAAGCCGTAGGTATATATGTTGCCCCTATGGACATATCCGTAGGGGCAAACTATCAGGAAACCTGATATTTTCCCCCCTGATCTCAGTGCAGGGTGTTGGGAGTGCCCCTACGGATATGTCCGTAGGGGCCACTGTCTATCCCCTACGGAGTTATCCGTAGGGGCCAAATATCAGGTTTCCTGATATTTTGCCCCTACGGCATATTACCTACGGATATATCCGTAGGGGTATAATAAGGACCTACTGGTATATCCGTAGGTACATACAATATATTCAAAAAAACATAAAAAAATATATGATTTGATTGCCCCTACGGAGTACTCCGTAGGGGCAACAACACCTACAGATATATCCGTAGGGGCAATATTTTGCCCGTAGGGGCAAGTTCAGGGCCTCAACTTGCACCTGCAGCCTTTGCACCTACGGGGTATTTTTTGGCCCCTACGCATATGTCCGTAGGGGAAGTGAGTTGCCCCTACGGATAAATCCATAGGGGCAACCCTTATTTGTAGTAGTGTAATAGAAAACCGTAGTATCTCTCGGGCGGATGAGACTTCCTACTACTTCTGCGGATAGGCGCTGGTATGTCTCTTTTTTCTAAAACTTCTGGTTCTAACATACTTTCAGTAACAGCTTGTGGTTCTGGAATTTCTTCCAGTTCTACTGCTCTCCCACTCTTCTGACTTTCTAAAAATTCAGCTTCCAAGAAGTGGGCATGACGAGAAACAAAAACCTTTTGTTCCTTTGCGTAATAGAAATAATACCCCTTAGAGTTCTTTGGATATCCCACAAATTTACACTGTACTGAGCGTGCCTCGAGCTTGTCCGGATGCTGCTTTTTTACAAAAGCTGGATATCCCAATTTCTTCAGGTACTGAAGATAGGGTTTCTTCCCACTCCACATCTGATATGGTGTGGTAGGCACAGTCTTGGTTGGAACCTTGTTAAGAAGATATGCAGCTGATTCTAGTGCATAACCCCAGAAAGATCGCGGTAACTCAGCCTTACTCATCATGGAATGAACCATATCTAATAGGGTTCGATTCCTCCTTTCCGATACACCGTCGTGTTGTAGTGTGTATGGAGGAGTAAGCTGAGAGAGAATTCCATTCTCTTTTAAGTAACCCAGGAACTCGGCACTTAAGTATTCACCACCTCGATCAGATCTCAGTGTCTTGATACTTTTGCCTGTTTGGTTTTCCACTTCATTCTTGTATTTGCAGAATTTCTCAAAAGCCTCGGATTTATGCTTCATCAAGAAGATATGTTCATACCTAGAGAAATCATCCGTAAAAGTAATGAGGTAGGAATAAGCACCTCTTGCATGTGTAGACATTGGACCGCACACGTCACTGTGTACGAGTCCCAAGAGCTCGCTCGCTCTTACTCCGTGTACAGTAAACAGAGTCTTTGTCATCTTTCCCATAAGACAAGATTCACAAGTAGCATAAGATTGATATTCGAACGGATTCAAATATCCTTCTCTATGTAACTTAGTTAATCGTGTTTCATTGATGTGACCTAGTCTACAATGCCATAAGAAATCCGGATTTATTTCTGGAGACTTTCTTTTAAGTGTGTTCTGGATATTGAAAACCTGAGCTTGACTCAATACGTATATACTGTCAGCTAATGTACCGGACCCAATCAGAACATGATTTAAGTGGATGTGAACTACATCGCTTACGAAAGTAAAGTCATATCCCTCTCTCGAAAGTGAGGACACTGATATGATATTACAAGTCAAACTAGGTACATACAAACAGTTACGTAGAATCAATATCTGCCCACTTGTCAAACCTAGGCGATATTCTCCCACGGATTCAGCGTCCACGCTCATTCCGTTTGCCACTCTGAGAGACAAATCACCTACCCTGATAACTCTACGGTTTCTCAAAGCATGTAACGAATTATAGATATAAGATCCTGCTCTGTTATCTAGTACCCAGGAAATATAGTTAATTGACAAACAGTTCTCAATCACAAACACGCTCGAGGCCGAAGCCACAACATGCTTCGTATCCTGGCTACTGGCTTCCAAAGCCCTGCAATCCTTCTGCCAATGCCCGTTCCCATAACAATAGGAACATCCCTCCTTCCCTACTCCAAGTCCCGAAACTTTCACTCTTCCCTTTCCTTCTACTTGACTAACACTGTATATCGGCTTTGTGGAGGTCTTCTTCTTTTCACCCTTTGCTTTCGCCCTGGATATAAAAGAAGAAGGTCCTCCATTAAGCAGAGCGGGTGTCTCCCTGGTTTCTTTCAGGGTGTAAGTAGAAGGTAGGGACTGTGGAAATAAGTCAGCGTATGACCTGTTTCCCAACGTGGTCTCCAGGTCCTTGAACTCATTAATATAGCTAGTCATCGTAAGGATGTCGTCCCCTATAGATGACCCGACAGCCAACCTCGCTTGAAATAATTCGTTCAAGGTCTGATATCCTGCGATACGAGATTGCTCTCCATATAAATCTTTGTTATGGAGAAAGATGGAAACTAAGTCCATCTTCTTGTGCTGCTTCTGGTATACACCATCAACTGAAGCCAACACGAGGCACCGGGCATTCGCATTATCCTTTTCCCTTATCTGACGGATATCCATATCCGCTGTTAGTGTATATGCCCTAAGGGCCAGTATTGTATCATACTAGCTTGTATATTACTTAATGGAAGCTTGGGATATTCACAGTTGTATTAACAGTCTTGCTAAAAATGGTAGTATGCTACTTGGTTTGTGTTTACATTAATATGTGCATATGTTTTTTATAACGTATCACTTATACATATTAGTAGAGCCCTTAGGATCTTTACTTGATTACCAGCGTTGTGATGGCAGTCACACTAGTGGGGGCTGGGTAGTCTATAAGCAACTTCCTATACTTGTCCCTAGTCGTAGGATTATCGAGACAGAGCATCGATACTCCGGAGTAGACTAGTGTGTACGCTTCTCATCCTAGTTGGGGAGATGGTTTGTCCCACAGCCATCAGAACATCGTATTGGAGATAGTATACAGGTGCTCATTGGGTTACGGGTACACCGGACAGGACTCGCAGGAGAACTGACTGGATGATATTATACCTAACGTCCGATAGCAGTTCTCAGGTGACATGTGTGCAGATAGTCTGTTGACTTAACATCGTTATTTGTCTCGTGTGAGTTCCCACTGTGCTTTGATTACTACCCTACCACGGTTCAAAGGAGTCGTGCAAACAGGTTTTAGTTGTGTACAGTCCCGAGCCACATGGATGCAGTGAGCGACTGTTAGGGATTTGTCTCTCCCGGTATAGGGAGTTGATATCGCACTGTGATCGGTTTGTCATTACCATAAGTCCCTAGCCAGGGCTGATTGAGAATTACTGGTGGATTGATCAGTAGATTCTCGCATGGTTTTTGATCCATACCGGCACGACTTGTATGGTTATTAGAGGTCTGACGCTTACCACCTACCTAGACCATACATACGATACTCTTAGACGAACATACCGGACTGCGCCGATATTGTCACGGATAGGCTCAGTAGGAGTTCGGATGGGTTTCCTCATCGGCCTTCTTATCGACATCTACCTGGGTACCGTTACGTACAGCTAGTGCCGCTTGCGGTCTGTGGTTAAACCCACTGCCAGCGTAGTGTCGAGTCATTAGAGTCCCACACAGAGATTTTACCTGCTCCAGGCGAAACGATATAGAGGTCGTATGGTTTTACGACAAGGTTCGGACGCATACACGTTTAAACGCATGTACGACGTTCGGACAGTTTTTACTTGTCGGTTTTGGTTTAAGCCAGATTCTAGTATCATGTTATTGGATTTATACAGTCTAAAGTTTTTCCGTGTTTTCACAGATAGGAGGGGCGTTCTCGTAATTTGACGGGAAGCTTCTAGAAGCATGGTGACTTGGGGGTTTAGGTAGCATTTACATTTAATGCATTTGTGACTCATTTAGATGAATCATTCAAGTGAGTTAATGAGCATTTATTGCTTAATGACTCACTTGATGATTCATTGCATATATTTAATGAAGCATGATGATAATGTATTTGATTTATTCCTTTGATAATTCTTTATGCTTCATAATATATTAGAAGTGAGAAGCTTTTTCATTCATAACTAATGCTCACCTTCTCTCTCCTCAAGCTCACTCTCTCTTGAAACCTTAATCCTCCCCTCTCATGTGTTGAGATCAAGGATTAGATAGACTAATTAATCCATAACCTCACTCTATATCACCTAGGTGACTTTGATTAGCAACTATAGAAACCTAGTTATCTCAAGTAAGAGATCAAGCTTGGAGTAGGAGCTCTCGGGTGGATCGTCTTTGACTCGAGGAGGCCGTTGAGGTGCCGGTGTTCCAAGGAGCCTACGAGGAGAGGAGGACAACGATGAAGACCCGAAGGACAAGTAACATGAGGTATAACTTCGAATCCGAGTAGTTAAACCTCTCTTAGTATGTTAGTAACGGTTTATATACGATTCATGGGCTAAAGTCCGTGTTACGAAGTTTTGATAATTGTTTTTCATATATTCTGCCTCCCCACAAGTTAGTGGGGTGCGTGACATGGACTTACAGTTGTATCAGAGCCAACTAAACCATTACTAGCTTGTTAGCAACTAATTAGAACTTCAATCGTCGGAAAAACACGAAAACGAAACCCCAGAACCCCTATCAGTTTCTCTTAATTTTAAACGTGTCGAAAAAAATATTTGATATGCCATAAAATTCACAGCAGGGAAATATAAGAATTATGGGAATATACGATGTACTAACTCGGCAAGACGGCCGTGGATCCGTGGCAAGATGGTGCTTTTGGCCGTGGATCCGCGGCGGAATCAACCCCGAGTTGACTCGGATTTGCTCTGTAATTCATAATTTTGGTGTTTCGTTATCTAGTATCTTCTGTTTCTGCCCAGTTTACTTCTATGCTGGTTTGCTTTTGGGGTAGACACGGAAAAATGGAGTCGATCGATGTTCTAAATTAATTGCTATTCGGGTTTTTATCTGTAATGTTTAATGTGTTTGTAAACCTCCCCTAACTGCTAGTATGTCGGTTGGCAGGGGGTTGCACAATTCTGTAATGTTTATTGTTTGTGTATATGAACTTGATTCGAATGTTGTGATGATTAGCCGGGGTTTGAGATGTGTTTTATATTCATTCATTCGATGTAAATTGTAATATGATATACTATTCTTTTGCGGGGCACATCCAGGTTGCGGTTGTAGCCACCGTTGTATTATTTCATGTTTACTGTTTTTGCTCTTAGGATAGACCCAAGGTGGGGTGCACAAACTACCGGGTACTTTGAAGTGTTTAGTGGCCTACTCACGTTTTTGAGGGAGACCGCTTCACTTCGGGTACTTGGCCGGTAGTTTGCCATACCCGTAGGGGTCTAGGGTGGGGTAATGGCTATTCATCACATCTGTGTAATCCGTCTTTTGTTGCAGGCTCAAAGCAAACGCGGATTGCTTGTATATCCAATAAAGTTCATCTGTGATCTGGAATGCCTATTATTCCGTCTGACGAATGTACAATATTTATATATGATAGCTATTAGACATCGCTTATGTTTTACACCCGCGCTAGCCTAGCCGTCGCTCTGTCGTTAGTTAAGTAACCTAACGGGTGATGACGGGACCCCGTGGCGAATGCGGATGGAATAAGAGGACGTGGTATTTTCGTTGTTTTCTGCAATGATAAGATAAATGATGGGACGCATTATTATAATGCAAAGAAAATAAACCAAAGTTCAATTGTTGGAACAAATTTAAAAACCACTCGGTTATTTTAAAAGATCAGAATTTTTAATTATGGAGCTTTAACCACTCCTTTTAAAAAAGTATCAGGTTCCTTCGATTATATCAAGTTCACTACGTTCACTGTTTTGCCAAAACCAGTCATAGCCCTCCGTCATTTCATATGGATAGTCAATAGTATTCAAGCTGTGTTTGTTTGGCCAAAGTCAAGGCATAGTGTTTGGTAGCTATTGGATATTCATATGTAGCATAGATAGATGCGTTGGTTTGGGACAGTCGTACTGCCTTGTTGGCCAAAGTCGAGGGTATGTACGCGTGGGTTCAAATTAACCTGGAGAATGACGGGTAGAACTTGACATGTGACTTATGATTTGTTTGGCTAAAGTCAAGGTCATAAGAGCATGGGGCAAAAATCCACATCGGGAGTTTCTAAAGAAACTGAAATTTGCTAGTATTGCATACCATTTGGAGCTTGATGAATGTTGGTAGGATTGCTTCAACATTATCATACGATGATATTTGGATCCCGATCCTACTGTGAGTACAAGCTACTTATCAGGAGATTCGTCACTTAACGATCAATGCTATAAACCAAGTAGGTGCCTAGAAAGGTGTCAGAGGGGCTACGTCCCCCAGAGAAAATAGGTTCTTTAATTAAGGAACTTCGCGAAAGCGTTGGAAAACCTCCCTAGAAGTATCGACACTGGCCTGGAAGAACGGTTAAGGAAGTATTGTACGGTGAGAATAGACCTGGCTAATTCTTCTTTTATGGTTTAAGGAAGGATTCGAGAAACAGTGGGAGCCATCCTGTTTAGATAAATTAAAAACCACTCTAAACTTACAAGAGTATCATGCTAAAGTGTTTTCTTCTCTCTCTCTTAATTGTGTTGGAGATAGTGCCCTCAGAGTCAATTAATGGATCACAGGCACGTGATTGCAATGATTGAGGGATGACCTATCCCGGTAGGACAGTCTTACTCAAGATAATAGTATGCTATCTAGTTTATCTTTATCATCGTGTACTGCTTTAGGTGACCAGACAGGTCGCTATTACACGTTGATAGAGCCCCTAGGATTCTTGCTTGACTGTCAGCGGTATGAGGGCGATCATATACGTGGGAGCTGGTAGTCTATAAGCACATCCTTAAAAGGTCCCTAGTCATGGGAGTTTCGAGACAGGGCATCGATACTCCAGAGTAGACTAGTGTATATAGTCGAGACCCCGACGAGGGGCGGTGGCCGGTCTCACAAGCCACTGGTATCAGTTGGTTCACCTAAGATGTATACAGGTGCTCATTGGGTTATGAGTACACCGGACAGGACTCGCCGGGAACATGCTAGTTGGTCTTATACCTGACGTCAGATAGCAGTTCCCTGGTGACATGTGTACAGGTTAGTTCATCGACCTGAGGAACATCATTTGATTCGTGTGAGTTCCCACTGTACTTTGATTACTACCCTACCACGCTCAAAGGAGACGTGCAAACAGGTTTTAGTTGGGTGCAGTCCCGAGCCATATGGAGGAAGTGAGCGGATCTTCAGGGGTTCGTCTCTCCCGGTATTAGGGGTGAGGTCGCGCTGTGTCTAGGAGAGCTATTACATGAAGTCCTTGGCCAAGGCAGGAGATTTACTGGTAGGTATTCCAGTAGTATCTCAGGGTGTTCTGGGCTACACTCCGACACGACTTGCACTGCTTTTGGGGGTCTGGTTTTTTCCAACCCCCTAGGCCCGCCATGCGATGCTCATAGACGAACGGACCGGACTGTACGGATATTGTCACTGACAGGCTCAGTAGGGTGTCAGGATGAGTTCGCTCATCGACGTCCCTTTTGGTCAATATCTAGTAGCCCGTCATGTATGGCTAATACCTCTGACGTGCTAGTGGTTAAATCCACAGCCATAGTATTGACGAGTCTTTAGAGTCCCCCATATTCAGTTGCTCAAGTTTTCGGGCGAAACGCTGTAGAGGCCGTATGGAGATATGGCAGGGTTCGACCAGATACATGCGGTATTGCACGGATCATGATCGGACGGAATATACTAGCGGGCTTTGGTTTAAGCCGGATCCTAGTATAGTACAGTGTAGATTTTGTCTCATTGCATTTGTATTCAGTCGGAATATAAATGAGGGTGTGTATTCACAGTATCGGGGTTTTCCTGTAATTTATTACGGGACCAATTTTCTGGAGTTGCCAGTTTGCTTTCCGTTTTGGCCATTTACCTTTGTATCTTTCATTGGCCGAAGTTTGGTGGAGGAGGGCTTATTTGCATTTATGCAAATAAGCATTTGTGGAGGGTGTTCTTTGCATATTGTTGCATCATGATGGTTTTCATGATGGTGCACCATCCATTGACTTGTTTTGACTCCATGATGACTTGACTTTTGTGAGTGATGATGGTGGGTTTGGAGTGTTGGTTTAGGCTAGTGATCATTTCTTTGCATGATAGCCTTTTCTTCCTCTCACTTGCATTATTGTGAGTCTTCTCTTATTTTGATACACACTCTCCCCATTTCCCTCTTGCATTGGCCGGCCATCATAGAGGGTGGGGCTTCCCATTTTATTTGGTGTGAGATTTTTGTATCTTTGGCTTGGAAAGATCCCCACAACTCCATCTCTAAAAGCTTATATCAATTCCTCTACCATATGGCAACTCCATACAAACCCCAAGATACAAAGAGTTCTACAAATAACCTACAGCAAACCTTGGGCACGTCGACTCGCCAACTAAGTGCCCGAGTTACCTCGGACCAGAGGCGGAAGTCCGTAAAAGAAGCCGGCGACGTGGTGCCCTTCCGTCGTGGAGGTGGAGACCGGACATTCCGTGGGAGATTGGGACGACGACGAGAAGACTGGAGGACATGGATCACTCGGTATATCTCTCTTCCCATCTTGTTGTTAGCTAGGACTAGATTAATGGCACGATACGGGTTAAAAGTGTGCGGTGGTGCCGGTTCAAAAAGTTAAAGTAAATCATCGCTTCCGCATTCCAGCGTCGGATTGACAGCCGGGACGCCGCCATGCACTTACAGTGGTATCAGAGCCTTGCCATTAACATAGTCTAGCTTTATCTTATGTGTTTTACATTTCCGATCGAACAAAAATCCCAAAACCGCGTTTTCATGTACAATCAATTTCTGTCGAAATTTTTTTGTCTCCAAAAATTTTTCAGGGTGTTGCAGAATGATGTGCAGACAATCCTAAGAACACCGTAAAATTTTGGTGACATGATCTCTCCATATGACCGCGGAACCACGGCCGTAACCCCTATTTGGCCGCGGTTCCACCGCAGTAATTTAGCTTCACTTCACCAATTTTTTGCAGTGGGCTTTTGGGCTGAAAATAGGGGTTTTGGTATACTTTTTTTGGGCCCAGAATTTCTGTGAGTGCTACAGTATTGCTTGGGGGCCCACTTGGTAAAATTTAATCGATCGGATATTTTAAACACATTTGTTCACAGTATTTACATTATATCTGCGACCGTGAATGTCACTTGATCGGTAAATCCTGTCTAACTGCTATAGCCCGGTTAGACGGATTTGCGAACGTGACTTTCACGTTGATGTTCTGTGATTGTGCTGTGATGTTGCGGATTGGTCGTGGGGGATAGCCTGGATGCAATGCTAGTACAGTTTTTTGTTGTATTATGTACATTTGATATTGCGGGGCGAGCGTCTGACATGTGGACAGCCGTCACTGCCTGTTTGTATTATTATTTAGGGGCACGACCAGGTTGCGGTCGATGTACCCGTTGTATGTATATTTTACTTTCTGTACTAGGATTACCCCAAGGAGGGGTGCACGGATAGCCGGATTCTAGAGGTCAACGAGCCCGCATCTCATGGCATTGAGACGGAGGGGGCTTCACACTAGAATTGGCGGACTATTCGCTGCACTCGTAGGGGGTACAGGTTGACCCAGGAGGGGTGCCTAAGTTACCGGATTCCGTGAAGTGCTGGGTGGTCAATTCACGTTGCTGAAGGGGGCTGCCTCGCTTCAGGTTTTGGCGGGTAACTTGCCGCGCCCGTAGGGGTCTAGGATTTCATTGCACAAGCTATCCACACGACCAGGGGAACGTCAGGTTTCAGTAGCGGCTTTGTGAAACCCGGGGATCCCAGATATCTGTATTGTTCTGTGATGCTGTATATTTCTGTGATGTTGCATTTTATCATGCCTTGAGCGAAATATTATATATTGATATATATACTAGTATATGTTGTATATGTTTTGCATCCGCGCTAGTCCAGTCCCCGCTCTGTCGTTAGTTAGCTAACCTAACGGGTAATGACGGGACCCAGTAGCGAATGCGGATGGCATATACGTACATCAATATATTTTCGTTATTTGTGGTGTGATCAATTGATGGGACCGCGTTGATTCGGATCAATGCAAGTTAAAAACAAACCTAATCTGATGTTGTTGGAACACTTTTCAAAAATCTGTCATTGCAAGGACGTTCACTTTTGTTTTGCATCGTGGTATTCAGTTGGAATATCCTGCTGCTCAGTCGACGAGGCAAGGGCCGAGATCCCTTCACCGGGAGTGACCCCTTTGACAAAAGTTTGCGTCAGGGCAATAACTTCACTATAGCCGATTACTTTTGCTTTGCATCGTGGTATTCAGTTGGAATATCCTGCACCTCATTCTATGGGGAAAGAGCCGAGATCCCTTCACCGGGAGTGACCTCTTTAGCAAAGGTTTTCATCAATATATTTTGTATAAAGCTATCCGTTCTTTCAACGATATCAAGGTCATTACGTTAAAGGTTTTCGCCAGAAACCATTCGTAGCCCTCTGTCGTTTCATATGGATGGTCAATAGTATTCAAGCTGTGTTTGTTGGCATAGTCAAGGCACAGTGTTTGGTAGCTATTGGGTGTTCATATGTAGCATAGATAGATGCGTTGGTTTGGGACAGTCGTATAGCCTTGTTGGCCCTAGTCAATGGCTTGTACGGGTGGGTTCAAATCAACCTGGACAATGACGGGTAGAACTTGACATGTGACTTATGATTTGTTGGCCATATTCAAGGTCATAAGAGCATGGGGCAAAAATCACATCGGGAGTTTCTAAAGAAACTGAAACTTGCCAGATATGCGCATACCTTCTGGAGTGTGATGACGTGAGCGGATTCCGTCACGTTATCATGCGATGATAGTTGGATCCCGATTCCCACTGATAAGTTGGTTTACTCCTCGGGTGATCCCGACTAATTCTTCTTTCAGATTTGGAGGAGAATTTGACGGTACAGTGGGAGGTTTCCAGATTAGATAAATTGGTAACCATTCTGATCTAGGTTAGAGTGCACGCTGAGTGTTTCTTTTCTCTCTCTCTCTTTGGCAGCGACCATTAACCCTACCCTAGACTATGACTCAGAGACCAAGTTGACCGAACCTTCTTAAACACTGGCTTTTGGATTGTCAAAGTTGCAAACCTCATTGCCACTCGTACTTTTACCCTTTCTCCAGGACACCCCGTATTACTACGAACGTCCACTTCCATTGGACAAAACCATCGTATGGTTATATACGAACTCGAAAGGATTTATTCGAGGATGGTTTCCGGTTCTGGAGAAAACGAATAGGACTATTCAGTTGTCTTTTCCTTTTACCTTCTCTCAGGTTGCGATTACTCCTTGGTTTAGGAGATAGTACACCTATTACGCAAATTGGATAGTCTTCTTGCAAACCTTTGGATGGTACCGAACGGTGGGGAATGAAGAAAACCAATTAGCATAACGATGGTGTGCAGAAGGTATTAAGTAAAGACAAAGAAAGGGATTAGTAAGAGGGCAAAGTAAATTGCGACTGATGTTCACGACCAAACCAGGTATTTCATTACCACTCCCACTTCACCTTTGTATTTCTCCAGAACACTTCGTATCACTACGAAGATCCACAGTTTATTGGATATTCCATCGTATGGTTATATACCAAGTCGAAAGGAACATGTTCTTGTTCGGGGATGGATTCTGGTTCAGGAGAAATAGGAATAAGGTTTATTCGGTTGTCTTTTATCTTCGCCTTCTCTCGCATTGCGAGTGTTCCTAGGATTAGCACAGTACACCCATTATGCTAATTGGATAGTCTTCTTCCAAACCATAGGCTGGTGCCGAAAGGTAAGGAAGGGAGAAAACCATTTGGCTAAAGGGGTGTGTAGAAGGTAATGACTAAAGACATATAAAGGTATTTAGAGAGGTGGCAAAGAATTACACGGTTATAGTCGTGAATCTGCATAATGGAAGAGGCATTACTAGGAATACCGGGATACCCCATCGAAATATTTCAATGATTCTGTTTCACTGTGTACTGTTAAAGGAAAACTGATTTCCCGATTAGACACTTGCTCTAGGGTATGTATTTACCAAGTTTGATTCTCACATCTGTATGGTTTTACAGATGATGAGTGGGAGTAAGTTATTGGGAATTAGGTGATCATCCTCATTATATTGGATTTCGTTGAAATTGGTGATATTTGAGGAAGTCACCTGGGTTGTTTGCCGGACGGCGAATATTTGGTTTTGAATATCCGTTCTAATGCACCGATTTCAAATTGATATAACTGTACGTCTATTTTTATAGAGTGAGATATACCTTTTTGAAATTCTGTCTTTGACATTTACCTATATCAGTGGATGGTTAGGTAAGGAGCATTAAACAGCGGTGTAATTCTTCTTAACCATAAGTACAGTTTTCAAACTACGACACACAGGGAGTGAGTTATCAGACTCAAGGGACTTATACAGAGTATTGTATATTGTCCAGTGTCCATTAGGACAGAGGGGTTGGTCCTCGTACTATATTCGGTTTACTTATGTCTTCTCTAGTTCTTAGACATGTGTTTCGTAGAAACATAGGGTCCAAGTTTTGAGAAGTTATAGGTATTTGAATAAAGTTGAGAACCAGGTGTTGCAAGTATCGGGATTCTTCAAGGAGATCGAAGATGTAGATACTTGTGTACGGTATTCATGTGATTGTAATGATTAAGAGAACTTGCTTCTCTTTCAGGTTACTCATAATTGGAGGCAATCCTGAGTTGAGTAACGCTGATCGGCCTCCTTCCATTTAGTTGACATGCACTGGAGACAGCTGCATGATTTGAATCTGGTTCAATTAAATCAGTGCCTCTAGTTCTATATTGGATATAGAACAGTTCATATCATAACGATGTTAAGGTACGGGGAGTTGTCCGGCCTATGCTTAAAACCAGACTCTGGATAATTCAAGGCATGTTTCTGTAATTGCTGTTTGTGGGTTGACCCAGCCTATGACGAGGGTTGACTTTCTACCATATGGAAGATCAACAGTGATATTGTTCTAGACTCCACAGTTTTAAATAAAAATGGATTTTTTCAGAAAACAGTAGTGGGAGTATTGTAGAACTGGAAGTTATTCCAGAACCGCAAACGATTACTGAAAATTTGATAAGAACCTAAAGATTCAATCTGAATTGACATTCCATTGGCCACTCCGCAGATACGGTGGGTAACCTCAGGCACCTGAGAGGTACTCCGGTAGCCTCAAGGACGATGACAGGGAGGTTCTTGTTTACCCAGACTTGCCATTGCTGTTGTTCCAGACTGCGAGACCCGGCAGGAGGATGAGTATAGCGTCGTTCTAAACTAGCTTTAGAAGTGTACGTGTATATGACTCTGCCAGAGGGTTGTCGTAGTCAGTGGGAGCAGCGGAAGCATGGTGGACAGGTGGCTTATGTTTATTTATAGACTAAAGCAGATATAGCGGAGATAGATCATCTATTTCTGATGTAATAGTCATAGGTTTGACTTCATCAGAATAGGGGATGGATCTGTTAAGAAGGTAGTAGGGTGTAATGTCCTGGTATTTGGATGACATACACAGTGTAGGAAGTGATATTCCTATACTACGATCGGTTATACTTTGGTCGTCATACAGTGGTTTCTACACATGGGACATAGACATTATATCAGACATATTGCTTACTAGATCTATGGTTTTAGATCTAGATTTGGGTGGTTTCCCAATTAAGGGTACCTAGACAGCATTCTAAGAGTACTTAGAATGGACGACTCCTGGCACGGTAGTGTACCTGCAGGTGATGGAGTCACCCTCTCTAAAGGTGTCTTACAGACTAAAGGGAAGAGGGATGTGCATGATTGGCAGATCACTTGCTTAGGCAATTGAGTCAATCATGAGATGTCAAGTACCACACCAGATGTTGTTCTTGCAGTAGATGCAATAAGTTGATATTAATCCAATTCTGGAGAAAACAGTCGGAAGCAGTTTTAGAACATAAGTGGATGTTCTAGGGATAAGATAACGACAGCCTCATTCGGGAGACAGTTATCATTCCAGGCTTCCAAGGTGACTTGGACGACAGGGAGGTTGTCAGAGTTATAGTTTTCTTTCTGACGAGGGGCAGTATTTTGGACAGGTGGTCCAAGGCAATACTAAGGGAGGCATGGCGCAGGATACTGATTAAGTTTAGTTGACGATACAGTCTAAGAAGCTTGGATTTGGAGTTCATTTATGAGCTAGGTCCCATCAGACATCCAGACACATTCTAAGACAGGTATTGCTCATTTCGGGAGATGGCATTCTCCGCGAACATGAGATATAGAGAGACATAGAAAGAAACATCAAATCGGATCCACTCACTGAGGGCTATTCCTCGAACGGAATAGTTTCGCAAACGAGCTTTGTGAGACTGACAAGTAGAGGAGTTGGGTGTTCGGTATCACACGGGCTGTGAGTATGTGACATCGCAATAATTAGCCTTGAGTGCAAGTGGGAGATTGTTGGAGATAGTGCCCTCAGAGTCAATTATTGGATCACAGGCACGTGATTGCAATGATTGAGGGAGGACCTATCCCGGTAGGACAGTCTTACTCAAGATGATAGTATGCTATCTGGTTTATCTTTATCATCGTGTACTGCTTTAGGTGACCTGACAGGTCACTATTACACGTTGATAGAGCCCCTAGGATTCTTGCTTGACTGCCAGCAGTATGAGGGCGATCACATACGTGGGAGCTGGTAGTCAATAAGCACATCCTTAAAAGGTCCCTCGTCGTGGGAGTTTCGAGACAGGGCATCGATACTCCAAAGTAGATTAGTGTATACAGTCGAGACCCCGACGAGGGGCGGTGTCCGGTCTCACAAGCCACTGGTGTCAGTTGGTTCACCTAAGATGTATACAGACGCTCTTTGGGTTATGAGTACACAGGACAGGACTCGCCGGGAACATGCTACTTTGTCTTATACCTGACGTCAGATAGCAGTTCCCTGGTGACATGTGTACAGGTTAGTTCATCGACCTGAGGATTGTCATTTGTCTCGTGTGCGTTCCCACCGTACTTTGATTACTATCCTACCACGCTCAAAGGAGACGTGCAAACAGGTTTTAGTTAGGTGCAGTCCCGAGCCACATGGAGGCAAGTGAGCGGATCTTCAAGGGTTCGTCTCTCCCGGTATTGGGGGTGAGGTCGCGCTGTATCTAGGAGAGCCATTACTTGATGTCCTTGGCCAAGGCAGGAGATTTACTGGTAGGTATTCCAGTAGTATCTCAGGGTGTTCTGGGCAACACTCCGACACAACTTGTACCGCTTTTGGGGGTCTGACTTTTACCAACCCCCTAGGCCCGCCATGCGATGCTCATAGACGAACGGACCGGACTGTATGGATATTGTCACTGACAGGCTCAGTAGGGTGTCAGGATGAGTTCGCTCATCGACGTCCCTTTTGATCAATAGCTGGTAGCCCGTCATGTATGGCTAATACCTCTGACGTGCTAGTGGTTAAATCCACAGCCATAGTACTGACGAATCTTTAGAGTCCCCCACATTCAGTTGCTCAAGTTTTCGGGCGAAACGCTGTAGAGGCCGTATGGAGATATGGCAGGGTTCGATCAGATACGTGCGGTATTGCACGGATCATGATCGGACGGAATATACTAGCGGGCTTTGGTTTAAGCCGGATTCTAGTATAGTACAGTGTAGATTTTGTCTCATTGCATTTGTATTTAGTCGGAATACAAATGCAGGTGTGTATACACAGTATCGGGGTTTTCCTGTAATTTATTACGGGACCAGTTTTCTGGAGTTGCCAGTTTGCTTTCCGTTTCGGCCGTTTACCTTTGTATCTTTCATTGGCCGAAATTTGGTGGAGGAGGGCTTATTTGTATTTGTGCAAATAAGCATTTATGGAGGGTGTTCTTTGCATATTGTTGCATCATGATGGTGCACCATCCATTGACTTATTTTGACTCCATGATGACTTTACTTTTGTGAGTGATGATGGTGGGTTTGGAGTGTTGGTTTAGGCTAGTGATCATTTCTTTGCATGATAGCCTTTTCTTCCTCTCACTTGCATTATTGTGAGTCTTCTCTCATTTTGATACACACTCTCCCCATTTCCCTCTTGCATTGGCCGGCCATCATAGAGGGTGGGGCTGCCCATTTTATTTGGTGTGGGATTTTTGTATCTTTGGCTTGGAAAAAATCACCACAACTCTATCTCCAAAAGCTTATATCAATTCCTCCACCATATGGCAACTCCATACAAACCCCAAGAGACAAAGAGTTCTACAAATAACCTACAGCAAACCTTGGGCACGTCGACTCGCCAACTTCGTGCCCGAGTTGCCTCGGACCAGAGGCGGGAGCCCGTAAAAGGAGCCGGCGACGTGGTGCCCTTCCGGCGAAGAGGTGGAGACCGGACATTCCGCGGGAGATCGGGACGACGACGAGAAGACCGGAGTACACGGATCACTCGGTATATCTCTCTTCCCATCTTGTAGTTAGCTAGGACTAGATTAATGGCACGATCCGGGTAAAAAGTGTGCGGTGGTGCCGGTTCAAAAAGTTAAAGTAAATCATCGCTTCCGCATTCCGGCATCGGATTGACGGCCGGGGCGCCGCCGTGCACTTACAAATTGCTGTGACCTTGTGACCATGACTAGGTTACATCTAGATAACAAATTGACTGAATCTGACTTATATGATTGGCAAAGGTCTGTCCAGATGTCCATTGCCTGTGACAAGCTGGATCACCCTATTACTACTCAAGATCCTGCCATCCCAGGTCCAGTTTCCACCGTCGCGGATATGGATATCCGTCAGACAAAGGAAAAGGATAAAGCGAAAGCCAAGTGCCTCGTGTTGGCTTCAGTTGATGGTGTATACCAGAAGCAGCATGAGAAGATGGACTTAGTTTCCATCTTTCTCCATACCAAAGATTTATATGGAGAGCAATCTCATATCATAAGATATGAGACCTCGAACGAATTAATTCAAATGAGGATGGCTGTCGGGTCATCTGTAGGGGATAACGTCCTTACAATGACTAGCTATATTAAGGAGCTCACGGACCTGAAGACCACGTTGGAGAACGGGTCAGATACTGACTTGATTCTATAGTCTCTACCTTCTACCCTGAAGGAAACCAGGGAAGTAGAAGGAAAGAGAAGGGAAAAAATTACTGAACTGGATGTAGTAAAAGAGGGACGTTCCTATTGTTATGGGATTGGGCATTGGCAGAAGGATTGCAGGGCTTTGGAAGCCAGTAGCCAGGATACGAAGCATGTTGTGGCTTCGGCCTCAAGTGTGCTTGTAATTGAGAACTGTTTGTCAGTTAACTCTACTTCGTGGGTACTAGATACCGGAGCAGGATCTCATATCTGTAATTCATTACATGCTTTGAAAAACCGTAGAGTTATAAAGGTAGGTGATTGGTCTCTCAAAGTTGCAAATAGAATGACTGTGAACGCTGAATCCGTGGGAGAATATCGCCTAGGTTTGACAAGTGAGCATATATTGATTCTACGTAACTGTTTGTATGTACCTAGTATGACTTGTAATATCATATCAGTGTCCTCACTTTCAAGAGAGGGATATGATTTTACATTCGTAAGCGATGTAGTTAACATCCTCCTAAATCAAGTTCTGATTTGGTCCAGTACATTAGATAACGGTATATACGTATTGAGTCAAGCTCAGGTTTTCAATATCCAGAACACACTTAAAAGAAAGTCTCCAGAAATAAATCAGGCTTTCTTATGGCATTGTAGACTAGGTCATATCAATGTAACACGATTAACTAAGTTACATAGAGACGGATATTTGAATCTGTTCGAATATCGATCTTATGCTACTTGTGAATCTTGTCTCATGGGAAAGATGAAAAAGACTCCGTTTACAGGACACAGAGTAAGAGCGAGCGAGCTCTTGGGACTCATACACAGTGACGTGTGCGGTCCAATGTCTACACATGCACGAGGTGGTTATTCCTACTTCATTACTTTTACGGATGATTTCTCTAGGTATGGATATGTCTTCTTAATGAAGCATAAATCCGAGGCCTTTAAGAAATTCCAAGAATACAAGAATGAAGTGGAAAACCAAACAGGCAAAAGTATCAAGACACTGAGATCTGATCGAGGTGGTGAATACTTAAGTGCCGAGTTCCTGGTTACTTAAAAGAGAATGGAATTCTCTCTCATCTTACTCCTCCATACACACCACAACACAATGGTGTATCGGAAAGGAGGAATCGAACTTTATTGGATATGGTCCGTTCCATGATAAGTAAGGCTGAGTTACCACGATCATTCTGGGGATATGCACTAGAATCAGCTGCATACCTTTTGAACCGAGTTCCAACTAAGACTGTGCCTACTTCACCATATCAGATGTAGTGTCGGAAGAAACCCTATCATAAGCACTTTAAGATATGGGGATGTCCAGCTTTTGTAAAGAAGCAGCATGCGGACAAGCTCGAGGCACGATCAGTACAGTGTAAGTTTGTGGGATATCCAAAGAACTCCAAGGGATATTATTTCTATTACGCAGAGGAACAAAAGGTTTTTTGTTTCTCATAATGCTCGCTTCATGGAAACTGAGTTTTTAGAAAATTAGATAAGTGGGAGAGCAATAGAACTGGAAGAAATTCTAGAACCACAAGCTATTACTGAAACCTTGGTAGAACAAGAAGGTTCAGGAGAACCGGACATCCCAGCGCCTATCCGCAGAAGTAGTAGGTAGTCTCATCCGCCTGAGAGATACTACGGTTTCTCATAGACGGGGATCGAGAATATTGCATCATTGATAATGATGACCCTACTAGCTTCCAGCAAGCCATTCAGAGCGGCGACTCGGTAAAATGGCTGGATGCAATGCGGACCGAAATGGAGTCCATGTACACTAACAAAGTATGAATTTTGGACATGGCTCCAGATGGGGTAAAACCCGTAGGATGCAAATGGATCTTCAGAAAGAAGATTGGTGTAGATGGACAGGTTGAAACCTATAAGGCTAGACTTGTTGCAAAGTGTATCCGTCAAAGACCTGGTTTGGACTATGACGAAACCTTTTCTCCAGTGGCTATGCTCAAATCCATTCGGGTCCTTCTTGCTATTGCTGCCTTCCACGATTATGAGATCTGGCAAATGGACGTAAATACGGCCTTTCTAAATGGAAATTTGGAAGAGAGCGTCAATATGGATCAGCCAGAGGGATTCATTCAGAGTGGGAGCAGCGGTAAAGTATGCAAGTTGCTTAAGTCCATTTATGGACTAAAGCAAGCATCGTGGAGTAGGAACATCTGTTTTGATGATGCTGTCAAAGAATTTGACTTTATCAAAAATCCAGATGAACCATGCATATACAGAAAGATTGTAGGGAGAGCTGTAGTATTCCTCGTCTTGTCGTGGATGACATTCTCCTAATAGGAAATGATATTCCTATGTTAGAGTCAGTCAAAAGATTCTTGTCACAGAAGTTCTCCAGGAAAGACCTGGGTGATGCCACCTACATTCTAGGGATCCAGATCTATCGTGATAGATCAAAGAGGATGTTTGGTCATTCGCAGTCCAGGTACATAGACACCATATTGAAAAGATTCAGTATGGAAGATTCCAGCGCGGTAACCTACCGGCTTGTCACCGAATCACCCTCTCCAAAGAGATGTCTCCCAAGACTGATTTGGAAAGGGATCGCATGTCGATTATAACTTACGCTTCTGCGGTAGGCTCTATAATGTATGCGATGTTATGTACCAGACCAGATGTAGCATACGCATTGAGCGTTGTAAGCCGGTATCAAGCAAACCCAGTGGAGAAGCACTGGATAGCAGTAAAGAACATTCTCAAGTACCTGAAGAGGACTAAGGAGATGTTCTTGATATATGGTGGAAAAGACCTCCAGATCGAGGCCTTTGCCGACCCCGGCTTCCAGAGTGTCACGTCCCGAAAGTACGGAACGCGACTGGCACTTAGATTACGAGACGTCTAAAAGCGTACCGTAACCTAAGTCAGCCAAAGCCCAAAAGAATCTAAACCAAAATCAAAAGAGAGTGAAGGAAAACCTTTAATGAAAACGATTTTTTAAAATCATTTAGGTTGCATAGAATCCCTTTTTAAAAACATCATAAATTTCTGAAAATTTCGGCAGAGCCTCCCCTATATTTTCTATCCCCCAAAATGGGTACAACAAGATAATAAACCTGTAATCATAAAAATGGCATCCCCAAGCGGGAGCTAGCTCTTCGCCCAAGGCGGATCACAACCACATGCAATATAATAGTAATATCAAGAAAAAGAGCATAAAAGAAATGCAAAATACCAGAAAACACACGTCGGCTCAAGTGAGCTCGACCCAAAAGAAACCACAAATATACAAATCTCTCAGTCTCATCACTAGGTCGCATATACAATATAAAGTGGTAGATGTAGAATACTAGATACAATGGTAAAGCAAAAAAAAAAGAAATAAAGTGTGCTCGCAACCCACCTACGGGCGATGTCGTGAGTCTGAGCAAAAGGAACTGATGATAAGATAGCCGCTGCTACAAGACTGATGAGTCCGACCTGCAAGACACTGTGGCACAACGGGGGTGAGTTGCCAGCTCGTGAGTAGAATATAACATCTAGTAAGGCAATCATAAGAATGCACGCAATGCACCACAATATGCATGTCCATATGTGATATAATATCTCTAGTATGCATGCACAAGTATGCAATGTCATTATTAAGTCTTTAAGTGTTTTAAATGCTAAGGGTATTGAATTCTTAACTTTAGAACATGAATATCTGTATAATAGCTAAATACCATCAAGAAATCATCTGAAAACCCGTGTCAAGCATCGACACCAAAAAGGAATCTTATCTGTCACAATATTGGGCTCCGTCAGTCCGGATCGGCCCATATCATAAATCTCACGACAACGGTCGGTATCCTCCGGATATCCGCCGCGCCAGACATCACCGGTAGGTAGTCTTCCCCTGCCAGGCTCATCGTCTACAACTCGATCTTCTTGCCCCGGGGTACCATACCGGGCCCACCATGTACCCGAGACGGTTCATCCACTCCTCGAATCGGGTCTCGAAATCCAACAGAAAACATGAAAACTCATGGTGGACGACACATACATCACGAGAAAACCGCAACTTTGTTTTGAAAATGATAAATATAAGGTTTTGTTAAATTCTTGCGGTTTTCCCCAAAAATCCAGAAATCGCAGAAAAAACTGAAATCATCAAGAAAATCATAGTGTCCACATGTTATATATGATAAATGTCTATGATATCAATGTATATGATGTGAGTTTTGGTAGAAATCTATATAAATATGATGATGATGCGAGGTATACGTATGCTATGCAATTTCATATATCATGTATGAATGCAAATGGCGATATTAAGATAAACGGGTTTTCTAGTGCACGTGGCATGGCAATTACCAAAGGCGTGTGTGTCACATGAATAGTGCGCGTGCAACAGATGCCAATGGTAATGGTGTTCGTGTCCTACGAAGTGTTATCGCATATGTGCATATGGATATCCATGCAATCTAGCATACTATTAACTATAAGGGTATGCAATGTCAATGAAGGGGTAAGCTAACTAACAACATGAATCTTACAAGAGATAAGGAAATCCTAACTAGGGGGCGCATCGCGCCATCCAGACGATTCCCCCATAGATGAATACATCTACTCACTTGAAATCCCCGCTAATCCGATCCGACCACCGCCTTGCCTTTACGCGCCGTGTCCGATGTTTCCCCGACCGATCCTATATTTGCATAATACCAAGCATAAGATTACAAGACCTAAAATGATGCAAGTCACAATATTCAATTATCAACGCTCTCGAATTAATCATAGCAAGCACTCGGTGCGCGGAAAAACGCACGAAAATCGCTAACCTTTAACTAGAATCGTCATTTCGGTGCAACCGCCAAAGCTAAAACCCAACTAGAAAAAACTACGCATTCGCTTACCCTACAAGTCATATTAGATGCTAATAATATCATCATGATATCGCAAATAAATCCATTCCTAATTTCGTAGAAAACCTAGTAAGCATTCACGGACAAATTTCGATGCAAACCTCGCGAATTAACGATTTAGCGATCGCAACAACGCATAAACGTTCGATCTAACCCACTAGAAGGCCAAAACACTAACTTAAACACACTTATCATATTTCAAACCCTAATTACAACACCAATCCTATTCTTGAATTTTTAAAACAAACCATTGCAATGAAATTGACACTTTAAACTTCTAAAATAGCTTATTTAAACTACAAATTTAACAACTAGATTAAAATTATACCTCCCAAGTGTTGATCATCTTTCACTTAGCCACCATAGATGTCTTCTTTCTCCTTGTTTTAAACAACTTAGGGTTTGGAAAGAGGTGGAATAGGATTTAGGTTTCAATTTTGTGAAGAAATTGTGAATTTTTGTGGATTTCGGTGGATTTTTAATGGAAATTTGAAGCAAGAAAATGGGGAAAATGAGGGGTTTCCGGCAGGTAAGCTCGGCCTGGAGGTAGAGGAGGAGAGTGAGAGAGAATTGTGTGGAAAATTCTACCCAAAAAGCTTCTTCAAAGGTCAATTAATGAATGTTACATCAACTTTTTACAAAAAAACCCATTTTTACTCCATTTTTTCACAATTTTCACACCATAAAACTAAAATGTTGCAAGTCATGATACAATTTTATTAACACCCTATTTTAGCTTATAAAGAATCCTAATTATGAAATTTACCTAATTAAATTTGTATTTATCACTAATTTAATGTATTTAAAAAGGCTTAAAATAATAAAAAAAGAATTAATTACGAATTTTTTTTTTATTTAACTAGAAAATTATAAGTGACATTTTAGTGACAAAATTATAGTAATATCTTATCTAAATTTTGTATAATTAGGTCTACAATGAAAAATACCTATTTTGACTTTTTACGGAAAAAACCGAAAAATTAGCCGATTACCGAAAAACTGCCTAAACGATTTTCGAAGGGTTACAATCTTCCCCCCTTAAAGAAATTCGGTCCCCGAATTTAGAATTTAACTATGCGTACCTTTAAAAAGATGGGGATATCTCTTCCTCATCTCTACCTCGGTCTCCCAGGTGACCTACTCGCTGTTCGGGCCACGCCAAAGGATCTTGACGGACGGTATAACCTTCGACCTCAATTTCTTCACCTGCCGATCCAAAATGACCACCGGCTGCTCAGTCAAAGAAAGATCACACTCTAGCTGGATCGTTTTGCTGAATCGCCTGGGAAGGATCATGAAGATACTTGCGGAGCATCGAGACATGGAATACGGGGTGAACATCGGGGAAGCTGGGCGGAAGAGCTAACCGATAAGCGACTGGACCAACACGCTCTAGGATCTCGAAAGGACCAACATATCTAGGACTCAGTTTCCCTTTCCGCCCAAATCTCATCACACCTTTCATCGGAGAGACCTTCAGGAAAACATGATCGCCAACAGCGAACTCGAGTCGGCGACGACGCTTGTCAGCATATGATTTCTGCCTGCTCTGTGCCGCTCTCACCCTGTCCCGAATCAGCTGTATCTTCTCGGTCGTCTCCTGTACGATCTGCGGCCCCAAAATACTGCTCTCCCTAAGCTCTGTCCAACATACAGGCGATCGACATCTCTTCCCATATAAAGCCTCGAAAGGTGCCATCTGAATCGTTTCCTGGAAGCTATTATTGTAGGAAAACTCGATCAAAGGCAAATGACGATCCCAGCTACCACCGAAATCTAAAACACAAGCTCTGAGCGTGTCCTCAAGAGTCTTAATAGTACGCTCCGACTGACCGTCAGTCTGAGGATGAAAGGCTGTGCTAAAACTCAATCGGGTGCCCAAAGCTTCCTGAAGTTTCTGCCACAATCGACTGGTAAACTGGGTGCCCCGGTCAGACACAATGCAAGTCGGAATGCCATGCAGTCGCACTATCTCATCAATATAGACCTGGGCGTACTGAGAAAATCCAAAAGTGGTCTTCACTGGCAGAAAGTGAGCCGCTTTCGTCAGTCGATCCACAATCACCCAAATAGAGTCATACCCTCGACTAGTCCTGGGTAGACCGACAATGAAGTCCATGGAGACCTGCTCCCACTTCCACTCAGGGATGGGCAAAGGCTGTAACTCGCCGGCTGGCCTCTGGTGCTCGGCCTTGACTTGCTGACAAGTCAGGCATCTCGACACAAAGTCTGTAATATCCTTCTTCATCCCATCCCACTAGTAAACCTCTCTCAAATCATGGTATATCTTGGTGGAACCTGGGTGAACACTGTATACTGATCTATGTGCCTCCTCGAGAATATCACGCCTCAGTCCCTCTGAATCTGGCACACACAGTCGAGTCCCAAATCGAAGTATCCCCTGATCATCAATCACGAACTCAGAATCTCTGCCATGCCGAATCTGCTCAATAATCTCTAAAATACGGGCATCGCCGGACTGTGCCTCGCGGATACGGTCAAGTAACTGTGGGCGTGCTCTGAAATGGGCCAGCTGTCCCCCTGTAGGAGTAAACTCGAACTGCACTCTGCTGTCACATAACACCTGCCAATCCGCCGTCGACTGCATCTGTACTGCGCTCAAACAAGATAAGCTACCTCCGGGCCTCCTACTCAAAGCATCTGCTACCACATTCGCCTTGCCCGGATGGTATAAAATCTCGCTGTCATAATCCTTCACCAACTCCATCCAACGGCGCTGTCTCAGATTCAGATCTCGCTGCTGGAAGATATACATCAAACTCTTGTGGTCAGTGAATATCTGGCACGACTCACTGTATAGGTAATGTCTCCAGATCTTAAGTGCAAATACCACTGCAGCCATCTCTAAATCATGGGTGGGGTAGTTCTGCTCGTGTTTCCTCAGCTGCCGAGAAGCATACGCGATAACTCTGTTATGCTGCATCAACACACATCCCAGCCCCACTCTAGAAGCATCACAATATACCACGAACCCGCCTGATCCTGAAGGCAATGCTAACACTGGTGCAATAGTCAGACGAGTCTTCAACTGCTGGAAGCTATCCTCACATGCCTGGGTCCAATCAAAAGGAACCCCCTTCCGGGTCAACCCGGTCAATGGTGCAGCAATGCGGGAGAAATCCTGGACAAAACGTCGATAATAGCCGGCCAGACCTAGAAAGCTGCGAACCTCTGTAACTGATACTGGTCTCGGCCAACGCTGAACCGCCTCGATCTTCTTCGGGTCCACACAAATACCGTCTCTCGTCACCACATGACCCAAGAAATCGACACTGTCTAACCAGAATGCGCACATGGAAAATTTGGCGAACAGCTGATGCTCCCTCAAAGTCTGCAATGTGATACGTAAGTGCTGCTCATGTTCCTCCCGGCTGCGAGAATAAACCAAGATGTCGTCAATGAACACAATGATGAACTGGTCGAGATACGGCCTGAATACACGGTTCATCAAATCCATAAATGCTGCCGGGGCATTAGTGAGCCCGAACGACATCACCAAGAACTCGTAATGACCATAACGAGTACGGAAAGCGGCCTTCGGAATATCCTCCTTCCGAACCCGCAACTGGTGATAACCTGACCGTAAATCTACCTTCGAGAAGAACCCTGCACCCTGGAGCTGATCGAATAAGTCATCAATACGGGGTAGGGGATACCTGTTCCGCACAGTAACCCGGTTCAGCTGACGATAATCAATGCATAAGCGCATACTTCCGTCCTTCTTCTTAACAAACAAGACGGGAGCACCCCAAGGTGACACACTCGGTCGGATAAGCCCCTTGTCCAGCAAGTCCTGTAACTGATACTTTAGCTCTCTCAGCTCCGCCGGGGCCATCCGATAAGGCGGTATAGAGATAGGCCCCGTGCCAGGGATCAAGTCAATACAGAACTCAATCTCGCGCTCTGGTGGCAGACCAGGCTGCTCGTCAGGGAATACATCAGGAAACTCTCTCACAACAGGGACCTGGTCCAACGGAACCTCTGTGGAGCTAGTATCACAAATATAGGCTAAGAATCCCTGACACCCTTTTCTTAAGAGCTGACCAGCGCGAAGAGAAGAAATCAAGCTGGGAAGGGTAGCGCTACGATCTCCCTGAATAATAAGAACCGGCTCACCAGGAAAACTGAATCTGACTGCTTTCTCACGGCAGTCCACGGATGCATAACAGGTGGCTAGCCAGTCCATACCAAGAAGAACGTCAAAGTCTAGCATATCGAGGAGAATCAAATCAACTGAAGAATCTCTCTCCCCGATACGAACGAAACACGATCGGTATATAAAACGGGCAACAAAAGACTCGCATACCGGGGTAATAACGACAAGCGGCTGATCTAACGGAGATGACTCTCGACCCTACCTCGGTGCAAAATACATGGATACATAGGAATGTGTGGAGCCTGGATCAAATAATACCCGTGCATCAAAAGAACATACGGGCAGAGTACCTCTCACGACGGCATTGGATGCCTGTGCACCCTGAGGAGTCAACGCGAACACTCGGGCCTGTCCACCACTAATAGCTGGCTGTGCTCTGCCTCTACCCCGGCCTCTGCCTCTGCCTCTGTCGCCTCGTCCTCTCTGAACCGGACCGCCACGCCCACGGCCTCTAGAAGCATCTGGCTGGCGTGAAGCATCATCAAGAGTAGGAAGTAAAGCTCTCTGCGAAGGTGGTGAGGGTGGTAAAGTCACATGCGGGACTGTCGCCGCGCCCGGACGCCCCATGGTACCGTCTCTGATACGGTGGTACGGACTCCCGCACCGAAAACATCCTGCAGACGACTGCTGGGTCTGTGGATATGAACCAAATAACTGACCTCGTCTCAATCCTCTGCCTCCACCATCTCCCGGAAATAATCTATCGCGGTGTCTACCCGTCTGCCGCTGAGCTGGCGTATCAGTACGGATCCTCTTCGGCGCAGAAACGACCGGAGTCTCAGAAATACGCTCCTCCAAAAGTAAGGCTGCATCCATCGCGGCTGCGTATGTATCAAAGTGCTGGGTGCTGATGGCAAGGAATAGCTGTGTATCAAGCCTTCGTACAAACCTCTTTATTCTCTTCTCTACTGTGTCGACTAGGTACGGAGCATATTGAGACAACTGGATAAACTGTATATCTTACTCTGACACCGTCATCCCAGGAGTCTTGTGCAAAGACTCAAAACTACGGGCTCGAGCATCTCGGACACTCTCCGGAAGAAAACGGGCAAGAAATGCAGATGTAAACTCATCCCAGGTCATAGAAGGTAGACCTACAACTCGGCCTCTCTCTACTGAATCGTACCATGTCTGGGCAAGACCCTCCAGACGAAAACTCATAAACTCCACCAATCTATCATCAGAACACCTCAATGAACGGCAAATCCGAGCCATCCTATCAAGAAAAGCCTGTGGGTCCTCTGTCGCATCTGTACCGGTAAAAGCTGGAGGTCTCAATCTCATGAACTCCTGTAGTGAAACATGGATAGTCTCCGTAGTAGCAGCAGGAGTGACCATCTGTGCAGCAGGTACGATCGTGGTCTGTGCGGTGGAAGGAACGTCCTCGGATCTCTGTGCCCGGCTGGACTCAACTAAAGATCCCATCATCTGCCGCAACTCTTGCATGCCGGCCTCTAATCTGGCAATACGGTCAGGATAAGGCGGAGGCGGATCAGTATGACCCTGAGGGACAGGCGTATCATCCCGCTCGATCCTCGCCTCAGACGGGCCCGCCCGAATATCATCCCTAGCGGCAGCCCACTGAGCTCTCGTAGTCTTTGGCGGCATCGAAGCTGGAATAAGAAACAGGACTGATAAGGACATTGCAATTGAATCAAGGAATGCAAGGAATCAAGAAAGGAAATACAAGCAATTATGTCCTAAGGTCACTTAGGTGGAGTACCGTATCGTAAGTATGCCGCGGATCATACCCACGCTACGCCACTCTGCTTAAGTCACCTACTCCATCTACCAAGGTCGTCCTACACTCAGAAAGGTAAAACCTATGCTCTGATACCAACTTTGTCACGTCCCGAAAGTACGGAACGCGACTGGCACTTAGATTACAAGACGTCTAAAGGCGTACTGTAACCTAAGTCAGCCAAAGCCCAAAAGAATCTAAACCAAAATCAAAAGAGAGTGAAGGAAAACCTTTAATGAAAACGATTTTTTAAAATCATTTAGGTTGCATAGAATCCCTTTTTAAAAACATCATAAATTTCTGAAAATTTCGGCAGAGTCTCCCCTGTATTTTCTATCCCCCAAAATGGGTACAACAAGATAATAAACCTGTAATCATAAAAATGGCATCCCCAAGCGGGAGCAAGCTCTTCTCCCAAGGCGGATCATAACCACATGCAATATAATTGTAATATCAAGAAAAAGAGCATAAAAGAAATGCAAAATACCAGAAAACACACGTCGGCTCAAGTGAGCTCGACCCAAAAGAAACCACAAATATACAAATCTCTCAGTCTCATCACTAGGTCGCATATACAATATAAAGTGGTAGATGGAGAATACTAGATACAATGGTAAAGCCAAAAAAAAAGAAATAAAGTGTGCTCGCAACCCACCTACGGGCGATGTCGCGAGTCTGAGCAAAAGAAACTGATGATAAGATAGCCGCTGCTACAAGACTGATGAGTCCGACCTGCAAGACACTGTGGCACAACGGGGGTGAGTTGCCAGCTCGTGAGTAGAATATAACATCTAGTAAGGCAATCGTAAGAATGCACGCAATGCACCACAACATGCATGTCCATATGTGATATAATATCTCTAGTATGCATGCACAGGTATGCAATGTCATTATTAAGTCTTTAAGTGTTTTAAATGCTAAGGGTATTGAATTCTTAACTTTAGAACATGAATATCTGTATAATAGCTAAATACCATCAAGAAATCATCTGAAAACCCGTGTCAAGCATCGACACCAAAAAGGAATCATATCTGTCACAATATCGGGCTCCGTCAGTCCGGATCGGCCCATATCATAAATCTCACGACAACGGTCGGCATCCTCCGGATATCCGCCGCGCCAGACATCACCGGTAAGTAGTCCTCCCCTGCCAAGCTCATCGTCTACAACTCGATCTTCTTGCCCCGGGGTACCATACCGGGCCCACCATGTACCCGAGACGGTTCATCCACTCCTCGAATCGGGTCTCGAAATCCAACAGAAAACATGAAAACTCATGGTGGACGACACATACATCACGAGAAAACCGCAACTTTGTTTTGAAAATGATAAATATAAGGTTTTGTTAAATTCTTGCGGTTTTCCCCAAAAATCCAGAAATCGCAGAAAAAACTGAAATCATCAAGAAAATCATAGTGTCCACATGTTATATATGATAAATGTCTATGATATCAATGTATATGATGTGAGTTTTGGTAGAAATCTATATAAATATGATGATGATGCGAGGTATACGTATGCTATGCAATTTCATATATCATGTATGAATGCAAATGGCGATATTAAGTTAAACAGGTTTTCTAGTGCACGTGGCATGGCAATTACCAAAGGCGTGTGTGTCACATGAATAGTGCGCGTGCAACAGATGGCAATGGTAATGGTGTTCATGTCCTACGAAGTGTTATCGCATATGTGCATATGGATATCCATGCAATCTAGCATACTATTAACTATAAGGGTATGCAATGTCAATGAAGGGGTAAGCTAACTAACAACATGAATCTTACAAGAGATAAGGAAATCCTAACTAGGGGGCGAATCGCGTGTCACGACCCGAAAGTACGGAACGTGACCGGCACTTAGATTACGAAGCGTCTAGAGGCGCCACGTAACCTAAATAAGCCGAAGCCCAGAAATCTAAACCATAAGAGAAGAAAAAGAAGAAAAGAAAAGAAAACAAGTATAAAAACATCAGCAAATTTTACCAAAAATTTCGGCAGAGTCTCCTCTGTAAAGACTGGCCCCAAACGGGTACAACAAGTATAATATACATAAACAACAAAAAGCATCCCCAAACGGGAGCTAGCATCAACGCCAACAGGTGGAAACAACCACAACAAGCACAATAATATACAACGCCAATAGGCGAGGCTCAAAACTCAAAAGAAAACAAAACCACCAGATCAGAATAATACATGCGCGACTCTAAGGTCGAAATAAAAGACTGGTCCAATAACTTATCAAGTAATACAAATATGGTTGATGGAGCTTACTAGATACAAATGAATGAATAAAAGTACAATGGTGGTTCGGATACAAGTGAACCAACCTACCGTGCAAATCACCCTGAAGAAAAGATGTGCCAACAAGCTGCCACGGAAACCTGTACATCGAACCTGTAAAGAATTTGGCACAACGGGGGTGAGTTGCCAACTAGTGAGTAGAAGACATCTACGAAAAGAAATCGAATGCACGACGCTATCCTAGGTCATAATAATACACTACTATATCCCAAACATCTAGTAATAGCAGGGTAATACTACGTGTAAGTGCAACTACTCCGTGTCGTGTCAGTACCTCATATAATACTATGTCATATGAATGAAATGCATGCACCATGAATGTAAAGTAACATATCCTGAAATCCAGATATATATGTATAAGAAATCTTTAGCTGTTATCATAGTAGAATGTGTATAAGAATCTGAAATCTCAATAATGAAATCCATAGAAATCCGTGTCAAACATCGACACAACACATGTAATCTCAAGTCTCAATATCTCGGGCTCCGTCAGTCCGGATCGGCCCATATCATCAAATCTCACGACAACGGTCGGTATCCTCCGGATATCCGCCGCGCCAGACATCACCGGTAGGTAGCCTTCCCCTGCCAGGCTCATCGTTTACAACTCGATCTTCTTGCCCCGGGGTACCATACCGGGCCCACCATGTACCCGAGACGGTTCATCCACTCCTCGAATCGGGTCTCGAAATCCAATAGAAAACATGAAATCTCATGGTGGACGACACATACATCACGAGAAAACCGCATCTTATTTTAAAAAGAGAAGAGGAGAGAGAGAAGTTTTTATATATTTTTGCGGTTTTCCCCAAAAATCCAGAAATCTCATAGAAATCCAAATCTCAAAATCATGAGTAAGTATATGATAAGTGTCGGCATATGCCCATAATACTGCATGATAATATGAAAATATGAATGCATGAATGTCTAAGCAATAAATATCATGTCTGTACTAATGTCAGAGAATAATCACAATATTATAGCGGTCTAGTTGTTAACTGATTCTATCCATAAAAGTCAATATGATCTAAAGTGTACGTGACATAGCAATTACCGATGATGATGTGTGAGCCGGCAAATAAGTGTGCGTGGAATATGCGCATCATCGGTAATAGTGCTGGTGTCCTAACAGGTAAAGTTTATACTGATTATAGCAACATATAAAAGAACATGCACCATGATAATTACAGTATGAATGTAAATACAGATGTGCATTATCCACTCCTCTGCGAGATACGAGTACAACTACCACTATGTGAGTCGAACCTAAACCAGTGTCCATCTAACATCCTAATGAACTAAACCTAATAGACTAGTCAGTAAGAAACTAGAGTCTACCTAAGGTCTGAATCAATATCTTTAATAGTCGGCGATCCCGCCTCAATAGCGTCACGTACGTAGTACGGCTTCCTCGAATCAAGAGTGCAGATCAATCATCAAATCTAAGCCTCATACGGTAAAATCCATCGTACGGCATCCCAATATCGGGGTACGGTCAAGTATCTCCTAGGTGTCTTCTCATTCGTATAATGTCATCATCAGCACATCTCATGATCAAGGTGTTAAACTGTGATCGCATACATCAATCATATATCATTGCCATCATGATAAGCATCATTAGTTTATCCACAGAAATATCATGTCATATGTGTAATATTGTGATTAAATCATACCGATATCTTATCGTCATCAAGTCACACCTATACGATATCGACATCAGGTCACACCTATATGACGTCGTAATCAAGTCATACATATATCATATCGTGATCAGTCACAAGCTACAGCCCAGGTACTATTTTAGCGTCCCATGTACCTCAATATCACCACCACCCTTTATAATTTATATGTTCATGTTCATTATCTCATTCTCTAATGATCCGCTAACACTTTAATACGACTGTATAGTCAAGAATCACGGCATCAAGCCCAGTTATACTGTTTCATCATGCCTCAGATATCATATCACATCAATGAATCCCATATACGTGTGGTGTATATATATACACCTATACCTAGTTTTATATATATACACACATATACGTATACGCCATGTCAAGTTTTAGTGTGTGCGTGTGTGTTTCTATCAGAAACCTACGAACCTTTCCCAAAGTATTCATCCTCAGGTATGGTTTTCCTAAATCAGTCTAGTCCCGCCTAGGGTCATTACTAGGGTCCTGCTCAGTAAGAATCTAGGGTCACATCGGGTTTCCTAATGTCAATAAGTACTATTCCTATTCTACGTTGCGGGGGTGCTAAACGCCATCCAACCGACTTCCCCCCGTAGATATACATCTACTCACCTGGTCCATGTCTGCCGAAGACGGTGTCGCCATCCTCCTCTTCATCGCCCACAGTCCACGTGAGGGGTACCTAAACGCAAACATATAAATAGCATCGTAAACTGAATCACATACAAAAGTCAAAACGACGCAATGAACCAGCATAGGTTAAAGCCTATGTCCCGTCCACGCAAAAGAACCAAATACCGCTCGATATCGGCGTACAAACTCCGATGGATCGAGATAACATCATCAAACAACTTGTAGTTTTAAAACACATTACTTATACCATAAAACACGATTAAATCCATCGAAACCCTAAAATCCATCAAACCGTCCAATTTCGTAAAAACCGAAATTGCCAATTTACCGTTTTTCATCAAAACTTGACATTTAAATGAAACCAATAGTTATAAAACTCATTATATAGCATAACTAGACTATATAAACCGTTATTATATTTTTAATCACATTTATTTAGAAATTCCTAAAATCTAGTTTACAAAATAATAGCATTTTATTACTATTTTTCCAATTATCAAAGTAATCTAGTGATCAAACTAAGTTTTTCATTCAATTAATATGCTAATATTCTCATTAAAACTACCATCTAATGATAGCAACTTTAATTGGAATTTTATATTACCCACAAACACATTTTAGAAAAATCTAGTTAGCTAATTTCCTTATTTAAAACAATTTTAAATGAAAATTTTACAATTTAACAACCATGCAATATTTTCCAATTCTAAAAGTTTTAAACTAACTATTATAACCCTAATTAATTATTAAAAATCCTAACTTGAATTTACAACCCTAACTTGCATTTTAAAAAAAAATATAGAATTAATTCATTAAATCTAATTAAGCTTAAATGAACATCTAAAACAATAAATCAAAAGAAAGAAATTATAACTCCCAAAATATGAAATCCCAACAGGAAATGAGCCTCCAAAATACATGCTTTCCCACTCCAAAATCCATATAAAGAAGGGTAGAGAACAAAGGGTATGAAGAAATTAGGATTTTGTGGAATTTTAATTGAATTTTTGAAGTATTTTTGATGAATTTTGAACAAAATGAGGTGGAAAATGGGGGGGCAGCCATGGGGGGGTTTGTGGCCGGCCTTGGTGAGGTGAGGGAGAGAAAGAAGTGAGTGTGAAAGTGTGTAGAACTTTCAAGAGAAGAAAACATCACATAAAGTCTTTTCATGCTTCATTTAATTATTTATTTATTTATTTACTATAGCAACTCAAGAAAGCTCTAGAAAATAGGAAAAATTTGCAAATAATTTTTGCATGATACACACTAAATTCTAATATGCCATGGTTCATTTTTACAAATTAAAACCATTCAAATTTGTAATTTACACTAATTTAGTGTAAAAATAAAGCTTATGTTAATATTTAAAATAATTAATTTAGGAAAAATATTTTATTAAACTAAAAATTTATAAGTGGCTAAATAAACACTATTTACTAGTAATTACATAATTAAATAGGTATTTTTTAATTTATAATGAAAAACAATTGCGGTTTGATTTTACGAAAAATACATTTTGCTTTACCGAAAATCATAAAATTCACTAAAACAATTTTATTTATTTAATTATTTATTTAATTATTTTTAAAACGTTACAATCTTTCCCCCTTTAGGAAATTCGGTCCCCGAATTTAAATTAAAACTCCCCTTCCAAATACTAAAACATTTAGCAAAACACTCAAATCGTCGGGGCTCCGAAATCATCAATATATAACAAAAATCAACTCCGTCAAGCATGACGCAATCATCGGAGTTATGGAGATAATAAAATATCATAACCCAATGTGAAAACCATCATAATATACATCAATCTATAACTTATATATAGTTCGCATCCTAGTAAAATCGCCGAATCATCATAATAAAGAAGCATACAAAAAACCCTTCTTGAAAATCGCCGTGCAATGCACGTGTCACGGTCTAAGTAGTGGACGTTTAATTTAAAAAAAATAACTATATATATATCTTTTATTTAACATATACGTCCCGCCTGGTTACTAAATCAAATAATAATGATTATGAAAACATACTGCTCAAACTAAAATCAATCCCAATCACATCAATAAAATGTCATGTGCGTCCGGTGCGCACTGAATCGAAACCAAATGCAGAAACCATGAATACCCACAAAACAAAAATAAGTGCAACAGGTGTGCACCAAAAACATCTGTCAAGTGCAACGGGCGTGCACGACTCAAAATCAGGTGCATCTAATCTGCACAAAACCCCGATTTAGTGCATCTGGTGTGCACAAAATCGCATCAAGTGCGCCAAGTATGCGCAAGAATCCTAATCAGGTGCACATGGAGCACGAAAACATACATCGAATATCAGACTCGAATCACAGTACGAAAATGGATAAAAACTAGGTCGAAGCATATATCAAAATCATGTGTAACCCATATGCACGAAATCAAATCAAAACCTCAAAATATATAAAACCAAATCAAGTGTACAGGGTGCGTACTAAACCACATCAATACAACTGATATATGAAACACAGATAGAATGAAGGTACACACAGGAAATACCAATCGTAGAACAAAGTCCTCAAAATACAAAAATCCAATCAACGAAAATAGGAAATTCAAATCACTAAATCACAATCGTAAACACTATCGTCAATGTGCGCCTCTTTCCTCTAATGTCGACTGCTTCGAACTCGTTCTTTCATAGGTGTGCTGACTGCGTTACCAACGGCAATACTCATGTCTAGAGTCTCCCACATAGTCGATCCCTTCACTTGATATCCGGACTACATTAAGCTTTTCGATCGATCCATCAAAATCCCATAATTCCCCGAGAGCTCAACACTCAAGTACAATTTAAAAATATCCAGTACATACCCCAGCATCAATGATCCAGCCGTAGAAGGGCAAACCCAAGCCTCACTAATGGCACCGCGGAACTGCCGTAAACCCTAAGGTTCAAGGGCGTTCTCGTGGTCATTATGTCGAGTTAGGGTTTCATTCTTCTAGAGGGTCCATCGAAATACCTGCATGTTCTTCCGAATACTTTAAACTTAGGAAAATGGTTTTCTGATAATCGTTCGAACCCTTTAACTTCATCCGGACGGCATGTGAATACCCTTCGTCCGCACGCTAAGCAATGCTTCAATCCTCAAGAATAACCAATACTCTAATGGTTATCGCATTCGAGCCGCAGCTTCCTCTGCCCGTGCGCCCGTGGTAACAGAACCACCCTCCGACATCGACGAAGATAGATCAAGGAACGAATGAAATACGGTGCAATCAATTGTACATCCTAAGGCTCCTTAAGCAGTGTAGCGTATCGTAAGTATGCCGCGGACCATACCCACGGTACGTTACTCTACCTAACTCGCCTACTCCATCAACCAAGGGTCACCTAGACTTATACAAGGATAAACCTAGCGCTCTGATACCAATTTTGTCACGATCCGAAAGTACGGAACGTGATCGGCACTTAGATTACGAAGCGTCTAGAGGCGCCACGTAACCTAAATAAGCCGAAGCCCAGAAATCTAAACCATAAGAGAAGAAAAAGAAGAAAAGAAAAGAAAACAAGTATAAAACCATCAGCAAATTTTACCAAAAATTTCGGCAGAGTCTCCTCTGTAAAGACTGGCCCCAAACGGGTACAACAAGTATAATATACATAAACAATAAAAAGCATCCCCAAACGGGAGCTAGCATCAACGCCAACAGGCGGAAACAACCACAACAAGCACAATAATATACAACGCCAATAGGCGAGGCTCAAAACTCAAAAGAAAACAAAACCACCAGATCAGAATAATACATGTGCGACTTTAAGGTCGAAATAAAAGACTGGTCCAATAACTTATCAAGTAATACAAATATGGTTGATGGAGCTTTCTAGATACAAATGAATGAATAAAAGTACAATGGTGGTTCGGATACAAGTGAACCAACCTACCGTGCAAATCACCCTGAAGAAAAGATGTGCCAACAAGCTGCCACGGAAACCTGTACATCGAACCTGTAAAGAATTTGGCACAACGGGGGTGAGTTGCCAACTCGTGAGTAGAAGACATCTATGAAAAGAAATCGAATGCACGACGCTATTCTAGGTCATTATAATACACTACTATATCCCAAACATCTAGTAATAGCAGGGTAATACTACGTGTAAGTGCAACTACTCCGTGTCGTGTCAGTACCTCATATAATACTATGTCATATGAATGAAATGCATGCACCATGAATGTAAAGTAACAAATCCTGAAATCCAGATATATATGTATAAGAAATCCTTAGCTGTTATCATAGTAGAATGTGTATAAGAATCTGAAATCTCAATAATGAAATCCATAGAAATCCGTGTCAAACATCGACACAACACATGTAATCTCAAGTCTCAATATCTCGGGCTCCGTCAGTCCGGATCGGCCCATATCATCAAATCTCACGACAACGGTCGGTATCCTCCGGATATCCGCCGCGCCAGACATCACCGGTAGGTAGCCTTCCACTGCCAGGCTCATCGTCTACAACTCGATCTTCTTGCCCCGGGGTACCATACCGGGCCCACCATGCACCCGAGACGGTTCATCCACTCCTCGAATCGGGTCTCGAAATCCAATAGAAAACATGAAATCTCATGGTGGACGACACATACATCACGAGAAAATCGCATCTTATTTTAAAAAGAGAAGAGGAGAGAGAGAAGTTTTTATATATTTTTGCGGTTTTCCCCAAAAATCCAGAAATCTCATAGAAATCCAAATCTCAAAATCATGAGTAAGTATATGATAAGTGTCGGCATATGCCCATAATACTGCATGATAACATGAAAATATGAATGCATGAATGTCTAAGCAATAAATATCATGTATGTACTAATGTCAGAGAATAATCACAATATTATAGCGGTCTAGTTGTTAACTGATTCTATCCATAAAAGTCAATATGATCTAAAGTGTACGTGACATAGCAATTACCGATGATGATGTGTGAGCCGGCAAATAAGTGTGCGTGGAATATGCGCATCATCGGTAATAGTGCTGGTGTCCTAACAGGTAATGTTTATACTGATTATAGCAACATATAAAAGAACATGCACCATGATAATTACAGTATGAATGTAAATACAGATGTGCATTATCCACTCCTCTACGAGATACGAGTACAACTACCACTATGTGAGTCGAACCTAAACCAGTATCCATCTAACATCCTAAGGAACTAAACCTAATAGACTAGTCAGTAAGAAACTAGAGTCTACCTATGGTCTGAATCAATATCTCTAATAGTCGGCGATCCCGCCTCAATAGCATCACGTACGTAGTACGGCTTTCTCGAATCAAGAGTGCGGATCAATCATCAAATCTAAGCCTCGTACGGTAAAATTCATCGTACGGCATCCCAATATCGGGGTACGGTCAAGTATCTCCTAGGTGTCTCCTCATTCGTATAATGTCATCATCAGCACATCTCATGATCAAGGTGTTAAACTGTGATCGCATACATCAATCATATATCATTGCCATCATGATAAGCATCATTAGTTTATCCACAGAAATATCATGTCATATGTGTAATATTGTGATTAAATCATACCGATATCTTATCGTCATCAAGTCACACCTATACGATATCGATATCAGGTCACACCTATATGACGTCGTAATCAAGTCATACATATATCATATCGTGATCAGTCACAAGCTACAGCCCAGGTACTATTTTAGCGTCCCATGTACCTCAATATCACCACCACCCTTTATAATTTATATGTTCATGTTCATTATCTCATTCTCTAATGATCCGCTAACACTTTAATACGACTGTATAGTCAAGAATCACGGCATCAAGCCCAGTTATACTGTTTCATCATGCCTCAGATATCATATCACATCAATGAATCCCATATACGTGTGGTGTATATATATACACCTATACCTAGTTTTATATATATACACACATATACGTATACGCCATGTCAAGTTTTAGTGTGTGCGTGTGTGTTTCTATCAGAAACCTACGAACCTTTCCCAAAGTATTCATCCTCAGGTATGGTTTTCCTAAATAAGTCTAGTCCCGCCTAGGGTCATTACTAGGGTCCTGCTCAGTAAGAATCTAGGGTCACATCGGGTTTCCTAATGTCAATAAGTACTATTCCTATTCTACGTTGCGGGGGTGCTAAACGCCATCAACCCGACTTCCCCCCGTAGATATACATCTACTCACCTGGTCTATGTCTGCCGAAGACGGTGTCGCCATCCTCCTCTTCATCGCCCGCAGTCCACGTGAGGGGTACCTAAACGCAAATATATAAATAGCATCGTAAACTGAATCACATACAAAAGTCAAAACGACGCAATGAACCAGCATAGGTTAAAGCCTATGTCCCGTCCACGCAAAAGAACCAAATACCGCTCGATATCGGCGTACAAACTCCGACGGATCGAGATAACATCATCAAACAACTTGTAGTTTTAAAACACATTACTTATACCATAAAACACGATTAAATCCATCGAAACCCTAAAATCAATCAAACCGTCCAATTTCGTAAAAACCGAAATTGCCAATTTACCGTTTTTCATCAAAACTTGACATTTAAATGAAACCAATAGTTATAAAACTCATTATATAGCATAACTAGACTATACAAACCGTTATTATATTTTTAATCACATTTATTTAGAAATTCTTAAAATCTAGTTTACAAAATAATAGCATTTTATTACTATTTTTCCAATTATCAAAGTAATCTAGTGATCAAACTAAGTTTTTCATTCAATTAATATGCTAATATTCTCATTAAAACTACCATCTAATGATAGCAACTTTAATTGGAATTTTATATTACCCACAAACACATTTTAGAAAAATCTAGTTAGCTAATTTCCTTATTTAAAACAATTTTAAATGAAAATTTTACAATTTAACAACCATGCAATATTTTCCAATTCTAAAAGTGTTAAACTAACTATTATAACCATAATTAATTATTAAAAATCCTAACTTGAATTTACAACCCTAACTTGCATTTTAAAAAAAAACATAGAATTAATTCATTAAATCTAATTAAGCTTAAATGAACATCTAAAACAATAAATCAAAAGAAAGAAATTATACCTCCAAAAATATGAAATCCTAACAAGAAACGAGCCTCCAAAATACATGCTTTCCCACTCCAAAATCCATATAAAGAAGGGTAGAGAATAAAGGGTATGAAGTAATTAGGATTTTGTGTAATTTTAATTGAATTTTTGAAGTATTTTTGATGAATTTTGAACAAAATGAGGTGGAAAATGGGGGGGGGGGGGCAGCCATGGGGGGTTTGTAGCCGGCCTAGGTGAGGTGAGGGAGAGAAAGAAGTGAGTGTGAAAGTGTGTAGAACTTTCAAGAGAAGAAAACATCACATAAAGTCTTTTCATGCTTTATTTAATTATTTATTTATTTATTTACTATAGCAACTCAAGAAAGCTCTAGAAAATAGGAAAAATTTGCAAATAATTTTTGCATGATACACACTAAATTCTAATATGCCATGATTCATTTTTACAAATTAAAACCATTCAAATTTGTAATTTACAATAATTTAGTGTAAAAATAAAGCTTATGTTAATATTTAAAATAATTAATTTAGGAAAAATATTTTATTAAACTAAAAATTTATAAGTGGCTAAATAAACACTATTTACTAGTAATTACATAATTAAATAGGTATTTTTGAATTTATAATGAAAAACAATTGCGGTTTGATTTTACGAAAAATACATTTTGCTTTACCAAAAATCATAAAATTCACTTAAATAATTTTATTTATTTAATTATTTATTTAATTATTTTTAAAACGTTACATCGTGCCATCCAGACGATTCCCCCATAGATGAATACATCTACTCACTTGAAATCCCCGCTAATCCGATCCGACCACCGCCTTGCCTTTACGCGCCGTGTCCGATGTTTCCCCGACCGTTCCTATATTTGCACAATACCAAGCATAAGATTACAAGACCTAAAACGATGTAAGTCACAATATACAATTATCAACGCTCTCGAATTAATCATAGCATGCACTCGGTGCGCGGAAAAACGCACGAAAATCGCTAACCTTTAACTAGAATCGTCATTTCGGTGCAACCGCCAAAGCTAAAACCCAACTAGACAAAACTACGCATTCGCATACCCTACAAGTCATATTAGATGCTAATAATATCATCATGATATCGCAAATAAATCGCTTCCTAATTTCGTAGAAAACCTTGTAAGCATTCACGGACAAATTTCGATGCAAACCTCGCGAATTAACGATTTAGCGATCGCAACAACGCATAAACGTTCGATCTAACCCACTAGATGGCCAAAACACTAACTTAAACACACTTATCATATTTCAAACCCTAATTACAACACCAATCCTATTCTTGAATTTTTAAAACAAACCATTGCAATGAAATTGACACTTTAAACTTCTAAAATAGCTTATTTAAACTACAAATTTAACAATTAGATTAAAATTATACCTCCCAAGTGTTGATCCTCTTTCACTTAGCCACCATAGATGTCTTCTTTCTCCTTGTTTTAAACAACTTAGGGTTTGGAAAGAGGTGGAATAGGATTTAGGTTTCAATTTTGTGAAGAAATTGTGAATTTTTGTGGATTTCGGTGGATTTTTAATGGAAATTTGAAGCAAGAAAATGGGGAAAATGAGGGGTTTACAGCAGGTGAGCTCGTCCTGGAGGTAGAGGAGGAGAGTGAGAGAGAATTGTGTGGAAAATTCTACCCAAAAAGCTTCTTCAAAGGTCAATTAATGAATGTTACATCAACTTTTTACCAAAAAACCCATTTTTACTCCATTTTTTCAAAATTTTCACACCATAAAACTAAAATGTTGCAAGTCATGTTACAATTTTATTAACACCCTATTTTAGCTTATAAAGAATCCTAATTATGAAATTTACCTAATTAAATTTGTATTTATCACTAATTTAATGTATTTAAAAAGGCTTAAAATAAAAAAAAAAAAAATTAATCACGAATTTTTTTTTTATTTAACTAGAAAATTATAAGTGAAATTTTAGTGACAAAATTATAGTAATATCTTATCTAAATTTTGTATAATTAGGTCTACAATGAAAAATACATATTTTGACTTTTTACGGAAAAAGCCGAAAAATTAGCCGATTACCGAAAAACTGCCTAAACGATTTTCGAAGGGTTACACAGAGTGACAAGGATGACTCCAAGTCCATGTCGGGTTATGTCTTTACCCTCAATGGAGGGGCGGTCAGTTGGAAGAGTTCCAAGCAGGAGACCGTTGCTTACTCAACAATGCAAGCGGAGTACATAGCTGCTTGCGATGCCGCAAAAGAAGCTGTCTGGATGAAGAAGTTCCTCACAGAACTTCAGGTGGTTCCTACCAGTATTGGTCCAATACCTCTGTATTGTGACAACAACGGCGCTTTAGACGGAACCTAGGTCCCATCAGAAGTCCAGACACATCTTAAGGTGGTATCACCTGATCAGGGAGATTGTACATTCCCAGGAGATCGAGGTGAATAGAGTAGAGACGGAGAATAACATTGCTGATCCATTCACAAAGGCCATTGCTCAGACGCAGTTCGAGAGGCTATTCGAGATGATAGGTCTACGATATGCCAGCTCATGGCCCTAGTGTAAGTGGGAGATTGTTAGTGTATAGTCCCTAAGGGCCATTATTGTATCATACTAGCTTGTATATTACATAATGGAAGCAAGGGATATTCACAGTTGTATTGACAGTCTTGCTAAAAATGGTATTATGCTACTTGGTTTGTGTCTACTTTAATATGTGCATATGTTTTTTTTATAAAGTATCACTTATACATATTAGTAGAGCCCTTAAGATCTTTGCTTGATTACCAGCGTTGTGATGGCAGTCACACTAGTGGAGGCTGGATAGTCTATAAGCAACATCCTATACTTGTCCCTAGTCGTAGAATTATCGAGACATGGCATCGATACTCCGGAGTAGACTAGTGTGTACGCTTCTCATCCCAGTTGGGGAGATGGTCTGTCCCATAGCCATCAGTACGTCGTACTGGAGATAGTATACAGGTGCTCGTTTGGTTACGGGTACACCGGACAGGACTCGCAGGAGAACTGACTGGATGGTATATACCTAACTTCAGATAGCAATTCTCAGGTGACATGTGTAGATAGTCTGTTGACTTAAGGTCGTCATTTGTCTCGTATGAGGTCCCACTGTGCTTTGATTACTACCCTACCACGGCTCAAAGGAGTCGTGCAAACATGTTTTAGTTGGGTATAGTCCCGAGCCACATTGAGGCAGTGAGCGACCGTTAGGGATTCTTCTCTCCCGGTATAGGGAGTTGATATCGCACTGTGATCGGTTGGTCATTACCATAAGTCCCTGGCCAGGGCTGATTGAGAATTACTGGTGGATTGATCAATAGATTATCGCATGGTTTTTGAGCCATACCGGCATGACTTGTACGGTTATTAGGGGTCTGACGCTTACCACCTCTGTAGACCATACATACGATACTCTTAGATGAACAGACCGGACAGCGCGGATATTGTCACGGATAGGATCAGTAGGAGTTCGGATGGGTTTCCTCATCGGCCTTCTTATCGACATCTACCTGGGGACCGTTACGTACAGCTAGTGCCGCTTGCGGTCTGTGGTTAAACCCACTGCCAGCGTAGTGTCGAGTCTTTAGAGTCCCACACAGAGATTTTCCCTGCTCCAGGCGAAACGATATAGAGGTCATATGGTTTTACGACAAGGGTTCGGACGCATACACGTTTAAACGCACGTACGACGTTCGGACAGTTTTTACTAGTTGGCTTTGGTTTAAGCTAGATTCTAGTATCAGGTTATTGGATTTATATAGTCTAAAGTTTTTCCGTGTTTTCATGGATAGTAGGGCGTTCTCGTAATTTGGTGGGAAGCTTCTAGAAGCATGGTGACTTGAGGGTTTAGGTGGCATTTACATTTAATGCATTTGTGACTCATTTAGACGAATCATTCAAGTGAGTTAATGAGAATTTATTGCTTAATGACTCACTTGATGATTCATTGCATATATTTAATGAAGCATGATGATAATGCATTTGATTTATTCATTTGATAATTCTTTATGCTTCATAATATATTAGAAGTGAGAAGCTTTTTCATTCATAACTAATGCTCACCTTCTATCTCCTCAAGCTCACTCTCTATTGAAACCCTAATCCTCCCCTCTCATGTGTTGAGATCAAGGATTAGATAGACTAATTAATCCATAACTTCACTCTATATCACCTAGGTGACTTTGATTAGCAACTAAAGAAACCTAGTTATCTCAAGTAAGAGATCAAGCTTGGAGTAGGAGCTCTCGGGTGGATCATCTTTGTCTCGAGGAGGACGTTGAGGTGCTGATGTTCGAAGGAGCCTACGAGGAGAGGAGGACATTGATGAAGACCCGAAGGACAAGTAACGTGAGGTATAACTTCGAATCCGAGTAGTTAAACCTCTCGTAGTATGTTAGTAACGGTTTAGATACGATTCATGCGCTAAAGTCCGTGTTACGAAGCTTTGATAATTGTTTTTCATATATTCCGCCTCCCGGCAAGTTAGTGGGGTGCGTGACATGGACTTACATCCGCGACGGTGGAAACTGGACCTGGGACGGCGGGATCTTGAGTAGTAATAGGGTGGTCCAACTTGTCATGGGCAATGGACATCTGGACAGTCCTTTGCCAGTCATATAAGTCAGATTCAGTCAAATTGTTATCTAGATGTAACCTAGTCTTGGTCACAAGGTCGCTGCAATGAGAGAGAGAGAGAACACTTTAGCATGATACTCTTGCAAGTTTAGATTGGTTTTTAGTTTATCTAAACTGGATGGCTCCCACTGTTTCTCGAATTCTTCCTCAAACCATAAAAGAAGAATTACCCAAGACTGTTCTCACAGTACAATACTTGCTTAACCGTTCAGCCAGGCCAGTGTCGGTACTTCGAGGGAGCTTTTCCAACGCTTTTGCGAAGTTCCTTAATTAAATAAGCTCTTTTCTCTGGGGGCGTAGCCCCGCTGACACCTTTCTCGACACCTACTTGGTTTATAGCATTGATCGTTAAGTGACGAATCTCCTGATGAGTGGCGGATACTCACAGTAGGATCGGGATCCAAGTATCATCGTGTGATAATGCTGAAGGAATCCTACCAACATTCATCAAATTCCAAATGGTATGCAATACTAGCAAGTTTCAGTTTCTTTAGATACTCCCGATGTGGATTTTTGCCCCATGTTCTTATGACCTTGACGAAGGCCAACAAATCATAAGTCACATGTCATGTTCTGCCCATGATTATCTTGTTAATTTGAACCCATCCGTACATACCCTTAACGAAGGACAACATGGTAATACGACTGTCCCAAACCAACTCATCTATCTATGCAACAAATGAATACCCCAGCAGCTACCAAACACTATGCCTTGACGAAGGCAAACAAGCATAGCTTGAATGCTACTGACTATCCATAAGAAATGATGGAGGGCTACTGCTGGTTTTGGCGAAACCGTGAACGTAGTGAACTTGATATAATCGAAGGAACCTAATTGCTTTTTAAAAGGAGTGGTTAAAGCTCCGTAATTAAAAATTCTGCTCTTTTAAAATAATAGAGTGGTTTCTTTTAAATTTGTTCCAACGATTCAACTTTGGTTTGTTTTCATTGCATTAAAATAATACGTCCCATCATTTATCCTATCATCGCAGAAAACAACGAAAATACCACGTCCTCTTATGCCATTCGCATTCGCCACTAGGCCCCGTCATTCACCCGTTAGGTTACTTAACTAATGACAGAACGGGGGCTGGGCCAGCGCTGGTGCAAAACATAAGTGACGTCTAATAGCTATCATATATAGATATTGTACATTCGTCAGACGCAATAATAGGCATTCCAGATCACTGATGAACATTATTGGATATACAAGCAATCCGTATTTTCTTTGAAAGTAACCGATAGTTTGTGCACCCCACCTTGGGTCTATCCTAGGAGCAAAAAACAGTAAATGAAATAATACAACGGTGGTTACAACCTCAGCCCGGATGTGCCCCGCAAAAGAATATTACATCATATTACAATTTACATCAAATGAATGAATATAAAAACTCATCTCAAACCCCGGCTAATCATCACAATGATCCAATCAAGTTCATATACACAAACCATTACAGAAATGTGCAACCCCCTGCTAACCGACATACAAGCAATTAGGGGAGGTTTACGAACACATTAAACATTATAGATAAAACCCGATTAGCAAATAACTTAGAATATCGATCGACAACCTATTTCCATGTCTACCCCAAATGCAAGCGAGCATTTAAGTAACCTGGGCAGAAAAAAAATATACAGGAAAACAGAACACCAAAAACTAAGAATTACTGTGCAAATCCGACTCAACTCGGAGTTGACTCGGCGGCGGATCAGCGGCAGATAGCACTCATCTGCCGCGGTTCCGCGGCCTTATCACCGAGTTACCTCATCACATTTTCCCAGTATTCTTAGAATCCCCTGCTGTGAGTTTTCATACCTATCAAATAATTTTTTCGACACGTTTAAAATTGACAGAATCTTGAGGGGTCCGGGGTTATGTTTTGGCGTTTTTCCGATGATCGAAGTTCTAATTAGTTGCTAACAAGCTAGTAAAGGTTTAGTAGGCTCTGATACCACTGTAAGTCCATGTCACGCACCCCACGAGCTTGCGGGGAGGCGGAATATATGAAAAACGATTATCAAAGCTTCGTAACACGGACTTGAGCACACGGATCGTGTCTAACCATTACTAGCGAACTACGAAAGGTTTAACTACTCTGATTCGAAGTTATGCCTCACGTTACTTGTCCTTTGGGTCTTCATTGCTGTCCTCCATGCCTCTAGGCTCTATGGAACATCGGCACCTCAACGGCCTCCTCGAGTCAAAGACGATCAACCCAAGAGTCTTTTGTCCGAGCTCCTATCTCGAATCTAAGATAACTACGGGTTCTAGATCGCTAATCTAGAAGTTCTAGAGGGTGTAAAGTAATTAGATGGATTACTTAGTCACATAAACCCAAGGATTCTCAACTCATGAGAGCTTTTAGGGTTTGAGGAAGAAGACGAAGAAGTGAGGAGAGAGAAAGCTTTTGTGATAATGAAATGAATAATGTCTCATCTTAGAATAATATGAAGCATCAAAATATCATAACAAATATCTATCATATTATCTTGCATGCTTCATTTAATTCATTTGAGATGAATCAACTCATGAGTCATTATCCATTTAATGAAAACCTACACCTCATCTCTCTACCTCATTTGTTTAAATCCTAAAAAGAATTAAACACAAATGAGTCACCTTCTTCTAGAAGCTTCCCGACAAATTATGAGACTGCCCCTCCCATCCGTATTTTCGAAAAACACGGATAATTTTTTACTGAATAAATCCATCTGTATAATACTAGAATCTGGCTTAAACCAAAGCCCGCTAGTATTATCTTTCCGATCATAATACGTGCATAAGTGTACGTAAGTGATCGCGGCCCTGCCGTAAAACCATACGGCCTCTACACCTTTTTCCCGATACAGGGAAACTCTCTGTGTGGGACTCTAAAGACTCGACACTACGCTGGTAGTGGGTTTAACCACAGGACGCAAGCGGTAATAGCTGTACGTAACAGTCTCTAGGTAGATGTCGATAAGAAGGACGATGAGGAAACCCATCCGAACTCCTACTGAGCCTGATATGACAATATCCGTACAGTCCGATCTGTTCGTCTAGGTCTATCGCATATCGGGCCTAGGGGGCGGTAAACATCAGACCCCTAATAGTGGTATATGTCGTGTCGGAGTGTAGCCCATTACACCTTGAGAAACTACTGGAAGCCACCAGTAAATCTCGCTTGCCCTGGCCAGGGACTTTGCGTAATGGCTCTCCATACATTGCGCGATATCAACCCCTAATACCGAGAAAGATGAATCCTGTCTAACCGCCACTGCCTCCAAGTGCTTCGGGACTGCACCCAACTACTACCTGTTTGTACGACTCCTTTGAGCCGTGGTAGGGTAGTAATCTAAGTACAGTAGGAACACACCCGAGGTGAAGTAGCAGTATCAAGTCGACGGACTAAGCTGTACTCATGTCACCTGGGAACTGCTATCTGACGATGGGTATAAATCCAACCTGCAGTTCCCGGCGAGTCCTGTCCGGTGTACCCGTAACCTAACGAGCACCTGCATACTCTCTCCAGTACGACGTACTGATGGTTGTCGGACAGACCATCTTCCTATGCTGGGATGAGAAGCGTATACACCAGTTTACTTCGGAGTATCGATGCCCTATCTCGATAATCCTACGACTAGGGACCTGTATAGGTTGTTGCTTATAGACTATCCATCCCCCACTAGTGTGACAGCCATCACAACGCTGGTAATCAAGCAAAGATCCTAAGGGCTCTACTAATTTGTATAAGCGATACGTTACAAGAAACATATGCATATATTAAAGTAGACACAAACCAAGTAGCATACTACCATTTTTAGCAAGACCGTCAATACAACTGTGAATATCCCGAGCTTCAATTAAGTAATATACATACTAATATGATAAAGTAATGGCCTCTAGGGCATAAATACTGACACCTGCCAGCTCCGACCATCGTGCGACCCACCCGATACTGAACCCTCATCTCCATCTCCCTCATCATTGACCCATACCAACTGATCAGCTAAAACTATTGCATTCTTAACACATCAATTTCCCTACTCTTTCTAATCATCTAAAGGTGTTTCGTATAAATTAGCACATATTAGCAATTCGTCTGCAAAATATCAAATAACATGTGTTATACATTATAACCGGCATTATGAGGGAAATTAAGTGTTAATTACTACATGCATGATTTTGTATATCTCAACACTGTTTATCAAGATTGTGTGCAGAAATCCTTTAGGTCAAAGAGCCGGAATCACAAAAGTGCAGATAAAGCACATCAAGTCAAGGACTTGAGGTCTGTCAGCAAACAAGAAATAATAATGAGATTCCAGACATCAGAAGATTCCCTAAAAGCCAAAACCAAGCAATTCAGAGAGAATGAGCTATCAAGGACATTAAATGGTCACGGATCCACGGCCGAGTTGGCCGATCCGCCGTGAATCCTTTGCCTACTTGACACGTCATCAGCAAAAATTCTCCAGAAATCATCATCGTAATGACCTTTCTTCTAGAATACTCTCTAAAAACACGTGGCTTCTTCCAGAAAGCTCTGCATAACAAACTCACTCTAGAATCTTCCTTGTAACAACCTCATTCGAGAATACTCCCTATACCAAACTCATTCTAGAAGGCTCTCTCTAACAACCTAGCTTTGGAGGAAAGACTCAAATGAGGTGGTTATAAAAAGAGATCTAGATCTAGGGTTTTGGGGTTACATAATTAGGGTTGAAGATTGAACCAAATTTCCACAAGTTGAGTGACACAACTTGATACCAAAACCCTAGCCCAAATCTAAATCCAAAGCCAAATCAAGATCATTTTGGGAAGAAAATCATGCAAGCAACCATCGATCCTTTATCTGCGAAGCCAATCTTCATCCGAGCAAGAGATCCACGATGATCCGCGACTCACGGAGATCGAGCGGAGCGAAATTTGACAGATCTAGTTACCTCTTCAAAAGGAGCGATCGAGAGCAACATCTTGTAACCTCGAATTGAGGAAATGTGTAGTTAATCGTCGATTTAATAAAGGTGATAATTGAAATTCTTGCTTTCTTTACATTCTTACGTTATGAAACTTCTTGATCTTTGATTCATTTATTTTCATGATGCTTGAGTAAGTCTCTGCTTGTGGTGGATCCGAGAGAATTGATAGATCTAAAGATGATCAAATCTTAATACTAATTATTAATTCTTATGAGATTTGGGAACCATAATAAAAAGAATCGTTGATGAAATAATTTGGAGCGAGATAACTTCTTGATTATTTCGTTGCAAATTAGGGATCAAACAATCGGTGATTTTCATTGATAGAGGCTAGATCCGAATGATTATGATTGAAAAGACAAGGGATAGTGAAGGAGAAACCCTAGTTTCTTCAATTGATCCCTAATCTTCATTCATAATCATCAATCTAGTTACAAATTATGAATAGATAAGATTAGGAATTATTAGATTCATCATTAGCTATTAACTCAATCGGATCCTATAAGCTATTCTTCAAATCTTGATAACTAAATTGATTGGGACATATCTTGATTCTTGATTCTAGATCTTTATTTTCTTTATGTTTCTTGAAATTAAAACTCACAAATCTTGAATCAATTTTCTTGCAATTTCTTTTACACTTTCATTTCGACTCATCTAAAACAAGATCGATCAAAACACACATCTCACTGGACGATCCGTATTCATTAACGCACTACTTCGACACCGTTAATTGATTGCCGTATAAATTTCTTTGGTTGTGATCTATTTTACATTTTACTACACACGAAGGACTATCAATCAAATGGCGCCGTTGCCGGGGATGTGTGCTATTTTGTTCGTTTTTGTTATTTGAGTTGAAAAATTATTATTCCATCAGAATTTTTTAGATCAAAATCACATCAAGTGCTTAAGGATAGTGTTTGAATTTTTGCGAGGGAATCTGGCATCACTGTAGAAGGGATCTCAAGAATCAAAGAAGTTTTACGAAGTTCAGGGATGCACAGAAAGCTGAGGAAAAATTTTCAAACCCTAATTCTGCCATCAAGCCGCCGAACCACGGCCAGAGAGGTGTTTTTGCGGCGGAACCGCCGCCGTTTAGGGTTTCACAGTGTGAAATTTCTCAGGTATGTCTCTGACTTTCTTATCTCCTCTCTGATCTTCTCCAATAACCATTTTTTGCAGGATTCTTTGCGAAATTCGCAGCGCCGCTAAAAGAAAAAAAAATTGTTGCGTGTTTTGATCTTGGTTGTTTGCATATTTTAATACGGAAATTAAGGGGCAAAGACCAAATTCAGATTAGGTGGGGATTTCATCACCCTTTCTAAGCCCTAAAAATCACAAACTTGCATCCGCATCACCCTCATTAACTAAAAAAAAAATCTTGACAAGACTCTAAGAACCGTCGCGCTTAATTAGGACAGAAAGAGGTCGCGGGTAATCGATTGCTTATCCGCGTTTCTTTTGTGGTGTCTAAGGCAAGTGGTTACTTAATTAGGACCACTAACGTAATGGAGAACCTCCCACTTACCTGGCACTTACCTGGCCACAGAAGGGATAAAGAGGCAGTAGAGGATTTATCCTGCGATTTGTCTTTTGTAGGTCTAGGAGCGGTCTAGTGACTTGACCTAGGCGACCATTAGTTGTAGGGTGGTGTGTGTAGTTTTTGTGATTTGATTTTTCAAAACCCGTATTTTTCAGAAAAAACACCAAACCATCTTTCCCCTAATTATCACAACGCTGCCACTTGTGCTAAACCCTTTAGTGCAAGTTAGGCTGGACACGGGATTCTAGTGCCCGTTTTGTCCGCGTTTCCTTTATCGATCCCAAAGTCGGTATTTCTACATTTTCTTTTTCCCACCACCCACCACGACCGCGATGGACAGATTTCCATCAAACTTTAATACCACTCTGCCACCACCCGTAGGTGCGCAGAATCCTCCATGCATTTCTCTCCAAGAGAGATGCTATCTTACACGTGTTCCCCTTCCTACCTTTCTTTCTATTCCACCTGCCAACGGGGAAAATTTTGAAATCAACCCCCAATTTATCAAACTGTTACCCAAATTTCACGTTCTTGATTCTGAAGACGCATACGTTTTTATCTCCAAATTCGAAAACGTATGCGCAATGATTGGAACGTCACAACTGTCTTTGGATGCTCTGCGTTTACGTCTTCTCCCATTTACTTTGTGCGATTTAGATGAGAAGTGGCTTTATAATACAACCGCACATTCTATTTTAAAATGGGATGAATTTGTTGCAGCATTCTTTAAGAAATTTTATCCCAATCACAAGACCAGCCGTGTTCGGAGCGAAATCTTCAAATTTACCCAACTTTCCAATGAACCATTCTGGAAATGCTTTGAACGGTTCAAGGATCTTCTTTTACAATGCCCTCATCACGGAATCCCCAGATGGGATCTGTGTCGAGTTATCTATGAGGGTATTGATCTCACAATAAAACAGATGCTTGAAACCATGTGTCATTGTCAATTCCTATTTAAAGATGATGGTGAAGCTTGGAAATACCTAGAAGATTTAGCTCAAAACACATTACAATGGGAAAGTGTTAAACCACCATCACCTAGGGAAGATATCAATCAGCTCGATGTTTCTGTCACAATGAGAGCCGAAATGGCCGCAATACAAAGAAAACTCGATGCTATAGAAAACCGAATTTCTTCAGCCTCTCTAAACAATTACACACTTCTTGTTAGTTATGTATATGCCCTTGAGGCCATAGTTGTACATATGATGTATATTATAATGGATGCTTGGATATATATAGAGAGGACATTCTTGCTTATAATGATAGTTTGCTATTTGGTTTCACTTTATCTTAACATGTTGACTTGTATTGGTTTACTGTCTTACTCTCACATGTTGATAAAGCCCTTAGGATCTGTAATCGACTACTGGGACAATGATGAAATCATACTAGTGGGGCCACGGTAGTCGATGAGAACATCCTATAACTGTTCCTAGTCGAGAGTATATCGATACACCAGAGTAGACTAGCGTATACGCATCTTGACCTATATGATGGGCGATGGATGATCCCATATCCATAGGTGTTTGACATCAAGGATGGTGTATGGGTGCTCAGTGGAGACTGGGTACATCGGACGGAATCGCCGAGAACTCCCAGATGGTGATATACCACATGTCAGATGGAAGTTCTCCGTTGACACTGGTTTAGGGTAGTCTGTAGTCCCGAGATCGTTATAGAGTCTTGTGTGATTCCCACTGTGCTTTGATTTCCACCATACCACGTCCAAGAGGGCGTACAAAACGGTGGCTTTTGGGTGCAGTCCAGAATCACTTGGAGGCAATGAGCGATAGGAGAGGATTCGTCTCTCCCGGTATAGGGAGTTGTTGTTGTGTTGTGTTCGATTGGATATAACCGGAAGTCCCTGGCCAGGGCTGATATAGAGATTTACTGGTAAGTGTTACCAGTAGTTTCTCGACCCATTATGAGCCTCACATCGACACGACTTATCGGTTACTGGGGTCTGACGTATACCACCCCTAGACTAGATATGCAACATATCAGACGAAGAGAACGGACTGTACGGGGGTGTTACTGATTGGATTCACAGGAGAATGTACAGGCTAGCTTGTTGATCTGCTGATCGCTCAATACCTGGACGGCTGTTATGTTTAGTTGACCGCTTGCAGCTTGTGGGTGTTTGATATGATCATCACCTGCTACCGGCGTATTGACGATTCTTTATAGTCCTACACAGAGGTTTCTTGACTCAGGCAAAATGGAGTAGGGGCTCATATATGATATGTGCACGACCGAGGATAATGCGATATGAGATACCGTATTATATTCTCGTGATATTTAAATATGAGCCGGGTCATCGGATCAAGTGTTGATTCGATGAATCGGTACATGATATATTAATCGGTTATATTCGATATAGCCGGATTGTCGAATCAAGTGTTGATTCGATAATTTAATGTATAATTATATATATGATATATTGCATTACATTATCTAATATTGGCTCGCTTTATTATTTCATTTTCTCACCGGATAATACATTGATATATATGCGATATATGTTAATTGTATTATTATTTTTGTTACAAATATATAATATATATGTGATATATATTATTGTAACATGGTATGATTACTAATGCAACATGTTTAGTGGAGATTAAATAAGGTTAGGGTTTGAATTGTGTTAGTTCTTTCATGAACCTTCTATAAGGTTTTCTTTTGTCATGTGTTAAGATATTATGGTTGATATTTTCTAGTGACTCATTCTTAACCCAACCCAAACATTAGCCCTAGTTAATTTTCTACAATAGTTAGCCTTGCCATAGTTGACCATGGTTACATTATTAATCATATATTTTTTCATTATTCATTCCAAAAGGATTTATCCATTATTTCTTCTTCTTCTTCAACCTTGAGCTTTGAGAAAGCTTACAAGGTTTTAATTTTGTGATGATTTTGTGTGAGAATTTGATATAAAAAAGAAAGCATAAATACTACTCCCTCATCCTCATCTAATCTAGCCAATTAGATTAGGGTGTTCACCTCATTAGAGTGAGAGAGCTTGAGTTATAGAAACTTCGAGGTAGATCATCGGAGAAAAAGAACACTACAAGATAGCATGGAACGTTCAAGTTGTGGAGCCTCTCTTGAGTCCGGGAGATTGTGGATCACGGCGAAGGGACTTCTACTCGGAGCTTATGAAGTGAAGGAGCGGACTACAATGGTTGTAATCCATCACTTTTAGTTGTAAAAAGATATTTACTTGCATGTATAACCCTAATTATATAGCAAAGATCCCGGCTTTGGGTTGTTCAGCACGTCTAAATTTTTATTCGGGCATGGTTGATGCCTTGTGAACCCTTGTAAGAGTACCTAGGAACCCTACAGTGGTATCAGAGCCTAGGTAGAGCATTAGGCGACATGTATACGAAGTTAAAACTCCGATCGAACCCCGAAACACCGATTTTGACCCCCTCTATAGACAATTTTTAAAAATGTGTTTTTTCTGTATTAAAAATACTCAAAAAATTCAGCAGGGAATTATAAGTATTACTGTGAAATACGAGCAGGTAATTCGTACGGACCGCCGCGGAACCGCGGCAATACCTTCCTTGCGCTGCGGATCCGCGGCCGTATAGTTGAATTTGGCTTTTATTTTGGCACAGTAATATCCGTAGAAGTTAGTGCATATTTCTGGGTTTTTTTTTAATCTGACTCAAGTGTTGAGTGTTCGGGGGATTATTTTGAATTCGTTGATTCGATCGGAAAATTTAATTTCGTTCTTTTTCCGGATAAATTAGAAACTATTAAAATGTTCCAACGGATATCATTAACTCATTTTTTCCCGACACGAAAAACTTTCAAGTGTTGAATTTTTCTTGGGTTTAAATCTTTCGGAAAAACGTGCAAGTAACGCGGTGGTCCCTCTAGAAGAACACAAATCTTAACTCGATTATGTGACCATAACCGCCTCTAAACCTTAGGGTTTGGGGCAGTACGGCGTGCCACATGTGAGGCGTTGGCTCGAGCCTTTTACGGCTGGACCATTGGTACTGTGAAATATTATGGGATTATTTGAACTCCGCTCAAGTGTTGAGCTATTTAGGAAATCTTGGGTATTTGATTATCCGATCGGAAAGTTTGATACTGTCTATTTATCTGGAATGTGATACAATATGTGGAATTCATATAGTTAGGCATGAAATGCGAAGTATGTGATATTTCGGAATTACGATGTCTAAAGTGATTGTGGATTCCAAATGTTGTAGTTTTACAATTTCTTTTCTGTAATCGTAAGTGTAGTATGTACTTGTATTGCCAGTTTTCGTTGCTATACATCAACGACGATCGGTGTATGCATACTTACTTACGTTGATGATATGAGATATGATGTGTTGCTGTGATATGTTATATTGGATCGTAGTGTTCTGAATAGCCGGGGGTTTTTATGTGAGATGAGTGTTTTTATTTTCATTCATGTAAAATTCATTTGTATGTAATATTCTTTTATTGGGGCACTTCCGGGATGAGGTTGATGTCACCAGTGTATATTATTTACTTTTCCGCATTAGGTAGACCCAAGGAGGGGAGCATAAGTAACCGGGTTCTATGGTCCAGTAGGAGGCCATCTCGAGGAGTCGAGACCGGGTCTCCTAACCCTAGAATTGGCAGTGTTACTTGCCGCTCTCGTAGGGGTCTAGGAATGTGGATATGGCTATTCATCGCGACCGTGGAATCCGTGTTTTATACCAGCTCGTATTAAAAAGACGGACATCCTAGTATATCCAATATTTCATATATGTTCCTCTGCTGCAATGTTCTATGATGAGATCATATTACAGCCTGAGAGGAATGCTTAGACTATATATATAAGCTGATATATAAATATTATTGCTTTCGTTTCTTCTGTGATGCTTAGGAAGCATAAGCTGATGGGATTTATTAATGAGATTAATAAAAGAAATGAAACCTGAAAGATGTTGTAGAATCAAAACTTTATAAAAAGGGTATCTACAGTTTTGCTTTGCATAGCGGTATATATAATATACCCTGCACCTTATTCGATGAGGAAAGAGTCGAGATCCCTTCACTGGGAGTGACCTCTTTAGAGAAATTGGTAGATGCTACAAACTCACGGTTTAGTTTTTGACGGCTTCTATAGTTCTTTCTTTGCACAGCGGTATATGCGATATATCCTGCACCTTATTCGATGGGGAAAGAGCCGAGATCCCTTCACCGGAAGTGACCACTTTACCGAAACTAGAAAAGCCTAAAAAACACACCTTTTCAAAAATCACTTGATTCTACGACGATATCAAGTTCATTACGCTCATGGTTTTCTGAAAAACCTGCGTAGCCCTCCGTCATTTCAGATAAAGACTAGTTAGTATTCGTGCTACGTTTGTTGACTATGTTAAGGCGTAGTGTGCGGTAGCTAATTAGCACTTATCTTTTAAAACAAGAGATGCGATTGGATTAGGGTAGTTGTACGATTTTGTTGACTATGTTAAGGGTCGTACAGGTGGGTTTAATTCAATCGGGAAATGATGGGTTGAACTTGGCTAGCAATTATGATTTGTTGACTATGTTAAGGTCATAAATTGCTAAGGGCAAAAGCATTATCGGTCATTTCAAACGTTGAAATTTGCAATGAGATTGCATACCAACTATGAGATAGTTGGATCCTGATACCCGCTGCGAGTAAGAGTTACTCCTGGGAGAATTTTACATAGGACAATTAGCCGATCAAGTAGGTGTCTATAAAGGTGTTAACGAGGTCATGCCTCTGGAAAAACGAGGTTTATTTTAATTAGGTCCGTGCGAAAGCACGGGGAACCTCCCTCAAGTACCGACACTGATCTGGCTGAAAGATTGACGAAATTGTAGGGTGTAATTAATCTCGGCTAATCTTACCTTATAGGGTTTGAAGGAAGATTTGATAAAAACAGTGGGAGATATCCTGATTAGATAGGATAATAACCAATCTAATCTTGCAAGAGCATACGTGTAGGGTGTTTTTCGTCACCCCATTGAGATGGGAATACGCACGCGCTTGTCAGGCGCATTACAGATTCCCCCGGCCTAGGGTAGGCGGGGGTTTAATGATTGTGGGGATCCGAGTCTCCGGCAGCCGCGAACTAAACTGCCGTTAATTACCCCTCGCATTTGGAGCGAAGGAACCTCCGATTGACGGGTTAAACTGGTCATGCGAACTCAATGTGTAGTGTTGTGTTTTGGAAGGGTTTTGGATATACTTGGGGGACCGTGGAGTTTTTACGGGGGTCCCGCTACCCGGATAGCGGGCTGGGGGTCAAGAGGGCTAGCAGCCCCCTTACAGGGTGCGGGGCAGCGCCCCGTTAGAATTTTTTTCTAACGGGGGAGGCATATTTAGTATGGAGTGCATAATAAAAAAAGGGGGAAAAGAGTCTTAAAGACGCGTGCGCAGCATGGTGCCCGGGGTCACGTGGCGCACACATGACCATTGGGCGCCTCAGCGCCCGAGGTCACGTGGCGCACATATGACCATTGGGCGCCTCAGCGCCTGGGGTCACGTGGGCACACGTGACCGATGGGCGCCTAGGCGCCCCGGGGTCACGTTGGCACACGTAACCGATGGGCACCTAGGCGCCCCGGGGTCACGTGGGCACACGTGACCGATGGGCGCCTCAGCGCCCGGGGTCACGTGGGCATACGTGACCGAAGGGCGCCTTGGTGCCCGGGGTCACGTGGCGGACACGTGACCATTAGGCGCCTCAGCGCCCAGGGGTCATGTGGGCACACGTGACCGATGGGCGCCTTGGCGCCCCGGGGTCATGTGGGCACACGTGACCGAACGACGCCTTGGTGCCCGGGGTCACGTGGCACACACGTGACCGCGGGAAATGACTTAGCCCCTAGGTTGGGGAGTTGAACTCCCAAGGGGGATTTTTGGAGTCAAACTCCTAGCAGAAATTTAATTTATGGAGTTAAACTCCAACAGATCTAGAAAGGAGTTAAACTCCTAGGAATCTTTGGCTTTTCTTTTGAGCCTTGGATCTGTCCAAAGTTAGATTTTTGGAGATGGGTCTTCTTCTTCCTGCTCTTGATCGGCGGGATCTTGGAGAAAAGGGGGTGAGACTTAAAAGTCTCCCCTTTTGGAGATCTGACTGGAGATCCGAGCTCCCCTTTGTTGGTTTTGTGGTGAAAAACTATTTATTTTTGAGAAAGGAAGAGTTAAACTCTTGATTTAATTCAAAAGAAAGAAGAAGGTTTTTAGAACCTTGAAGAAGGAGAAAGAGGCATAAGCCCTAGTTCTTTTGGGGAATGAAAAAGTGTATGCTTTATTCATCATCATGTTGCCTTATATAGGCTTGCACATTTACATATAGCCCCTTGGGCTTTACAAAAATGGCATTTTAGCTATCCCATGGCTCATGTGCCATTTCATTTTGCACATAAGCCATGGGCTTACAAAAATTTGGCTTTATGCCCATTTTGCATACATTCATGCATAAAAATTACATAAAAATTATTTATGACATGATTTTGTTGTTGGCATGAGAGAGGCTGGCCGCGGGCTCGACTTGGGTATAGGCCCGCTTGATCTGGGCTTGGGCCCACCTAGCTTGGGGGTTGACCTTGACTTTGACTCGGTCAACGGGGGTGTAAATTTTTACACAAACAAATTGCCCCCCATCAATAAATGCACACCGCACATGTGGGTCGCGTGCATGAAATTGATGGATCTTCTTTCACGTGGAGGCGACTTGCTTTGGTTCCCACTTTTTTGGATGCACTGCCCTTTTTACGACGTGAACGGTCGACGCTTGACGCGTCTCCGAGACAGAGTGTCTGTGGTAGGCCTTTCCCTGGCCCGGAGCGATTTGGTTCCTGTTTTGTAGGAAGCCTGCACTGCCCTTTTTACGACGTGGACGGTCGACGCTCTGATCCGGAGCGATTTGGTAGACGTGCCCCCGGCACGGAGTGTCGCTGGTCGACGTTTCCCCGAGGCGGAGTGTCTGTTGTCGATGTGCCCCCGGCACAGAGTGTCTGCTTGATGTTTCCCCGAGGCGGAGTATCGGCTGGTTGACGTTTTCCTGATGCGGAGTGTCTGTGTTGGACGTTTCCCCGATGCAGAGTGTCGCTGGTTGACGTGTCCCTGGCACGGAGTGTCGCTGATCGACTTTTCCCCGGCGAGGAGTGTCGGGTTGACTTTTCCCTGGCACGGAATGTCGCTGATCGACTTTTCCCCTGCGCGGAGTGTCGCTGGATGACTTTTCCCCGGCACGGAGTGTCGCTGATCGACTTTTCCCCGGCGCGGAGTGTCGGGTTGACTTTTCCCCGGCACGGAGTGTCGCTGATCGACTTTTCCCCGGAGCGGAGTGTCGTGGGTTGACTTTTCCCCGGCACGGAGTGTCGCTGATCGACTTTTCCCCGGCGTAGAGTGTCGGGTTGACTTTGCCCGGAACGGAGTGTCGCTGATAGACTTTTCCCCGGCGCGGAGTGTCGCTGGTTGACTTTTCCCCGGCACGGAGTGTCGCTGATGGACTTTTCCCCGGCGCGGAGTGTCGCTGGTTGACTTTTCCCCGGCACGGAGTGTCGCTGACCGACTTTTCCCCGGCGCAGAGTGTCGGGTTGACTTTTCCCCGGCACGGAGTGTCGCTGATCGACTTTTCCCCGGCGCGGAGTGTCGCTGGTTGACTTTTCCCAGGCACGGAATGTCGCTGATCGACTTTTCCCCGGCGCGGAGTGTCGGGTTGACTTTTCCCCGGCACGGAGTGTCGCTGATCGACTTTTCCCCGGCGCGGAGTGTCGTGGGTTGACTTTTCCCCGGCACGGAGTGTCGCTGATCGACTTTTCCCCGGCGTGGAGTGTCGGGTTGACTTTTCCCCCGCACGGAGTGTCGCTGATGGACTTTTCCCCGGCGCGGAGTGTCGCTGGTTGACTTTTCCCCGGCACGGAGTGTCGCTGATGGACTTTTCCCCAGCGCGGAGTGTCGCTGGTTGACTTTTCCCCGGCACGAAGTGTCGCTGACCGACTTTTCCCCGGCACGGAGTGTCGCTGGTTGACTTTTCCTCGGCATGGAGTGTCGCTGATCGACTTTTCCCCTGCGCGGAGTGTCGGGTTAACTTTTCCCCGGCACGGAGTGTCGCTGATCGACTTTTCCCCGGCGCGGAGTGTCGGGTTGACTTTTCCCCGGCACGGAGTGACGCTGATCGACTTTTCCCCGGCGCGGAGTGTCGGGTTGATTTAATTCCGAGGTGGAGCATAATTCCGGCAGGGAAGGTAGATATCCCGAGGCGAAGCATGATTTCGACACAGGGTAAATTTTGGGATGGAGCATGATTCCGCCATAGAGGTTGTTGGTTTGATTTGATTTTGGTTGACATCAGCATCGCTACACTGGAATATGGTACCAGGAGCGAATCATCATCTGTCTTGAGAGGATTTGGGAATTGATTTTTTTTGTTTGGCATCTGCATTGCTGCACTGGAATAATGCCAGGAGCAACTCATCATTTTCCCCAAGAGGATTTGGGAATGGGTTATTTTTGTTTGGCATCTGCATTGCTGTACTGGAATGATGCCAGGAGCAACTCATCATTTGCCCCGAGAGGATTTAGGGATTTTTTTGTCGGCATCTGCATTGCTGCACTGGAATGATGCCAGGAGCAACTCATCATTTGCCCCGAGAGGATTTGGGGATTTTTTTTTGTCGGCATCTGCATTGCTGCACTGGAATAATGCCAGGAGCAACTCATCATTTGCCCTGAGAGGATTTGAGAATGGGTTTTTTTTGTTTGGCATCTGCATTGCTGCACTGGAATGATGCCATGAGCAACTCATCATTTGCCCCGAGAGGATTTGGGAATGGGTTTTTTTTTTGGCATCTTCATTGCTGCACAGGAATGATGCCAGGAGCAACTCATCATTTGCCCCGAGAGGATTTGGGATTGGTTTTTTGTCGGCATCTGCATTGCTGCACTGGAATAATGCCAGGAGCAACTCATCATTTGCCCCGGAAGGATTTGGGAATTGGTGGCTTAGGAGACAGGTTTAGGTCCCTATCACCTAAAACTTTTCAATTTTATGGGCCGTGAGGTTCCCATAAAAGCATTTTCTCCCTACTGGTCGTAAGGATCCCGTAGGTGTATTTTCTCCCTAGGACTCGTGAGGACTCCTAAGTGTGTGGCTCCTTTGTGAGTCGTAAGGAACTCACACGGGAATTTTCTCCTCACAAAGTCAAGAGGACTTTGCGAGTGCATTTCATCTCTTTTTCACGAGTTTGCGCCCTTTCGGGTTTTCACAAACTCGCCGGCAGTCCTGCTGTTTTTACTCACGGAGCCCTTTCGGGTTTTCATCCGTGCCCATTTTGCTTGTGGACATACCTTCTTTTTTTTTCTTCTTCTCTTTTTTTTTGAATCTTCCCCGCCGGTGGGACTTTGAATGTGGTCTCGCTGGTAGGACTTGGGAGAGATTGGGATCGTTTTACGCCCGTGGATTGTATACGGTTTTGCAGGATGTATGATCCAGACCGTAGGGCCAAAAACATTTCGGGACTTTGTTGGCGTCTGCATCGCTGCACTGGAATATAGTACCAGGAGCGACTCATCAATCGCTGTTGGGGTATTGTAGTTGGAATTTGGTTGGCGTCTGCATCGCTACACTGGAATTTGGTACCAGGAGCGACTCATCATTCGCCACTTGGAGACTGGGGAGCGATGGCTTAGGAGACAGGTTTAGATCCCTATCGCCTAAGGCTTTTCAATTTTATGGGCCGTGAGGGTCCCATAAAGGTATTTTCTCCCTGCGAGTCGTAAGGATCCCGTAGGTGTATGTTCTCCTTAGGAGTCGTGGGGACTCCTAAGTGTGTTTTTCCTTCGTGAGTCGTAAGGATCCCACAAAGGTTTGTTCTCCTCATGTATCGTGAGGACACATGAGTGGATTTCCCTCGTTCCCAGTTTAATGACTTAGAGGTCGACTGTTTCCAGTTTAACGACTTAGAGGTCATATGTTTCCAGTTTAAAGACTTAGAGGTCTACTGTTTCCAGTTTAACGACTTAGAGGTCACATGTTTCCAGTTTAAAGACGTAGAGGACATCTGTTTCCAGTTTAAAGACGTAGAGGTCATCTGTTTCCAGTTTAAAGACATAGAGGTCATCTGTTTCCAGTTTAAAGACGTAGAGGTCATCTGTTTCCAGTTTAACATCGTGGAGGTCAGCTGTTTCCAGTTTAAAGACTTAGAGGTCTACTGTTTCCAGTTTAAAGATTTAGAGGTCATGTGTTTCCAGTTTTAACGACATAGTGATCATCTTTTTCTAGTTTAAAGACTTTGAGGTCTGCTGTTTCCAGTTTAACGACTTAGGGGTCATCGGTTTCCAGTTTAAAGACGTAGAGGTCGTCTGTATCCAGTTTAAAGACATAGGGGTCTGCTGTTTCCAGTTTAACGACTTGGAGGTCTAATGTTTCCAGTTTAACGACATAGTGGTCATCTGTTTCCAGTTTAAAGACTTAGAGGTCATCTGTTTCCAGTTTAACGACATAGTGGTCATCTGTTTCCAGTTTAAAGGCGTAGAGGTCATCTGTTTCCAGTTTAACGACGTAGAGGTCATCTGTTTCCAGTTTAAAGACTTAGGGGTCATCTGTTTCCAGTTTAAAGACTTGGAGGTCAACTGTTTCCAGTTTAAAGACTTAGAGGTCTACTGTTTCCAGTTTAAAGACTCAGGGGTCTGCTGTTTCCAGTTTAACGACTTAGAGGTCATCTGTTTCCAGTTTAACGACATGGTGGTCTGCTGTTTCCAGTTTAACGACGTGGATGTCATCTATTTCCAGTTTAAGGACTTGGAGGTCATCTGTTTCCAGTTTAACGACGTGGAGGTCATCTGTTTCCAGTTTAGAGACGTGGAGGTCATCTGTTTCCAGTTTAAAGACTTGGAGGTCATCTGTTTCCAGTTTAAAGACTTGGAGGTCATCTGTTTCCAGTTTAAAGACGTAGAGGTCATCTGTTTCCAGTTTAAAGACTTAGAGGTCATCTGTTTCCATTTTAACGACGTAGTGGTCATCTGTTTCCAGTTTAAAGACGTAGAGGTCGTCTGTTTCAAGTTTAACGACTTGGAGGTCATCTGTTTCCAGTTTAAAGACTTAGAGGTCTACTGTTTCCAGTTTAAAGACTTAGAGGTCCAATGTTTCCAGTTTAACGACTTAGAGGTCATCGGTTTCCAGTTTAACGACTTGGTGGTCATCTGTTTCCAGTTTAACGACGTGGAGGTCATCTGTTTCCAGTTTAAAGACTTAGGAGTCTACTGTTTCCAGTTTAACGACTTAGAGGTCATATGTTTCCAGTTTAACGACTTGGTGGTCATCTGTTTCCAGTTTAATGACTTGGAGGTCATCTGTTTCCAGTTTAACGACTTGGTAGTCATCTGTTTCCAGTTTAACGACTTGGAGGTCTGCTGTTTCCAGTTTAACGATTTAGAGGTCATCTGTTTCCAGTTTAACGACTTAGAGGTCATCTGTTTCCAGTTTAACGACGTGGTGGTCATCTGTTTCCAGTTTAACGACTTAGAGGTCATCTGTTTCCAGTTTAAAGACTTAGAGGTCTTCTGTTTCCAGTTTAAAGACTTAGGGGTCTGCTGTTTCCAGTTTAACGACTTAGAGGTCATCTGTTTCCAGTTTAAAGACTTAGGGGTCTGCTGTTTCCAGTTTAACGACTTAGAGGTCATCTGTTTCCAGTTTAACGACATGGTGGTCTGTTGATGGCGAGCTTGGAATTTTGGGGTAGGGGCTGGCATCAGCGTTGCTAACATTGAAGCACATGTGCCAGGACACATAAGTAGGTCTTCCCAATGGAGCATAATTCTGAGGGCGGAGACCAACCGCTGGACTGGTGATTGCTGTGGGATATGGGTATGATGAGAATTATTTGAGCCCGTGGATTGTATACGGTAGTCAAGTTAGGGACTAAACGTAGGGCTAGAAGAATTTTGGGAAATTGGATTTTGGTCGGCGTCTGCATCGCTGCACTGGAACATGGTACCAGGAGCGACTCATCATTCGCCGTTTTTTCTTTTTTCTTTTTTTTGTTTTACCGCAATTGCTCTATCATTTCATCTTTTCTTATCGCGATGGTCGCGATTGCCCCATCATTTCGGCTTTTATTCGCGGTTGCCCCATCATTTCGGCTTTAATTTCATTTTCATTTTTACTCGCTGATTTTTAATGCGAGTTTCCCCATCATTTCGGCTTTTCTTTATTTTTCTTTTATTTACACATTTTTTGTCTATTTACATATATATATGTTTTTTTTTACATTCCCAGTTTAACGACTTAGAGGTCGATTATTCCCAGTTTAATGACGTGGTGGTCGATTGTTCCCAGTTTAATGACGTGGCGGTCGACTCTTCCCAGTTTAATGACGTGGCGGTCGATTGTTCCCAGTTTAATGACGTGGCGGTCGACTCTTCCCAGTTTAATGACGTGGCGGTCGATTGTTCCCAGTTTAATGACGTGGCGGTCGACTCTTCCCAGTTTAATGACGTGGCGGTCGATTGTTCCCAGTTTAATGACGTGGCGGTCTATTGTTCCCAGTTTAATGACGTGGCGGTCGATTGTTCCCAGTTTAATGACGTGGTGGTCGATTGTTCCCAGTTTAATGACGTGGTGGTCCTTTTTGCTTATCCCAGATCCTTGAACTTTGATCTTGGCGGAGCTGTGTTGATGACCTAGCTCTGTGGCTTGCCGATACATCCGAGGATTGTGAGGTTTTTCCAAGCTTATATTGGTCCTCTGCCCAATCTTTGAAAATATAGCAGTCTTCGATGGTATGACCCACCACTCTATGATATGAGCAGTATATGGGATTGCCGGTCATGTTCATTTCCTGTGGCCTCTTTGGAACAGGCAGTTGCAGACCGCTGTTCAGGGCGTCCATGAATATTTTGCGGACTTCATCCTTCCTGAAGGAGTATATCTTCTTCTTTCCCTCCATTGGGGTAGGTGCCTTTACTGATGCTGGTCCTCGAGGCATATGTCTGGGAGGATTAGGTTCCCGAAAGGTTTCGGTCTCCATTTGCATGAAATCGGCGATAGATAGCTTGACTGTTTGCTAACACGCCTCTAGACAGTTCTATTTCTCCCATCTTGTATTGCCTTTCGACCCAATCTTTGAAGACGAAGCAGTCCTCAATGGCATGACCTATCACCCTGTGATAGGGGCAATATTCTGGATCGTCGGTCATATTCGCTTCTTGCGGTCTCTTTGATTCCGGCAGTTGTAGACCGTTTCTTAGGGCGTCCCTGAATATCTTGTGGACCTTTTCCCTCTTGAAGGAATAGACCTTTTCCAACTTCTCTTTCAGAGGCGATGCCCCCCCGGCGTATGTATCGGAGGGACTGGAGGCTGATTGCTGCCGTTTTTCGTGAAGGCGCTCCGCTTTTAGGTTGAAAGGGATATCAGTTGGCTGCCCCCGGGTATCAATCCCTGGCTCATGAGCCAAAATTTGATTCTGCTGTAATTGCAATCGGGCGACTTGGGTCGCGAGATCTGCCATGACGTTTACCAGCTCGTCGACTTTGGAATAGACCTCAGCCATCTTCTCATCCCTGTCCTGAAATTGCCTTTGAAGCCATTGGAATAATGCTTGTTCTGTAGTTCCGGCTATGACAGCCGGGTAATCTTTATTGCCTGAGCTCCATTCCGTAGGAACCACGGGCTCCTCTGGCTTATCGGCCTGAGCTGGCTCTTCATCATTTAGATCGAGCCGATGCTGGGTAGCGTCAACCATATCATCACTATGGCTGTGAAGAAGAGGAGGATTAGTTTCTTCATGTCCGGCCATGTAGACAGTGTGGATAACACATTCAGTCATTCTTTCATCACTGGTAGCTGGTTTCGCGGGGCGGTCCGGGCTTTGGAAATTCATAAATTTTAGCATGGCTAGAGCCCTAGCCCTTTTGTTGGCTCTATTTCTGAGCCGTTTCTGCCTCAGCTTCTCTGCCTTAGGCGCTTGGCAGGCTTCTGCTCTTCGGGGAGCCGCCATAGGCTGAGTGATGGGGAGGCTTGAGAAGGCACCCAATCGAGCAGTTGTCGGAAGCGCCGCTGGAGATTGCTCAAGACGCGTTGTAGCTTTGTTGGTGTTGATGGCCTTGCCCCTAGTTGGGGTCAAGGAAAGTCGTTCAGACACTGACTTGCGTTTGGGTTGAGGTGCCCTTGCGACCACTACATTTGGTCTCCTGCCATTCGAGACCGGTTTGTCTGCCACCGGGGCCTGAGAAGCTGGGATGGCGCCAACTGGCATGAACATAATAGAGCCGAATGGTAACAGCGGCTCCTCCCATTGTCGCCCGAGACTGGCCGGAAGGACCGTCCTAGAGTCTATCTTCATCGTGTAGGAGACAGGAGCTGAGTTCATCATCGAAGACATCGTCGGAAGGTGATTGCTTGAAAATCTGCATGAAAGAGCATTATTTTAGTATAAATACAGGTATGTATATTGATTGAGTTCGCCTGAACGCTTAACCCGAAATATGGGAGGAGAGATTGGTCCCACCGGGCGTGCCAGAATCTGTAGGGTGTTTTTTGTCACCCTATTGAGATGGGAATACGCGCTCGCTTGTCAGGCGCATTACAGATTCCCCCGGCCTAGGGCAGGCCGGGGTTTAATGATTGTGGCGATCCGAGTCTCCGGCAGCCGCGAACTAAGCTGCCGTTAATTACCCCTCGCATTTAGAGCGAAGGAACCTCCGATTGACGGGTTAAACTGGTCATGCGAACTCAATGTGCAGTGTTGTGTTTTGGAAGGGTTTTGGATATACTTGGGGGCCCGCAGTGTTTTTTCTAACAGGGGAGGCATATTTAGTGTGGAGTGCATAATAAAAAAAGGGGGGAAAAGCGTCTTAAAGACGCGTGCGCAGCATGTGGGCGCATGGTGCCCGGGGTCACGTGGCGCACACGTGACCATTGGGCGCCTCAGCGCCTGAGCTCACGTGGCGCACACGTGACCATTGGGCGCCTCAGCGCCCGGGGTCACGTGGGCACACGTGACCGATGGGCGCCTAGGCGCCCCAGGGTCACATGGGCACACGTGACCATTGGGCGCCTCAGCGCCCGGGGTCACGTGGGCACACATGACCGAAGGGTGCCTTGGTGCCCGGGGTCACGTGGCCCATACGTGACCATTAGGCGCCTCCGAGCCCAGGGGTCACGTGGGCACACGTGACCGATGGGCACCTTGGCGCCCCGGGGTCATGTGGGCACACGTGACCGAACGACGCCTTGGCGCCCGGGGTCACGTGGCACACACGTGACCGCGGGAAGCACCTGCGGGAAAGGACTTAGCCTCTAGGTTGGGGAGTTGAACTCCCAAGGGGGATTTTTGGACTCAAACTCCTAGCAGAAATTTAATTTATGGAGTTAAACTCCAACAGAACTAGAAAGGAGTTAAACTCCTAGGAATCTTTGGCTTTTCTTTTGTGCCTTGGATCTGTCCAAAGTTAGATTTTTGGAGATGGGTCTTCTTCTTCCTGCTCTTGATCGGCGGGATCTTGGAGAAAAGGGGGTGAGACTTAAAAGTCTCCCCTTTTCGAGATCTGACTGGAGATCCGAGCTCCCCTTTGTGTGTTTTGTGGTGAAAAACTATTTATTTTTGAGAAAGGAAGAGTTAAACTCTTGATTTAATTCAAAAGAAAGAAGAAGGTTTTTAGAACCTTGAAGAAGGAGAAAGAGGCACAAGCCCTAGTTCTTTTGGGGAATGAAAAAGTGTATGCTTTATTCATCATCATGTTTCCTTATATAGGCTTACACATTTACATATAGCCCCTTGGGCTTTACAAAAATGGCATTTTAGCCATCCCAAGGCTCATGTGCCATTTCATTTTGCATATAAGCCATGGGCTTACAAAAATTTGGCTTTATGCCCATTTTGCATACATTCATGCAAAAAAATTACATAAAAATTATTTATGACATGATTTTGTTGTTGGCATGAGAGAGGCTGGCCGCGGGCTCGACTTGGGCATAGGCCCGCTTGACCTGGGCTTGGGCCCACCTAGCTTGGGGGTTGAGCTTGACTTTGACTCGGTCAACCGGGGTGTAAATTTTTACCCCAACAATACGCTAAAGTGTTTTTTCCTTCTCTCTCTCTCTCCAGGTAGCGACCATGTCAGGACTTAATCAAGATAATAATATGGATGTATTGACTGAAACCGCTTATTATACTGAGCAGGGGATTGTTGGACCCGTTCTTTCTTATAAGTGTTATAAGACTGAGCAGGAAACTGGAGAATATCTGGATTCTCAAGCCGCCCAAACAAAGAATAAACATGTTGATGCACCTTCTTCGGGTATGTTAGTTATTGAGAACTGTTTCTCAGTTCAACTTACGTCCTGGGTATTAGATACCGGATCAGGATCCCACATATGTAAATTATTACATAGGCTACGGAAAGGTAGAGAACTGGGAAAAGGTGATCATTCCGTTCAAGTAAGGAATGGTGCAAATATTGCTGCCAAAGCAGTTGGCGAATATCACCTAGTATTACCAAGTAGTAGTACACTAATTCTGAATGAGTGCTATTATATACAGAACATGATGTGCAACATTATATCAGTTTCTTTATTAAGTAAAGAAGGATATAATTTTGTAATAAAGGATAATGTTATGAACATATTCCTAAATCAATAGTTTATTAGATCAGGCTTGTTACATAATGGCATATTCATTCTCAATCAAAATATAGTCCTTAATATATAAAACACACACAAGAGGAAGAGTTCAGAAATGAACGAATCCTTCTTGTGGCATTGTAGACTTGGTCATATCAATGCGACACGACTAGCATAGTTACATAAGGATGGATATTTGAATCCGTTCGAATTATCATCTTATGATACTTGCCATTCATGTCTCAAAGGCAAAATGACCAAAACTCCGTTTAGTGGACACGGAGAAAGAGTTACGGAACTCTTAGGACTAGTACATAGTGATGTATGCGGTCCCTTGTCTACACACGCCAGGAACGGTTCTTCTTACTTCATTACATTCACTGGCGATCTCTCAAGATTCGGACATGTGTTCCTGATGAAACACAAGTCTGAAGCTTTTGAGAAATTCAGAGAATATAAGCACGAAGTAGAGAACCAAACAGGCAAAAGTATTAAGATCCTTCGATCTGATGGAGGAGGAGAATACTTAAGCAATGAGTACCTAGATTATCTAAAAGAGAATGGGATTCTCTCTCAGCTTACTCCTCCTTATACACCACATCACAACGGTGTATCGGAGCGGAGGAATCGCACCCTATTAGATATGGTGCGCTCTATGATGAGCACTGCTGAGTTACCTATTTCCTTCTGGGGTTATGCACTTGAGACAGCAACATACCTATTGAATCAAGTTCCGTCTAAATCTGTACCAACCACACCATATGAGATATGGAGTGGGAAGAGACCATATTTTAAACGAGTTAAGATATGGGGTTGTCCGGCCTATGTCAAAAGGCAAAATCCAGACAAACTCGTGGCACGCTCAGTTCTTTGCAAGTTTGTGGGATATCCTAAGAATTCCCAAGGATACTTTTTCTACCGCGCTGAAGAACAAAAAGTGTTTGTTTCTCAATATGCCACCTTTTTGGAAAAGGAATTTCTTGCAAAAGAAATTAGTCGCAAAGAGGTAAAACTGGAAGAAGTTCCAGCAACACAATCTGCAACTGAAGATTTAGTGGAACCAGAGGATTCAGTAGTACCAGACGAACCCCAGCCTCTCTGCCGATCTAGTAGGGTTTCTCAACCACCTGAGAGATACTACGGTTTTCTCATTGATGGTGGAAGCGAGGATTGCATCATGGAAAATGATGACCCAACTAGTTTCGAGAAGGCCATCATGGGTAGTGACTCTGTGAAATGGCTGGATGCAATGCGATCTGAGATGGAATCCATGTACACCAACAAAGTATGGAATTTGGAAAATGCTCCTGAAGCGGTAAAACCCATTAGAAGCGAGGTTATCTTTACAAAGAAAATTGGTGTAAATGGAAAAGTTGAGACTTTCAAAGCTAGACTTGTTGCAAAGGGTTTTTGTCAACGACCAGGTATGGATTATGACGAAACCTTTTCTCCAGTGGCTATGCTTAAGTCCATCCGGATCTTACTTGCTGCATACCATGACTACGAAATCTGGCAAATGGATGTTAAGACCCCCTTTCTAAACGGTGATTTAGAAGAGTGCGTGTACATGACTCAGCCAGAGGGCTTCGTAGATAGTGGGAGCAGCGGAAAGGTGTGAAAGCTTCTTAAATCCATTTATGGGTTAAAGAAAGCATCGCGGAGTTAGAACATCTGTTTTGATGTTGTAGTCAAAGAGTTTGACTTCATCAAAAATATAGATGAACCTTGTATTTATAAAAAGGTTGCAAAGAGTAACTTGTCTTCCTCGTATTGTACATCGATGACATACTCTTGATAGGAAATGATGTTCCTATGCTACAATCAGTCAAGCTCTTCTTATCACAAAGATTCTCAATGAAAGATTTAGGTGATGCCTCCTGCATATTGGGAATCATAATCTATAGAGATAGATATAAACGGATACTGGGATTGTCCCAATCCAGGTACATTGACACCATACTAAAGAGGTTTAGTATGGAAGAATCCAAGCGTGGGAACCAACCCAAGATATCTGGACTCACTCTCTCCAAAGAGATGTCTCCGAAGACTTATTTGGAAAAAGCTCGTATGCAAGGGATACCCTATGCTTCGGCAGTAGGCTCTATCATGTATGCGATGCTATGTACCAGACCCGATGTAGCATACTCACTAAGTGTAGTGAGTCGGTATCAAGAAGATCCTGGAGAGAGTCACTGGACGGCTGTGAGTAAATTCTCAAGTACTTGCGAAGGACTAAGGAGATGTTCTTGGTGTATGGTAACAAAGAACTCCAGGTGGAGTCCTCTACCGATTCCAGCTTCCAAAGTGATAAGGATGACTCTAAGTCGCACTCGGGATTTGTCTTTACCCTCAATGGAAGGGCGGTATGTTGTAAGAGTTCCAAACAGGATACCGTTGCAGATTCGACGATGGAGGCTGAATACATCGCTGCCAATGATGTTGCCAAAGAGGCTGTCTGGATAAAGAAGTTCATTAGTGAGCATGGTGTGGTTCCATCAATTAAACATCCAATACCTCTGTATTGCGATAACAATGGAGCTGTGGCTTTGGCTGAGGAACCCAGATCCCATCAAAAGTCCAGACATATTCTGAGGTGGTATCACCTGATCAGGGAGATAGTTGATCGCCGGAAGATCGAGGTCAGGAGAGTAGATACGAAGGACAACACTGCAGATCCACTCACGAAGGCCATTCCCCAGATACAGTTTGAGAGATTATTCGGGATACTGGGTATGAGATACTGCAGCAGCTGGCCTTAGTGCAAGTGGGAGATTGTTAGTTATGTATATGCACTAGAGGCCATTGTTGTGCATATGATGTATATTATAATGGATGCTTGGATATATATAGAGATGACTTTCTTGCTCGTCATGATAGGATGCTATTTGGTTTCACTTTATCTTAACATGTTGACTTGCATTGGTTTACTGCCTTACTCTCACATGTTGATAAAGCCCTTAGGATCTGTACTCGACTACTGGGACTATGATGAGATCATACTAGTGGGGCCACGGTAGTCGATGAGAACATCCTATAACTGTTCCTAGTCGAGGGTATATCGAGACAGGGCATCGATACACCAGAGTAGACTAGCGTATACGCATCTTGACCCATATGATGGGCGATGGATGATCCCATATCCATCGGTGTTTTGACATCAAATATGGTGTACGGGTGCTCAGTGGAGACTGGGTACACTGTAAGGACTCGCCGAGAACTCCCAGATGGTGATATACCATACGTCAGATGGCAGTTCTCCGGTGACACTGGTACAGGGTAGTCTGTAGACCCGAGATCGTCATAGAGTCTTGTGTGATTCTGTAAGTCCACGTTGCGACCCCCGGTTCTTACGGGGAGGCGGAAACGGTATAAAAATCAAATTTTTAGCGCAAGGGGCAACATGGACTAAGCAAAGTCGGGATCTTTAACTAAACTAAAACTAGCAAACTTTGCTAAAGAGAGTTAGCTACTCGGATGGAGATGGTTATACCTAGCTTGTCTTGAACTCCTTCGTCTTCAAAGCTCCGATGGTGGTCCGATGGCTTCTTCTCGTCGTCTCCGTACGCCGAAGATAGATCCACCTGAAAGCTCCAACCTTTAGCTCCTTCTTCGTTCTTTGAAGAAACTAGTTCACTTGGTTTGCTAAACCTAGTGAACTAGAATGAGTAGAGAAGATTTAGAATGGGATTTTATCTATGGTTCTTGATTCTCAACTCATGAGACAAGAGAACCATAGATCAAGAGAGGGAGCAAGAGGTTGAGGGTGAGAGCAAGAGGAGAGCTCAAGAACAAGAGAGAGAATGAGCAAGAAAGAATGAGGCTCTCTTTTGTCTCTCACCCTCTCATAATCCAATGTAATCATAACTCATCATATCAATAAAAGTCTTATGTGATGGTTGAAGCAACCATAACCTTATCATGTCATGCACTCATTTTACTCAAATGAACAAGCAAGTAAAAGTCTTTGGCATGAAATGATAACCATGGTTATCATGATGGTCAACTAGTCAAGCCTAGTCAACCGGTCAACAAGTCAACAAAAGTCAACACGTCAACAAAGTCAACAACCAAGTCACCATAATACTTAATTAATATAATAGTTAATCGCATATCATATTCTCATTAGGGTTGAGCAAAAAGTCAAAAAGTCAACGGTCAACTGTCAACAACCCTAATGAGAATCCGCTGTCTGTGCCTCCCTGTCAACTGTGCATACACACCCGCATCCGCGTTCCGAGGAACAAGAATGCAAACTGGATAAATCCAATCCCATAAGGTATACTAGGATCTGGCTTAAACCAAAGCCTGCTAGTGTAAACTGTCCGGACACTGTACGTGCACAAGTGCACGGATGTGACCGAACCCTGTCGCAAAACCATACGACCTGTCGCAATACCATGCGACCTCTACTCTTTTGCCTAAAGGCGAAAAGCTTTCTGTGTGGGACTCTAAAGACTCGACACTACGCTGGCAGTGGGTTTAACCACAGACCGCAAGCGGCACTAGCTGTGCGTAACGGTCCCCAGGTAATGCCGACAAGAAGACCGACGAGGCGAAACCCATCTGAACTCCTACTGAGCCTGAGTGTGACATTCTCCGTACAGTCCGGTCTGTTCGTCTGATACATCGCATGGCGGGCCTAGGGGGCGGTAAACGTCAGTCCCCCAATAGCGGTACAAGTCGTGCCGGAGCGAAGCCCAAAACACCCTGAGATAACACTGGAAACCTACCAGTATATCTCGTTTGCCCTGGCCAGGGACTACTTGTGTAATGGCTCTCCTAGACACAGCGCGATGTCAACCCCCAATACCGGGAGAGACGAATCCTGTCTAACCGTCACTGCCTCCAAGTGCTTCGGGACTGCACCCAACCACCACCTGTTTGCACGACTCCTTTGAGCCGTGGTAGGGTAGTGATCAAAGTACAGTGGGAACACACCCGAGGCGAAGTGACAGTGTCAAGTCAGCGGACTAAGCTGTACTCATGTCACCTGGGAACTGATAACTGACGATAGGTATAATACCAACTAGTCAGTTCCCGACGAGTCCTGTCCAGTGTACCCGTAACCTAACGAGCACCCGCATACTATCTCAAGTACGACGTACTGACGGCTGTGGGACAGACCGTCTCCCACACTGGGATGAGAAGCGCATGCGCTGGTCTACTCCGGAGTATCGATGCCCTGTCTCGATAGTCCTGCGACCAGGGACCTGCATAAGGATGCGCTTATAGATTACCCAGCCCCACTAGTGTGACGGCCATCACATCGCTGGTAATCAAGCAAAGATCCTAAGGGCTCTACTAATGTGTATAGGCGATATACAAAAATAAACACATGTACACATTGAAGTAGAAACAAACCAAGTAGCATACTACTATTTTGAGCAAGATTGTATATACAAGGTGAATATCCCAAGCATCCATTAAGTAATATACAAACTAGTATGATACAGTAATGGCCTCTAGGGCATATACACTAACAATCTCCCACTTGCACTAAGGCCATGTACAGGCGTATCGAAGACCTATCATCTCGATCAGCCGCTCGAACTGAGTCTGGGGCAAGGCCTTGGTGAATGGATCTGCAGTGTTGTCTTCTGAAGCGACTCTCCGAACCTCGATCTCCTGGCGATCCACGATCTCCCTGATCAGGTGATACCGCCTCAAGATGTGCCTGGATCTCTGATGGGACCTGGGTTCCTTCGCTAAAGCTATAGCCCCGTTGTTGTCGCAATACAGAGGTATTGGATCAACAATGGACGGAACCACCTGAAGTTCTTTCAAGAACTTCCTCATCCAGACAGCTTCTTTTGCGGCATCAGATGCAGCGATGTATTCCGCTTCCATCGTCGAGTTTGCAACGGTTTCCTGTTTGGAACTCTTCCAACACACCGCCCCTCCATTGAGGGTAAAGACAAAACCCGACATGGACTTGGAATCATCCTTGTCACTCTGGAAGCTGGAGTCAGCAAAGGCCTCGATCTGGAGGTCTTTTCCGCCATACACCAAGAACATCTCCTTAGTCCTTCTCAGGTACTTGAGAATGTTCTTTACCGCTATCCAGTGTTTCTCCCCAGGGTTAGACTGATACCGACTTACCACACTCAGTGCATAAGCTACATCCGGTCTGGTACACAACATCGCATACATTATAGAGCCTACCGCAGAAGCGTAGGGTATAATAGACATGCGATCCCTCTCCAAATCAGTCTTGGGAGACATCTCTTTGGAGAGGGTGATCCCGTGACAAGCCGGTAGGTTACCGCGCTTGGAATCTTCCATACTGAACCTCTTCAGTATGGTGTCGATGTACCTGGACTGTGAAAGTCCTAATATCCTCTTGGATCTGTCACGGTAGATCCGGATACCCAGAATGTATGAGGCATCACCCAGGTCTTTCATGGAGAACCTGTGTGACAAGAACCCCTTGACAGATTGTAGCATAGGAATGTCATTTCCTATTAAGAGAATGTCATCCACGTATAAAACGAGGAATACTACAGTTCTCGCTACAAATCTACTATAGATGCATGGTTCATCTGGATTTTTGATAAAGCCAAATTCTTTGACCGTCTCATCAAAGCAGATGTTCCAACTCCGCGATGCCTGCTTTAGTCCATAGATGAACTTAAGCAACTTGCACACCTTTCCGCTGCTCCCACTCTGAATGAAACCCTCTGGTTGGTCCATATAGACACACTCCTCTAAATTTCCATTTAGAAAAGCTGTCTTTACGTCCATTTTCCAGATCTCATAATCGTGGAAGGCAGCAATGGCAAGAAGGATCCGAATGGATTTCAGCATAGCTACTGGAGAAAAGGTTTCGTCATAGTCCAAGCCAGGTCTTTGACGAAAACCCTTTGCTACCAGCCTAGCTTTATAGGTCTCAACCTGTCCATCTACACCAATCTTCCTTTTGAAGATCCACTTGCATCCTACGGGTTTTACCCCGTCTGGAGCAATGTCCAACGTCCATACCTTGTTGGTGTACATGGACTCCATTTCGGTCCGCATTGCATCCAGCCATTTCACTGAGTCAACGCTCTGAACGGCCTGCTGGAAGCTAGTAGGCTCATCATAATCTATGATGCAATCCTCTCTATCCCCGTCTATGAGAAAACCGTAGTATCTCTCGGGCGGATGAGACTGCCTACTACTCCTGCGGAGTGGCGCAGGAATGTCCTGTTCTGTTGAACCCTCTGGTTCCACTAAGCTTTCAGTAACAGTCTGTGGTTCTGGAACTTCTTCCAGTTCTATTGTGTTCCCACTTATCTGGGTTTCTAAAAACTCAGTTTCCAAGAGGCGGGCATGCTGAGAAACAAAGACCTTTTGCTCCTCAGCGGAATAGAAAAGATACCCCCTGGAGTTCCTTGGGTATCCCACAAACTTACACTGTACTGAACGTGCCTCAAGTTTGTCCGCATGCTGCTTTTTTACAAAAGCTGGACATCCCCATACTTTAAGATACTTAAGACAGGGTTTCTTCCCAGTCCACATCTCATATGGGGTGGTAGGCACAGTCTTCGTGGGAGCCTTGTTCAAGAGATACGCAGCTGCTTCTAGTGCATATCCCCAGAATGATCGCGGTAACTCAGCGTTACTCATCATGGACCGAACCATATCCAATAGGGTTCGGTTCCGTCTCTCCGATACACCGTTATGTTGCGGAGTGTATGGAGGAGTAAGCTGAGAGAGAATACCATTCTCTTTTAAGTAATTCAGGAATTCGGCACTTAAGTATTCTCCACCTCGATCCGATCTTAGAATCTTAATACTTTTGCCGGTCTGTTTCTCTACTTCATTCTTATACTCCTGGAATTTTCCAAAGGCCTCAGACTTATGTTTCATCAAGAAGACATAACCGTACCTTGAGAAGTCATCGGTAAAAGTAATGAAGTAAGAATGTCCGCTTCGGGCATGTGTAGACATTGGACCGCACACGTCACTGTGTACGAGTCCTAAGAGCTCGCTCGCTCTTACTCCTTGTCCAGTAAACGGAGTCTTTGTCATCTTTCCTTTGAGACAAGATTGACAAGTGGCATACGATTGATATTCGAACGCATTCAAATATCCTTCTGTATGTAACTTAGTCAACCTTCTCTGATTGATGTGACCCAATCTACAATGCCATAAGAAAGTCTGATTCATTTCCGGAGACTTTCTTTTGTGTGTATTCTGGACGTTGAAAATCTGTGGTTGGTTTAACACGTATATACCATTACTCAATGTACCTGACCCAATCAAAACTTGATTAAGGTGAATGTTTACAACATTACTTACAAACGCAAATTCATAACCTTCTTTAGAAACTAAAGATACAGAAATGATATTACAAGTTGCGTTGGGTACAAAAAAGCAATTACGCAAAACCAAAACATGTCCATCTGACATTCCCAGGTGATAGTCCCCCACGGCTTTAGCATCCATGCTAGCTCCGTTCGCAACTTTGAGGGTCATGTCACCTGCCTTCAAAACCCTACGGTTTCTCAACGCCTGCAAAGAATTACAGATATGAGATCCTGATCCGGTATCCAATACCCAGGAAGTAGAGTTTATTGAAAGACAATTTTCAATAACATACACACCTGAAGCTGAAGCTGCAACCTGCTTCAATTCCTGTGTTCTGGCCTTCCAGGCCCTGCAATCATTCTTCCAGTGTCCTTTCTTATGACAATAGAAGCATTCTTCCTTGTCCACAAGCTTCCCCGCTATCTTTGTTGCTTTTGCTTTTCCCTTCGTATCCACTTTACTAACACCGCCCCTTGGTTTGGCGGGGGCCTTCTTCTTCTTTCCCTTGGCTTTCGCCTTGGACCTAGAAGAAGATGATCCTCCTACAAACAAAGTGGATGTATCCCTACCTTTCTGTAGGGTGCCCTCTGCGCTCCTCAGCATGTTGAGGAGCTCTGAAAGTTCAACCTCTTTTTCTTGTAGGTTGAAGTTCAGTATGAACTGGGCGTAAGTGGAAGGAAGGGACTGGAGAACTATATCCGTATATAGCTCACTCTCTAATGTGATCCCTAGGTCAGCGAGCTCCTCAATGTAGCCGATCATCTTTAGCATGTGCTCGGCTACTGATGATCCGACGGCCATTCTTGTCGAAAATAACTTTTTCGACGCTTCGTATCTTGCGATACGTGATTGCTCTCCATACAGTTCTTTTGTATGGAGCAATATGGACTCCATGTCCATATTCTCATGCCTCCTCTGATGTTCGTTGTCCATCGAGGCAAGCAGGAGGCACTTGGCCTTCGCGCTATCAATCTCCCAAGTCTTGCGGATTTCCTTATCCGCGACACTGGAAGTTGGACCAGGGACAGGGGGAGCTTTGGTGGTAAGAAGATACCCCAGCTTGTCATAAGTGATTGCTATCTTGACATTCCTGAGCCAATCTTTGTAGTTTGGCCCTGTCAGTTTGTTTTTATCTAGGAGCAACTTAAGTCCAGTCATGTTGATTGGTCGCTGCAATTTGGAGAGAGAAGAAGAAACACTCAGCATGATGCTCTTGCAAGTTTAGAGTGGTTTTTAGTTTGTCTAAACAGGATGGCTCCCACTGTTTCTCGAATCCCTCCTCAAACCATAAAGGAAGAATTAGCCGGGATCAATCCCACCGCACAATACTTGCTTAACCGTTCAGCCAGGCCGGTGTCGGTACTTCGAGGGAGGTTTTCCAACGCTTTCGCGAAGTTCCTTAATTAAAGAACCTCTTTTTCCTGGGGGCGTAGCCCCGCTAACACCTTTCTAGGCACCTACTAGGTTTATAGCATTGATCGTTAAGTGAGAAATTTCCCGAGGAGTAGCATATACTCACAGTAGGATCGGGATCCAAATATCATTGCGTGACGAAACTGAAGGAATCCTACCAGAATCATCACACTCCAAATGGTATGCAAATCTAGCAAGTTTCAGTACTTATGAAACTCCCGATGTGGATTTTTGCCCCATGCTCTTATGACCTTGACGAAGGTCAACAAATCATAAGTCACATGTCAAGTTCTGCCCGTCATTATCCAGGTTAATTTGAATCCACCCGTATATACCCTTGACGAAGGTCAATAAGGTAATGCGAATGTCCCAAACCAACGCATCTATCTATGCTACATATGAATACCCAATAGCTACCAATCACTATGCCTTGACGAAGGTCAACAAACACAGCTTGAATACTATTGAATATTCATACGAAACGACGGAGGGCTACGAATGGTTTTGGCAAAACCGTGAACGTAGTGAACTTGATTTGGTCGATGGAACGAGATAGCTTTTAAAAGGAGTGGCTCAAGCTCCGCATTTAAAAGTTGTTTTGAAAAGAACCGAGTGGTTTTTCGAAAGTGTTCCAACGACTTTAACTTGGTTTATTATCTTGCATTAGTTCTTTTAATGCGTGATATTCTTGCATTAGTTCTTTTAATGCGTCCCATCATTTAATCCTACCATTGCAGAAAACAACCAAAATATGACGTACGCTTATGCCATTCGCATTCGCCACTGGGCCCCGTCATTACCCGTTAGGTTACTTAACTAACGACAGAGCGGGGGCTGGGCTAGCGCGTCTGTAAAACATAAGCAACGCCTAAATAATATCATATATAGATATACTGCAATGATAAACATTTCAGATCACAGATAAATACATTGGATACACTAGGAATCTGTAATTTGTACGAGCCTGTAACAAGAACAGATTACACGGTCGCGGTGAATAGCCAAAACCCCACCCAAGACCCCTACGGGTGCGGCAAACTACCCGCCAAGTACCCGAAGCGTAGCAACCTCCCTCATCTCCATGAGTAGGCCACTCGACACTTCGGCATACCCGGTAGTTTGTGCACCCCTCCATGGGTCTATCCTAGGAGCAAAAACAGTAAAAAGAAATTATACAATGACGGCTACAACCGCGACCCGGTTGTGCGGCCATACAAATAATTATTACATCAATTTACAAATTTACATGAATTGCAAGAAAAGAAAACTCTCGTCTCACAACCCCCGGCTATTCACCCGCGACAATCCAACATATTTATATACACATTCCAGCATCAAACACAGATCATGTATAACCCTGACCAATCGACTTATAGCGATTAGCCGACGTTCAATACATGCAAACATCACAGATATAACCATCATAGTCAAAGTGCAGTGAAGTTCGGAAAAAAATACGGAATTATAGGACCCCAAAAGGAAATTTCTTTTCTGGAAAATCTGGGCACATATAATATATTTCAAAAATCCCAAAACCAATACAGACACACACTGCACGAAAAACGATGCAGAGAAGACGACAAACCGCGGCGCTTCCGCGGCACATGCCTACCTCGTGCGGCGGAAGCGCGGCGGTTTGAACGAAACAGTGGACCGTTTTTCATGGGTGTTCACACAAAACCCTGAGCCGAATTTAGGAGTATAAAGTTTTTCATTTTGACCAGAAAAAATTTCAACAGAAACTCAGATTTTGTAAAAGTTTGGTTTTTTTGATTTTTCCGGTTCCGAACTTCGTTACACTTCACTACCAAGCTAGTTTAAGTTTAGTTAGGCTCTGATACCACTGTAAGTCCACGTTGCGACCCCCGGTTCTTACGGGGAGGCGGAAACGGTATAAAAATCAAATTTTTAGCGCAAGGGGCAACATGGACTAAGCAAAGTCGGGATCTTTAACTAAACTAAAACTAGCAAACTTTGCTAAAGAGAGTTAGCTACTCGGATGGAGATGGTTATACCTATCTTGTCTTGAACTCCTTCGTCTTCAAAGCTCCGATGGTGGTCCGATGGCTTCTTCTCGTCGTCTCCGTGCGCCGAAGATAGATCCACCTGAAAGCTCCAACCTTTAGCTCCTTCTTCGTTCTTTGAAGAAACTAGTTCACTTGGTTTGCTAAACCTAGTGAACTAGAATGAGTAGAGAAGATTTAGAATGGGATTTTATCTATGGTTCTTGATTCTCAACTCATGAGACAAGAGAACCATAGATCAAGAGAGGGAGCAAGAGGTTGAGGGTGAGAGCAAGAGGAGAGCTCAAGAACAAGAGAGAGAATGAGCAAGAAAGAATGAGGCTCTCTTTTGTCTCTCACCCTCTCATAATCCAATGTAATCATAACTCATCATATCAATAAAAGTCTTATGTGATGGTTGAAGCAACCATAACCTTATCATGTCATGCACTCATTTTACTCAAATGAACAAGCAAGTAAAAGTCTTTGGCATGAAATGATAACCATGGTTATCATGATGGTCAACTAGTCAAGCCTAGTCAACCGGTCAACAAAGTCAACAAGTCAACAAAAGTCAACAAGTCAACAAAGTCAACAAAAGTCAACAACCAAGTCACCATAATGCTTAATTAATATAATAGTTAATCGCATATCATATTCTCATTAGGGTTGAGCAAAAAGTCAAAAAGTCAACGGTCAACTGTCAACAACCCTAATGAGAATCCGCTGTCTGTGCCTCCCTGTCAACTGTGCATACACACCCGCATCCGCGTTCCGAGGAACACGAATGCAAACTGGATAAATCCAATCCCATAAGGTATACTAGGATCTGGCTTAAACCAAAGCCTGCTAGTGTAAACTGTCCGGACACTGTACGTGCACAAGTGCACGGATGTGACCGAACCCTGTCGCAAAACCATGCGACCTGTCGCAATACCATGCGACCTCTACTCTTTTGCCTAAAGGCGAAAAGCTTTCTGTGTGGGACTCTAAAGACTCGACACTAGCTGGCAGTGGGTTTAACCACAGACCGCAAGCGGCACTAGCTGTGCGTAACGGTCCCCAGGTAATGCCGACAAGAAGACCGACGAGGCGAAACCCATCTGAACTCCTACTGAGCCTGTGTGTGACATTCTCCGTACAGTCCGGTCTGTTCGTCTGATACATCGCATGGCGGGCCTAGGGGGCAGTAAACGTCAGTCCCCCAATAGCGGTACAAGTCGTGCCGGAGTGAAGCCCAAAACACCCTGAGATAATACTGGAAACCTACCAGTATATCTCGTTTGCCCTGGCCAGGGACTACTCATGTAATGGCTCTCCTAGACACAGCGCGATGTCAACCCCCAATACCGGGAGAGACGAATCCTGTCTAACCGTCACTGCCTCCAAGTGCTTCGGGACTGCACCCAACCACCACCTGTTTGCATGACTCCTTTGAGCCGTGGTAGGGTAGTGATCAAAGTACAGTGGGAACACACCCGAGGCGAAGTGACAGTGTCAAGTCAGCGGACTAAGCTGTACTCATGTCACCTGGGAACTGATAACTGACGATAGGTATAATACCAACTAGTCAGTTCCCGACGAGTCCTGTCCAGTGTACCCGTAACCTAACGAGCACCCGCATACTATCTCAAGTACGACGTACTGACGGCTGTGGGACAGACCGTCTCCCACACTGGGATGAGAAGCGCATGCGCTGGTCTACTCCGGAGTATCGCTGCCCTGTCTCGATAGTCCTGCGACCAGGGACCTGCATAAGGATGCGCTTATAGATTACCCAGCCCCACTAGTGTGACGGCCATCACATCGCTGGTAATCAAGCAAAGATCCTAAGGGCTCTACTAATGTGTATAGGCGATATACAAAAATAAACACATGTACACATTGAAGTAGAAACAAACCAAGTAGCATACTACTATTTTGAGCAAGATTGTATATACAAGGTGAATATCCCAAGCATCCATTAAGTAATATACAAACTAGTATGATACAGTAATGGCCTCTAGGGCATATACACTAACAGATTCCTACTGTGCTTTGATTTCCACCTTACCACATCCAAGAGGGCGTACAAAATGGTGGCTTTTGGGTGCAGTCCCGAATCACATGGAGGCAATGAGCGATAGGAGGGGATTCGTCTCTCCCGGTATAGGGAGTTGATGTTGTGCTGTATTCGATTGGCAATAACCGGAAGTCCCTGGCCAGGGCTGATATAGAGATTTACTGGTAAGTGTTACCAGTTGTTTGTCGACCCGTTATGAGCCTCACATCAACACGACTTATCGGTTACTGGGGTTTGACGTATACCACCCCTAGACTAGATATGCAACATATCAGACGAAGAGACCGGACTGTACGGGAGTGTTACTGATTGGATTCACAGGAGAATGTACAGGCTTGCTTGTTGATCTTTTGATCGCTCAATACCTGGGTGGCTGTTACGTTTAGCTGACCGCTTGCAGCTTGTGGGTGTTTGATATGATCATCACCTGCTACCGGCGTATTGACGATTCTTTAGAGTCCTACACAGAGGTTTCTTGACTTAGGCAAAACGGAGTAGGGGCACATATGTGATATGTGCACGACCGAGGATAATGCGATATGAGATACCGTATTATATTCTCGTGATATTTAGATATGAGCCGGGTCAACGGATCAAGTGTTGATTCGATGAATCGGTACATGATAATTGGTCGGTTATATTCGATATAGCCGGATTGTCGGATAAAGTGTTGATTTGATAATTTAGTGTATAATAATATATATGATATATTGTATTACATTATCTAATATTGGCTCGCTTTATTATTTCATTTTCTCACCAGATAATACATTGATATATATGCGATATATGTTAATTATATTATTTTCTTTTGTTACAAATATATAATATATATATGATATATATTTTTGTAACATGATATGATTGCTAATGCAACTTGTTTAGTGGTGATTAAACAAGGTTAGGGTTTGAATTGGGTTAGTTGTTTCATGAACCTTCTAGAAGGTTTTCTTTTGTCATGTGTTAAGATATTATGGTTGATATTTTCTAGTGACTCATTCTTAACCCAACCCAAACCCTAGCGCTAGTTAATTCTCTACAATGGTTAGGCTTGTCATAGTTGACCATGGTTACATTATTAGTCATATATCTTTTCATTATTCATCACAAAAGGTTTTATCCATTATTTCTTCTTCTTCTTCAACCTTGAGCTTTGAGAAAGCTTACTAGGTTTTCATTTTGTGATGATTTTGTGTGAGAATTTGATATAAAAAAGAAAGCATAAATACTACTCCATCATCCACATATAATCTAGCCAATTAGATTAGGGTGTTCACCTCATTAGAGTGAGAGAGCTTGAGTTATAGAAACTTCGAGATAGATCATCGGAGAAAAGGAACACTACAACCTACCATGGATCGTTCGAGTTGTGGAGCCTCTCTTGAGTCCGGGAGATCGTGGATCGCGGCGAAGGGACTTATACTCGGAGCTTATGAAGCGAAGGAGCGGACTACAAAGGTTGTAATCCCTCACTTTTAGTTGTAAAGATGTTTACTTGCATGTGTAACCCTAATTATCTAGCAAAGATCCCGGCTTTGGGTTGTTCGGCACGTCTAAATTTTTATTCGGGCATGGTTGATGCCTTATGAACCCTTGTAAGAGTGCCTAGGAACCCTACACTTCTCAAAACCGTGTGTGGTTGCTGTTCCAACCCATCATATTTGACGGAAGAATGTCCTTTGAATGTACCGTTTCAAGGTCACACTAATGTTGCATTTCAGCAAAAACCCGGAAACGATCCTTCTACTTCCTCATATAATCAAGATTGGAGGAATCACCCTGATCTTTCTTGGATCCAACACATAACTCAATACACGGATCCAAACCATAAAAATTTTCAATGGGTCCCTCCACCACAACAGCAACCACCACAACTGAGTCAGCACCCTTACCAACCATAAAATTTTCAAAACCCGGCCAACAACTTTAATCCTTTTTTCTGCCGGTACCAATAACACCTCTGCACTTGAACAACCCATGAGTTTGCTTTTGACAAATTCTATTCAAATGTCGGCTTATTTTAAGTCTTCTATCGATGATATAAAGAAAAACTCTGCCTCCCAAGGTGAGATTATTAAATCTATGGAAGCACAAAGTGCACAATTAACAGCCGAAATGAGTGCTAGAGAGAAAAGGAAACTTCCAGCTCAACCCCCAACTGATTCTGGACCTTCACATTACACTGATGTGAATGCTCTTACCACGTTAAGATCTGGAAGAGTGCTAGACAATCATGTGGGTGAATAGATTGATGTTGAGGAATCAATTGAACCCCCGGCTTCCACCTCCACTTCCACTCCCACTTCTGCTTCTTACCTTATTTCGTCTAATTTACCTTATTCTTCCGAGCCTATTCTCCGTTTTCCCAAAGTCTCGAACCCTCCACCCACTCCTTTCCACCCCTACAACCTTCTCCACAAATGGTGAACCCAACACTGATTGATAAAGCTCTATTTCCAGATAGATTGAGGCCCAACAAATCCAATGCCCAAATGGAGAAGCTTGTGGAAAATTTTAAGCAAGTTAACATCAATATCCCTCTCCAAGATGCTATACAACAAGTTCCTTCCTCTGCGAAAATTCTTAAGAACTTGTGCACTAGGAAGAGGAAAACTCAAGTGCCGAAAAAAGTGTTCATGTCGAGTACTGTAGACACAGCTTTTCCCCAACAATTACCAAGGAAACGTAAGGGCCCTGGCTGTCCTACTATTCCTATTTCTATTGGGGATAAACATATTAACCGTGCTTTACTTGACCTTGGCGCTAGTGTTAACTTGCTTCCATATTTAGTCTATGAGCAACTTGGTATCAGAGTGTTAAAGCCCTCGAACATAACTCTCCAGATGGCACACCGATCAATCACCAAACCTAAGGGTGAACTTGAGGATGTGTTGATAAAAATAGAGGAATTTTTATTCTTTATGGACTTTATTGTTCGATACACAGCTTGTAGTGAACCCACGGAACCAAATTCCGGTGATTCTCGGTCAACCCTTTTTGGCTACTTCCAAAGTTGTAATCAATTATCGAAATGGCTCTATGAACCTATCTTTCGGGAATAGGTCAATTGAGATCAACATTTACAAATTGGGAAGTCAACCCTCCGATCCTCATGCTCGAGTATGTTCTGTCGAATTAATGGATGTCGACAGCAGCGAATTTGATCAGCTTTACGATACAGATCCAGACTTCCTTTATACGTTGTTGTTTGACCCAAATATGTATCATATACATACGGAGCCTTAATTTGAGTGGATCCACATCTAACATCGATGATGAACTTTTCATGGAGTATGTGTATCATCCCGTTCTTTCCAATGACATTATTCTTCGGGATATCGATGAAAGTTTCGCTGATAGACATGCATTCTTAGCAGACACGGGTGTTGAGATGAATCATCTCCAAAACAAAGAATTTGAACCTCCACCCCTTCTTCGTATCATTCACAAGAATGCGAGTTATCCATCACAATCACTGTGTCGTCTCTCCAGAACAAGACGCAAATCCATTCCATCACACCACTTATCTCTTCCCCACTTCTTCCTGACTCTATACAACATGTTCTTTCACCAACCAGTGTGTTTCCCTGATAAAATCTTTGAATGGTTGGTGTTGACTTTCGGTCTTTGTAAGGCTTGGCATTGAACAATAATTTTACCCCCTCTTGTGATTTTAAAAGTTTAATATTGTTTAACTCAAGTTTTGGGGGGGTATATTTTTTTTGGCTCTTGAAAATAAAAGTTGTCTTCAAAATTGTGAGCCAAAAATAAGTTTGGGGGAGGATTTTCACGATCATATTTGTTGCTCCCGTTAATAAATTTCCTTCCGAGCTTACAGGTTTTCGAGATCTAGCAGATAACAACAATGAGGACACTGTCGAAAACAAGTTTGGGGGAGATTTGTGCTTATTTGCGCATCATTTTGCATCATACTTTGCATAACCAAAAAACAAAATAAAAAATAAAAAAATAAAAAAAATATTTTTGTACATAAATAAGATAATAAAAGATTAGATAGTGAAAAATTACATCCAAAAGATTAGAAAAGTTTAAGAAAACCAAGAAAGTTAGAAGTTTTCTTAAACGAAACTTGTAATAAGTAGTTATGAGCCATTGTCCCAAGGGTTAGTAAGATAAAAGAAGTCACTAATATGAGGATAAAAATAAGCCTGAAAAATAGTTTCTATTCTGGAAGCCAAACATTTGAATGTTGATACCCTACTATTCGCACATACACAAGTTTTGAAACTCGGGATAGTAGAGAATACCTTGAAATGCTCTTGTCTAAAAGCCAAAGTATGAAGGAAATAACAAATGGAAAATAAAATATAAAATGGTGAAAAGAAAAATGAACACTGGTTTTGTTATCACCGAGGCAATAATAAAAAAATATAGCAAGGGTGCTTCATCACCTAGTGCCTTAGACCAACTGGTTTGGGGGTCACTACTAAGCCTTAGGTATTGCAAGACGAGGAAAATATTAAATACACCTATTTAGCAAGCACATAAGTAATCGGTCGGTTAGTACCTCAAGAAGTATCGACGGTCGCATGAAAAATGTTTGAGCAAATTCCATCTAAATATTAATTAAAAAGTACGGTGGTGATGGACAAGAGTATGATAGTTTGAATTGAATTCTCCGAGTGTATGGATGTCCAGTTCACACACGTAGGGGTATATGATCAGTGTTTGGAAGAAAGGTAGGGATGAAGGATAAAGACGATGTTTTATTGTGGGATGATGTGATTTCTAACATCTTTTCATGACTATTAAGATAGGTCTCATGACAACCTAAAAGCTAGTATAGTTGGAAACACTAATTTTCAAATTCTTTATTTTACAATTCTTATCTTTACATGTAACTTTCACGGTCTTCCTTTTATTATAGGATTTTATGGGTGCAATCCGCTGAAAACCCTCAGGAGACAACACTCCTCCTACTAGGGACACCTAAAGGTTTAAAGGCTTGTTACACCTGCTCAGAGCAATCGTGTTGCCTACGAAAGTGTGCTAGTTAGTTTTTCTTTTTCTTTTATTTTCTCCTTCTCTTGAATAAAAGATATTTGCTTGAGACGACCAAAATTAAGTTTGGGGGAATTTGATCAGTTGAAAATATTGCATTCTTATCACATCAATTTCCCTACTCTTTCTATTCATTTAAAGGTGTTTGGTATAAATATAGGACATATTAGCAATTCGTCTCCAAAATATCAAATAACATGTGTTATATATTATAACCGGCATTATGAGGGAAAATGAGTGTTTATTACTACACGCATGATTTTGTATATCTCAACACTGTTTATCAAGATTGTGTGCAGAAATCCTTTAGGTCAAAGAGCCGGAATCACAAAAGTGCAGATAAAACGCATCAAGTCAAGAACTTGAGGTCTGGCAGCAAACAAGAAAGAATAATGAGATTCCAGACATCAGAAGATTCCCTAAAAGCCAAAACCAAGCAATTCAGAGAGAATGAGCTATCAAGGACCCTAAATGGCCGCGGATCCACGGCCGAGTTGGCCGATCCGCCGCGGATCCGCGGCCAACTTGAAACGTCATCAGCAAAAATTCTCCAGAAATCTTCATCGTAACGGCCTTGCTTCTAGAAGACTCTCTGAAAACACGTGGCTTCATCCAAAACGCTCTGCATAACAAACTCACTCTAGAATCTTCTTTGTAACAACCTCATTCTAGAATATTCCCTATAAGAAACTCATTCTAGAAGGCTCTCTCTTACAACCTAGCTTTGGAGGGAAGATTCAAATGAGGTGTTTATAAAAAAAGATCTAGATCTAGGGTTTTGGGGTTACACAATTAGGGTTGAAGATCGAACCAAATTTCCACAAGTTGAGTAACACAACTTGATACCAAAACCCTAGCCAAAATCCAAATCCAAAGCCAAATCAACATCATTTTGAGAAGCAAATCAAGCAAGCAACCATCGATCATTTATCCGCGAAGCCAATCATCATCCGAGCAAAAGATCCACGATGATCCGCGATTCACGGAGATCGAGCAGAGCGAAATGCGACGGATCTAGTTACCTCTTCAAATGGAGCGATCGAGAGCAACATCTTGTAACCTCGAATTAAGGAAATGTGTAATTAGTCGTCGATTTAATAATGGTGATAATTGAAATTCTTTCTTTCTTTACATTCTTGCGTTATGAAACATCTTGATCTTTGATTCATTTATTTTCATGATGCTTGAGTAAGTCTCCGCTTGTGGAGGATCCGAGAGACTTAATAGATCTAAAGATGATCAAATCTTAATACTAATTCTTAATTCTTATGAGATTTGTGAACCTTAGCAATAAGAATCGTAGATGACCTAATTTAGAACGAGATAACTTCTTGATTATTTCGTTGCAAATTAGGGATCAAACAATCGGTGATTTTCTTTGCTAGAGGCTAGATCCGAATGATTATGATTGAAAAAACAAGGGATAGTGAAGGAGAAACCCTAGTTTCTTCAATTGATCCCTAATCTTTATTCATAATCATCAATCTAGTTACAAATTATCAATAGATAAGATTAGGAATTATTACATTCATCATTAGCTACTAACTCAATCGGATCTTATAAGCTATTCTTCAAATCTTGATAACTAAATTGATAGGGACATTTCTTGATTCTTGATTCTAGATCATTATTTTCTTTATGATTCTTGAAATTAAAACTCAAAAATCTTGAATCAATTTTCTTGCAATTTCTTTTATACTTTCATTTCGACTCATCTAAAACAAGATCGATCAAAACACACATCTCAGTGGACGATCCGTATTCATTAACGCGCTACTTGACACCGTTAATTGATTGCGGTATAAATTTCTTTGGTTGTGATCTATTTTACATTTTACTACACACAAAAGAATGATCAATCACCAACCGAGAACTCCACCTCCAAAGCACCACACAAAACCCCTAAGCAACTCAAGCCGAGAGTCGCCATCACCGCCGCCTGCCATCTCCATATCGAACGCCATCGAAGAGCTCCCAGCAACACCCCGACAGCACCACAACAACCCTACTTCCACTCTTGAGCCATCGCACCCTCCAAGCACCCCAAGTCGAGTCAAGATCACCGCACAACGTCAAACAAATTGAAGCCAGCGTTGCCTCCGCCGCGTACGACGCCGGCCACTGCCTCATCGCCAAAAAGCATTCCTTCCATGGCCAGAGCACTACCACTGTCGTGCCAGCACCTTCGCCTCGTCGCACCCAAATCCCTAGCCGCAACAGCCCCGTCTCCAAGCTCGAGCAGAGGCCAAGCCCAAGCCTAGCCGAGCCTCGTTGTGTTGTTGCTACTTCGTTCCCATGCCGTGTCACCACTGTCTTCGCTGCCGTGCCATCAATTCATCGTCAAAGGCAAGTTTTACATACTTGATTCATGCTATTATGTAATCTTTTCGATTGTGATCCAATATTATTATTAGTGTTCGATGCAAACCATGCTTTGAAAAATGATCTTTAAATGACGGAACTTGTGATCGTTAAACCCTTTTACTCTTCATAGAGGTATCACAGAAATCTGGTTGAAAATAAATATCGTTTCACCTATAAAATGTTACCCCGATAACCATTGCGAAATCAGAATTTTTCCTTACCACGCTAGACTGTTAAATTCATATTAAATCTTTTTCAAATATTATTTTAATGTTCTATGGCTTGTATCAAAGCTAACAGATTAACCTACAGTACTCTATATCTGATCTCTGAATTTTAACAAGTTATGATAGAGAAAACTTAGGAGAATTACGATTCTGGACTGCAGTCCAGAGCAATAATCCCAGTTAACCCCTATCTTTAAATCACTGTATATCCTTATTCAAATGCGAGAATGTGGGGAACCCTATATATTTAAGTATAAAATTGAGTCAGCTATCTTACCCCACTGGTTTCATAGGATTCCAGTTCTGTATGATATTTTTAACACATTTTATAATGCCGATGTGTCCAGCTGAATTCTGCAGTGACAGATTTTACATATTGAATTTAATCTGACCATAACACCCTGTTGATATAGGATATTACTGATCCGCTAATTGCTCTGGAAACTTAACTGATAACCCTAAATATTGTTCAACTACAGCGTTGCCTAATTTTGATCCCAAAAAGGTGAAAACTGTGTTACGAAATGGACCTTCAGTTCAGGAACTGAATTTCCAGCAGAGAACACTTAAATTGAAACGGATGAAATTTGCAAACCCGAAACCCGATTGACTTGAAATCAATTTCGTTGAACGGCCGACTGAGTTTACTTGTTACTGTTTTTGTATCATTTTACTTAATTTTGAACATATGATTTAATACGATTTTTATAAGTTAATGAGTTGCATAATGACCTGTACTACGTATAAATTGTTTAGTGGCATGATTCACAGTTTTACCCACTGTAATACCTCTAGTGATAGTGCGCGTCATTATTAAGTTTTAGTGTACAATGCATTGTCGAACGTGAATAGTATTGGTTTGGTTGTGTCAAGTACACCAGTGAAAAGTGAATGAATCGTGATAATGACATTACAGTGAATAGTGAATACAACCGTGTTACTGGTGCGTACTTGTACACAACTTGCCCATACTCATAGATAGTGAAACCTAGGGAAAAGGGGAAACTCTAAGTGGAAAGGAAATTGTATTTAGCGAGGTTTGCAATTTTAGAGGATAATCATTCGAACAGCGACTCTTATATATATTAGGTTGGACCTAGCGGTCCGGCTGACAGGGTTATGTCCCGGGCATCGTGGGCCGTAGTCTCGGATACGTACGAGACCCTCGTTAAACATGATAACTCCTTTCCACAACTCGATTTCAATGTGACTAGAGGCGATAGGGACACAGACCATACATTGTATCAGTTATTGACATATTGATTGCCTGCATTTATCATCTCCACCATCATTATTTTATTTTCTTGTCTCTTGTTATTATTATAATATTGCTATTGTGTCACCCTAACGACCTGAGTATGCATGCTCAGCGATAGAGGTGGATTCGTCCGATCTTGAGAAGACCGTGAAGATCCAGACTAGTGAACCAGTTACATTTCTCTATTGATATTCCTGGTTAGTTGCCCTTTTACTTACTTCCATTGAGCTCGGATTTCTTTTTATCCGATAGTATTAGTGACTGCATTCTCTTTACCCGTACTGTATTTTACTGATTACCATATAATGCAAGAAGCCGAAATGTGAGTACGACAGGATTTTTCCTTGAACGTAGGTTCAAGGCTGGCCTTGTCACCCTTGTATTCCGTATTTGGGAAGTAGGGAGTGACATGGTTTGACATGGTTTTGTTGGTATCAGAGCCCTGGGTTCAGAATAATATTGCACTTCCATATACTACCTGTGCATCACCACTCAAGTTCATGTTTTGAATCTTATCTACGTTATCTTTTCCTCATGTTCCGCATCGTTAATCGTTATTTTCCTTCGTGTTCCACTATCTGATCATGACCCTTGCGTTTCAGGCCATGGCCAACCTTGGGCAGCACCGTTTCTCGATGAGGACACTCAGTCCTGCATTTCTTTCGACTGTATATTAGTGAGTTCAGATGACGAGGTCGATGGCCCACAGGTAATTTTCGACGACAGAGAATCCGAGGACGAGGGAGTCGATGTCGTAACTCCAGAGATCAATATGATTAATGACTTTGACGATGAAGAGGAGGACCCTGAAGAAGAGGATCTCGAAGAAAATCCAATAGAAGAGGATCCACAGGAAAATGTAGTGGAAATGGATCCTGAAGAAGTCCCGATAGAAGAGGGCCTACAGGAAAATGCAGTAGAGGAGGAATCGGATGAGGATCCTTAAGAGGAGAATCCTGTGGAAGACCCTATGGAGGAGGATCCAGAAAGGGGCCCGGAGGAGGCAGAACATATGGTAGAGGATTCCGACGAGAAAGCTCCCGCCGAAGTGGAAGAGCCAGGTGAAGAAAACCCTATAGTGGAGGAATCTGAAGACGAAGCTCCAGCCCAGGAGGAGTCGGAAGATGAAAGCTCGAGTGAAGAGGAACTCAAGGCTGAAGAACCTCAAGCAGATGTTCAGACAGGGCACTATAGGAATGGACGCCTCCATCTTAGCGCGAGAACTTATCGCAACTTGTTGAACTTCCACAATCGCGACTGACACGGCTTATTTTTTTTCTCAGGGCCAAATAAAACGATGTATAGTTTAGGTCAACTGTACTCTGTCAAGATTTTCTGAATAATAAAGTTCTGGTTCAATCGAAATTTTTCCTGAAGTATTGTACCTTTAAGCCCGCTTGATTCATAAATTGATCCTTCTTACAACATTTCTTTCCCTTATTACCAGAAATTATTTTATCTCATCATTGAACCTTGTAATCACCTGACCCCCGATTTAGCTGACTTGGAAGGAAGTGCCTTACGTATGGACAGAGGAATGTACTCAGGCTTTTGAGATGCTGAAATAGAAATTGACCATAACACCTATTATTACAGTGCCAGATGATTCAGATGGTTGGTGATACACAGCGATGATTCAGGGAAAGGTTTAAGCTGCATTCTGATGCAACACGGTCGTGTAGTTGCTTATGCCTCACGGCAGCAGAAGAATCATGAGAGGAACAACCCAACATACGACTTGGAGTTAGCCGCAGTGGTTTTAGCATTGAAGACCTGAAGACGTTACTTATTAGGCGAAAAGGTGGAAGTGTACACGGATCACCAGAGTCCGAAATGCGTGTTTACTCTGAGGGAATTGAATATGAGACCACGCCGATGGCTAGAATTAATGGCGGACTATGACTTGGACTTTCAGTACCATCCGGGAAAAGTAAATGTAGTACCCGAATCTCGTAGTCACAAACCAGCGTCATGATGTTACACCGAGTGCAATCAGGCGATTTTGGCAGTTACAGGTTCAGTCTTCACTTATAGATCGCATTAAGGCTACACAAGCTGATGATCCTAGATTGCAGAAGTTCAGAGAGCAGGTGGAAGCCGAACTGAGGAAAGACTTACTCATACTTCGAGACGGTTCTTTGAGATTTGGTAACAGGCTTTGCATTCCCAAAGGAGATGTTAGAGAAGAAGTACTAGCTGAGGCTCACAGTTTAGCTTGTTCTGTACATCCGCGAGGCACGAAAATGTATCGAGATATGATGCAAGACTATTGATGGAACGGGATGAAGCGAGAGGTTTCACGGTTTGTATCCACGTGCTTGGTATGTCAGCAAGTAAAGGATGAACACCGGAGAACAGCTGGACGGTTGCAAACGCTTCCAATACCAGAATGGAAGTGGGAGCACATCACTATGGATTTTATGGCTGCTTTACCACGGAGTCCAAGAGGCAACAACGTCGTTTGGATTATCGTCGACCGTTTTACGACAACAGTACATTTTATACCCTTCCGGGTGGGACAGTCGATAGAGTCGCTTGCGGAGAAGTACATGCAAGAAGTAGTGCGACTTCACGGAGTTCCGGTAAGTTTGTTGTCAGATCAGGACACTAGATTCATTTCACACTTTTGGAAGAGCTTACAGGAGGGTCTCGGTACACGTCTCAAGTTGACGGTAGACAAGGTTCAGATGATCAAACGGTGCATTAAGACGGCCCAGGACAGACAGAAGAGTTGGGCAGTCGTTCTCCTCGGGAACCAACCTGGGAACGTGAGGAGGATATCTGTTCGCGGTTCACCCATCTTTTTGAGTAGCCGGTTGTATCGTTACCTTCTTGTTTTCGTTCTTTTAATTTCGAGGATGAAATTTTCTTTAAGGGTGGTATGTTGTAATACCCGGTCTTCATCTACGCCAATATCTGTATTCGAATAAAATATTTTTACCCATTTTACATTTTATATTATATTCTAATTATTTTTGCTTTCCCATGAACTGAACCCTAAGCCCACGTCCGTATTTAAATCCCACACTTTTCCTTCAAAATTCTTAATCACAAGCCCAACAACCCAAGGCCCTATTTTAAAACAACAAATTGTATTCAAATTATTTACCTTCTCCTCTCTTTTCAGAATTCAAAATTTTATACCCTCATTTATACCTAAATCTTACCCAATTAAAATTTCATTAAAAACCTATTTAATTTATTCCCGTTATCTCTCTCTTTCTTCATTAATTTTATTAATTAAAACCATTGTTTCTCTCTCTCACCCACATTTTCACTCTCTCTTCCCCTGTTCACTCCCCTCTCTCTCCTCTCGTAACACTCTCTCTCCTTTCGTAACTCTCTCCCTCCCACGTTTTCTCTCACCCCCTCACGTTATCTCTCTCTCTCTCTCTCCCCTCCACACGTTATCTCTCTCTCTCCCTCTCCCCTCCACACGTTCTCTCTCTCTCTCTCCCTCTCTCTCTCTCCCCCTCTCTCTCATCTCGCGATCACTGTTCGTCACTCTCAAAAATTTTCCCGCCTTCCTCCTTCTCCTCGAGGAGCCGAACCCACGTCGGCCAACCCCTTGCCTCCAACCTCTACGCCCGCACTACCAGCAACCCATGCCATCAGCCTCCTCCTCGTCGGCCTGTCCCTTCACCATCGCGACCATCGGCCAACAAGCACCCGAGCTGACCTCCCTCCTCACCTTTGTTCCAACCACCGCCCGAGCTCCCCTCCACGGCCGCCTGCCACCTCCGGCCATTGTGCGACCCACTCGACATTGAACCCTCATCTCCATCTCCCTCATCAACGACCCATAACAACCGAGAACTCCACCTACGAAGCCCCACACCAAACCTCTAAGCAATTCCAGCCGAGTGTCGCCATCACCGCTACCAGCCATCTCCATGTCGAACGCTATCGAAGAGCTCCCCGCAACACACCCAACAGCACCACAACAACCCCACTTCCACTCTTGAGCCATCGCACCATCCAAGCACCCCAAGCCGAGTCGATATCACCGCACAACGTCGAACAAATTGAAGCCACCGTTGCCTCCACCGCGTACGACGCCGGCCACTGCCTCATCGCCAAAGAGCATTCCTTCCACGGCCAGAGCACCACCACTGCCATGACACCACCTTCGCCTCGTCGCACCCAAAGCCCTAGCCGCAACAGCCCCGTCTCCAAGCTCGAGCCGAGGCCAAGCCTAAGCCAAGCCGAGCCTCGTTGTGTTGTTGCTACTTCGTGCCCATGCCATGTCGCCACTGTCTTCACTGTCGTGCCATCAATTCATTGTCAAAGGCAAGTTTTACATACTTGCTTCATGCTATTATTTAATCTTTTCAATTTCGATCTAAAATTATTGTAAGTTTTCGATGCAAACCATGCTTTAAAAACCGATCTTTAAATGATGTAACTTGTGATCGTTAAACACTTTTACTGTTCATAGAGGTGCCATAAAAATCTGGTAGAAAATAAATATCGTTTCACCTATAAAATGTTACCCGATAACCATTGCGAAATCAGAATTTTTCCTGAACACGATAGACCGTTAAATTCATATTAAATCTTTTACAAATCGGATTTTAGCATTCTATGGATTGTATCAAATCTAACAGATTAACCTACAGCACTCTATAGCTGATCTCTGTATTTTAACAATTTATGATAGATTAAACGGAGGAGAATTACGATTCTGGACTGCAGTCCAGAGCAATAATCCGAGTTAACCCCTGTTTTTAAATCACTGTATATCCTTATTAAAATGCGAGAATATGCAGAACCATATATCGTTACGTAGAAAATTGAGTTGTCTTTCTTACCCCACTTGTTTCATTGAATTCCAGTTTTGTATGATATTTTTAACACATTTTATAATGCCGATGTGTCCAGCTGAATTCTGCAGTGACAGATTTTACACATCGAACTAAACCTGACCATAACTCCCTGCTGATATTGGATATTACTAATCCTCTTATTGCATTGGAAACCTAACTAATAACCCTAAATATTGTTCAACTATAGCGTCCCCTAATTTTGATCCCAACAGGGTGAAAACTGTGTTACAAAATGGACCTTCAGTTCAGGAACTGAATTTCCAGCAGAGAACACTTAAATTGAAAGGACTGAAATTTGCAAACCCGAAACCCAATTGGCTTGAAATCAATTTCATTGAATTGCCGACTGAGTTTACTTATTACCACTTTTTTTTTTATCATTTTACTTAATTCTGAACAAATGGTTTAAAGCGATTTTTATAAGTTAATGAGTTGCATAATGACCTGTACTACTTATAAATTGTTTAGTGGCATGATTCACAGTTTTACCCGACTGTTGTAGGGTTGCTAGGCACTGTCACAAGGGTCTACGAGGAATCAACCATGCCCGATTTAAATTTTAGCCGTGCCGAGCAACCCAAAGCCGGATCTTTAAACAAGAGTTTATGCGAAAACAAGCATGTTAAACACTTTAACACTAAGTGAGAGGGATTACAACCTTTGTAGATCTGGTCCTTTACTTCTTAAGCTCCGTATTGAGGTCCCTTCGCTGCGATCATCGTATTCCGGACTCTCGAGAGGCTCCGCGAAGAGAAAGATGCAGTCTTGCTTCCGATCTTCGATAACATAAATGATCTACCTTGATGTTTCATTAACACAAGATAACACTCACTACATGAAGTGAACACCCTCATCTAAAGGGCAAGGGTAGATGAGGATGATGAAGTAGGATTTTTGCACTCATTTGTTTTCATATTCTCACTCATTTTTCATCACAAAATCAAATCAAGAAAGCTTTGCAAAAAGGGAAGAAGAAGAAGAAGAATGAATAAATTGAATTATTGCTCTGTGATGAATAATGAAAAGATGATAATGATGAATTATGCAACCATGGTTAACTAAACCATTGTAGAGATTTAACTAGGGCTAGGGTTTGGGTTGGGTTGAAGGTGAGTCACTTGAAAATATCAAGCATAATATCTTTTCCATGACTAAAGAAAAGCTTCTAGAAGCTACTAGAAGTCTTAACCCTAATCCAAACACTAACCATGTTTAAACTCCACTAAACATGTTGCATTAGTAATCATATCATGTTACAATATTATATATCGCATATATAATATTTATCGTAACAAAATAAAATAATACCATTAACATATATCGCATATATATCAATGTATTACCCGAGTGAGAAAAAGAATCTTTTAGTGAGCTAATATTAGTTAATGTAATTTAATATATCATATATATTATTATACTTTAAATTATCGAATCAACAATTGATCCGACAATCCGGTTATATCGCATATAACCGACTAATACTTTGACACGGCTATATCACATACACCCGGCCGATATCTCATATCGCGAGAATCCAATACGGTATCACATACCGCAATATCCTCGGTCCCGCACATATCACATATGTGCTCCAACTCCGTTTTGCCTGAGCCAAAGAAATCTCTGTGTAGGACTCTAAAGAATCGTCAATACGCCGGCAGTAGGTGATGATCGTATCAAACACCCACAAGCTGCAAGCGGTCAGCAAAACGCAACAGCTACCCAGGTATTGAGCGCTCAGAAGATCAACAAGCAAGCCTGTACATTCTCCTATGAATCTAATCAGTAACACTCCCGTACAGTCCGGTCTCGTCGTCTGATATGTCGCATATCTCGCCTAGGGGTGGTAAACATCAGACCCCAGTAGTTTGATAAGTCATGTCGATATGAGGTCTATAACACTTCGAGAAACTACTAATAACATTAACCAGTAAATCTCAGCAACCCTGGCCAGGGACTTCCGGTTATAGCCAATCGAACACAGCACAACATCAATTCCCTATACCGGGAGAGACGAATCCCCTCCTATCACTCATTGCCTCCATGTGATTCGGGACTGTACCCAAAAGCTACCTTTTTGCACGCCCTCTTAGACGTGGTATGATGGAAATCAAAGCACAGTGGGAATCACACAAGACTCTATGACGATCTCGGGTCAACAGACTACTCTGTACCAGTATCACCGGAGAACTGCCATCTGACGTGAGGTATAATACCATCAGGGTGTTCTCGGCGAGTCCGTCCAGTGTACCCAGTCTCCACTGAGCACCCGTACACCATCCTTGATGTCAAACACCGATGGATATGGGATCATCCATCGCCCATCATATGGGTCGAGATGCGTATACGCTAGTCTACTCTGGTGTATCGATGCCCTGTCTCGATACACCCTCGACTAGGAACTGTTATAGGATGTACTCGCCGACTACCGTGGCCCCACTAGTATGATCTCATCATAGTCCCAGTTGTCGAGTACATATCCTAAGGGCTCTATCAACATGTAATATAGAGATAATCATAGTACATGTTAAGATAAAGTACAACTAGATAGTGTACTATCATGTCGAGCAAGAAAGTCCTCCCTATATAAGTCCAAGCATCCACTACAATATACATCGTATGTACAGTAATGGCCTCTAGGGCATACATATAACTAATAATCTCCAACTTGCACTAGGGCCATCTGTTGTGGTATCACATACCCAACAATTAGCTGCGGTTGAAGTATCTCATACTCAACCATCCCATAAAAGTCTCTACTGGGAAAAAAGGCCTTCGTGAGTGGATCCGCGCTGTTGTCCTCTATGTCTTCTCTCCTAACCTCGATCTCCCTGGAGATCAACCATATCCATGATCAGGTGATACTGCTTAAGAATTATATCTGGATTTCTGTTTGGACGGGGGGTTCCTTGGCAAAAGCCACAACTCCATTGTCAAACAATGGTAGGAACGAAGTTTATCTCATAAACTTATAAATATCAAGACTGCCTCTTTGGTAGCATCCTTGGTAACGATGTATCTTGCCTTTAATCGTCTAGTAAGTCACGGTATCTAGCTTGAAACTCTTCCAACATACCGTCCCTCCACTGAGGGTAAAAACAATGCCTGCGACTGACTTTCAGTCGTCCATAACACCCTGGAACCTCTCCAGTGATTCTCCATAGGATTGATTGATACCATCTCACTACAATTAGTGAGTATCCTAACATCCAAGTAGATCTATCTCATAGATCCAAAACCCAGGATTTAGGAGGTATCGTCTTGATCCTATATGGAGAATCCTTATGATAAGCGGAGATTGACCGAGAGTAGCATAGGAAACTCCTTCCTTATCGAGAGTATGTCATCCACGTACTCTACGAGGATCACCACCATACTCCCTACTGCCTTTTTGTATATACAAGGTTCATCTACCATTTTGATGAAGTCAATCTCTTTGACTACCATATCAAAACAGATGTTCCAACTCCGCGATGCCTGTTTTATCACATAAAACATCTTGCACACGTTTCCGCTGCTCCCACTGTCCACGAAGCCCTCTGGCTGTGTACTTATAGACGCAATATTCCAAATCAACATTTAGAAAAGCAGTCGTGACATCCAACCGCCAGATATCGTAGTCATGGTATGTAGCCATGGCAAGTAGGATCTGGAGGGACTTAAGCATAGCTTTGAAAGTCTCAACTTTTCCATGTACATTAAGTAATCTTCTCAAGATATACTTGCTCCTGATGGGAATTTAACCTTTCAGATAAAGCAACCAAAGTCCATACATTGTTGGTGTATAAGGATTCCATCTCAGATCACTAAGCATCCAACCATTCTTACAGAGTCCCCACTCCTGATGGCCTGCTCGAAACAAGTTGGGTCATCATCTCATGATGCAATCCTCGCTCACACTGTTATATTGAAACCGAAGTATCTCTCAGGTGGGTGAGGAACCCTACTAGATCGGCGGAGAGGCTGAGGTTCGTTGGTTACTATTTAATCCTTTGGTTCTATCAAATCATCTGCTGTAGTTTGTATAGCCGGAACTCCTTCCAGTTCTACCTCAGAACCACTAATTTCTTCACAAGAAATTCCCTTTCACAAAGGTGGCATGCTGAGAAACAAAACATCTTTTGTTCCTCGGTTTGGTAGAAGATATTCCCTTGCTAATGCTTGGTATATCCAACAAACTCTCACAGATCTGACTTTGCCTCGAGCTTGTCCGGATTTTTCTTTTTAGACATAGGCCGGACAACCCCAAATCTTAACAAACTTAAGATATGGGCTCTTCCATTTCCATATCACATATGAAGTGGTAGGCAACTGATTTGATTTGAACCCTATTCAATAGGTATGCAGCTTCTCAAGTGCATAACTCCTAAAAGGAAATGGGAAACTCAGTAATACTCATCATAGAGCACACCATATCACATAAGGTGCGATTACTCCGCCTCGATGCACCGACGTGCTGTGGTGTATACGGAGGAGTAATGCTGAGAGAGAATCACATTCTCCTTCAGAATAGTCTAGGAATTCCGTGCTCAAGTATTCTCCTCCCTGATCTTATCAAAGGACATAATACTTATACCCGTTTTTGGTTCTCTACTTCTAACTTATATTCTGTGAATATCTCAAAAGCTTCAGACTTGTGTTTCAACAGGAACATATGTGCGAATCTTGAGAGATCATCAGTGAATATAATAAAGTACAAAGAACCGGTCTTAGCCTGTGTAGACAGGGGACCTTCATACATCAGCATGTATCAATCCCAAGAGTTCACTGACTCTTTCTCTGTTTCCAATAAACAGAGCTGTGGTCATCTTATCTCTATGACATGACCGGCAGGTTTCACAAGATATAAATTCAAACTAATTTAAATATGCATCTAAATGTAACTTAGCTAGTCGGGGCACATTGATATGACCTAGTCTATAATGCCTCAAGAAGGATTCGTTCATTTGTGAAGTCTTCCTCTTGTGTGTGTTCTGTATACTAAGAACCGTGGTTTGATTTAGAATATCAATGCTTTTAGATAACGTGCCTGAATCGATCAACTCTTGATATAGGAAATGTTCAAAACATTATCCAACAATACAAAATTATATCCTTCTTAAGTAAAAGAGACTGATATGATTTTTGTACAACAGGTTCGGTATCTAATAACATTCGTTAAGAATCAATGTATTATGATAATACAGGGTGATAGTTACCAACAAACTTGGCTGCAAAAGTTGAACCGTTTCTATCTCATGAAACATATCACCCGTTCTCAGTTCTCTACCTATCTGTAGCCCATGTAACAAATTACATATGTGGGATCCTGATCCGGTATCATATACTCAGGACGTAAAGGATACTGAGAAACAGTTCTCTGTAAAGAACACACTCGAAGATGATGCATCAACATGCACTTTCTTCGTTTGGGCGGCACGTGAAATCTGGTATTCCCCAATTTCCTGCTCTGTCTTATAACAATTATAAGTTGGAGCAGGACAAACGTTCCCCAGCTCAGTATAACAAGCGGGTTCGGTCAATATATCCGTATTTTTATCTTGATTAAGGCGTGACATGGTCGCTACCTGGAGAGAGGGAGAAGAAAACACTCAGCGTGCGCTTTTTACAAGATTAGATTGGTTATCAATTTATCTAATCAGGATGTCTCCCACTGTTTTAGTCAAATCTTCCTTCAAACCCTAAAAGGAAAGACTAGCCGGGATTAATTACACGCTACAAGTTCGCCAATCTTTCAGCCAGGCCAGTGTCGGTACTTTGAGGGAGGTTCCCCATGCTTTCGCACGGACCTAATTAAAGTAAACCTCGTTTTCGCAGGGGCGTAACCCCATTGACATCTTTCTAGACACCTACTTGATCGGCTAATTGTAATGTGTAAAACTCTCCCAGGAGTAACTCTTACTCCCAGCGGGTATCGGGATCCAACTTTCTCATAGAAGGTATGCAATCTCATTGCAAATTTCAACACTTGAAATTCACAATAATATTTTACCCCAAGCGATCTATGACCTTGACTAAGTCAACAAACCATAGACCGCAAGTAAAGTTCAACCCGTAATTTCCCGATTGAATTAAACCCACCCGCACGACCCTTGACTAAGTCAACAAGGTCGCACGACTACCCTAATCCAATCGCATTATATGCTTTGCAGATAAGAACTAATCAGCTACCGCACACTACGCCTTGACTAAGTCAACAAACGCAGCACGAATACTAACTATTACTTATCTGAAATGACGCAGGGAATATCGTCGTAGAATCGAGTGATGCAAATAGAGTGTTTTTGAGGCTTTTCTAGTTTTGCTAAAGAGGTCACTCCCGGTGAAAGGATCGTCGACTGTTTCCTCATCGAATAAGGTGCAGGATATTTAACAAATATCACTATGTAAACCAAGAACTATAGAAGGAATCAAAAGACAAACCATGTTTATAGCATATGCTAGTTTCACTAAAGAGGTCACTCCCGGTGAAGGGATCTCGGCTCTTTCCTTATCGAAGAAGGTGCTGGATGTTCTACAAGGAACACCGCTATGCAAAGCAAGAATTAGAGCTACCCGTTTTTAAACAAGTTTCTACAACATCTTAGGTTTCTTTTATTTCATTAATCTCATTAATGAAGTCCCATTTTATTATCCTTTGCAAGCATCACATTTGAAACGAAATCTGCAATATAACATATATCTCATATATATATAATATAAATATTCATCTCAGGCAGTAATATGATCTCATCACAAAACATTGCAGTAGAAGAACATATATGAAATATTGGATATACTAGGACGTCTGTGTTTTTAATACGAGCCTGTATAAAACACGGATTCCACAGCCGTGATGAACAGCCAAACCCACATCCCTAGACCCCTACGAGAGCGGCAAGCAACACTACCAATTCTAGGGTTAGGAGACCCGGTCTCGACTCCTCGAGATGGTCTCCCACTGGACCCTAGAACCCGGTTACTTGTGCTCCCCTCCTTGGTTCTACCTAATGCGGAAAAGTAAATAATATACAATGGTGACATCATCCTCAGCCCGGAAGTGCCCCAATAAAAGAATATTACATACAAATGAATTTTACATGAATGAAAAAGAAAAACTCTCATCTCACATAAAACCCCCGGCTATTCAGAACACGACGATCCAATATAACATATCACAGCAACACATAATATCTCATATCATCAACGTAAGTAAGTATGCATACACCGATTGTCGTTGATGTATAGCAACGAAAACCGGTGATACAACTACATACTACACTTACAGTCGCAGAAAAGAAAGTGTAAAACTACAACAGTTGGAATCCGCAACCTCTATAGGCATCGCATGCCTAACCAAATGAATTCCTTAGACATCGCATGCCTAACAATTATAAACCCCGCATTTTAGTCTCATTATCGAAAACTCTTTTCAATATCAAGTCGGGCAATTCAACAAGATTCCCGACAACCTGATCGAATGCTTGTCGCAAACTTTAGTAGACGGCCGCACCCGTGGTACCGTCGACGAAGTGCACTAAGGAGGAACACCGTTGCCGCGAGCACCCGAACGGATGCTTTTAGCGATGGGGTTCTCCTACAGTCACTTGGTCGGGGCTATAGGGTGCGGCTGTCTGTTAAGTTTATCCGGCGAGTATCCGCGTACGCTACGTGATTGCGACGGACTTTTGATCACATCAAAATTCCGTGGCAACCGATCAACTGAGACTAAACTGCTATGTTTATAATATTCAAATTAGTTATCTCATAACTACTTGTGGATTCCAAGTATTGTATCACATTCCAGATAAATAGATAATGCTAAACTTTCCGATCGAATAATCAAACATCTAAGTTTTCCTAAATTGTTCTCAACACTTGAAATTAGTTTTAAAACATCCATCACATGCTACAATACAAATAGTCCAGCCGTAGAAGGGTCAAGCCAACGCCTTATATGTGGCATGCCGTACTGCCTCAAACCCTAAGGTTTAGAAGCGGTTCAAGATGGTCACATAATCGAGTTAAGGTTTGTTGTCTTCTATAGGGTCAACCGCGTTACTTGCACGACTTAGAACATTCTTAAACTACGGAAAAATCCAACGCTTAGAAATTTTCTGGCAGGGGAAAAAGTGAGTTATTGATATCCGTTCGAACTTTTTAACAGTTTCTAAAATTATCCGGAAAAAAACTTAGACGAAGTTAAATTATCCGATCGAATCACCGAGTCCCCATTATATTCCAGAAAACTCAACACTTGAGTATAATTAAAAATTTCCAAAAGGAAAAATAAAAAGAAAGGACCTAAGAATAAATATATGAAGTTTCAGGGACCATATCAAAATTTTGGCTGCGGAACCGCCGCCAAACACTTGGTTTGGCCGCGGTTCCACGGTCAAAAGAGTGCATAAATGTCATACTTCACACTAATTCTTAGTTTTTCCTGTTTGTTTTTCTGAGTATTTTTAATCTGAAAAATGTCAACTTTTGAAAAAATATCCAGAGAACGGTATACACGGGTGTGTCGGAGTTCGATCGGGCTTTAAACTTCGTATGGAATTCGCCTAAAGCTCTAGCTTGGCTCTGATACCACTGTAGGATTGCTAGGCACTGCCACAAGGGTCTACGAGGCATCAACCATGCACGATTTAAATTTTAGCCGTGCCGAACAACCCAATGCCGGATCTTTAAACTAGAGTTTATGCGAAAACAAGCATGTTAAACACTTTAACACTAAGTGAGAGAGATTACAACCTTTGTAGATCTGGTCCTTTAATTCTTAAGCTCCGTGTTGAGGTCCCTTCGTTGCGATCATCGTGTTCCGGACTCTCGAGAGGCTCCGCGAAGAGAAAGATGCAGTCTTGCTTCCGATCTTCGATAACGTAGATGATCTACCTTGAAGTTTCATTAACACAAGCTAACACTCAATAAATGAAGTGAACATTCTGATCTAAAGGGTAAGGGTAGATGAGGATGATGAAGTAGGATTTTTGCTCTTATTTGTTTTCTTATTCTCACTCATTTTTCATCACAAAATCAAAGCAAGAAAGCATTGCAAAAAGGGAAGAAGAAGTAGAAGAATGAATAAAATGAATTATTGCTTTGTGATGAATAATGAAAAGATGATAATGATGAATTATGCAACCATGGTTAACTAAACCATTGTAGAGATTTAACTAGGGCTAGGGTTTGGGTTGGGTTAAAGGTGAGTAGCTTGAAAATATCAAGCAGAATATCTTTTCCATGACAAAAGAAAAGCTTTTAGAAGCTACTAGAAGTCTTAACCCTAATCCAAACCCTAACCATGTTTAAACTCTACTAAACATGTTGTATTAGTAATCATATCATGTTACAATATTATATATCACATATATAATATTTTTTGTAACAAAATAAAATAATACAATTAACATATATCGCATATATATCAATGTATTACCCGAGTGAGAAAAAGAATCTTTTAGTGAGCTAATATTAGTTAATGTAATTTAATATATCATATATATTATTATACTTTAAATTATCGAATCAACACTTGATCCGACAATCCGGCTATATCGTATATAACCGACTAATACTTTGACCCGGCTATATCACATATACCCGGCCGATATCTAATATCGCGAGAATCCAATACGGTATCACATACCGCATTATCCTCGGTCCCGCACATATCACATATGTGCTCCTACTCCGTTTTGCCTGAGCCAAGAAACCTCTTTGTAGGACTCTAAAGAATCGTCAATACGCCGGCAGTAGGTGATGATCATACCAAACACCCATAAGCTGCAAGTGGTCAGCTAAATGTAACAGCTACCCAGGTATTGAGCGCTCAGAAGATCAACAAGCAAGCCTGTACATTCTCCTGTGAATCCAATCAGTAACACTCCCGTACAGTCCGGTCTCGTCATCTGATATGTCGCTTATCTCGCCTAGGGGTGGTAAACATCAGACCCCATTAGCTTGATAATTCATGTCGATATGAGGTCTATAACAGTTCGAGAAACTATTGATAACACTTACCAGTAAATCACAGGAAACCTAGCCAAGGATTTCCGGTTATAGCCAATCGAACACAGCAAAACATCAACTCCCTATACCGGGTGAGACGAATCCCCTCCTATAGCTCATTGCTTCCATGTGATTCGGGACTGTACCCAAAAGCCATCTTTTTGCACGCCCTCTTGGACGTGGTATGATGGAAATCAAAGCACAGTGGGAATCACACAAGACTCTATAACGATCTCGGGTCAACAGACTACTCTGTACCAGTGTCACCGGAGAACAGCCATCTGACGTGAGGTATAATACCATCTGGGAGTACTCGGCGAGTCCGTCGAGTGTACCCAGTCTCCACTGAGCACCCGTACACCATCCTTGATGTCAAACACCGATGGATATGGGATCATCCATCGCCCATCATATGGGTCAAGATGCGTATACGCTAGTCTACTCTAGTGTATCGATGCCCTGTCTCGATACACCCTCGACTAGGAACTGTTATAGGATGTACTCGCCGACTACAGTGGCCCCTCTAGTATGATCTCATCATAGTCCCAGTAGTCGAGTACATATCCTAAGGGCTTTATCAACATGTAATATAGAGACAATCAGAGTACATGTTAAGATAAAGTACAACCAGATAGCGTACTATTATGTCGAACAAGAAAGTCCTCCCTATATATGTCCAAGCATCGACTACAATATACATCGTATGTACAGTAATGGCCTCTAGGGCATACATATTGTAAGTGCACGGCGGCGCCCCGGCCGTCAATCCGACGCCGGAATGCGGAAGCGGTGAATAACTTTAAATTTTGCGGACTTAGCAAACCGGCACCACCGCGCACTAAAACCGGATCGAACCATTAACTAGTCTAAGCTACAAACAAGATGGGTTAGAGATATACCGACGATCCAAGTCCTCCGGTCTTCTCGCCATCGTCCGGATCTCCTGCGGAAAAGTCCCGTCTCCTCCTCGTCGCCGGAAGTGCACCACATCGCCTACTTTGTTTACGGGCTCCCACCTCAATGCCGAGGCAACTCGGGCACGAAGCCGGCTACTCGACGTGCCCAAGAATCGCTGTAGAATATAATGTAGAGATCTCATTTTGGGGTTGTAGGAATTGCCTTTTTGGTGGAGGGATGATACAAGCTTTTGGAGGTTGTTCTTGTGGGATTTTTACCAAAGCAAAAGCACCAAAAATCCCACAAAGGAAATTTGGACAGCCCCTACAAGGAGTGGCCGGCCATGGACATGGTGAGAGGGGAGAATGAGAGATGGTTGTATCAAAAATGGGAGCCTCTCTCATATGATACAAGAGAGAGAGAGAGGAGTCTATCATGATAGCAAGGAAAGTCCAACACTCCAACACCAATGATCATCCATCATGCAAAAAGAATCATCACAAAAACAAACCCACACTCAACACCACCATCATCACCTCCCAAAGTCCAACCATGATGAGAAAGGAAAAGTCAAAGATGGTGCACATCATGAAAACCATCATGATGCTACAAGATGCAAAGAACCCCCTCCACAAATGCCTATTTGCAACAATGCAAATAAACCCTCCTCCACCAATCTTCGGCCAATGAACGGAACAATGGAAATTGGCCGAAACAGAAAGCAAACTGGCAACTCCAGAAAACTGGTCCCGTAATAAATTACAGGAAAAACCCCGATACTGTGCATACACACCCGCATTTGTATTCCGACCGAAATACAAATGCAATGAGACAAAGTCTACACTGTACTATACTAGGATCTGGCTTATACCAAAACCGGCTAGTAATATCTGTTCGATCCTGATCCGTGCAATACCGCACGTATCTGATCGAACCCTGCCATATAACCATACGGCCTATAGTACAAACTGTCCGATCCTGATCCGCGCAATACCGCACGTATCTGATCGGACCTTGCCATATCTCCATACGGCCTCTACAACCTTTCGCCCGAAAGCTGAGTAACTGAATGTGGGGGACTCTAAAGACTCGTCAACACCTTGGTTGTGGATTTAACCACTAGCACGTCAGAGGTATAAGCCAATACGTGACGGGCTACCAGGTACTGACCAAATGGGACGTCGATGAGGAAGCTCACCCCGACACCCAACTGAGCCTGTCAGTGACAATATCCGTGCAGTCCGGTCCGTTCGTCTATGAGTATCGCATGGCGGGCCTAGGGGGTTGGTAAAAGTCAGACCCCCAAAAGCGGTACAAGTCGTGTCGGAGTGTAGCCCAGAACACCCTGAGATACTACTGGAATACCTACCAGTAAATCTCCTTGCCTTGGCCAAGGACTTTGTGTAATGGCTCTCCTAGACACAGCACGACCTCACCCCCAATACCGGGAGAGACGAACCCCTGAAGATACGCTCACTGCCTCCATGTGGCTCGGGACTGTACCCAACTAAAACCTGTTTGCACGACTCCTTTGAGCCGTGGTAGGGTAGTAATCAAAGTACAGTGGGAACTCACACGAGACAAATGACGATCCCCAGGTCGATGAACTAACCTGCACACATGTCACCAGGGAACTGCCATCTGACGTCTGGTATATGACCAACTAGCATGTTCCCGGCGAGTCCTGTCCGGTGTACTCATAACCCAATGAGCACCTGTATACATCTTAGGTGATCCAACTGACACCAGTGGCTTGTGAGACCGGCCACCGCCCCTCGTCGGGGTCTCGACTGTATACACTAGTCTACTAATGGAGTATCGATGCCCAGTCTCGAAACTCCCACGACTAGGGACCTTTTAAGGATAAGCTTATAGACCCCCAGCTCCCACTTATATGATCGCCCTCATACTGCTGGTGGTCAAGCAAGAATCCTAGGGGCTCTATCAACGTGTAATAGCGACGTGTCATGTCACCTAAAGCAGTACACGATGATAAAGGTAAACCAGATAGCATACTATCATCTCGAGTAAGACTGTCCTACCGGGATAGGTCCTCCCTCAATCATTGCAATCACGTACCTGTGATCCAATAATTGACTATGAGGGCACTATCTCCAACAATCTCCCACTTGCACTCAAGGCTAATTATTGCGATGTCGCATACTCACAGCCCGTGTGATACCGAACACCCAACTCCTCTACTAGTCAGTCTCACAAAGCTCGTTTGCGAAACTATTGCGTTCGAGGAATAGCCTCAGTGAGTGGATCCGCTTAGTTGTTTCTTTCTATGTCTCTCTCAAAATCTCAAGTTCGCGGAGAAAGCCATCTCCCGAAAAGAGCAATACCTGTCTCAGAATATGTCTGGATGTCTGATGGGACCTAGCTCATAAATGAACTTCAAATCCAAACTTCTTAGACTGTATCGTCAACTGAACTTAATCAGTATCCTGCGTCATGCCTCCCTCAGTATTGCCTTGGACCACCTGTCCAAAATACTGCCCCTCATCAGAAGGAAAACTATAACTCTGACAACCTCCTTGTCGTCCATGTCACCTTGGAAGCCTGGAATGATAACTGTCTCCTGAATGAGGCTGTCGTTATCATATCCCTAGAACATCCACTTATGTTCTAAAACTGCTTCCAACTGTTTCTCCAGGATTGGATTAATGTCAACTTATTGCATTTCATGCAAGAACAACATCTGGTGTGGTACTTGACATCTCATGATTGACTCAATTGCCTAAGCAAGTGATCTGCCAATCATGCACATCCCTCTCCACTTTAGTCTATAAGACACCTTTGGAGAGGGTGACTCCATTACCTGCAGGTACACTACCGTGCCAGGAGTCGTCCATCCTAAATACTCTTAGAACGCTGTCAAGTACCCTGATTGGGAAACCACCCAAATCTAGATCTAAGACCATAGATCTAGTAACCAGTATGTCTGATATAAAATCCATTTCCTTTGTGGAGAAACAACTGTGTGACGACCAAAGTATAACCGATCGTAGTGTAGGAGTTTCCTTTCCTACTCTGTGTATATCATCCATATACCAGGATATCACACCCTACTACCTTCTCAACAGATCCATCCCCTATTCTGATGAAGTCAAACCCATGACTGTCACGTCAGAAATAGATGATCTTTCTCCGCTACATCTGCTCTAGTCTATAAATAGACATAAGCCTGATGTCCACCAATGCTTCCGCTGCTCCCACTGACTACGACAACCCTCTGGCAGAGTCATATAGACGTACACTTCTAAAACTGGTTTAGAACGACGCTATACTCATCCTCCCGCCGGGTCTCGCACCCTGGAACAACAGCAATGGTAATTGTGGGTAAACAAGAACTTCCCTGTCACCGTCCTTGAGGCCACCGTAGTACCTCTCGGGTGCCTGAAGTTACCCACCTTATCTGCGGAGTGGCCAATGGAATGTCAATCCAGATTGAATCTTTAGGTTCCTTATCAAATCTTCAGTAATCGTTTGTGGTTCTGGAATCACTTCCAGTTCTACCATACTCCCACTACTGTTTTCTGAAAAAGTCCATTTTTTAATAAAACTGTGGCGAGTCTAGAACAATATTGCTATCGTTCATCCAGATGGTAGAAAGTCAACCCTTGTCATAGCCTGGGTCAACCCACAAACAGCCATTACAGAAACGTGCCTTGAGTTGTCCAGTGTTTGGTTTTAATCATAAACCGGACAACTCCCCGTACCTTAACATCGTTAAGATATGAACTGTTCTATATCCCATATAGGACCAGAGGCACTGATTTAATTGAACCAGATCCAAATCATGCAGCTATCCCCAGTGCATGTCAACTAAATGGAAGGAGGCCGATCAGCGTTACTCAACTTAGGAATACTTCCAATTATGAGTAACCTGAAAGAGAAGCAAGATCTCTTAATCATTACTATCAACTGAATACCATACACAAGTATCTACATCTTCGATCTCTTTGAAGAATCCCGATACTTGCTATACCTGGTTCTCTACTCTATTCAAATACCTATAACTCCTCAAAACTTAGACCCTGTGTTTCTACGAAACACATGTCTAAGAACTAGAGAAGTCATAAGTAAACCGAATATAGTACGAGGACCAAGCCCTCTGTCCTGATGGACACTGGACAACATACAATACTTTGTATAAGTCCGCTGAGTCTAACAACTCTTTCACTGTGTGTCGTAAGTTGAAAACTGTACTTATGGTTAAGAAGAATTACACCGCTGTTTAATGCTCCTTACCTAACCATCCACTGATATAGGTAAATGTCATCGACATAATATCAAAAGGTATATCTCACTCTATGAAAATAGACGTACAGATATATCAATTTGAAATTGGTGCATAACAGCGGATATTCAAAACCAAATATTTGCCGACCGGCAAACAACCCAGGTGATTTCCTCAAATATCACCGATTACAACGAATCCCGATATAATGAGGATAATCACCCAATTCCCAATAACTTACTCCCACTCATCATCTGTAAAACCATACAGATGTGAGAATCGTATCTGGTAAATACATACCCTGGAGTAAGTATCTAATCGGGAAATCAGTTTTCCTTTAACATTACACAGTGAAACTGAAACATTGAAATGTTCCGATGGGGTATTCTGGTATTCCTAGTAATGCCTCTTCCAGATTCACGACTGTAACCGTATAGTTCTTTGCCACCTCTCCAAATCCCTTTATATGTCTTTAGTCTTTACCTTCTGCACACCCCTTTAGGCCAAATGGTTTTCTTCCTTCCCTACCGTTCGGCACCAGCCTATGGTTTGGAAGAAGACTATCCAATAAGCATAATGGGTGTACTGTCCCAATCCTAGGAACACTCGCAACACGAGAGAAGGTGAAGATAAAAGACACCTGAATGTACTTTATTCCTATTTCTCCTGAACCAGGATCCATCCCCGAACTGGAACAAGTTCCTTTCGAGTTCGTATATAACCATACGATGGAATATCCAAATAAACTGTGGATCTTCGTAGTGATACGGAGTGTCCTGGAGAAATACAAAGGTGATGTGGGAGTGGTAACGAAATATTTGGTTTGGTCGTGAATATCTGTTGCAATTTACTTTGCCCTCCTACTAATCCCTTGCTTTGTCTGAACTTAATACCTTCTGCACACCATCGTTATGCTAATTGGTTTTCTTCATTCCCTACCGGTCGGCACCAGCCTAAGGTTTGGAAGAAGACAATCCAATTTGCGTAATAGGTGTACTACCCCTAAACCAAGGAGTACTCGTAACCTGAGAGAAGGTAAAAGGAAAAGACAACTGAATAATCCTATCCGTTTTCTCCAGAACCGGAAACCATCCTCGAATAAATTCTTTCGAGTTCGTATCTAACCATACGATGGTTTTGTCCAATGGAAGTGGACGTTCGTAGTAAAACGGGGTGTCCTGGAGAAAAGGGTAAAAGTAGGAGTGGCAATGAGGTTTGCAACTCTGACAATCCAAAAGCCAGTGTTTAAGAAGGTTCGGTCAACTTGGTCACTGAGTCATTGTCTTAGGGTCAGGTCAATGGTCGCTGCCAAAGAGAGAGAGAAAAGAAACACTCAGCGTGCACTCTAACCTAGATCAGAATGGTGACAATTTATCTAATCTGGAATCCTCCCACTGTACCTCAAATTCTCCTCCAAACCAGAAAGAAGAATTAGTCGGGGTCACCCGAGGAGTAAACCAACTCATCAGTGGGAATCGGGATCCAACTCTCATCGCATGATAACGTGACGGAATCCGCTCACGGTATCACACTCCAGAAGGTATGCGCATATCTGGCAAGTTTCAGTACTTTTGAAACTCCCGATGTGATTTCTGCCCCATGCTCTTATGACCTTGACTAAGGCCAACAAATCATAAGTCACATGTCAAGTTCTACCCGTCATTGTCCAGGTTAATTTGAATCCACCCGTACAAGCCCTTGACTAAGGCCAACAAAGCTATACGACTGTCCCAAACCAACGCATCTATCTATGCAGCATATGAATACCCAATAGCTACCAAACACTGTGCCTTGACTAAGGCCAACAAACACAGCTTGAATACTATTGACTACCCATATGAAACGACGGAGGGCTACGAATGGTTTCTGGCGAAAACCTTTAACGTAGTGAACTTGATATCGTTGAAGGAACGGATAGCTTTTTAGAAAATATAGTGACGAAAACCTTTACTAAAGAGGTCACTCCCGGTGAAGGGATCTCGGCTCTTTCCCCGTAGAATGGGGTGCTGGATATTCATAACCGAATATCACTGTGCAAAGCAAAAGTAATCGGCTATAGTGAAGTTAATGCCCTGATGCAAACTTCTGTCCAAGGGGTCACTCCCGGTGAAGGGATCTCGGCCCTTGCCTCGTCGACTGAGGAGCAGGATATTCCAATGAATACCACGATGCAAAACAAAAGTAAACGTCCTTGCAATAACAGTTTTTTGAAAAGTGTTCCAACAACATCAGATTAGGTTTGTTTTAACTTGCATTGATCCGAATCAATGCAGTCCCATCAATTGATCACACCAAAAAGAACGAAAATATACTGATGTACGTATATGCCATCCGCATTCGCCACTGGGTCCCGTCATTACCCGTTAGGTTAGCTTACTAACGACAGAGCGGGGACTGGACTAGCGCGGATGCAAAACATATACGACATCTACTAATATATATACCAATATATTATATTCGCTCAAGGCGTGAATAAAAATGCAACATCACAGAAATGTACAGCATCACAGAAACAATACAGATATCTGGGATCCCCGGGTTTCACAGAGCCGCTGAAACCCGACGTTCCCCTGGTCGTGTGGATAGCCTGTGCAATGTAATCCTAGACCCCTACGGGCGCGGCAAGTCACCCGCCAAAACCTGAAGCGAGGCAGCCCCCTTCAGCGCCGTGAATGGACCACCCAGCACTTCACGGAATCCGGCAACTTGGGCACCCCTCCTGGGTCAACCTGTACCCCCTACGAGTGCGGCGAATAGCCCGCCAATCCTAGAGTGAAGCCCCCTCCGTCTCAATGCCATGAGATGCGGGCTTGTTGCCCTCCAGAACCCGGCTATCCGTGCACCCCTCCACGGGGCAATCCTAGTACAGAAAGTAAAATATACATACAACGGGTACATCGACCGCAACCAGGTCGTGCCCCAAAAGAATAATACAAACGGGCAGTGACGGCAGTCCACATGTCGGACGCTCGCCCCGCAATATCAAATGTACATAATACAACAAAAACAGAACTAGCATTGCATCCAGGCTATCCCCCACGACCGATCCGCAACATCACAGCATAAACATAGAACATCAACGTGAAAGTCACGTTCGCAAATCCGTCTAACCGGGCTATAGCAGTTAGACCGGATTTACCGATCGAGTGACATTCACGGTCGCAGATATAATGTAAATACTGTGAAAAATGTGTTTAAGATTTTCCGATTGACCAAAAATTAACAAGTGGGCCCCAAACTAATACTGTAGCACTCACAGAAATAATTGGCCCAATTTTAATATTCCAAAACCCCTAATACTAGCCCAGAAGCCCACTGGGAAATTTTGGCCCATTGATCTCTCTAAGTTGCGGCGGATCCGCGGCCCAATAGAAGGGTGAGGCCGCGGTTCCGCGCTCTGGAAGAGGGATCAGTGCGTCGAATTTTCCCAGAGTGCTTAGAATTTCCTGCACATCATTCTGAGACCACCAGAAAAATTTTTAGACACCAAAAATTCTTAACAGAAAACTGATGTGAGGTAAATACGGGTTTTTGGACATTTCGATCGATCGGAACTCAAAAACACATTACACAAAGCTAGACTAAGTTAATGGCGAGGCTCTGATACCACTGTAAGTGCACGGCGGCGCCCCGGCCGTCAATCCGACGCCGGAATGCGGAAGCGGTGAATAACTTTAAATTTTGCGGACTTAGCAAACCGGCACCACCGCGCACTAAAACCGGATCGAACCATTAACTAGTCTAAGCTACAAACAAGATGGGTTAGAGATATACCGACGATCCAAGTCCTCCGGTCTTCTCGCCATCGTCCGGATCTCCTGCGGAAAAGTCCCGTCTCCTCCTCGTCGCCGGAAGTGCACCACATCGCCTACTTTGTTTACGGGCTCCCACCTCAATGCCGAGGCAACTCGGGCACGAAGCCGGCTACTCGACGTGCCCAAGAATCGCTGTAGAATATAATGTAGAGATCTCATTTTGGGGTTGTAGGAATTGCCTTTTTGGTGGAGGGATGATACAAGCTTTTGGAGGTTGTTCTTGTGGGATTTTTACCAAAGCAAAAGCACCAAAAATCCCACAAAGGAAATTTGGACAGCCCCTACAAGGAGTGGCCGGCCATGGACATGGTGAGAGGGGAGAATGAGAGATGGTTGTATCAAAAATGGGAGCCTCTCTCATATGATACAAGAGAGAGAGAGAGGAGTCTATCATGATAGCAAGGAAAGTCCAACACTCCAACACCAATGATCATCCATCATGCAAAAAGAATCATCACAAAAACAAACCCACACTCAACACCACCATCATCACCTCCCAAAGTCCAACCATGATGAGAAAGGAAAAGTCAAAGATGGTGCACATCATGAAAACCATCATGATGCTACAAGATGCAAAGAACCCCCTCCACAAATGCCTATTTGCAACAATGCAAATAAACCCTCCTCCACCAATCTTCGGCCAATGAACGGAACAATGGAAATTGGCCGAAACAGAAAGCAAACTGGCAACTCCAGAAAACTGGTCCCGTAATAAATTACAGGAAAAACCCCGATACTGTGCATACACACCCGCATTTGTATTCCGACCGAAATACAAATGCAATGAGACAAAGTCTACACTGTACTATACTAGGATCTGGCTTATACCAAAACCGGCTAGTAATATCTGTTCGATCCTGATCCGTGCAATACCGCACGTATCTGATCGAACCCTGCCATATAACCATACGGCCTATAGTACAAACTGTCCGATCCTGATCCGCGCAATACCGCACGTATCTGATCGGACCTTGCCATATCTCCATACGGCCTCTACAACCTTTCGCCCGAAAGCTGAGTAACTGAATGTGGGGGACTCTAAAGACTCGTCAACACCTTGGTTGTGGATTTAACCACTAGCACGTCAGAGGTATAAGCCAATACGTGACGGGCTACCAGGTACTGACCAAATGGGACGTCGATGAGGAAGCTCACCCCGACACCCAACTGAGCCTGTCAGTGACAATATCCGTGCAGTCCGGTCCGTTCGTCTATGAGTATCGCATGGCGGGCCTAGGGGGTTGGTAAAAGTCAGACCCCCAAAAGCGGTACAAGTCGTGTCGGAGTGTAGCCCAGAACACCCTGAGATACTACTGGAATACCTACCAGTAAATCTCCTTGCCTTGGCCAAGGACTTTGTGTAATGGCTCTCCTAGACACAGCACGACCTCACCCCCAATACCGGGAGAGACGAACCCCTGAAGATACGCTCACTGCCTCCATGTGGCTCGGGACTGTACCCAACTAAAACCTGTTTGCACGACTCCTTTGAGCCGTGGTAGGGTAGTAATCAAAGTACAGTGGGAACTCACACGAGACAAATGACGATCCCCAGGTCGATGAACTAACCTGCACACATGTCACCAGGGAACTGCCATCTGACGTCTGGTATATGACCAACTAGCATGTTCCCGGCGAGTCCTGTCCGGTGTACTCATAACCCAATGAGCACCTGTATACATCTTAGGTGATCCAACTGACACCAGTGGCTTGTGAGACCGGCCACCGCCCCTCGTCGGGGTCTCGACTGTATACACTAGTCTACTAATGGAGTATCGATGCCCAGTCTCGAAACTCCCACGACTAGGGACCTTTTAAGGATAAGCTTATAGACCCCCAGCTCCCACTTATATGATCGCCCTCATACTGCTGGTGGTCAAGCAAGAATCCTAGGGGCTCTATCAACGTGTAATAGCGACGTGTCATGTCACCTAAAGCAGTACACGATGATAAAGGTAAACCAGATAGCATACTATCATCTCGAGTAAGACTGTCCTACCGGGATAGGTCCTCCCTCAATCATTGCAATCACGTACCTGTGATCCAATAATTGACTCTGAGGGCACTATCTCCAACACATATAACTAACAATTGTAATACCTCTAGTGATATTGCGCGTTATTATTAAGTTTCAGTGAACAAAGTATTGTCGAACGTGAATAATATCGGTTTGATTGTGTCAAGTACGCCAGTGAAAAGTGAATGAATCGTGGTAGTCACAATACAGTGAATAGTGAATACAACCGTGTTATTGGTGCCTACTTGTACACAAGTAGCCCATACTCATAGATAGTGAAACCTGGGAAAAAAGGGGAACTTGAAGTTGAAAGGAAATTGTATTTAGCGAGGTTAGCGATTTTAGAGGATGATCATTCGAACAGCGACTCTTATATATATTAGGTTGGACCTTGCGGTCCGGCTGACAGGGTTATGTCCCGGGCATCGTGGGTCGTAGTCTCGGGTATGTACGAGACCCTCGTTAAACATGATCACTCCTTTCAACAACTCGATTTCAATGTGACTAGAGACGATAGGGACACATAACATACATTGCATCAGTTATTGACATATTGATTTCCTGCATTTATCATCTCCACCGTAATTATTTTATTTCCTTGACTCTTTTTATTATTATAATAATGCTATTGTGTCGCCCTGACGACCTGAGTATGAATGCTCAACGATAGTGGTGGATTCTTCTGATCTCGAGAAAGCCGTGAAGATCCAGACCAGTGAACCAGTTACATTTCTCTATTGATATTCCTGGTTAGTTGCCCTTTTACTTACTTCCATTGAGCTCAGATTTCTTTTTATCCGAGAGTATTAGTGACTGCATTCTCTTTAGTCGTACTGTATTTTAGTGATTACCATATAATGCTAGAAGCCGAAATGCGACCACAACAGGATTTTTCCTTGAACGTAGGAGCATGGCTGGCTTTGTCACTCTTGTATTCCGTATTTTGGGAAGCGGGGCGAGACAAACATGGTCTAATTTTCTAGCATGGATCTGATACCACTGCAGGGTTGCCTATCATGGTAGCAAGGTTTCGGGAAGCATCGTCGATACCAATTTCTAATTTTTGCCGTAATAGATAACCCTAACCCTAGAATTGTAACTAGAAAATCCGACGAAACGATATGCAAACAACTTTACATACAAATGAACAGGGAATACAACCTTTGTAGACTGGTCCTTCACTTCAATAGCTCCGTTTAGTAGCCCCTTCGCTGCGATCCATGAACTCCTGGACGCTTCAGAGGCTCCATAAGATGTACGGAACAAGCTTGCTAGAAGTCTTCGAGGCCGAAGATGATCTACGTCAAGGAGACACTAGCTCATGCTACCTCTTCACTAATGGTGTAATTAGTGAAGCAAACAACCGAAACTAAATGGCTTACAATAGAGGATGATAAAGTAGGAAGTGGGCTCTATTTAGATTTCTTGTTCTCACTAAAAATCATCACTTGATCACTAGCTAGAAAGCAAACTCATGAGGAAGAAGAAGATGAAGTGATGTGATGAATGAATAATTCATGAGGTTAAAATAAAACCATAGTGAGTTATTATGTCATACCTAACTCATGTAGAGAATAAACCATAGTCATGGGTTAATGTTGGGTTAACAAATAACTTAAGCAAGACAAACAAGTGGACTTGGTCAATGGTTATCAAGTTTGCACAAAAAATCAACCATGACAAATTCTAAATGTTTGAATTACTTAATAAATATAAACCCTAACATAAACCTTAGCATGGTATGAGTCTCTTACATTCATATTGCTTGTGTAACCTAGCAGGACACAACAATATATATCACATATATATTTATGTGTGCAAAGAAAACAATACATATATCACATATAGGTAAAGTATATCAAAAGTGAGAAAAGAAATCTTAAGTGAGCTAATACTAGTTAATGTAATGTAATATATCAAATATATAATTATACATTAAAATATCAAATCAATACTTGATTTAATAATCTGGCTATATCCTGTAAAACCGACTAATATCAAATGTAACAGCTTATCGAGTCAACACTAGATACGATAACCCGGCTATATCACATATAACCGTTCGATATCATATATCGCGAAAATAGAATGATGTATCACATACACGCATTAATATCGGTCCCTCACATATCATATGTGCTCCTACTCCGTTTCGCATGAACCAGGAAACCTCTGTGTAGGACTCTAAAGACTCGTCAATACGCCGGCAGTAGGTGATGATCAAATCAAACACCCACAAGCCACAAGCGGTCTGCTAAACATAACGGCCACTCGGGTATTGACCGATTAGAAGATCAATAAGCAAGCCTGCTCGCAATCCTGCGAATCCAATCAGTAACACTACCGTACAGTCCGGTCTCTTCATCTGATATGTCGCATATCAACATCCTGGGGGTGGTATAATGTCAGACCCCAATAGCCTGATAAGTCATGCCGATGCAAGGTCCATAACGGTTGAACAAACTACTGATAACACTTACCAGTAAATCTCAGCAACCCTGGCCAGGGATTTCCTGTTATGGACAATTAATCATAGCGCAACATCAACTCCCAATACCGGGAGAGACGAAACCCCTCCTATCACTCATTGCCTCTATATGACTCGGGACTGTACCTAAAAACCACCTTTTTGCACGATGTCTTGACCGTGGTATGGTGGAAATCAAAGCACAGTGGGAATCACACAAGACTCTATGAAGATCTCCGGTCTATAGACTAACCTGTACCCGTGTCACTAGAGAACTGCTATCCGACGATAGGTATAATACCATCTAGGAGTTCTCGGCGAGTCCGTTCATTGTACCCAGTCTCCACTGAGCACCCGTGTACCTTCTCTGATGTCAAACACCGATGGATATGGGATCATTCATCGCCCATCATATGGGTCGAGAAGCGTATACGCTAGTCTACTCTGGAGTATCGATGCCCTGTCTCGATACTCCCACGACTAGGAACATTTGAAGAATGTACTTACCGACTACCATGTCCCCACTAGTATGATCTGTATCATAATCCCGGTAGTCAAGTGCTCATCCTAAGGGCTTTATCAACATGTAATAGAGAGACAATAACTGTACATGTTAAGATAAAGAGCAACCAGATAACATACTATCTTGTCGAGCAAGAAAGTCCTCCCTATATATGTCCAATCATCCACTACAATATACATCACATGTACAGTAATGGCCTCAAGGGCATACATATAACTAACATGATCTGTAGACTTGTAGTTGTATATTCATTTCATTAAGATGGATACGTAGGATTGTTAGTCATATATACATACCTCATTGCATTATGATTCATGCATAGCTTCTGGCCGTACTTCGCATGGTATATTCTATCGTATCATAGACTTCCATCATCATCGATATGTTTACATATTGTGATTCTTCTTGAGGATTTCAGTACTTATGAGATTTCTGGATTTTAGGGAAAACCTCAAGGATTTTAAGAACTTATTAACATTTTAAAATGTAAGTTGCAGTTTTCTCGTGATATGATGTATGTGTCATCCACCATAAGTTTTCCCGATTTCTGTTGGTTTCGAGACCCGATTCGAGTAGTAGGATGAACCGTCTCAGGTACATGGTGGGCCCGGTAAGGTACCCGGGTGCAAAAAGCTCGAGCTGTAGACGATGAGCCTGGCAGGGGAAGACTTTTACCGGTGATGTCTAGCGCGGCGGATATTCGGAGGATACCGACTGTACTCATGATATTTGATGATATGGGCCAATCCGGACAGACGGAGCCCGAGATATCGAGATATTAAGACATTGAGATATCGAGATATTGAGACATTGAGATATTAATATATACACATTGTTTCGATCCTTGACACGGATTTTCTTTTGATTTTCGTTGATGATACTTTAGTTTATTTCACAAAAGGTTTTACTAAGTTAAAGATACAGATCATCTCATATCAGATATATCATGATTTTGTCTTGATTATACATTCATGTTGCATTCATACTTGTGCATCGCATCATACTAGTATATGTAGGCTGTGAGGCATTTGCGTGCATGCTTACGATAGCCTTATTAGATGTTACTTACTACTCACGAGTTGGAAATTCACTCCCGTTGTGCTACAGTATCTTGCAAGTCCGATCCATCAGCACAGTAGCGACGGGCGCACATCCTTATCTTGTTTCTTTTGCGTGGACTTTTGGCATTGGTCGTAGGTGGATTGAGAGGATATTTTGTTTCCACCTTGTATTATTATTGTATCTAGTATAATCCATCTACCGTATCTACCGCTTCTGCCATTGTATATGCGACTTAGAGGTGTGACCGTAAGAATTGTATATATGTTGTTTTTCTGGTGTCGAGCTCACTTGAGCCGACGTGATGCATTCTTTTTTTCGTGTTTTATATGCTTATTTTGCACGGTGATCATATATATTGCGTTTGGTTGTGATTTCTCCATTTGCAAAGTGCTAGCTCCCGCTTGGGGATGCCGTTATTCATTACTTATATGTATTGTTGTTTTGTACCCATTTGGGGCCAGTATTTACAAAGGGGACTCTGCCGAAATTTTTGGGAAATTTTGATATTTTAAAATGCTTTAACGTAACTTTAATTTACTACATCTCCTTTTTAAGTTATGTTTTCCTCACTCTATTTGTTTAATGGTTTAGATTTCTAGGCTTTGGCTTACTTAGATTACGTACGCCTTGAGACGTTTCGTAACTTAAGTGCCAGTCACGTTCCGTGCCTTCGTGTCGTGACAAAGTTGGTATCAGAGCGATAGGTTTTACCGTTCTGAGTGTAGGATGACCCTTGGTAGATGGAGTAGGTGACTTAAGAAGAGTGACGTAGCATGTGTATGTTCCGCGGCATACTTACGATACAGTACTCTGCCTAAGTGACCTTAGGATATATATATTTTCTTGTATTTTCTTCCTTGATTCCGGAAATCCTTTGATTCAATCGCAATGTTCCTATCAATCATGTTTCTTGTTCCAGCCACTATGCCACCGGAGACTACGAGGGCAGAGGGCCGCCGTCAGGGATGAGATTAGAGTAGTCTCGTTTGAGACGAGGACCGACCAGGGCGGTACGCCTACCCCTCAGGGGCAGAGTGATCCGCTTTTTCCAGGCTGGATAGCTAGGCTGGAGTCGAGTACTCAGGACTTATGACAGATGGCCGGATTGTTAGTTGAGCTAGCCGAGCTCCAAGAGCCGATGATGTCCTTCCTACTGCAGGGACTGTGATTGTACCTGCTGCACAGGCAGCTGTTCCTATTGTTACTAAGATTATTTCCGTATCCTTACAGGAGTTTTTGAGGCTGAAGCCTCCAGTTTTTATCGGCATATATGCAGAGGAGGATTCGCAGACAATCCTCGACAGGATGGCTAGGATTCATCGTTCACAGAGATGTTCTGATGAGATATGGGCTGAGTTTGCGAGTTTTCATCTAGAGGGTCTGGCTCAGACGTGGTGCGAGTCGGTTGAGAGAGGCCAAGCTGCAGATCTACCTCCGATGACTTGGGATGAGTTCACAGCTGTATTTCTTGCTCGTTTCCTTCCGGAGAGCCTTCAAGATGCCCAATCTCATAGTTTTGAGTCTTGGTGCAAAACTTCAGTGATGACAGTGTCAGAGTACGACAATCAGTTTATTTAGTGGTCCGATAAGCTCCTTACCTGGTGGACACTGAAGAGAAACGCATAAAGAGATTTGTGCGGGGACTGGACATGCAATTATCTCTTGCCTTCGGCGCCCATCTTTGACTTTTACGCCGTTGCTATGGACGCGACCTTACTGTTGGAGGAGCGCATTTCTGAGACTTCGGTCATTTCAGGACCAAAGTGGATTTGTACCGGTATGCCAGCTCAAAAGCGGTTAAATAGAAGCCGTTGGGACAAGTATTCTTTCGGTGTTTTATTCCGATGCGTAATTCTATCTGGTGTTGTTGAAAAGGTATCCACATATTTTGTATCGAAGTTTAGCCGATAGTAGTCCTTGCTAAATCAGCCGCTTGTTGTGATTTCTTCCGTAGGCTAATCTTTTGTCACTCGAAATGTTTTTGTTCATGTTTGTTTTGTTCGTATCGGAGATAGGGATTCTTCTGTAAATTTGATTCTTCTCGATATGTTAGACCTTGATGTTCTTCTAGGCATGGATTGGTTAGCCACGTGTTATGCGTCTGTGGACTGTGTGAGAAAGCAGTCGGATTTAGTTTTTCCGGGTGAGCCAGTTCTAGTTATTCAGGGAGACCGTAGCGTCACCATTCCCAGTTTGATTTCTTCTCTTCGTTCTAGTCAGCTATTGAGAAAAGGATGTCAGGGATTCTTGGCGTATGTTGGTAATGTTAGAGCCGCAGAGGTCCTGTTGGACCAGGTCCCGATTGTGAGAGAGTTTCCAGATGTCTTTCGTGACTAGTTTCTTGGTTTGTCGCCAGAGCGCGATATTGAGATCTGCTTTGACTTGATTCCCGGCACGGTGCCATTTTCTATACCGCCATATCGGATGGACCCGGCCGAGCTTAAAGAATTGAAGGATCAATTGCAATATTTGTTGGATAAAGGGCTTGTTTGTCCGAGTGCGTCACTTAGGGAGCTCCTATCCTGTTCGTCAAGAAGAAAGACAGCAGTTGTATTGGTGCATCGATGATCGTCAGTTGAATCGTGTGACTGTGCGGAACAGATATCCCCTTCTTTGCATTGACAATTTGTTCGATCAGCTCTAGGGTGAGGGGCATTTCTCGAATATTGACTTGCGTTCGGGTTACCATTAGTTGCGGGTTCGAAAGTATGATATTTCGAAGACTGCTTTTCCCACACGTTACGGGCATTATGAGTTTTTGGTGATGTCGTTCGGGCTCACCAATGCCCCAGCAGCGTTTATGGCGTTTATGGACTTGATGCATCGTATATTCAGGTTATTTATTGATCAGTCTATCATCGTGTTCATTGAGGACATCCTAGTATACTTTTGAAGCCGAGAGGAGCCTGGGTAGTATTTGAGGATTTCGTTGCAGACTTGAGGGAACACCAGCTATTCGCT